>NW_026847549.1:129174332-129774332 GCF_025583915.1 Anolis sagrei ordinatus
CCTACTGTGATTCATTTTCTGTGTTTTAACGTTCTGATTTTATATTGTTGCTCTATTTATTTATATTGGTTTTTGTATCTTATGTTATTTTTTATTTTCTTATTTTTTGTTGTGTTCTTGTGTTATATTGTTTTACTTTATTGCTGAGCATGGCCTCATGCAAGCCCCCCAAGACCCCTTGGGGAGATGATGGCGGGGTATAAATAAAGTTGTTGTTGTTGTTGTTGTTATGATTATTATATTATTGTTATTATTTCAAACACTATTTAAAAGGATTATTTTATTCCTCTGTTCCCTGCCTGTATTCAAAGAAACTGATGTATATATTGTTACCTTGTTTGAACTAAAGTAAAGATACTGTTACTTGTTTCTCAAGTATTATAATTATTGTTATTATTACTTTACTTACTTACGTAGTCCGAGGATGATGGTCCTCCAAGTTCGGTGTCCTGGCGGTGGGTTCGTAGGTGACTGTGGAGCCCTATTCTTGATCTGCATCTTCTTCTGCAGTGAGGGCATTGGTTTCCAGGTGGAAGGCGGTCTCGGACGGGGTTGCCTTGATGCGCCTTCCTCTTGGCACATTTCTCTCTTTCACCCTCCATTCATGCCTCTTCAAATTCTGCAGCACTGCTGGTCACAGCTGACCTCCAACTGGAGTGCTCAAGGATCAGGGCTTCCCAGTTCTCAGTGTCTATGCCAGAGTTTTTAAGGTTGGCTTTGAGCCCATCTTTAAATCTCTTTTTCCTGTCCACCAACATTCCATTTTCCGTTGAGTTCAGAGTAGAGCAACTGCTTTGGGAGACGGTGGTCGGGCATCCGGACAACGTGGCCCGTCCAGCAATGTTGATGGCGGAGGACCATTGCTTCAATGCTGGTGGTCTTTGCTTCTTCCAGCACGGTGACATTTGTCTGCCTGTCTTCCCAAGAGATTTGCAGGATTTTCCAGAGGCAGCACTGATGGAATCATTATTGGAATTATTGATGGAATTATTATTATTTAAACTATTATATCATACTGACTCCATAATATTGTGCACATATCAAATCATTAATCCTTGAATTTGTTTTCCCCCTTTTGTTGTCACAAGCGAAATTGCTTTGTGCACAAACTGATGACATACCAAGAAGATACCCATGACTGTATTTACTACTTACTGGCTTTCTGGATCAAAGTTTTCCTAAAGAAACAAAAATGAACAAGACCAAAGCTAACTGCATTTAACTCTCTCTGTACCACATTCCTGGGTCAAATAATATATACCAGAACCCCCACCCCAAATTGTTTGTTTGGACTACAATTCTAGCATTGAGCTAGTCAATTTTGTGAAGCTATATTCTAAAAAAAAGAAGAGAGGAGTTTTTCCAAAGTAAGATATGACCTTGAGGTTATAAGGAGCTGAAACACAATACGTTGTGTACCTTTAGTAATAGCAACCTTGAAGGGAGGGGATTCTTACATTTCAGTAGTTCTCTGAATGATTTACTCCCTCAGGCTTATGTATGACTATCACTCATTTTCCACAGTTCCACATAATAAGATCCAGTATTTCCTCAGGCCTATGGCATTCACTGTTGTGATTTCCTGGCTCCATCATTGTCTTACAGTCAGAATATTCCAAATAATCATGGTTTAATTCAGGATGGTTTAATACATGCAAAAAAGATGGGAAAAGTTAGTGGTGTAGGCTTCAATACACACAAAAAGAAGTTAGTGCAATTCTACCATGAAGCCAAGAAGCAATAATTTCTAGAATATTGCCTCTATATTGTAATTTTGTCAGAGGAAACTCTACACTTATTGCAGCTTTCCATAAAAAGGTAAAGGTAAAGGTTTTCCCCTGATATCAAGTTCAGTCATATCCGACTCTGGGGGTTGGTGTTCATCTCAATTTCTAAGCCGAAGAGCCGACGTTGTTCCCAAGGTCATGTGGACAGCACGTTTGCATGGAGCACCATTACTTTCCCGCCAGAGCGGTACCTATTGATCTACTCATATTTGCATGTTTTCAAACTGCAGGTTGGCAGAAGCTGCTCATACCGCTTTCTGGATTCGAACCTGCAACATTTCAATCAGCAAGTGGGTTAAAGCAGATCAGCATTTTAACTCACTGCGTCACTGGGGGCTCCCACGGCTTTCCATACAGCATTATAAAGCAATGGGTGCTTCAGAATATTTAGAATATATGTTTCGATATGCCGCTATTAGTAACTCAGCAAGTGTTGTTATTCATGTTTTTAATACCTCTTTGGAAATTATGACATTTATGATATATAATCTCATCAGATGGGCTCTTTCCCCTGTAGTACGCCACTTACTCTCCTCTTTCCCGGTGAAGCCTATTACATGATGTATGCATACTTCAAGCCAGGCTCCTCCAGGAAAGGGGAGAGCAAACAGCGTATGATACTGCCGTGGCAACACAGGAGCTTTCCTGTGTTGCTTTCAGGACAATGAGGGGAGTTGGGAGGCAACGTTTTCCCCCATGTGATGGGGTCCCTGGTAAGTTGCATGATGCCAGGCATGGAGTGAGAGGTTCTCCAAGCTCCCCGCTGGGACCTCATGGATTTGCCATCATGTGCAGCAAATCTGTGGGCCTTTGTGATGAGGTCCATAGAGAGAGGAGGGAGGTATATGTGTGTAGCCAACAATATTAATTTATTATTATTATTATTATTATTATTATTATTATTATTATTATTATTATTATTCTGACACAAAAACACAGTATGTCACAGCAAACGAGATCTATATGCTGGATTTCGTATCACAAAATTACAAGTCGAACACTTCCCAAGCGTCTAAGACTGTGTGATGTATTTTCGAATGATACATGCAGATCCAGGTAAGGTGGCTTTTTGCAGTTGACAAATCGTAATTTTGTTAATGTTTATTGCTTCCAAATGCTGGCTGAGATATTTTGGCATGGCACCCAGTGTGTCAATCACCACTGGGACCACCTGTATGGTTTATGCCAGAGCCTTTGCAGTTCGATTTTGAGGTCTTCATAACGGCTGAGTTTTTCCTGTTGTTGTTGTTGTTGTTGTTGTTGTTGGTTGTTGTTGTTCTTTCAAGGTCCAGATCAAAGCCCAGAGCCCATTCACCGCTCAATGGATCTTGCAGCCTGCAACTGTTACTATTATTTTCCAAAGCTGGAGCAACTAAACATATCAACTAAAGACAAGTATATTTCCCATTGGGTTTCAAAATATCCTCCTGATACCACTCATAGAAATCAGCATTTGCATAAGAAATGCTCTAGTATGGTGGGAATTAAAGGCAAATGTAATAGAACACAACAAACACCTTCAAGTTTTGCTTTGCTGGATATAAATAATTACTTCTTCTGAATAGAGCTATTAAGATTTTATAGGACAGTCACCTATGAAAGAAGATGACTCACAAGTCGACCACTCATCAAATTGCATTCCAGCCAGAGCAACCAGTTACTGGCAGGACTCACAACAGACACAAACTGGGCAATGACAATTTATTAAATTTCCTGCCTCTCCTCTGGTTGGCTTGAAGGCAGAAACAGACTCACACCTCCTTCAATGAAGATGAGGATCCTAGCCAACACCCTCCAAGACTTTCTGGAAGTAGCTGGGGCACTCTGGGTTTCAAACTCAAAATTTAGTGGAACTGAAATAATTCAACATACTCTTGCTATTCAGCCTACCTGTCTGGAATTAAACTTTATTTTATTGTCTGTGTTTTGCATCCTTGCATTCCTAGCACCGGGACTGTGGCACGGCTGGCTGGGAGTCAGTTGCATTAAGATCACGACTAACCAAAAGGTCATGAGTTCGAAGCCAACCCAGGTCGGAGTGAGCTTCCGACCAGTTTGCATAGCTTGCTGTCGATCTTTGCAGCCCAAAAGACAGTTGCATCCCAGTCATAAAGTCAAGTAGGAAATTTAGGTACCACTTTATTTATTTATTTATTTGTTTGTTTATTTATTATTCAAACTTATATGCCGCCACTCCCCTGGGGCTCGGAGCAGTTTACAAGAATGGCTAAAATCCAACACAATTTAAAAACAATTTAAAAACAGGACTATCAAAAGTCAAAGGCTTGTCTTACATGCCCTGCGGAAAGCTGATAAGTCTCGCAAGGCATAAACTTCAGGTGGCAGAGTATTCCAGAGTGATGGTGCCACTGCTGTAAAGGCTCTGCGTCTGGTTGCTCTTAGATGCAAGGTCTTGACACTGGGAATTTCCAATAGATCTTGGTCCTCAGAACGGAGGGATCTCTGGGGTTGGTAGGGGGTGAGGCGGTCCCTCAGGTACATCGGCCCCAGACCATGCAAGGCCTTAAAGGTGAGAACCATCACTTTGAAAGTGATCCGGTGCTCAATTGGTAACCAATGCAGCTGTAGTAAGATTGGTGTTATGTGGCATCTCATCGGACCATAAAAATCTCCAGCAAGCATGCAAAGAATGAGGAAGTACTTCATCAGTGTCACAAATGGACAGTGAAGCGACAGCTCCCCTGGTGGCCAGAATACCCTCATGAAAAAGCTGGAATGTTAAATAGCCTCTGTGTCTGTCTATATATGTTGTGTGTCTATGGCATTGAATGTTTGCCATGTATATGTACATTGTAATCCGCCCTGAGTCCCCTGCAGGGTGAGAAGGGCAGAATATAAATACTGTAAATAAATAAATAAATAAATTCCCATCCCACTGAGGTTTCCCATACTAGCTCACCACTGCTGCTTCTCTAGTTTAATCTCCATGCAACTAGTATGCTTCTTCTCTCCTTCATCTGCCAATTGCTTTCTGTTGAATTGCCTCTAGGATTGCCAGCTTTCCAAAAGACACAAACATTTGGAGATATCTCCTAATTAAAACCCTATTTATTGAGAACTTCCAATCTGTTAAGTATCCTTGTTTTTAAAACTCAGAACTTCCTTACCCAAGGCACAATAATATAGTTCTGTGACAAAGCACTCAATTTCTGTTGCTCTCTTTCTCTCTTTCTTTTGAAAAAAGGGATTTTTGTGTGACATTCAGATAAGGTTATGTGCAGCATATGCTCTAAATCAGGGAAACTCACAAATGGTTAAGACTAAAGCAGAACGTTGTCATGGCCAGTTTCTTCCACTGAGCTTTCTCTCACATTACAGCAACTCCTTTATTTCTTTGCAAAATGACGTTAGCTAGAGGCGTTGCCAAAAAGAGACATTTGTTTTCCATTAGCTGCATATATTCCCTCTTTATGGGAATATGGCTTGAGATAGAGGGCCAGGCATGGCTCAGATTTATGTCAGCCATCTTTAGATAAGGACAAGAAACTTAACATTGAAAGCCAACTACTTGTGCCTTCTGCATTGCTTCAGACAGTGCGTGAGAGCCCTTTCCTTTACACTCAGAGGAATCTGTCTCTCCCAACAGTCGTCATACCTTAATATGGGGTGAGAGTGAAAAGTACAGTAAAAGTCCCTTTAAAATGCAACCTGCCTATTCTTTAGCCAGAGTTTAAGAATTCACTTATTTTGGATGCAACTCCCAGAATCCCCAGTGAACATAAATCATGGTAAGATTCTGGGACCCAAAGTCCAAATTCGTCTAAGCTTGGCTACAGCAAAATACTCCAGAGAAGTTTTTTTTAAAAAAATACTTCTCTAATTAAAGAAACTTGTATCCATTCGCTACTTTAGTTGTTTTTCTTCGTAATTGCGGGATTCATTATTTCACAAACATAGTCCTAATTGAAACTGTCCATCTTTCACATGAAAGGGTTTTGTTATTTTGCTTCAGAATAAGCAAAATTGACTAGGAATTCTGTGGTAGTTTAAACTCAACAAGGTATGTGGCATAATAGTATGCATCTGGCGAGACTCTAAAAGCTTAATGTACCATAAACTCTTTGTTGTTTTACTGCAGAAGACTAACACTTGGGGGAGAGTGTTAGTGGTTAAAGCGTTAGACTCTCTACAGATTTAAATCTCTACTAAACCGTTGCCTATCTTCCTCAGTCTGTCTTACGTCACTAGCTCAATGTGCACTTCTTCAAACTAACCAAAACATCATCACTGTATTATTGAATAAACTGTAAATGTTGTAAATAAACACAGAAACCATCCTACCTACCTTCTGGAAATCAAATCGGAATCAGCATATTGTTATATGCAGTGGTCGCTGGCAGAACATTATGAGACCTGTCCTATTTCATTTGTATAATTTTAGTCATCCTGAATGCCTTTCTTTCTTTCTTTCTTTCTTTCTTTCTTTCTTTCTTTCTTTCTTTCTTTCTTTCTTTCTTTCTTTCTTTCTTTCCTTTTCCACTCCACACAATTGCTAACTAATAGGCATGGGCAATACGTGGTTCTCAATGGTTCTAAAGTACTTACAAAACTAGGGGGTGCTGGTGCTTTACTTCTACTGTGTTGCTAAAATTCTGGTGGTGAAAATTCCAGAACTTTAACAAAACTTTCAAAATGTTATTATAAATGGGAGTTCCTAATTGCTTCTGTCATAAAAATTGCCAGTAACAAAATAATAATGAAATTTTGAATGTTTTGTTAGATTTCTGAAATTTTCACCACCAGAAATTTAGCAACACTTTAGAAGCAAAGCATCAGCACCCCCTAGTTTTGTAAGTACTTGAGAACTATTTAGAATCATGGATTGCCCATATCTACTAACTACCTCATCAGATGGGCATCATGGCAATTCCGGCAGTGCCCATCCAAGTTTTTGTGGAACTTGTTGGCCCATGCTCCGCATCACCTGACTTACCCATCGCCCCATCCTATTGGGAGAGGGGGGAAGCATCAGCTGCTCAGCTTCACCCCCGTTGATCCAAGACAACATGGGGAGCCTCCTGTGTCACTGCGGTGGTGGCATAAACTGGTTTGTCTATACTTTTGTGACAGAGTCCTGCCAAAAGTTGCTCTATGTCTTGGGATGGGAGCCAGTGGGCTCCACCCAAAAGGATAGACAAACTGCCGTATTCTGGTTGTTATTCTGGTTGTTATTCTGGTGCTCTGTCTTGCTCTGCCATCTTCTCATTGCCACAGTGGTTTATTGAATGTGTTTTATTTTCTTACAAGGAGGTATGCAAAGCACTTGGTGCAGTACAGTCCCCTTATCCACAGAAGATATGTTCCTTAGCTTATTGTGAAAACGGAAAATCATGGATAATAGCAAAATCTATTAAAATAAACAAATTCTCCTCGAATTTGTCACAGAGTCACTCTGGAGGACCTAGAACATTCCTAGAATGATATTGTCTCAAGGAATTTGCAACAGTAGGTTCTCTAACACAATTCTATGCTAATTTCTAGCAGAAACATACCATAGAATTGCCTGGAAGACCTAGAAAATTCTTTGAGAGAACGTATCTTTTAGATGGAAGTAGATAAAACTGCAGGTATTACTCCTTCAAGTATAGGGGTCATTCCCTTCTACTCCAATACTATTTTCCCACTTTTGTTTCATACCTTCACCTTGATGCCCATTCTCCATTCTTTGACTCTTACCTCCACCTCCATCTCTCTTAGTCTGCCTGATAGATCACTATATGCATCCTATGATCTCTACCTTCTGGTCCTTAAATCTCGCCGAAAGAACTGGTGGTGGCACAGAGAAATCACTTACAGGGAGAACCTATGGCAATTCTTCATGGACATTGAGTAATGACTTCATCATACTTGGCAAATTTTGGTGGTAACTCCAGTTGTGCCACAGCTTTGCCATGGAACCTGCTGGCTCCCACTACACATGGGAGAAGTACTTCTGGGGCGGCTCTGGGGCAAAACTGTGGTGGAACCGGAGACGCCACTGAAAAACTCCACTGGCTTCCCATGTTGCATTGCCCTCAATGGGGCAAACCAGCTGGCAGATGCCTTTTCCCATATGATGAGCGAGGGAGGAAGCCAGAACGGCGTGAGGCACGGGGCAATAGGTCCCCACGTCTCCTGGACAGGTGCTGCGATGTGTGGTGATCTATGGCCATTCTGGTGGTGCGTGTGACAAGGCTGCAAGAAAGGAAGTCTCTCCTATGTGGGAAAGTAAATGAGAAGACTAGCCCTATGTCCCATTCTCCTCAAGTTAGGTGAAGGCAGAATCCTTTTCCGGTGTATATTGGCATAATCTTGCAGTCTGCCTTCAACCAGATTCCCTACTACAGTAAGATGTAGTTTATTACTATGCCAATTACTTCTACAGTTGCCTTTATGCTGAAAGTTTACTGTTTGCTAATTTTATGTAAGCTTGGGTCACATTTGATCCATTTTTTTGGTGATGGGGGAGGTGTTGGGGGTCTAGCTTTTCCCTTGAGCTTTTGGAGAGTAGCCATAAAACTGTACTTTGTTGCTCCCCCTCAAAGTTTTTGTCCCTAAAATACAGTCCCCCCTCCCGTATGATGGCCTGTTTTGGATGACCCTGGTTCTTTATGTTGTCTCCCATACAAATAACTTTGCTCCACCCCACTTCTATTTCACCCCGAGTTTTAATATTTTATCTTGTACATGTGGCCCACTCATCGTCATTGTGATTGAGAATGATTTTATATTGTATTTTATATTGCTTACTGTATGCATTTTACTGTGTTGTTGTTGTGGGTGTTTTGGTTTTTATTTTTCTTTATGTATATGTTTTTGGACTTGGCCTCATGTAAGCCACCCCAAATCTCCGTCGGGGAGATGGAGGCGGGGTATAAAGATTATTATTATTATTATTATTATTGACATATTGTAATGATTCTTACCTTGTAGGCTGAAAGAGAAACCTGGAATATCAGTAGGCAGAACTCCATGTTGAGAGTGTTAGCAAAGGAAGCAGACATCTTGCGAGTGTAAAAGGAGAAGAGGGGAGGAGCTGAAGCTCTGTTTTGATTGGTTAGGACAGATGGGAGGAGTTTAGTGCTGAGAGGGAAAAGTGTCAGCTTGACAGAGAGCAGAGAGATGAGTTTTGGGAACAGAAGAGAGGAGAGGTATGTTTGGGAACTTAGATTTTTTCTGTCAAGAGAGCATTTGTGACAGGTAAGGCTGCATTATTTGGCCAGGGAGGTCAAAGTAGTTGCCTGGGTGCTTGTGTGGGTTTTTACACAAGTGGTTTGCTCTCTGGGTTGGAGTAGATTAGCTTACAGAGGACTCTGCTGAGAGTGTAGCTAATTGCTCTAGGGACAACCTGTTTAGGTTAGTCTGGGGAACTCACTGCTACTGTATTATTGTAGAGTGAGGAGTTTTACTCAAATCTAAGTGAAGTAACCTGTTTTAAGTAACCATCAAGATTATTGTGCCACAGTAACCATTCAAGCATGTATGCCTCATTAAAGAAGATAGTTGTTTGTTCAATTTTATCAATAAACATTTTCTCTAGTTCAACTTTTAAAGAAGCCTCAGTAGTAATTCATTCCTATGAGAATATTTCTATCTGTTTTAACATCTTTACATCACAGTCATCTTAAGGAGCTAAGGGAGAGCTGGTGGGCAGGAAGAAGTTTACCTCAGGAGAATCATCTCAAATATCCTAAAGTAAATTAGGTGGTGGCAGCAAATCTACCAAAGTACATACACGTTATCTCATGCACATATAAATGCTCCGTGCCAAGAATCATATTCCATTATATCAGTGTACATCCGTGGGATATATTCTGAGTTATAATACTCTGATTTTATTATACATATCAATGTGAAAATTTGCTTTGAGAGCACAGTCATGGAATAAACTAAACTCTTAAGTCAAGTTATCACTATATTGTGCTTTCATGGATTTTTTCCCACTACAAATAAGACATGTGCAGTTCTGTGTTGGAATTTGTTCATTTTTTCCAACTATAGTCCGTCTCCAACAGTTTGAGGGATTCTAAACCAACCCTCGGCTTTAAAAGTTTGAGGACCCCTGATCTAGGGTCTTACTAGATGTGCAGCCCAATGTGAAACTGAAGGATGATGGGAAAGAGGCATTCCCATGGAGTCTTGGCAAATACTTTCAAAAACAGCATGCAGAAATGGCAACAGGTCAGAAATATCCTGTTGTCATTTGGAAGCTGGATTGCTTAGAGGGAAGGCAAACTGGCTCTGGGCTGGCCCTTGTGAACTGCAGGGAGAGCTGAATATGAAGAAAATGTGTTGATTGGAGATAATGGTGATTTTTTGTTCCAGTGCAATTGGCCCATAGCAAGGAGACTCAGATGACCTTCTTGATGAAGCATGATCTGAACAGGAGACGTTTATGCAAGGAAGAAACAGCCATAGGGAAGCTACAGGTCAGATTTCATTATTTTGGCTACTATGGAATGGGAAAGAGTCTCTAGGGAAGAGTTTCAGGTCTTTAAATATGTATCTCTGTAATCCTGCATGAAAAAGCTTTCCAGTTAACCATTTAGTTTCTGTGCGCCAATTGCTGCGGATTTTGTTCAAAGATCCCTTTTAAGGACACATAGAATTATTAAACTATCCCATAAACATTTTGGTGCCTCAAATGTTAGTCCTGTTTCTGGGTATATTTGACCTGCTGATTCCAAAAATGGCACCAGTTTTCTCCCATCGGCTCTAGTTTTTGAGATACAGAACATACGCCATATACTAGCTGTCATCTGCTCCCTCATAGAAAACCATGATAACCATTAGGTATGTGAAGAAACTTTGGAAGAATCAAAATTTGTAAGAAAATCAGAAGTTTTGTAAGTCGGAAGCAATATCCAATCAACGGCATCAACTCCGCTGGACTGGCTACATTGTCCAAATGCTTAATCACCGTTACAATACCAGTTACTATATCCCCAACTCAAGAATGGGAAATGTAACATTGATGGACAGGAAAAGAGATTTAAAGATAGGCTTAAAGCCAACCTGGTCCTCTTCCGGACCAGGCGCTTTCCGGCAGAGCCATCCCCATGGATTTGAATCTGGAGTTCTGGAGGAGCGAAGGCAAAACTTTTTTCCAAAGATTTCGTCAATGGGCAGACCTCTTGGATCCATTACTCTTACTTGCATCCAAAGTGCTTATTTTGAATACAGGAGAAAATTGACAATTCCAGAATACTTTTATTGAACAAAGGAGAAAAGGCTACAGAGTCCTTACAGGACAAAAAGGTAAAAGAAGCTTGGCAACTAAGTCTGTCCTCTGTACACTCTGGCAGTGGTGATACTATTCCTGCTGTATTTAGGCCACCAGCTTTCCTGCCCATTATTGCTCCACTGGTCATTGCTACTTCATTACTACACAGAGGAAATACCCAAACATTTATTTCACAGTACCTTTTCCATTCGTACATTGGTGGGTTCACCTTGGCAAATGGGAATTATTCTGAAACAGAAGCAAGCGAGAATGCTCCCGAAAAGGCATTTTTCTTCAAGCAGACGCTTATCAGCGTTGGAGCCATCACATATTCTGCCTGCGTGGGAGTTGCAGCTGACCTGCGGAGCGGCCTGGTGAGATTCTCAATCTACTCCCAAGCTTTTCCATCCGGAGCTCCCCCGTTCACCAACTAGCCCATTGGCTACCCGGGGACTCGAAGGAGCCCTCGGGGTGGTCATTTTGTGGGTTCCATCGAAGAAGGGGAGCTAAGAGGGAGAAAAAGAGTGGTAGAACGCGGTGGCTATTTCCATCGTGGCCTAGCAAGAGCGTTCCCCTCGGCCACCGGGCTGTTAATGCTGACCATCTAAATTACCATCTAAATCACTGATTGCCCCATGGCTGGACTTACAGCTTGCCAGTGGGCTGACTCATCGCTTTTCCCGTGACTGCTCGGACTCCGCTGCCAGCTGTTGTTGCCGTCGGCCTCCGCCTGGCGCTCCGGCCTGCCGCGCTTCGGTCTGCTTCGGCCTGCCGTGCTGTTGCTGCTGCTCTGTCTTCGGCTGCTCCGTTGCTGTCCACCTCTCCGGCGCCTGGTGGTGCGTCTGCCCCCCGCCCTCGGCGCTGGCGTCGGCGTCTCCTTTGCTCTTCTGCTGGAGGTGTTGGCCGCCATTGCTTGGAGGACTGGGCGGCCGTCGGGGGAGTGTCTTCGGCCGAGCACCGGCCATTCGGCGCCTCGGCCCGCGGGCGCGCCGGTGATTCCGAGGGTGCTGGTTTGGCTTGGGGAGCCGGCCCTTCTCGTGGTGTCCTTGGGGGGCCTGTTTGCCATTGCGCCGGCATTTTTTCCATCTTGCCGGAAGCTCCGGCCGCCATTCTCCACCGCGCCGGAAGTCCTTGGCCGCCATTGCTGGAGAACTCAGGGCTGCCTGCGGCCTCGGCGTTCCGCGTCTGGTCCCCCAGGGGAGGTGGGCCACGATCCACGATCCTCCCATTCATCGTAGCCGAGACCTAGGGTGCGGTTCGGCCTGCCACGCAGCCGACTACGGCGAGGTGCTCGTAGACGCGGCTCTGACATCTCCCGGCGTCCCGGCGCCCTCCATGACCCCCCCTTCCCCGGGGGTCTGGCGGCGCTTGTGGTTCGAGAAAGGCTGGCCTTCCATCGTACCGGCCTTTGCTGGTTCAGTTAGGCCCTCATCGGCTCCAGCTTGAGTCGGCCCTGTGTTGATGAGCTGTTTTGTTACCATCTGGCTGATTGACTGTGTTGACCGAGCTGTGTTGCACTATCTGGCTGACTGTTTGTGCTGACCGAGTTGTGTTGACCGAATTTGCATTATCATCATCTGGCGAACTGACTACATTTCCCAGCTTCTTGTGCCGGCAAGTTTGTCTCTGGAAGACTACCTTTAACAGGCCGGGGCTGACTGATTACCAGGACTTTTTAACCGGAGGTCCATCCGCTAATTTACATCAAACGTCTGTTATTTACATCTGAATCATAGCACTGTACTAACTGCCAGTTCTCCGACTACTGTGTATTCTTGAACATTGCTTGGCACAGTCCGTCCTACTACTTCTGTTACTAATATAGTAATAAGAACATAATATAGCGCTTAGCGGCGCCTGCCCCATAGCCAACTGTTTGCACTTTACTAATTGTTTTGCACTTTACCCCCACCCAACTCCTCCTGCCGCACTTTAGTAGTATAGAGGGCCAAACATTCTTCTGTTGAGGCTGTTTGCACTTTAATATCTTGTTGCACTTTAAGATCTTACCTCTTAGGAACTACCTGGTAGCCGCGGAAGGTACTTTGCACTTTGCACTTTAAGACTCGAGTACTCGGAGATCTCTCTATTTCGCGGCTAACGCTGCCTCCGACATCCTTTATTTACTGAAGTAGCCATTTCCATCCATGTGGTTCCCCACCCTCCTATGCGTACTGTCTCTGTTATCATTATCTGGTGGAAGGGGCAGGGGAGGCAGTGGGTTGGAGCCTGTGGGAAATTATGAGGGGGGGAGGGGCGTTGAAGAAGGCCAGCACAACGGGCAAGACAAATTACCAACCTTCCAAACAGCTGGTGAAATTGTGGTTAAGACCCTAGCCAGGAATAGCGGCATGGAGGAGGGGAGGTGTTCCACTAGCCGAGGGGCCCCCATAGAGGTCGTGGTGGGAAGGAGGAGATGCGGGAAAAGGAGACCTCAAATTCGGCCAAATTCGGACCATTATATTAACAATTCCAACTCGGTCTCCTAAGGTAAATTGGTGTAACCAGGTGAGCGGACCCTCTGGACTGAAGGTGGTGCTGTTGAACGCCAGATCTGTCAACGGAAAAACGGCCTGGATCCAGGACTTAATCTTGGACGAGCGGGCAGATCTGGCGTGCATCACGGAGACCTGGTTGGATGAAGCTGGAGGAGTAAATCTGACCCAGCTTTGTCCTCCAGGGTTCTCCGTGCAGCACCAACCGAGATCCGGAGGGCGGGGAGGCGGGGTCGCAGTGGTCTATAGGGATTCCATCCATCTGACCAGGTGCCCCATCCCGCAGACCGCAAATTTTGAAAGCGTCTACCTGAGGGTGGGTGACCGGGACAGCATAGGGATTCTAGTAGTGTACCGTCCACCTCGCTGCACTACAGTCTCCCTACCTGAGCTAGCGGGGGTGGTCTCGAGCCTGGCGTTGAAGTCTCAACGGCTTCTTGTGCTGGGAGACTTCAATGTCCATGCCGAGTCGACCCTCACAGGCGCGGCTCAGGACTTCATGTCTGCCATGGCAACCATGGGGCTGTCCCAACAAATATCTGGCCCCACCCACTGTGCTGGACACACATTGGACTTGGTTTTCTGCCAGGGATGGGAACAGGGTGGCGGTGTGGAGGAGTTGTCCATCTCTCCGTTGCCATGGACCGACCACTTCCTGATCAGATTTAGGCTCACTGCGCCCCCTAACCTCTGCAAAGGTGGAGGACCCATTAAGATGGTCCGCCCCAGGAGGCTTATGGATCCGAATGGATTCCTGACGGCTCTTGGGGATTTTCCCGCCACCTCGGTAGGTGACCATGTCGAAGCCTTGGTCGCTCTCTGGAATGGGGAGATGGCCAGGGCTATTGACATGATTGCTCCGGAACGTCCCCTCTCAAGTAGCCGAGCTAAACCAGCTCCTTGGTTTACTGAGGAGCTGGCAGTGATGAAGCGAAGGAAGAGGGAACTAGAGAGCGTGTGGCGTTCGGACCGAGCGAGTCAAATCGAGCACGGTTTGTGTCCTTTTTAAGGGCATATGCCGCGGCAATAAAAGCCGCAAAGAAAACTTTCTTTGCGGCTACTATTGCGTCTGCAAGGAACCGTCCGGCGGAGTTGTTTCGGATTGTCAGAGGTCTTTTAACTCCCGCCTGTAGGTGGGAGCCCTGACAATTCGGTCGCGCGCTGTGAAGCATTTGCTCGGTTCTTCGCAGACAAAGTCGCCTTGATCCGTTCTGGGCTGGACGCCGCGTTAGATGCAGACTCTGTGGATGTAACGAGAGCACCTGCTTGTCCCATTTTGTTGGATTCTTTTCAGTTTGTGAAACCCGAGGATGTGGACAAGATACTTGGAGGAATGAGGCCCACCACGTCCATCCTAGACCCCTGCCCATCCTGGCTTCTGAGAGAGGCCAGAGGGGATTGGCTGAGTGGGTAACAGTGGTGGTGAATGCCTCCCTTCGGGAAGGCAAGATTCCAGCGAGCCTAAAACAGGCTATCATAAAGCCGCTGTTGAAGAAACCATCACTGGACCCCACTAAATTGACAACTTTCGGCCTGTTTCCAATCTCCCCTTTTTGGGCAAAGTCATGGAAAGCGTGGTGGCCTCACAACTCCAGGTATTCTTGAGAGACACGGATTATCTGGATCCGGCACAGTCTGGTTTCAGACCGGGACATGGAACCGAGACGGTCTTGGTCGCCTTAGTGGATGATCTGCGCCGGGAGCTAGACAGGGGGAGTGTGTCCCTGTTGGTGCTCCTGGACCTCTCAGCGGCCTTCGATACCGTCGACCACGGTATCCTTCTGGGGCGCCTTGCGGAAATGGGTCTTGGAGGCATTGCTTTGCAGTGGCTCCGGTCATTTCTGGAGGGTCGCACCCAGAAGGTGTCATTGGGGGACTCCTGTTCCGCACCACAACCTTTGACTTGTGGGGTGCCTCAGGGTTCCATACTGTCCCCCATGCTGTTTAACATCTACATGAAGCCGCTGGGTGAGATCATCCGGAGTTTCGGGGTACGGTGTCATCTGTACGCAGATGATGTCCAACTCTGTCACTCCTTTCCACCTGCTACTAAGGAGGCTGTCGAGGTCCTGAACCGGTGCCTGGCCGCTGTGACGGTCTGGATGAGGGCGAACAAACTGAAATTAAATCCAGACAAGACAGAGGTACTCCTGGTCAGTCGTAAGGCCGAACGGGATATAGGGTTACAGCCTGTGCTGGACGGGGTCGCACTCCCCTTGAAGGCGCAGGTTCGCAGCTTGGGTGTGACCTTGGACTCATCGTTGAGCCTGGATCCCCAGGTTTCAGCGGTGACCAGGGGAGCATTTGCACAGCTCAGGCTCGTGCGCCAGCTGCGCCCGTATCTCGGGAAGTCTGACTTGGCCACGGTGGTACACGCTCTTGTCACATCCCGCTTGGACTACTGCAACGCTCTCTACGTGGGGCTGCCCTTGAAGACGGCCCGGAAGCTTCAGCTGGTTCAGCGTGCGGCAGCCATGTTATTAACTGGAGCGGGTGGCAGGGAGCACACAACGCCCTTGTTGTCCCAGCTCCACTGGCTGCCGATCTGCTACCGGACCCAATTCAAGGTGCTGGTTTTGGCCTTTAAAGCCCTAAACGGTTCCGGCCCAAAATACCTTGCTGACCGCATCTTGGCCTACGAGCCCACGAGGACCTTGAGATCGTCTGGGGAGGCCCTTCTCTCGGTCCCGCCAGCATCACAGGCACGGCTGGCGGGGACGAGGGAGAGGGCCTTCTCGGTGGTGGCTCCCCGGCTGTGGAACACTCTCCCGGCAAACATTAGACAGGCGCCCTCCCTCATGTCCTTTCGAAAAAGCCTTAAAACCTGGCTGTTCGAGAGGGCATTTAATTAAGTGCTAGTAACAACATCATGGTAACATTATGGTAATGAGAACTGGAATGATATAAGGACGATGAGACTGGCCTATGATTCTACTAAGAGACGAAGCGGATTTTTATGTAGTTTGTAGTTGTTTGTATAGCTATGTGTTTGTAGATACTGACTTTTGTAACTGTCTTTTATGTGTACTGTACACCGCCATGAGTCGCCCGTAAGGGCTGAGAATGGCGGTTAATAAATGAATCAAATAAATAAATAAATAAATAAACACAAAGCGCTGTCACTGGAGGTCAGCTGTGACCAGCAGTGCTGCGGAATTTGAAGAGGCATGAATGGAGGGCAAAAGGGAGAAACATGCCAAGAGGAAGAAGGCATGTCAAGTCAACCCTGACCAGACTGCCTTCCCCTGGAAAACGATGTCCTCACTGGGGAGAACATGTGAATCAAGAATAGGGCTCCACAGCAAACCATGAATTCACCGCCAAGACACCAGACTTGGAGAACCATCATCCTCGGGCTACAAGGGATCACCTAAGTATAGAATGGAGGAGAAAGGAAAGCTTCGTTTCTAAAGTGTGGCCCATACCAAATATTTTAGATTCAGAACTTATCCCATACTTTTTTTGTTTTTGTTTTGTAAATCTCAGAAGGTTTCTGGGATGCACTCTGGTCTCGTGGCCTGGCTGAAGGGACCTCTTATTTGCTTATCTAACCAGAAATGCAAAATGGTCAGGAAGGGGACAGGCTGACAGTCTGAGCAAAATATGACACTAAGGAATAAAGAATTGCTTTCTTTTTCATCTTCATTTTAAGACCTCAAGCTGGAGGTGATACATGGAGAGAGAGAGTTTGTTTGAAGATGAAACATCGCTTCAATGCTGGTGGTCTTTGCTCTTTCCAGCACGCTGAAATTTCTCCACCTGTCTTCCTAAGAGATTTGCAGGATTTTTCAGAGGCACCTCTGATTGAATCATTCCAGGAGTGGAATATGACGTCAGTAGACAGTCCACGTTTTGCAGGCGTAATCTATAATCTATTCTATAAGCCTATGTTGGTCTGTGTCATTGTTATTAGTTGTACTATTTTGGATATATTAAAGACACAACAAAATGAAGTGAAATGGGCACAGGTTCATAACAACATCCCATGGGATTTGCAATTGCATAGAGACCAATTAGAATCCTTAGCCATATGATACAGTGCCTCGACACCCTACAAATGGGACATTCCAATGAGCATGCTTAGGATTATCACATTTTAACAACTATTGGTACATTGTATATCGCAAAAGGCTCACTTCATCTGAGGTATGAAAAAAATCGTAGCTCAAGTAGGAGCTCATCTGGGGCAGTTTACCAGTGTTTCAATCATTGGGATTGCAAAGGGACGGATTTGACAGGTTTCTATGAAAATATTGTTTCAGCTGCAGCGGCTTTTGAGAGCAAAAAGCCGCAGGAGAAGCAATGCATTGGTTGTTTGAGTGGGGAACTGGGTTGGGGTCTGGCTCTAAAAGAAAGGCAAATATTATTATGCTGGTCCTGCAATAACGTGCAGAGGAATGATTTTTTCTAGCCTGTTTCATGATTTGATCAGAATCTGCCCTTTGAAGCTCACAAGCTGGGAGGGAAGGTGAACTTTGAGCACAGTAAGGATTTGGAGCGTTCATGACCACAATTCCAGTGAGTCTCATTAAAAACACACATGTGCAGGCACACACACAGAGTCACAATCAGTTGCCAATTATATTGACAGACAGAAATGCACGAGCAGCGCTATGATTAAAATTTTCTAAGAATTTTACAGTCCAGAGCTAGAGCAAAATGATGGCTGAATATGAAGTAGGGGACTCCCGTGGTATAATTTTTTTGAGTTTCCTAATGTACAAATTGTCCACCTTGCTTGTTTTTGTGCATTATTTCAAAGCACAGCACCACACAGCAGATAGTAGTGTCTTCCTATAGTATCTGTCATGAATGACTTTTCAATGACATTAAAGCACAGGTTCTTTTTATTGCAATTTTCAGTGCGAGAGGATATATCAGATTACAGAAAACATTTAGACAAAGAATGACATTGGACATACAGACATACAGATTCTATGCAACTACATTGGATTTACAATTACATGGCTAACAAACAAACAAAGGGGAATTACATTTTCACTCAACATTCACACCACATGTACATGCATTCATCCACATGCATCCAAAATATTACCATATCCTTTTCTCCCTCCTTGGAGAAGTACCTGTTAGGCCAGACCCTGCTTTCCTGCAGCCTGTCAATGCATAGTTACATAACGCCAAAACTTCAAAATGCCAAAATGCCAAAACTTCTTTCCCTAAGAACAATGCCAAGGACCAGATCTCTGTTTTCCATACAGCAGAACCTGACTCCCTGCACAAAATCCAAGACTCCAAAAGCACACTTCTTCCTCTTCCCTTGAGAAAGAAGGCCAAAGTGACCAGACTGCTCCCGTGCAAATCTGCCACTCTCTATATGTACACTATCTCTCTCCTTCCCATGGAGCAGAGCATAGTGGGTGGAACAGACTCCTCAGGTCTGCCACACTTTGAGCATTATTAGACTGAGTCTTTTATAGGAATATTCTGTTGATGTTATCCCAAAGTTGTATATTAATGATAGATGTCTTCCATCCTGGCTCCATCTCAGTTTCCTGGCCAGATGTTGATCTCTTTTTGATTGGTGTTGACAAACAAGGTTTGTGTTGATTTCCTTCTTCACATAAGGAATTTTGCAAACGTTTCTGTTATCACTGTCCCAATTCTTATCAGAGTTTACTTTTCACTTCTTATTAGCAGGTTTTAATCACAGTCCAGAAAGCAGGTAGTTAGTTATTGCAGGCCATAATATTATACTGGTATCTCCAAAATTATTAGCTCATCCATACATCCTTCCATTCTTCCATTCATTCCAAAACATCATTATATCAAATCCACATTTATCAAATCTGCAATGATATTTTTGTGACATATCTCTGCTATCTGGGGAAAGTAGGGTTGTGCGAAATGGCAGATTTTTTTCCCTGTTTTCATTTATAATTTGGATCGTTGTTTCCTTCCATTCTGTTTTGGGATGATTCTTTGAGATTAGGAGGGGGGCTGTCCAGATTTGTAATTCGGGATCTGGTGTTTTGTTTCAGGAAGAACCTCCCCTAAAACAGAAGGAGAGGACATACCTGAAATTCAAAACGAAAACAGAACAGGTTTCTGCCATTTTGCACACCCCTAGAAGATAGGGTTAGCTCTGGGATGAGGCAGAATGGGGCATCTACCTCGAATGTCAATGTGGCATTGTGAAAGGGATTGACCTGAGTGTACTATGAAGCCTACATTGTGCTCTTGTTTTCTGCCTTCAAGACCAAAGAGTGAAGAATGTGATTCCATTGCTAGGATTTCATATGGATATGCAAAACTATGGGTGATAGTGAATACTGAATACTATTAAATGAATGACTTCCAGTGAAAGTATACTGTAGACTTCTATGGGAGAATCTATGAAATGCCTAGAGATGACACATCTCTAAGGATTGCTGGGGATGCTTCCAGATGGCCCTAAAAACCATACTGAAGTGGGTTAAAATAATCCACTTTGGCACGGGTTCCTGTCTCCACCCACTCACCAAAACCCTGGGCTTTTACGGGGTAGGGTACATGCCACCCCCGAAGCCCCCCAATTTCCTCTTAAAACTTACTTTAAAAGGTCCTGGTCATCATAACACCTCTCTTCGTATTCTCTTGATGTGAGAAAATGACACCTGAGAAGTTGGGAAAATCCCTCCTCCCCCTCCCCCATCTCATCATGCTTGATTTTTCCATGCCAGTAGGAAGTGAGGAGAGGCGCTATGATGGCCAGGGACCTCTTAAATAAGTTTTAGGATTAAATGGAGGTAAATGGGGGGCGGGTGGGCGCCTTCCCACGCCTTTGGGCTCCAGGAGCCCAAAAGGTATGGGATGGCAGTGGAGACAGACTCCTGGGGTCGTGGAACGTGACCCCAGAAATGAGTCCCCTCAGGACCAATATCTTAATAGACCTGGGCCTTTCAGGAAGATACAGATCTAATGAGGTATTTAATTAATTCAAAACAAATCAGGGAAACCTTGGCTTTTTCAAATTAATTTGTTTTTAATGGAGGCATCATTTGGACACCTCAGGTAAAATCCGAAACATGTACTGCATTTTGGGACTGTCTGGATAGGCCTTATATCCTCTAGTATGACTCTATGGTCAGCCTCTGATACCACGGAATCACCTGGAGGGCCTAAAAATGCTTAGAGGGGGCATATTTTGTTAGACGTGGATAAATGAAACCATATGAGCCAGTCCTGTGGATATGGGAATTATACTGTACTAACATTTTAACAATTGCACATTAATTGCATCCAAACAATTAATGGCACATCTAGTTAGGCCATATATTATACTTCCTGTAAGATACTCTGGGCAGCATACATAGAATTGTGGAGTCTATTGAAAGACTGTAGCTTCTCCAAACTTATCTGGTCAGCTTCATGAATCTTAATATTCTATGTACTATATTAGATATGCTTCTAGTTTATATTCATATGTTCATATTGCCAGAGGTAGGGAGGAAAAGCAAAGAAAAAGGTTTCAGGTTTCCAAAAATGGTCCTTCTAACTGTCCCCATATTCTTTGGTCTGACTTGGTTTTATATCATTAATTATTTTCTGCTGTGTGTAAATTGCTACTGAGCTTGAGGAAAAATCCATAAGTAGGCACGGATGTGGTTTGGCACCAGAGGTTCATGTGGTCAAAAATATGGAGATATCATAGAGAGAGCAATGCTGAATAACTCAGGGGTGGTCCAAGTTATTTTGGTACTCAAGGACAAGAGAGGAAGTCAAATAATACTACTCCACCCCTCATTTAATTTTAATTAGGAGATCTTGGAAAAAATAGCTAGGGGATTCTGGAGGCGGTAGGCCAAAATGGTATCATTCCCTAACTTTGCTGATTAACATGGGTCAATGTCTACCTGGTATTCTCATATGGAAGCCCTTTCTAAAGGACCAGAACCTGGGTAGGGACACTACCATGAAAACTTCAAAATATTTCATTTTAACCATTTTAAATATTGTTTATATGATTGATACATTGATCTTCCATATATTAGGTCACTGATTTCCAAACTGTAGTCTTACAGGTATTTTGGACTTCAACCCCCTAGAAGCTTCAGCTGTTTTGGCCAATGGTCAGGGATTCGGAGATCTGAAGTCCAAAACACCTGGAAGACTAGAGTGTTGGAAACAGTAGGATAAATCAACATATTGAGGAAAGATCTTTGAGACAGGGATTGATCCTCCCAGGTTCACAAAAAAGCAAACATAGGCACACTGAGGATACCATCATTCTTACTATTATCAATAAACAATAACTATTTATACCCACTTCATGTTTGAGGTGCAAGGCAGTTGCACACAAGTAGTATAACAGATTATAGACAATAGAGAAAAAGGATTCCCCGAAGTACAAGGGCAAAAGGCCACTATACTCAAAAAGTAATGCGGTTATATAATCATGAGAATGTACATCAGATCTATGTTGTAGTACTACAACATTCAATGTACTAACAGCTTGTACAAGATATACTTAACAGGGATACACAATGCAAGGTTATTAAGATCTTCCGGGGGCCCCCTGCTCTCGGTCTCACCACCCTCGCAATCACAGTTGGTGTAAACCTAACAGCTTGTACACAGTTTACCTCTCCGAACGGATTCTCCCCTATCATCAAGGCTTATTAAGATCTTCTGGGAGGGCCCTGCTCTCGGTCCCACCACTCGCAATCACGGTTGGTGGGGACGAGGGACAGGGCCTTCTCGGTGGTGGCTCCCCGGCTTTGGAACTCCCTCCCACTAGAGATTAGATCTGCTCCCTCCCTCCTGACTTTCAGGAAACTACTAAAGACCTGGCTCTGGAATGTGGCATTCGAGGACTGAATCTATAACCTCCGTCCACAAGGAAGGGGGATGATGAACTGTGACTATGACTATGACTATGACTGGATTGACGACTTTATTGTACTATTTTAATCTGTAATGACGTTGCACTCTGTTGTACTTATATATTATTGTATTTGCATATATGTTGAGGTGAGAAGGTCGGTATAGAAAACTTCTAAATAAATAAATATCTCTAAACCAAAAAATTCCTTTATGTGGGATAAACACTTAAATTCCTACAGCAAAATGCACAAGTTTATCAGTCCTTTTTGAAAACCAAAAGTTTATAAACAACAAATCAAAGTTTGTAAGTCCTTTCTTGCAAGTCTCTGAATCAAAAACTTAATTTGGGATAAACAGCTGATTCCTATAGCACAGGGGACCTCAAACTAAGGCCCGGGGGCCGGATACGGCCCTCCAAGGACATTTACCCAGCCCTCGCTCAGGGTCAACCAAAGTCTGAAACGACTTGAAAGCACACAACAACAACCACAATCCTATCTCATCAGCCAAAAGCAGGCCCACACTTCCCACTGAAATACTAATAGGTTTATATTTATTAAAATTGTTCTTCATTTTAATTATTGTATTGTTTTAAAGTGTTTTTTGCACTCCAAATAAGATATGTATAGTGTGCATAGGAATTCATTCATGTTTTTTTCAAATTATAATCTGGCCCTCCAACAGTTTGAGGGACTGTGACCTGGCCCTCTGTTTAAAAAGTTTGAGGACCTCTGTTATAGACAATGCCATCAGATACTTAAGTTTTTGTTGTAGACAGGAACTTGTGAACTTTCTATATATATTTAACAATAAGGTATTTATAAAGACTTGGGAGAGGCAAGGTCCCTTCTTGCTCTTTGTCTTAAGTAGCAAAAGAAGTCTTGGGTTCGTTATGGTGTCAACAATGAGTAACTCTTGCTTTCACTTCTGATGATTCCTTATCTTTAAAACACACTTGGGCCCCTTCCAGACAGGCCCTATATCCCAGGATATGATCCCAAGTTTTCTGCTTTAAACTGGATTATATGATTCTGCATTGCCAAATATTCTGGGATAAATAGAAAACCTGGGATCAGATTCTGGGATAAAGGGTCTGTCTGGAAGGGCCCTTGGACAGGCTTTCATAAAGAGACCTATCCTCTGTAAATAGGACACATGGTTGCCATATAAAGAACAAGAGTTCTCTGGGTGAGCTAGGTTTTACCAGTAATCCAATTAGAGAAAACCAACATACTAGGGGCATGTTGAAGGTCACAAGAATGTATTAAATTATACTATGTCAATAAACAGAAGGGAGATTTCAGTTGTTCTATAACAATGATAAAGTGCTTTTGAAACTATCCACAAATTGGGATTTGTTTTCTATTAATTCTCTTGATTTTTTTTTGGTGAACATGGAAGTTAGAAAATTGATCCTGTCAAAACATTTCTTCAAGAGACACTTCTACTTAAATTCTTCAGAATGTTTTAAGCATATTTGTTGGTGACAGAAGATGACAAGCTAATTCCAAAGGCATTTGCATCCATGATAGTCCTAGTGGATTGCTATGTTGCACATAGCGAGTTGCAGTCAGGTCCAATGTAGAAGACACAATAATATTCCACACAGGTAATAGGAAATTGAACAGAATATCTTTACTTTTATCAGCAGAGTTAAAATATAAACTTGCAGTGTTGCAAATAAAAACAAACAGTGCAACAAACTTACATAGCCTTTGTAAGCAATACAGAATAAGGCTTCTTAATCCAAATTGGAGAGCAGTACAAATAGTTGAGCAAAATGCCTGAGCAAAGGCTCCTCAGAGCAAAAGCCGAACTGTATTCTAAAACCCAAACAGTTATACCCAACCGGGTGTTGTCCAAACTTACTAGTTGACCTACATTAGCAGCTGCACATAATAATCAACAGTATAAGGTTTTCTTTAACACACACACACATTCTTGATCCTGTTACAACTTACTGTAACAAAAGTGGGTAGAATTCAGACCACGATGAGTTATTTATTATTTATTTATTTCGGGGTTCTTATACCCCGCCCTTCTCACCCCGAAGGGGACTCAGGGCGGCTTACAAAAGCAAAGGTACAATTTGATGCCTGCATCACAGAACAATCAAAACACAAAATTACATCAATTCACAGTTAACAACAATTCATGCATTATACCAATAAAATCAATAAAATCAATAAAACCAATACAAACCCAATTCCTCCTCCTACATGGTCAGCGTTCGCTAACTCATAGTTCTAATTTTCAGTTCCACTTCGTCAATCCTGTTGGTCTTACTCGCCTGATTGTCTTATTTAATTGCCAGATTGCCCAAAGGCCTGGTCCCATAACCACGTCTTCACCCTCCTCCTGAAGGAGAGGAGGGATGATGATGCCCTGATTTCCCCCGGGAGTGAGTTCCACAGGTGAGGGGCCACCACTGAGAAAGCCCTGCTCCTCGTCCCCACCAGCCTCACTTGTGACAGTGGTGGGGTCGAGAGCAGGGCCTCCCCAGATGATCTCAGACTCCGGGGTGGGACGTAGAGGGAGATACGTTCGGACAGATACACTGGACCGGAACTGTACAGGGTTTTGTAGGTAGTTAGATACAAACGCCTGTTCATTTGAGAAGTCAGCTGTCTAACCTTGGAGTACTTACTATCAGTCAGCTAAGCTGACCTCATGGGTTTGATGTTCCAGGTTTCAGAGGGTATGTGGCAGCAACAGCTGAGGATGGGAAGCCACCAGCACTATTATTTCCCATAGTGTGAAGTTATTCTACATTGGTTGTTCCAAGACATTTATAGTGTCAGTGGCTTCAGTGAACCAACTGTTACCTACATGTAGCTCATAGCTAAAGAAATAGGCCAAAACAGATATTATTGCTTACTGGACCAAAGAATTTGATGGTACTTGTGGATTCCTTAAAGTGTTTGCGGCACAAATACTGTCTGAAGGCTTTGTTAGACTTACCCAATGATCAAGTAAATTGAAAGTAAACCCAGTTCTAAATGTATAGGATTAGGAGCTGGGTTTACTTGCAATTTACTTGACCATTAAGTGGTTTTCTTACAGCAACAATTTTCATATTCCTCTTAAGTGCCCTTTAATGTGATGGGGAGATATCATCAAATTAAACCGGTGCTTGGTAGCTGTGTTGGACTGGATGAGGACAAACAAATTGAAATTGAATCCAGACAAGGAGGTCTTCCTGGTCAGTCAAAAGGCCGAACAGGGCATAGGGTTACAACCTGTGCTGGATGGGGTTACACCCCCCCCCCCCGGAAGACACAGGTTTGTAGCTTGGGAGTGATCCTAGATTCATAGCTGAGCATGGAACCTCAGGTTTTTGGTGGTGGCTAGGGAAGCTTTTGCACAATTAAAACTTGTGTGCCAGCTGCACCCATACCTTGGGAAGTCTGTCTTGGCCACAGTGGTCCATGCTCTTCTTACATCCCAATTGGATTACTGCAATGTGCGCTACACAGGGCTGCTTTTGAAGACTGTTCAGAAGCTTCAACTCATCCAACTGGCAGCAACCAGATTGCTCACCGAAGCTGCGTAAAGGGAGCATACCACCCTCCTGTTAAGTCAGCTCCACTGGCTGCCAATCTGCTACCGAGCACAATTCAAGGTGCTGGCTTTGGCTTATAAAGCCCTCAATGGTTCCCTCCCAGCTTAGTTGTCCAAACGTATCTCCCTGTATGACCTACCTTTGAGATTAAGATCATTGGGGGAGGCACTGTTCTCAATCCCACCACCCTCGCAAGCATGGCTGGTGGGGGTGAGAGACAGGGCCTTCTCAGTGGTGGTCCCCCAGCTCTGGAATGCCCTCCCTAATGAAATCAGATCGGTCCCCTCCCTCCTATCCTTTAGGGAAAAAAACTTATAACATGGTTGTGAAACCAAGCATTTGAGCAGTTGACTCAGCAATAATAATGAGAATGATTTACTTGACTGACAATGGACAGACCTGGAGTATGACTTGAACTTGGATAATTTTCATATTGGATGTTTTCATATTTGATATTTTAACTATTTGTGTAAATGTAAACTTTTAATATAATTGTCTTTGAGCATCTAATAGTTGCTGTTTATGAGGCTGCCCTGAGTCCCTCCGGGGGTGAGAAGGACAGGATATAAATTTATGCAATAAAGAAATAAATAAATACAAGACAACACAATTAAATCTATTCTGAAGCAGTCCTGACCTCCACTGACCTTCTTGACTCTGCGGGATCTTCTCTGCTCACATCATCCCATCTCAAAATATTCGTAGACCAGAAACAGAGGAATTTACTGAATGTGAAATGTTCACCAACACACTAGGAACAAGAAGGGTGTCATTTTGAAGATTTTGGCATCTGTCCTGGATCTCTTCTTCCAGTCATTTCCCACTGGGTTTGAGGACAAAAACTCTTTATTTTCTCAGAACAGGATGCCATGATAAACACAATGGGGGAAATAGCAAATGGATTCAGTATTTAGCCAGAAACAAAATATAGATCCTGTTTCAATTTTACATTAACTGTAGAATCAATGGATAATGGGCCGCATTAAATTTGCAAAGTGAGTTGTTGGTATCAGTTTCCTTCTGTTCCCTCCTCCTCACCGTTTCACATGGACGATCGTGCCTCGAATATTTTGAAACAGAAGCCTGTATTTCCAAAGTTTAGTCGAGAATACTACTATATTGTGTTTATAATTAAAAACGTCTGAGTGGATTCTGTCCAGGTTGGAACCAAAGTCCTTTTCAGCAAAGGAATTTGGAATAGCAAATTAAGAAACCATGGAATGTCTCAACTCTTGTCCTTCGTTTGATGGTAACTTGGGCAAGTTGCACACTCTCAACCCCAGAAAATGTGGTGATAGGTTTGCCTTTGGGAGGGACAGGGGTGTCACATGTTGGCAACAATCTGAAGGCACACAATAAGAACTAAGGTATAGGTATAACATGGGGAAACTGTCCTATGTTCCATGGGCAACTCACAAATAGTACAGTTACCTCTTTCTGGGCATGAGGGGAGAATGAAATTACATAAACGTAACACAAAATGTGGAGATGGAGTTGTTTTATGAGTGCAATGAATAACATTCTCTATCAATGTGCACTTTAAGGCATCACAGGGACATTTTAACAAGAGTATTTCGGAAGTTAAAAGTATTGTAAACTAATGTATTCTCCGAAGGTTGACACAAGTAATTATTTTGGACGAATGTTTCTGGATTCACATCATGCTCATAGCTGGAGAACTGATGAACGCTGGATTCCAGTAGCATCTCAAGACTGCAGAATGATGCAGATTAATGGCAAATATTTTTACAGAAATGTGATTAAACTACAGGGAGCAGATCATAGCCTATTCCTTGCCACATGATGGCAGTGTTTTATAAGATGACAAAAATTAGCTTTTACTAGGACTGCTAGTAAAGTAATACATCCTTTGTCTTTGCAAGAGTCAGCTTCACTGAATTCAACTTCAGATAGGTAGATAAGTATAGAACTGTAACTTCTACATCTTGGTGAGCTTTACTTTTGAGCCTTTGTATATCCTATATAGGCTATAATGATATAATACTTACCTGGAAGTAGTCTAACTTACTCAATTACATTTGTTTCCCCCCAAGTAGACAAATAAGACATCCAGCAAATTGTTCCTTAATATCTGTAAAATTAGGCTTGAATCTTCCCTCTGACCAGGAAGAGGGAAGGCAAGAAAAGTATGACATTTATTAAGCCTTGGGAGAGGCTAACCTGTTAATTTTAAATCTATCCCATATTCTCTAAAAAATTCAAAACATTGGTGAGTTGCATTAGTCTTTATATCTGCTTATACAGTATAACCTCCCATATCCTCCATGGATATATTCTAAGATCCTCTGTAGAGATACCCAAAACTGTACATAATGGCCAAAGCTGAGACGATATGAGGGTTTAAAGATCGAACTGCAAAGACTGGCACAAGCCAGTAAAGGTGGTCCCAGTGGTGATCAGCACACTGGGTGCAATGCCTAAAGACCTTAGCCTGCACTTAAACACGATCAGCGCTGACAAAATTATTTATTTATTTATTTACCTCATTTATATACCGCTTTTCTCATCCCTCGGGTGACTCAAAGAAGCGGTTAACAATATCAAAAATTCAATGCTTGACATCATAAAAACAGTTAAAAACTATTAAAATAATAACATAAAAAACAGTTAAACATCAATATAACATCTCATTAGCGTCTCAAGTAAAATCAAGGTCCAATCTCATCATCCGTTGTTCCGTATTCCTATGTTCATTACAATGCCTATTCAAATGCCTGCTCGAACAACCAGGTCTTCACTTTCCTCCGAAATGCCAATAGGGAGGGGGCCGATCTAATTTCTGTAGGAAGGGCATTCCACAGCCGAGGGGCCACCACTGAAAATTACCATCTTTCAGCTGCACAAGGACACCTTACTGAGGCCTGCACACATTATTCGCCAATACATCACACAGTCCTAGACACATGGAAAGTGTCCGACATGTGATCCAATACAACAGCTAGCAGAGTGATCTTGTCTGCTGTGGACTCATCTTGTTGTGTTTCAAATAATAATAATAACTTTATTTTTATACCCTGCCTCCATCTCCCCGAAGGGACTCAGGGTGGCTTACAAAGGGACAAGCCCCCCCCCCAAACAGATTAAATCACAGCACAATAAAAAAATCAAAATAAAATTAACACATCACAATAACACAACATAACATCATAAAAGCAATCCCAAGGCTAAGCAATAATAAGTACTGAGCTCAGAGGGCCCAGAGTTTGTACAATAGTTTCTGGATAGGGCTAAGGAAAAGTGCAAAATCTGATAAAAGTTAGGGCTGGAAGAATAATGTCATTTGCCATTAAAATGCCAAGGCAGAGGGCAGTACCAAAGTACAGGAGCTATTGGTAAGTTAGGGGCCAATTATCTGGTGAATTGCTTAGTCATAGGCACAGTGGAACATCCACGTTTTTGGGTCCTTGCGAAAGGTGGACAGGGTGGGTGCCAGTCTAATCTCCCTAGGGAGAGAGTTCCTGAGCGGGGGGGGGGGGGCACACCACTGAGAAGACCCTCTCTCTCGTCCCCACCAACCGCACTTGAGATGGAGGTGGAAGCAAGAGAATGGCCTCCCCAGAAGATCTTAGAGCTCARGCTGGTTCGTAGAGGAAGATGTGATCACGAAGATAGGCAGGTCCTGWACCATTTAGTGCTTTGTAGGTCACTACCTACAATTTGAATTGGTACCGGAAGCTTATCAGCAGCCAGTGGAGATGTTTAAAAAGGTGGGTTGGCCACTCCCTGTAACTCACTCCGGTTAGTAATCTGGCTGCCAACCTTTGCACCAACTGCAATTTCCGGACCATCTTCAAAGGCAACCCCATGTAGGGTGCGTTACAGTAATTCAGTCTGGAGGTAACTAAGGCATGGACCATTATGGCCAAGTCAGACTTCACAAAATATGGACGCAGCTGGTGCACAAGCTTTAATTGTGCAAAGGCCCTCCCGGCCACTGCTGACACCTGAGCATCAAGCATCAGGGCAGAATCCAGAAGGACCTCCAGGCTGTAGACCTGTGTCCTCAAGGGAGTATTTGATGATACATGGGCTGGAAGTATACCACACAATCCTACAGGAGGACTAGAGAGACCCACAAACACATCTAGAATGGAATAATATTTGGAACATGGGTAAGTAAAACCATGAATATCAAGTCTGTAGATAAGGGGGTATAGGAAATGGTATTATATCAATGAAAGGTCCACCTTGCACCCTATTGTATACCTCAAGGATGGGAAAATTTTGGAAGTCCATAGCCCAATTTTTGTTCAATCGCTACTAAGCGGTGTGCCATAACTGCGGCAGAAGGGCAAGGAAAACATCAAAATAGGAAATGCACAAAAAAGGCATCTTTTAATGCAGAATTTCCATGCCTAGACATTATCATGAATGGAAATGAGTTGGGGTAGGCTAATTTGTTTACACAAGAATCAGAAAGTAGGAGGGAGTTACAAAAATGACCATGGGGTATAAACAAATCTCACAGTTACAGTTGTACATTAATTAATGACAACCTTTTCAGACCTTCCTATAGAGGTTTATATAGCTGATACCTGAGAAGGCTGAGGGTTGATGCTGTGACTGTCTCCATGCAAGAAATGTGCATTGCTCTTGTGCTACACAATATTCATATTAGTGCCAATGTGGCAAATGATGGCTAATCCTCTCCAGAACACTTTTTAGTATTTGATTATATTACAAACCATGATGGCTAGCTTCTGGGTGTTGGGTGGCATATTGGATCCTAGCGAAACCCTTCATTGGTTAGGATACTAGCAACGCTCAGCAGTGACTATTGATTTTATTGCCACTGCCAAAATTAAAGAGCAATTTGAATTTTGCAGTGGTGAGTGGGGTGCATATACCATATTTACCACCCACACTGTAATTGCTTTATAGCTTTGTAAGCTGTCTTGGAGAACAGGAATGGAAATGTTTTACATAAATTACTAAACCTGATGGCAGGGGAAGGGGGAGATGTGACGTCCCTTCTGGCCACAAAACAAAAACTAACCCTTTCTGCACTCCTCAGCTGCAAAGACAAAGCAGGAATCAAAATCTCATTTGGATTTCAATGGGATTTACTTCTGAGTAAATCTTCCTTCAGCCCCAAATGGTGAAATATCAGGTCCTCCAGGTGTGCTACAGTTCCCAGCTGGTCCAATGAAACACTCAAGAATTGAAGGCAGGAACAGAATTCAATTTATTTAGCTGTGGCCAGAATGGACACTGGGGGACTGCGATTCCCCAAATCCAGTATGCTCTTCAGGTACAAGTATAGGTATTATACAGAGAATTACACACATTTGGAGATATAGCAAACAGATGATTAGTGCAGTTCCAGGATCTGCAATCCCATTGATTCAGAAGTACATTTATTTACAGTTTGTGGTTGGTGCAAATTAGGATCCGCAATCCCATTAGGTTAAAAGCATATTCATTTATAGTTTGTGATTGGTGAAAAGTATGGAATAAATTGTCATTGGTTGCATGTGAAGCTTTCTGTTGTCAGCCAGAATCGCCATGGATTGCAGTGATTCTGGTGGTGCCCGCAAGGGACACAGAAACCTGTTGTCCTGCATCCCGCACCATCCCAGCTTCTCCCCTACCTCATCATATGGGGGGAAGCCTTGGAAAACTGGCTCAACCCAACCCTGTCATGTGCCACCAGCATTTATTTAGCGTTGGCAGGGTCCCCCCCCCTTTCACCATGGAGACAGACTAGAACAATGGTTCTCAACCTAGGATCCCTGGATGTTTTTGGCCTACAACTCTCAGAAATCCCAGTCAGTTTACCTGCTGTTAGGATTTCTGGGAGTTAAAGGCTAAAAACATCTGGGGACCCCAGGTTGAGAACCACTGCCCTAGAAGTACTTTTCTGGTGTATGATGGTAGCAGGTGGGCTCCATGGTGAAAGTGTAAAAAACCCACTGCTGCTGCCTTAATTTGTCCCATGTGAAGAAGTCCCTGATGTGTCCATCTCTTTGGGAGAGCCTGAGAATGGAATGAGGTTGGGAGATAATAGGTACTGAGAATGAGAATGGAATGAGGTTGGGAGATAATGGGTACTAGATGGGATTATCCCTGGGATAGTTTCCAAGTTTGGGAAAATAGGATTCCTGGATGTCTTGATGGGTCCAGAGATTTAGAAACAATGGGTGCTTGGGTGCCCTGAGGTGGGTTGATGAGTTTTAGGTTTCTGCTGGGTTGACGTCTTTTGTAAGACCACTCAAACTGGCTGGGGCTGATTCCTACTTATTGTGATGGTATAAGAAACCAGAAAATGTGTGGTGCTAATGCAACTTGGAGCCAGACCCAGGAGGCGAGCTTCTGTTTATTTTTGGGAATTAGGGAGAGGCAGAAGAGAGGAACCTTGCGAGGCAATTCATCCGTTCCTCATTTTTGGGGTTCCCTGTTCAACAACAATGTCATTTTAACTAATGTCGCCCAATGCTACAAAATCCTTGGAGTTATCATTTCTCAAGGCCTTTAGCCTTCCCTGCCAAAGGGTTTGGTGCCTCACCAAACTCCCGAGATTCCCTAGCACTGAGCCAATGCAGTTGAAAGAGTGTCAATTATACAATGTAGAGATAAGATCCAATTTTTTTCTTTTAGATCTGGCAAATGGGGAAGAAAGGATCAATCCCTCCATCCCCCACTCAGTATCACAGTATTAAACGAAATCAGTGGTTTTGAACCTATGGGTCCCCAGATGTTTTGGCCTTCCAGAAATCCTAACAGCTGGTTAACTGGCTGGGATTTCTGGGAGTTGTAGGCCAAAACACCTGGGGATCCACAGGTTGAGAACCACTGAACCAGGGGTAGCCGGGGGGGGGGGGGGGGTTGGGGGCTTTACTAGTACATCATTTAAATTGTTATGTTTATTCATATCATGATCTGATCACCATGCTCAATATATCCCATATGCATGGGGGTATTGGGGTAATGATACAAAAGGTTTGCTAGGGTAGACCCTCTTTCACTCAGACTCAGCCCCCCCCTGAACCAAACTCACCCCCCCCCCCCGAAACAAAATCCTGGCTATGGGCCTGCACTGAACTAAATGGAAACAGGTTCAGAAGCTAAAAGATGGGGCCCAATGGTTTTCTGAAAACTTCTGCCTATCTATGCTTCACCAACGAATTGGTGAATAAAGCACTCACTCACCCTGCTCTGTGCCTGGACTACTTGGAAGTGTTTTTTATTAAAAAGAACTTGTGTCATGCTAGTTTGAAAGAGAGAGCTTGAGAGAGGAAAAGAGAATGATGTGATTTCACATATGATTGTAATTAGATATCCCACTGGAATCATTATCTTGGACCTAGTTCTTTGTCATCTGTCCATTTTTAACAGTAATTAATTAAAGGCCTCGTTGACTTCCTATTTGATTGTGTGATAAGATTTATTTTGAATAATTAAATACAGATGGGAGTTGTCCTGAGAAACAGGACATAATCACGAACCTTTCAATAACAATACCCATTGCACTTTTCTAGTGGACAAAAACAGCACACTAAGCAAAACTCCATATAATATTCCTTTCTTCTGATAGCATCTGAATTGCAAACAAAACAGCTCCATTTATTTGGCTATGAATGGATAAATGTGTGCGGTGCAGGTGCTCACATCAGCTAATTGCTTCCCAGGGAACAATGAAATATTGGCTAACCAAAGCAAAAGAAAAATCATAACCCAACAAAAAATTCTCAGTTTGAAACAAAGCATGGATTTTACAGCCTTCAAGGTTAAATTACTCTCTGTAGGATGCGAAAGTCATTGGGGGGAACCCAATATGAAGTTCTAAGAAACTGTGTTTAAATTTCCTGCCTGTTAAAATATTTCTCATTTCAAAGGTGTAAAGTTAGTGGCAGGACTATTTCTTGGCAGTAGGAAGCTGGACCCAAGCGAAGAGGGATTTTCCTTTCATTTATCACCAACTAGTTGACTTTTAGCACAATTCCAAGTTGCTTCATCAGCAAATATCCTCAAGGGTGGTGGTGTAATTTGGTAGTAGGGCTGATTTATGGATCTCTCTGGAATGTTCATTTATTCCAAGAGTGGGAACCACTTTTGGAGGCAAAAATAAGTTTGCCAGACCTTCAAGGTGGGGAAACATTTCTGTCAAGCAAGGCCAAATTCCCTTCAGAGCAATTTGTTGGGGAGCTCTTCATGGTACCATACCACCCAACTGTCCCAATTTGGTAGGGACACTCTCAATTAATCTTCTGCCCCCTCAATTTTTACAGCTGCTTTTTAAATTGTCCCCTATTTTTTCCAACCCCCCTTTTAGTGTTCACCTTACTTCCACTGGTGCAAACTGAATTCAAAGTGGAAAAAGCATCCAGCCTGGGGAAAGTAGTGGTGAAACCGACCTGAGTCCCCCCCCCCCCCTTGGGGTTGAGAAGAATGCGATATAAATGTTTGAAATAAATAAATAAATCTTGTTCTGTCACCGCTGGGCCTGTAATTGGTTGGCTTTAAAAATAGGATCTATAACCTTTGCCCAGCGGGAAGCCAGGGGCCTAACGAGAAGTTCTCAGAGGTTTCCACTACAAAGAATCTTCAGATGGCTTGAGAAGTACAACAAAGTATTTTATTAATGAACAATCAAACAGGAACTTCTCTTATCTTTAGCAAAGTAAAGCAAATAATTCCAAGCTTCTAGGAACTGGTGAATTCCTAAACTTGTCCATGAAGGTCAGGCAACTATCTTCAATAACTTCTTCTTTAAAGGAAAAACCCCATTTTATCTTCTCCCAGGCTGACTGAAATCCAACCCTTACTGGCCTGAGCTCCACTACCGGGCCAAACTGCTTCTCGGACGCCGAGTGGACCTACCAGCAAGACAGTGGATATTCTCCAGCTGGAGTTCTTTTAGTCTTTAGGGCTGTCTACTGGAAATTCCCAAAGCTGAGGGAATGCTTCCCTGGAGTTCGTTAGGAGTCTCTTAAAGCTGTTCTCCCCTGGATTGCTTTCCCTTCTGTTTCTGTTGGAATTTCTGTAACCCTGGAAATTCTTAAAGCTTGAAGCCTTTGTACAGGGGAAGTTACACACATCCTATACAAAAGTTAACCTGGCTGAGACTAACTAACAAAATGGCTCACTTCCCTTCCAAAGCCCAAAAAGAGGGCGGGACTAGGGAACCTAATGATAATTGACAGGTGACCTGCCCTGTAACTGCAAACTTTAACAGGAAGCCACCCTTCTGCAAAGGCATAGAACTTTAAAATATATGCAGTAATCAACAAATAGCAAGATAAGCTGGAGCTCCTGGTGCGGCTGTACCAGAACAAATCTTGTTATTCCCAGTGACCTCTACTAAAGCAAACTGCTGGAGTTCATTTCAGTTTATGTGCTCTTCCTCATTAATAACTTTTACCATTTCAAGGACAAACTGGCATGGAAGCCATCAGACGATGTTTGCCTGCTTGAGCTCCAGCAGCCCAAGAGGAAGCAGGAGACTATCTTAGCTTGAGGCTGGATGATGTAGCTCTGTGCTTGAGAGGCAGAGTTTCTGGGGTGAGGCAATAGGAAGTGACTGAAATCTACCCCAAAGAAGGGAAATTCACTCTTGAAATGGTTAGTCATCATGGGGAAAAGGTGTCTCCACTGAATCTTTATCACCAATCCTTGTTTCCACAACAAGCAAAACTTTTTAAAAATCAATGATCACAGGGACAGAAAGAGAGACAAAATCTTCTGAAAAGGGGCATGGACAGTAAAACAAACACCACATGGGTGTCAGCACTTCCCTATGCTATATGTATATATGGCTGGAGTTACATTTTAAAATGTACCTGTTCCAACTTACATACAGGTTCAACTTAAGAATGAATATACAAAAGTTATCTTGTTCACAACTTAGGAACTGTATGCATATCCAAATATTAATATATGAATATATGCAAACATATACATAGTTGTAGACATAGATAACTGTTGCCTATACATGTGTGTGTACTCCTAGATCCAATTTTTATTCCAAATGAATGCAAACATATTTGGTCAATGGAAACTCGGTAAGTCAACACTTGAATAAAATATACCATATATTCTGGGGTATAAGACTACTTTTTAACCCAAGAACATCTTCTCAAAAGTCAGGGGTTGTTTTATACATGGGAGTCGTCCTATACGTTGGAGTAGACTTATATGCGGGAATAGTCTTATAGAGTGGGTGCTGAAACTTCCAATCCGGATTGGAGAATCTGTGGTTGCTGCATTTTGTGGGGGGAGCTCAAAAATGGCAGTGGCCACATCCGTCTTTAGGGCTGTCTACTGGAATGAAAGTATTAAGGGCGATGCTGTACAATATGGTAGAAGAAAATCCATTCATCAGGATTCGTGGACTCAATGCAGTCTTGATGGTGAGGTGAAGGGGCTCCTCACCAGGAAGGTGTAAGTGAAGGGCGGAGCAAGCTGCAGGTGACCCGGGGTATGGAAAAAAGAGAAGAGTGGCTATGGGTCCAGAAAAACACAACTCTTTTACCTGTCTGGTCTGCCCTTGTATCCTATTACAGTACCTCCTCCTCTGCCTCTCAGATCTCGCTCCTGAAGACTGCAGTGAAGTGGTGCAGGTGCGCATGTGCGAGATCTGAGAGGCAGAGAAGGAGATACAGTAATAGGAAAATTACCATATTGAAATGAAATCTGATGCTTTTTAAATTTTTATTTGGTGTGCATTGGAAGAGGGGTAGTCTTATACAACAAGTATATCCCAAACTCTATATTTTAACTGGAAAAATTGGGGATCATCTTATACTCCCGGTGATCTTATATGCCGGAATATACAGGTACTTCTATCTAACCACAGCAGCAAGAACTCTCCTAGCACAGAGATGGCTCTCCAAAGAAATTCCTCCAATCGACAGATGGATTACCAAGCTAAGGGACTACATGGACATAGACTCTCTAACATTTTTGCCCCAGGACCAGATGGAGGGACACAAGACAGATTGGTCACTGCTGAAAGAATACCTTCAGGAACAGAAGTTTAGCAACTTCGAATAAACAGAACAGTAGCGATAAGAAGATTGACATTATTAAATAAGAGAAAAAGTAAAAAGAGAGAACAAACTAGGTGGAGTCAGAGAATATTATGAAGAAAAAAAAAGAAAAAAGAAGAAGTAAGGAAAATGGGAAGACAAAAATAATCTCCCTGTGAAATGGACTGGAAGATAAAACTCCCATCCCCAACCACCCCAACCCCTAAATATACTATCCCCTCTTTTTCTCTTTTCTCTTTCTCCTCCCTATCTTTTTCTTCTCCCCCCCCTTCTTTCCCCTTTTTCCTCCTTCCCCACTCCTCTCCATCCCCAACTTATTTAAACCTAAATCTTTTTAATGTATGGATATAAAAAAATCTATTTTTTGCAATAAAGATTATTTAAAATACACTTGAATAAATTCCATTGATTTGCTTTAGATGAAACAGAATGCAACTACAATTTCCCCTTGGGTGTCATCAGACCATGCTGATGTGTAGATAAAATAAGGAATCTAGAAAGTCAAAGAAAAGAAAGAGCTTCAAACAATTTAAAATAAAAACAGCTCCAGTGCTGGTATACAAGCTATCAGCAGCTTGTCTGTGGTAAATTTCCAATCTTTGGCACATTGAGAAAAAAATCCCTACTGTTCCTGAACATAAACTGATTTAGAGCACTGCTTCTTAAACTGTGAGTCCCAACATCAAATGGTGTCCTCTTAGATCAATACTGGGGTCATGAAAAATTTGGCCACAGAAAATGAATGCTATTCATTTACACAAAACTGTTAGTTAGCCCCAGTGTGCAGGATTTACAGTGTACTCTGCAGAAAATGTTTCAGCTGTACTCCACAAAAAGGAAAATCAGCCTGTTTAGGTGCCTTGCAAATGCTGATGGATCAGTAAATTTCTGAAACCTATTTTTTTACATGTATATCTGGGGGCCACCTAAAATTTCTTGGGGAGACAGAGGTTGTGAGTGGAAAAAGTTTAAGAACTCCTGATATTGAAAGGGTCTTTGAATGAAATTTGCAAATGCTAAACAAGGGGCTTTGAATGAAATTAACAGCAAAAGAGAAATATACCCTTTCTCTGTAGAAAAGGAGCAACACGGAAGAAAATGTTTTTAAAAAACAAGATGTGACATGTAGAGGTCATACAAAGTTCAAGCCTACATAGGAAGTAGTTGTGTTGTGGTTAAGCCAAAGGTTGTGGTTAAGCGCAGAGTCTGCAGGAACAAGAAGGTACTTTCCATCAAAAGGTCAAGGGAGAGGGGCTGGAAAGAGAGTACTTTCCATGACCAAAAAAATGTTCTTGTTTACTTGAGAGTATATAACAGTGTACAAAAGCCAAGGGGGTGCGGCAGTCACTTGAAGGGTAGCATCTGCGTATGCTGCCAGGCTGTCTGTCTTTTTCATGAAGAAACTAAAATAAACCTTGTTTTTTGATCTTTTGGGGGGACTGTCTCTTTCCTTACGTGCTCCCGTGGTGGACCCAAGAAGACCCAATTTAGGGTCTCTAACAATATAGAGTATGACAAAATCAGGCTAAAGAATATTATACCAATTTTTCTGGGAGTAGAGAAAGTGGGCATTGAGACCAGCATTACTCTGGCAAGCAAAAGGTGTGGAAGAAAATCATAGTAAAAGCTGTGATGCCTGTTTCTTGCTTCTATAGTTATTTTGGATTCAAAGGGTATGTCACTTTTAGAACTCATATGCAATCACCTCATTCCTTCTTCGGAGATTTACAAGTCATCACCTTTATTACTTGAGAAGGTTTGGGAAAGGCCCCATTGTGTTTCAGCTGGGATGAATATTCTTGCAAAGTTTTTTGCACCAATCAAGCAAAAGAATAAAAGAAAGGTGGCGGCAAGGCTCTGTTATTGCTTTTCCAATGTGCCCAGTGGGCTTTTAAATCAATGCGAGTCAAGTGTGGAGAATGGCACTACCACGGGGAGAACTGCAAACCAGATGTAAATCTTCCCTTTCTGCCAAAATCTGCTTTATAGAGGAATCTCCAGACCTGAGATTTTGAACCTGAAAAAAGTTGTTTCTTTGGACTGCAACTCCCAGAAACCCCCAGTCAGTGTGACCCCAGGCTCTGCTGAGTGGGGAGTCTGGGAGTCATAGTTCAAAAAGTTGCTGCTAAATGTGAGAGAAATAAGGTTGAACACTGTGAAAGACACCCACTACATGGCTACCAGCCTCCTCCCAGTAGACTTAAATCAAGGAAAAGCTTTATGAGAACCACCACTCCTCTTGGTGTCCCCCTAGCAACAGCAAGGGTATCCCTCTGGGCAGCTAGACCCGGAAATCCCAACTGGATGAGCCCCTATTAGGGTCTTCCTCCAGGGGCAACCAAGAATGGGCAACTTGGAAGTCCTTGAACAGACTCAGAAGTGGAGTGGGCAGATCAAAAGACAACCTGGCAAAATGGCACTACCTAAAAGAATCCCACACCTTATATGACTGTGGAGCAGAACAGACAACTCTGCATCTGTATGCTTGTCCACTATGTTCTGCCCCATGTACAGAGGAAGAATTGTTGGAGGCTACAGACAATGCCATTGCTGTTGCCCGTTTTTGGTCAAAAGATGTTTAGCCACCTGTGCTCCTTCTTTTTTTATTGGTTTTATACTAATTTGTGCAATGCTTTTATACTAATTTGTGGCATTTCCAAGCTCTGCTTTCACTCCCTACTATTCTGAAAGACAACATCTATAATGAAGCCCAGGCTGGATTTATAAAAGTCCATTTATGCATTTTTTTTAAAAAAACATTTTTTTAAAAAAATACATGTTACCAACTGGCCACTCAGTGCAATCTTTGCAACAGGTCTGTGTCCATAAAATGATGGTTATAGATTGTTTCAGAAGAGACAACCATAAAAGTACATGGACGTGTTTCATCAGATGTTTTTTTCTTTAGGGTAAATGTGGATATGTGTTTTTCTTTTACTCTTGTGAATTGTGAATGTGGCCATTGACTAGGGCTATGCCAAACTAGTTGGATGTTATTTTTTCATAATTTTTAGGCAGTACAGTGTTTCCTTGCTACTTCACAGTTCTCTTATTGTGGACTTGCTGTTTTGCGGATTTTTTTTTTTAAAAAAAAAATTAAGTAGGGAGCGAACCACATCGCTGCCTGGGCTATGTATTGTTGAAGGCTTTCATGGCCAGAATCACTGGGTTGTTGTAGGTTTTTTTCCGGGCTATATGGCCATGTTCTAGAGGCATTCTCTCCTGACGTTTTGCCTGCATAAAAGGCAAGCATCCTCATTACCTCTGAGGATGCTTGCCATAGATGCAGGCGAAATGTCAGGAGAGAATGCCTCTATAACATGGCCATATAGCCCGGAAAAAACCTACAACAACCCAGCTGCCTGGGTTGCCGAAGCTTCTTCTTCCCTCTGGGGGCAGCTCTTCTTCCCCTCTCATCCTCTTTCCAGGACCACCCACGATAAGTGAAATTCCGTGAAGTAGCGATGCCCCCTCCCCTTCCCTCCTCACCCTCTTTACCTTCCTCTTTCTTCTCCTCATCACCGTCTGGGCCTCTTGCTGCTGCTTGGGCCCTGCGATTGAGGAGGTGGTGGAGGCATTGTGGGACCAAAGCAGTGGCAAGAGGCCTAGGCAGTGACAAGGTAAGGAAGAGGAAGGTAAAGAGGGCAAGGAGGGAAGGGGAGGGAGCATTGCTACTTCATGGAATTTCATTTATCGCGGGTGGTCCTGGAACGTAACACCCGCAATAAGTGAGGGACCAATACACATGGAAGTTTTTACACTAACACGCCAACATGAATGTTTGCTTATTTATTTATATTGTCCCCATCTTCTCTCATTCTCAGTTGATGCAAATGGCAGACTATCCTTAGCTTATGCATTGCTATGATGCCAACTTGCACCAGTAATTTTATACCTTCTGTTTTTTCTGCTTTTAAGTTGTCTGTCGATTTATGGCAACCTTATGAATTTCATAAGGTTTTCTTAGGAAGGGAATAATTAAAAGGTGGTTTTTAGTCGGTTCCCTTCTCTGAAATCCAGCACTTGGTATTCATTGGTGGCCTCCCACCCATGTACCTACCAGGGCTGATGATCAGATATGGTATCATATTATTAAATAGAGAGCACAATTGTCAACCAATAAAGTTAAAGTTACAAACATCTTGTGAATATGTTAAATTTCCATTTCATATATTTTAAATTCTCCAATGCTTGGATGCCTCCTGTAAAAATCCGTAAGAGCTCACATTTTCATAGAATCATACAATCAAAGCGTTGGAAGAGACCTCATGGGCCATCCAGTCCAACCCCCTGCCAAGAAGCAGGAATATTGCATTCAAAGCACCCCTGACAGATGGCCATCCAGCCTCTGTTTAAAAGCTTCCAAAGAAGGAGCCTCCACCACACTCCGGGGCAGAGAGTTCCACTGCTGAACGGCTCTCACAGTCAGGAAGTTCTTCCTCATGTTCAGATGGAATCTCCTCTCTTGTAGTTTGAAGCCATTGTTCCGCGTCCTAGTCTCCAGGGAAGCAGAAAACAAGCTTGCTCCCTCCTCACTGTGGCTTCCTCTCACATATTTATACACGGCTATCATATCTCCTCTCAGCCTTCTCTTCTTCAGGCTAAACATGCCCAGCTCCTTAAGCCGCTCCTCATAGGGCTTGTTCTCCAGACCCTTGATCATTTTAGTCGCCCTCCTCTGGACACATTCCACCTTGTCAATATCTCTCTTGAATTGTGGTGCCCAGAATTGGACACAATATTCCAGGTGTGGTCTAACCAAAGCGGAATAGAGGGGTAGCATTACTTCCTGGACCTAGACACTATGCTCCTATTGATGCAGGCCAAAATCCCATTGGCTTTTTTTGCCACATCACATTGTTGGCTCATGTTTAACTTGTTGTCCACGAGGACTCCAAGATCTTTTTCACACGTACTGCTCTCGAGCCAGGCATTGTCCCCCATTCTGTATCTTTGCATTTCGTTTTTTCTGCCTAAGTGGAGTATCTTGCATTTGTCCCTGTTGAACTTCGTTTTGTTAGTTTTGGCCCATCTCTCTAATTTTGGGCCCTGTCTGGAAGGACCCTTAGAATTGTAGGGTTGCCAAAATGAAAACTAGAGAGCCTTTAATGTGCCTTTAATGGTTGTGTAAAAACAAATAATAATTTCTGCAGGTGTTGTTTATTATCTGGTTGGGTGAAAAGGAACACCTGCTTTATTCAAATAGAGATACACTCAGTATCTAAGGTGTTAAAATATCCAGTTGATTGAAATGCCTGGCACAGTATCTCCCCATCACCATCCCATACAATCCATTTTCACTCCTACTGAGATCAAACCATACTGCAATATCTCTCCGCAGGGATGAGTCTTGAACAGCTATGGCAAATATCAAAGGCAAGATACAAATCTGCTGTTTTTGTTTTGTTTCCAGGACAGATGGTGGATTAAAAAGTAATTATCATAGAACTGTGGCCAAAGAGCATCAAGATACATTTATGGCACAGTAATACAAAACTGTCCCTAAAACAATGTCAGTCTTCACTTTCATTGTGATTTCTGACGGAAAGTATTCCTTTCTTTGTGTTGTATCCACAGTGGTTATTTCTAAATAGAAAATTCATTCTAAAGGAATCAAAACAGCTCCATCATCTAGACCCAAGGCAACTTGAAAGAAACTTGAAGAAAAAAAGTCATTCCTTCTAAAGAAATATGCATAGGACTTGGGGTAGTTGTATCTCTCTCCTATATAAAGAATCACACAGTTTTTTCATGATATATCTCTCTTTGAACTTTTCCACACATATGGTAGTTTCCTAGGCCCCTTCCACACAACTGTATAGAATCTACATGGAACTGGATTATATGGCAGTGTGGACTCTGATAACCCAGTTCACAGCAGATATTGTGGGTTATCTGCCTTGATTTTCTGGGTTATATGGCTGTGTGTTAAGGCCCCTAGTTAGACTGGACAGTTCTGTCACAGAGAGAAATAACAGAAATCTTCCAGAGTGATGGACTTAGCAAGGGTAAAAGAATTTTTGGAATCAGCACAGTACCTCCTCCTTTCTACGAGGGTTGAATGAAAAGTAATGCCTCCACCTTCGCAACTCCTCAACAAATGGCAGTATTGGCAGGGCCGTAGCCAGAAAAATATTTTGGGAGGGGTTCAATTTTGGGGGGGGGTTGAAAATTTGGGGGGGGGGGGGGGTGAAACCTGCCTCCTAGCTCATGCTGAAGCAAAGAGCACAGCAGGGGGCAGAGCAGCCTTCAATAGCCTGCAGCTCCGCCTGTCAACCACCTCCACCAAGTCTGGCCTCCTTAATGAGAGCATTCAACACCACCCCCCCAACTTGGTTGCTTCGCTACATTGGCTATTGCTGCAAGAAATGACAGTGTGAATAAATTGTCAATATTTGCTTGAGATAGTGCTTGCAGTTCTGGAGGGACTCTTAATTTTTTGCATCTCATAGACTTAGCATGGGGATTTGGTTAACCAGTTAAAATTCATGAGTAAACCAGGTTTTTTTAAAAAAAAATCTGAAACATTTCAGGGGGGGGGGTTGAACCCCTAAAACCACCCCCTCGCTACAGGCCTGAGTACTGGTATGCAGCAGGTATTGGCTTGTTCAGTAGACTCTCCTCTACAGTTCCATTTTGGCAGGAAGCCTTAGCGTTGAACAGTTGTGTTGTTAAAGTGAGAAGTATGGAACCCTGCACAGGCGGTCAGTCAATGCAACTTAAGCAACGTTCAGTCTTTAAATTCTTGACAGCAGAAGGTGTCACCCCAAAGGAGATTAATCAGGGAATGCAAGCTGTTTATGGTGATTGTGTTGATGTGAGTAATGTGCGTCGTTGGGCGAGTGAGTTTAAAGATGTTTAGGTGGGAACATCTGACTTGTGTGACAAACAAAGAGTTGGACGTCCTGTGACAGCAACCACCGAGTTTCACAAGCAAAAGGTTGACAGATTGATTCCCTTCTCTGGATCATCCTCCATACAGTCTCGATTTAGCACCGTCTGACTTACATCTGTTCCCAATAATGAAAGAAGATCTGCGGGGACATCATTATGATTCTGATGTTGGAAGTTAAGCAGTGTCAGCTGTAGTTAGGATGGGAGACCACCAATGACCACTTGGATGGGAGACCACCAATGAATACAAGTTGCTGAAGGCTATATGTCAGAGAAAGGCACAGTGGTAAAATCACTTCTAAGTATCCCTTATTCATTATTTAATATTCATTTATTTCCAGTATTTCTATCCCATCCTTCTCAACTCCTTGAGGGGGACTCAGGACGGCTTACATATGGCAACAATTTGATGCCACTATATGTAACAAAGCAATATAACAACAATTAAAACAATAAACAGAGTGTTAATTAAAACAATAAAAATGATATTAACAGCCGTATCACTATTCCAGTCAAATTCCACATCCAAAGTGCTATTTATGCCTGCTGTCCAAAAGCCTAGTCCCAGAACCGCGATTTCAATTTCTTCCTAAAAGACAGGAGGGATGAAGCCGATATTACCTTATTGGGAACAGGTTCCATAGGCGGGGGGCTACAGCGGAGAAGGCTCTGTCTCTCGTCCCCGCCAGATGCATTTGTGACACTGGTGGGAGCGAGAGCAGGACCTCTCCGGATGATCTTAAACTGCTAGGTGGGATGTAGAGGGAGATGTGTTCGGACAAGTAAGCTGGGCCAGAACCGTATAGGGCTTTATAGGTCTTTGAGTTCAGAAGTGGGCCGGCAGCCAGTGGAGCTGACACAACAAGGGGGTGGTATGTTCTCTGTATGTCGCTCCAGTTAGTAATCTGGCTGCAGCCCATTGGATTAGTTGGAGTCCTTGGCTAATAAAAACCCTATGAAATGCAGGAGGTTGTTATAAACTGACAAGCAGCCTTAAGGCACCCCTCCACTTACCGCTTAATATGTAGTAATGGTTCAATACTGCAAAGGGAGATAAGGGATCAGGGTCTCTTATTGCTCCTGTGTGACAGGAATATGCGAGGGTGTTACAAGTGATGAGAGAGAAAGGTGTGTGTATATGGTAGGTTTGCTGCCACCACCCCAAATCACTGTTTGAGGAATTGTCTAGTAGTTGTAGCTGAGGTAAAAAGTCTTTATACACCGGTTCCTCTTCTTCTTCTTCTTTTTTGGCTCCCTTTCTCTTGTGACTGGACTGCAGAGATGTAGAGGCTTACTGTATCTGGCTTTATATGACAAAACAAGTCTGAGGCAGATTAAAAGTAAACTAGAGAACAGGTTTATTGAAATGTTTGAAACAGACAACTCATTACTGAGTGGTACATATGCGTAGTTGGTTTCTGAGGCACAGACTTATAAAATAAATGGTTGCTTAAGAAGGAGTAACTTTTCTTAGATGTGAGTTACTTTCCACACACTATCCCTATAGCAAGTAACAGTGTGTCTCTTAGACCAGCCGCCCTGGCTGCCTGCGAGAGTAACTAGGTTCCTTCTAGACTACTCTGCACTGTAGGGAAATAAACCCACTTATATTCTCTCCTAATACAAGTCAACAAGCCTTCCTTTGACCGCCCTGGCCAAACTACACTGAAGCATTTGCCCTCTATTATTCCCTTACAGTCTAATTTCTCACTCACTCAGAAACTCTCTTCTCCCTGCCTGAAAATCCTAATCCTATCTCTCTCAGATAAAATCCTTCTTCTCTCTGTTAGAACAAAACCATCTCCTTTCTAGATCAAATCATTCCTCTTTCCCTCTGACAGAAAGTACAGCCTTTTTACACACTCCTTCAACTCCTCCCCTAGGGGTCTGAGCCAATCAGGAATTAGCTGACTCCTCCCCTTGCCTCTCTGCCTTACCAAAATGTCAGCTATCCTGAGCACCCTCCCAACATGGAGGCCTGCTCACTGACTCCCAGGCTGCGGCCTACAAAGCAAAAGTATGATTTCACTACAAATACCAACTTCAGTGTCTTCAAAATCTTGCATCTGGGAACATTGTTTAAACTGGTTCCTAAATAATGAAGAGCCTGATAATATTAAAATAGATAGGCAGTTAAACCTCAAATTGAAGCTGAATTAAAATGTGTTACTGCTGAACATGTTCTAGATGTGAAAATCCCAGTCTAAAACCAATTTCACAACCTCCTTGCTTTGATATGTGTGTCTTCTGTGTTTCGTATCTTCATTCAGTACAAAATTCTAAATGACTTTAGGAAACCTCTGGCATGTATTCCACTTGTCTGCCCAAACAACAATCCATCATTACGGGACATAACCCTGTGGCAGCACTTGGCTAATTTATTCTGCATGGCAACCCTTTCTTTTAGCCACATTCTCAAGAGAGATGCCCTGCATTCCTCGGAGGAGACACCTAACATGCTTCAAAAGAAATGAGTGATCTGTAATCCTTCAAAGGAGGCACGGCTTGGATCATATGTTTCCCATAAAACAGGATATACAAATATCTTGTGAATGTCTCTTGCAAATGTCTTTTCATATTCAAGAAACATAAAGCTTTATCCAACTATGAGCAGGCGGCTTTATATTTGAGTCTGTTGGCACCCCAAATCTGCTATATCCTGTTGATTTCGCTGGAACTTGCAACAGTCAAATAAATCTTCTTAGAATCACAGAGTATTGTACTCTGGTTCTCAGAGGCTTATATGACCCTTCCAATAAAATGGAGGCACTTGGCTCATTAGGAAAGGTGTTGAATTCAACACTTGATGTTATATGGTTCCATATGTTTTATACAGCATTGACTTTTATAGATTTTATTTGATTTATACGGATGCCATGGCTTTGTGTGCGTGCGTGTGTGTGTGTGTGTGCTGCTCAGCTGGTAATAATTGCCATTGCAATGCATATCCTTTGCAGTGTTCCAAGATTTGATCTGGTGATCAGAAGTGTGTTGTCTCATTATTCTGTTAACATGAAAGCCCAACCCTATATGTAGGTAAAGCAGTGGTTCCCAACCTTTTACTTGATCAGGGACCACTTTGACCAGGGACCACTCTTCAACATTAGTACCAAAAGGTTTACAAATCAGTTTTTGGCCAACTTTAGATTCTATTTGGTTATTTGAGGTGCTGATTCGGAAAATTGCATTGGATAGATCACATCAGCTCTAGTTTCTGATATAGAACATATGCTATCCAGTAGTCACCCACAGGAAACCATATTTAATGATCTAGGCCTGACGTGGTTGTAGTAATCTTTTGTGGGTAGTTAGCCTCTCCCCTCCTGACATCCCCGTTGCCTTGACACTATAAGAGGGTTTTGCGAGACCCGTTGTTCTTGTTGCCGTGTAGTTTCGAGACAACGGTGTAATAATGGTGAAGCTGCAGACCATATTTTTGTTCATGGGGACCACTGGTGGTCCATGGACCACAGGTTGAGAACCACTGAGGTAAAGTGAGGCGGATACCTCAAGCAGCAGATGTGTGGGAGCAACCATGGCAAAATCCCAGCCATTTCAATTGAGATCCCACCAGACATCATCATCATCATCATCATCATCATCATCATCATCATCATCATTATTCTGACATCGTATGACACACGAACGAGATATATATGCTGGATTTCGTATCACAAAATCACAAGTTGAACACTTCCTAAGCATCTAGTACTGTGTGATGTATTTTCAAATGATGCGCGCAGATCCAAGTAAGGTGGCTTTTTGCAGTTGACAGATCATGATTTTGTCAATGTTGATTGCTCCCAAATGCCACCCTAGATCTTTTGGCACGGCACTCAGTGTGCCGATGACCACTGGGACCACCTGTACTGGTTTATGCCAGAACCTTTGCAGTTCGATTTTGAGGTCCTGATAATGGCTGAGTTTTTCCTGTTGTTTTTCCTCAATGCGGCTGTCACCTAGTATGGCGACAATAATCCAAACTTTTTTCTTTCTCACAATCATGATGTCTGGCGTATTGTGTTGTCAGTCTGGATTCGAAAGTCCCACAGTATTTTTGTGTGTTTGTTTTTTACTACCTTTGCAGGTTTATAACCCCACCAGTTCTACTGTCAAGTGGCACTTGTGACATAAGTTCCAATGTATTGTCGAAAGCTTTCATGGCCAGAATCACTGGGTTGTTGTAGGTTTTTTCGGCTATATGGCCATGGTCTAGAGGCATTCTCTCCTGACGTTTCGCCTGCATCTATGGCAAGCATCCTCAAAGGTAGTGAGGTCTGTTGGAACTAGGAAAATGGGTTTATAAGTTCCAATGAATCATTTGGGCCACAGAATTGTTTGTAGTCTCTTTGCGCAATTTTCTTGCAGCAGCTGAGGATATGATCAATGGTTTCATCAGCTTTCTTTCACAGTCTGCAGTTTGGGTCATCGACTTATGTTTTTGGGTGATCAGTTGCATTTCGGGTCATTATTATTATTACTACCCCACTTTATCTCCCCAAAAGGGACTCAAAGTGACAACATAAAAGTATTAACACAGATTTTAAAATATAGAAATATATAAAAATTAAAACAGAATCAATCACAAACAGCGTTAAAAATCACTTCAAATTCAGACATTCCCTTTTCTTGGAAGACAGGGTTGTGTTTGTGCCACACAGCTTGTCCTAAACTAACCTGCTGGCTATTGATATGGTCAGGATTTGTATTTGGTCCCTGTGAGATTTCCTTTAGCTGAGGCACTCCAGGCTGGCCTTCATTCTTTCCATTTCGTGAAGGAAGCTGTAACTTTGGGGCAGCGTCAACTCCATATAAACAGGTTCTATTTGGTTTCCTTTCTTCACCACCAATTTCAGCTGCAAGAAGATGCTTCGCACTTTGCCCAGTTCACTGCTTCCAGCCATAACCCTGAACTTCAATTTCATGCCCATGGTAGAAAGAGACTTCCATTCCATTGTCTTCACTGAAGTTCAGCTGCCACTTTTGCACACTGAATGCCATGGGTATAATGCAATATCTTGGCTTTTTTCCAGGCAACAAATGTCCTGGGTATATCACAATGATACAGCTAAGAACGTTATGCTCCTGTCTGCTTTTGTGCCAATAATACTTTAAAAAACATAGTTTTGATTTCCATGGGTAACACTGGAATGAGAATACATTTGTGACAGAAAACTAATACTACATGGCTAAGTGTGGTGGGATTGTTTTGCTGAGATAGTCTTTGGAGGAAAACCAGCCTGGGAAAAGTCATTTGAACAGAAAGCCTATATTACATTAAGGTTTTATATCCAATTTGCACTTCAAGTTTATGGCTTTATACCACTTCTGAGTAAAGCAATGCAGTAGAAAGCAATCAATACACTTCTGCCTGGAATTTTTAAAGTAATAAAACAGAGGTACCACAAAGAAAATTCACTTCTTTTATGGGCTATTAAAGTCAAGAGATGATTTTAGTTTCTCATTTTAAAAACCAAAAGCAAACCCTGGAAGATTACTGATTTTTTATAAGCACTGTTCTTTAAGCAAGTTGATAAAAGTGTCCTTAGAAGAGGCATTTAGTCGAATATTTATCATTATGTTTTAGTTATGTCTTTATGTAAGGATATATAATCCCTCACATAAAATTCTTTATACGTGTACCGACCACCATGTTGGTAGTTGTGGTGTCAGGTTGGACATGAATGCTCTCTAGGGTCAAGCTTAGGACAGAGAAATGGGGGTGAGAAATGTATTAACTTATTATTTATTTATTTACAGTATTTATATTCCACCCTTCTCACTGCACAGGGGACTCAGGGTGGATCACAATGCACATATACATGGTAAACATTCAATGCCATAGACATATAACATATATAGACAGACACACAGAGGCTATTTAACTTTCCAGCTTCATGAGGGTATGCTCAAATTCCGGCCACCGGGGCAGCTGTCACTTCATCGTCCACTTGTGACACCGATAGAGTACTTCCTCATTGTTTTGCACATTGCTGGAGATTTTTTATGGTATTGTAAATTAGTTAGATTAGTCTCCTTGCATAAAGTGGTACCTAAATTCCTACTTGACAGATGCAAATGTCTTTCAGGCTGCAAAGGTCAACAGCAAGCTAGACAAATGGTCAGGAGTTGGCCTTGAACTCATGCCCTTTTGGCCAGTAATGATTTTAATGCAGCTGACTCCCAACCAGCTGTGCCACAACCCGGTCCTATAGCTGCAGAGGTTTGTACAAAATGTGGGCATGACCTGTATAGGGACCTCATCAGATGGTCTTCAGGCTCTATTTCCAAGCGCTTAAGAAACAGAGCTCCACAGGAGTCCCATAGAGGCCATCAGACCACATAAGGGCACTTTTGATGGGACTCCATGGTGTTCTGTTTCCTAAGCAAATTGAAACAGAGAGCGAAGACAATCTTCAGGAGTCAGGTGTTACCTGAGTCCAAGTTGCAGAATGTACAGGAAAATGGGGAGAAGATGGGGAAAGACGCTGTAAGCCTGTGGGATGGCTGGCCATCCATGAAGATGGGAGGGAATGGCATAAGACAGTTCTCCCACTTGCTTTCCCCCACCTGTCTGATGAGGTCCTAAAACTTCTCTCCCCTATGGATTTTCCTTTCAGTTTCCAAATTTTTACTACTACAGAGAGATGGTAAGCAAAAGATATTTAGCTAGGAGATGTGAGGTTATGGAAAAAGGAAAAACAGCATTTTCAGATGGAGGGCTCCTCAACCTAGAAACCAAAAGGCATAATGTCATCATCTTCTTGATAGAGTTGCTTGGGGAAAGAAAAATGTGGAATACATGTGAATGAATACAGATTGCCGAAAATTCAACAAATTAGGTAGAGTAATGGTGTGTGACAAAACTGCTCAAATTCAGAGATGCTCTCTAACTTTTTTTTTACAAGGAGGGTTGGGAACAATGCTGGCTGAGGGGTTTCAGGAGCTGTAGTCCAACATACCTATTGGACACATCTATCTATCTATCTATCTATCTATCTATCTATCTATCTATCTATCTATCTATCTGAAACATTTATATTCCACCCTTCTCACCCTGCAGGGGATTCAGGGCAGAGCACAACATATATACGGCAAATATTCAACGCCAGGACATAAAACCATAAATATACACAAACTTTAAAATCACTTATATCCACTTTAAAATCAGCTGCTTAAAAACCATCTCAGGAAACCATTCTATTATTGCCTCATTGCACTTCCCACAGCCAGGTCTTCACTATCCTTCTGAAGGACAGGACGGAGGGGGCTGATCTAATATTGCCAGGAAAGGAGTTCAATAGCTGGTGGGCAATCACTGAGAAGGCCCTCTCTCTCCCCACCAAACGTGCCTGTGACAGTGTCGGGATCGAGAGCAGGGCCTCCCCAGGAGATTTTAGTCTTTGTGGTGTTTCGTAAAGGGAGATGCGTTCAGACAGGTAAACTGGTAAACACATCTGTTTGGGTACATCTAGCATAACCAATACAGGTTGGAGGAAGTGTCCAATACGTCAAACACGTCAAAATTGATAGATTGTGATTTTGTTGATGTTTATTGTTTCCAAATCCCAGCTGAGATCATTTGGCGCAGCACCCAGTGTGCCAATGACCACTGGGACCACCTGTACTGGTTTAAGACATTATTATTATTATTATTATTATTATTATTATTATGACACAAAAACATAGTATGTCACAGCAAACAAGATCTATATGCTGAATTTCGTATCACAAAATCACAAGTCGAACACTTCCCAAGCATCTAGGACTGTGTGATGTATTTTCGAATGATGTGCACAGATCCAAGTAAGGTGGCCTTTTGCAGTTGACACATAGTGATTTTGTCCATGTTTATTTTTTCCAAATGCCGGCTAAGATCTTTTGGCACGGCACCCAGTGCGCCAGTGATCACTGGGACCACCTGTACTCGTTTATGCCAGAGCCTTTGCAGTTCAATTTTGAGGTCCTGATAACAGCAGGGTTTATCCTGTTGTTTTTCCTCAATGCAACTGTCACCTGGTATGGCGACATCAATAATCCAAACTTTTTTCTTTCCCACAATCGTGATGTCTGGTGTACTGTGTTCCAAAACTTTGTCAGTCTGGATTCGAAAGTCCCACAATATTTTTGTGTGTTCATTTTCCACTACCTTTGCAGATTTATGATTCCACAGTTCTTTACTACTGGCAGGTATTATTATTATTATTATTATTATTATTATTATTATTATTATTATTATATAGCAAAAGAGTCCTTTAAAGGTAGCTTCAATTTCTTGTTGGCCAAATTGGCCAGCTAATAAATATAAGCCAAGAAGACAAGGAGTTAGTTATGATTTTACATAGGGGTGGATGGTTTTGATTAGTAATGTAGAAAAAATACACCAAGGTATTCCATTCCTGAGGTTTGCACATGTCTCAGGTTTTGTTGGACTAGTATGAGGCAAAACAGCAGGCAAATAGAGAAGGGGGGGAATATGGGAAATGATCCAGTTTCATTAATTTGGTTCCACAATGAGGTGACTGAAATAAAAAACCGAGGTCCAAACAGCAAAATGTGTAGAAAACACATAAAATTGGACATGCAATACAAGAAGTTCTTTAACTCTTGGCATTTGGGCCAGAAAGGGTCCTTAAGGCTCCCAGCTCAGGGAGGTGGTGTTTGAGAGGAAAACAGGAAACTGTATTTATTTTATAGTCTCAGCTTTCCAAGTTACGGTCTCCTGCTGTTTATATTCACAGGATAAAAAGAACCTTGGTAACTCAGAGCCTTTGTTTCAAACTACTCTTCTGGAATATTATGTTGTCTTCATTTGTGTCTCTTTGAATTTTGCCCTTTCTTCTTTTCCCAAAACAAACACTGCTTTCACAGCAGCTTCCTTTTACTCTGGAAGAAGAAGAAAAAACACATAGATTAAACGATTTAGAAAAATGGAATATGCCAGCATCTTCCAGTCTGGCTCCCTAATGAGGATGATGTGAATTGTAGTCCAACACAGTACATGGATGCTAGGTTGGGATAAGGCAAGTGTAGACAAAACAGCAAAACCAAAACCAGGTGGAAGGTTTTAGAAGAGAAAGGGACAATTAATGGTATCAAGAATCTGCCCCATGAGGAAACTGGTGCAGAGACTCAAGACAATGATGAAGTACACGTGCCCCTTTGTATCTATGGTTTCAATCATTCACAGCTTGCAAATATTAAAAAAAAAAACATTTGGTTTTGCCATTTGATATCAGGAACACCATTTTATTACACTTCTGTATACAATGGGACATGAGCATCCACATATTATCAACAGGGGGCTGGATACCATATCCTTTGCATATCCTGGATACCAAGGACCTATGATAACCTCTAAAGGGTATGAGATTTTTAATACATAGCAAGGTTTTCTAACTAGATTTCATTGTCTTTAAGGCCTCATGAGTATTTACATGCAGTTGGTCTGAAACTATTTAAAACTTTTGAGTTTCTGTAATTCTAACCATCAGGAAGGCCACTCACAGAGTCACTGAGGGAGACAGAAAGAGGGGTCAAAGTGTGATACAGCCTGAATGTCTGCTTTTACTAAACATTTCCCACCAAAGCCTCTCCGGGTAGAAGTGAGAAATTCCAAAAGAAATCAATAGGGAAACCTGGGCTTCTACCATTGCTGCAATTGCTATCCCATCCCACAACACACACATGTACAAACATTAGCAGCCAATATGGGAACTGATGCTATTTTTTGTGGTAGTTCTTATTTTGTGTGGTAAATACTTTAGTTTTTTAACAGCTAACATTTCAAAGTGTGGATGTAACAAATTTAGCATCTGGAAGTGCTAGATTTCATGTTTCTCTAAGTCCCCTTCTACACTGCCATATAATCAAGATTGTCAAATAATAATAATAATAATAATAATAATAATAATAATAATAATACAGTTTATTTATATTCTACTCTATCTCCCTGTAGGGACTCAGAGTGGATTACAGTGTATACATATATAGACAAAAATCAATGCCTTTTATACAGTAACAACAATGACATACAATGCAAAGGTTTCCCTTACCATTTCTGGCATCTGGAGGCGATGCTCAACTCTGGCCATGGAAAGGTGCTCTTGTTCCATTTTTCTATGCCGAGTAGTCTGTTGTTTGTAGATCCTCCTGGTCGTCTATGCCTGCATGGCTGCACATGCGCCTTTTACCTTCCTGCTGAGGCAGTACCTATTGATCTACTTGGCTATCGGAAGATCTGTGCACGATGGGTACTCAGGATGCTGACACCAGAAATGAAAGCGCACAGACTTGAAACTTCAGAGACTGGATCTCACCACTGTACGACATCCTCCATACAGTCCAAATTTAGCACCATCTGATTTCCATCTGTTCCCGATAATGAAAGAAGATCTGCAGAGACATCATTATGCTTCTGATGAAGACGTTGAGAAAACTGTGAGATGCTGGTTGCGGAAACAAAGTGTCGACTTCTTCTGTGACGGCGTCAGAAAACTTGATCATCGTTGGCAGAAATGTATCCAATTGTCTGGTGATTATGTGGAAAAGTGAATAGTGGTAGTTAAAGAGCACATTCTAAGGATTATTTCTGCATTTGATTTATTAAAATATTCCCATCCAAACCCAAGTAATGAAGGTGGAGGCATTACTTTTCATTCAAACCTCGTGGAAGTCAAATTCACAGTTATGGAGGGCAAACTATGGGCTCTTCTACACATGCACTAAAACCTGGAAAAAACTGGGATACAAAGGGGTGTGGCTAAATGATATTTCACAAAAGGCTGAATCGGTTAACAGCTGAAAAGCACGTGTTTAAAAGCAATTAAAACCCGATTCTGCCCCCAAAATTTGCATATTTGCATCACTGTAGATCCCTGCAGTCATGGAAAACATATAATTTCCTTCCTATACCCTGGTGTGAACTGCTCCAGTGCATGTGCATGTTCTCAAAGCCCAAAACAGCTGATCAGGATTGTAAAAAAAATGGAGTTACGGACACACAGGTGGCTAAACGGAAGCACAGTTGGAAAGCAAGTACAATTAGAACCCTCTGCAATCATTCTTTTGTTTTCATATATATGATATTAAACAGAGGTTTAATTTATAGTTAGGTGAGGAGAGAGAATAAGAAATCTGCTTGTGTGTATATTGAGATATCCGCATGAGCATATATACAATGCAGCGCATTTCTGAGAGATTAAAAAAAAACTTCGGTGGGATGTCCCCATCCATGTTTCAGATTTGTAAAGGAAGGTGTCAGGACAGCGGGGGTCCATTTTCTGGGACTGACAAGTCTGTATCTGGACTTGCTGTCAGGTCCCACAATTTTTAAAACCACCTATTTAATCTGAATTTTGATGCTGTCTGGAAGCACCCTACATTTTTCTTGGAAGTTCAACACTATTATTCACTTTCTCCAGAAAATTCTGCATGGATATTAATGCAACACAAGCCTTCTAGATACAGTTGAGTGTGAGATTTGAGCTTCACAATGGGTCTGAGTGCAATTTGATGATATGTACCTTTATAGCAACCTGAAGGAGAAGTCAATACAGGGGAACATTAAATGGAAATCAAAAGCAGGCAGGGGATGATGGGAGTTGTACCCAACCCATCTGGATGACAGCAGAGCTGAAACAGCTGGTGAAGGCCAATGGGTTAACTTTCCTGTTTTCTGTGTAGCATTAATCTGTAAAGAATGTAAAAGGGGCTTTTGTGGGTGAGGTTAAAAGGTCCCACTTTGGATGTCTGTGGCCCATTCAGAACTGGAGAAAGTGGGAGAAAGCTTTTTCCTGCCAATAGTCTATCAAGTTTATGTTTCACCTCCAGAAATCCATTACAATTTATTACCACCACTGCTGTATCGCAATATAATAACATCTTGAGTTCTTTGTTTAGGTTTTGTTGGTGGTATCCAATCTTTATAGCATCAATCAAATTTCAATTTTAGATTTTGATCAACACAAAAGCAATTCAGTTGCTGGTTTATGAAACAAATGCATGTCCACAGGGCACGTTCAGTCAAGCCAATGATATTACTTCAAATGTTGCTGTTGTTATTGTGTGCTTTCAGGTCATTTGTGACCTCTGGTGACCTTATCACAGAATTTTCTTGGCGAGATTTCTTCTGAAGAGGTTTGCTAATGCTTCCTCTGCGGCTGAAAGAGTACAACATGCACTAAAGTCACCCAGTGGGTTTCATAGCTAAGTAGGAATTGAACTGTGGTCTCTAATGCTCAAATTAAGCCCTTTAAATTATTATTATTATTATTATTATTATTATTATTATTATTGTTATTGTTATTGTTATTATTTCAGGTATTTTTACCCTGCCCTTCTCAACTCCCGGGGGGCGGGGGCGGGGGGTGGGACTCAGGGCGGCTTCCAGTCGGCAACGGTTCGACGCCTCCAATGTACACATAAAATATATAATAAAATCCAATAATTACATACATTTAAAACATTAAATTACATTAATTAATTAAAATCTGTTTCTGTTTCAATAACAGCCTGGTGGCCTTACCTGTGCAGAATTCTGTAGTTGGAAACTCCTTCAAGCATGTCCATAGTCCATTTCCATAGCGATTGTCATCATTGTCACTGTCAAGTTCCCGTCATTGATTTTTATGTCTCTCAATACAGTTTGTACAAAATAATGCAATTTTTGGCCCTTGGATATCAGTGAGCAATGAGGCTGCTGTTCTGGATTTTAGTCTGAAGTTTAAAGAATCTATACCAAATCAGTTCAGTAGCTTGGAAAAAATCCTGTACATCTTGGTCTCTGAAGGCTTGCCATTTCTCAGTTCCATTTAATATTCCCACAATAGCCTGGAGTTATATGACGATGAGGCATTGTGAGATATCAGCAATGCAGGTAGACCCATAGACACATGGGTCGCGGTAGCACAGCCGGCTAAACTGCTAGCTGCAGGAAAAGTTGCTGACCAGAGGGTGAGCAGTTTGAACCTGCCAGCTGGGGTAAGCTCCCAACTATAGCTTCTGCCTAACTAGCAATTTGAAAGCATGCAATGTAAGTAGAGCAATAGGTACCGCCTTGGCGGAAAGGTAAAAGGGTGCCCCATGCAGACATGCCAGCATGGAAAATGGAACAAGAGTACCTCCATATGGCTGGAGCTGAGCATTACCTCCAGATGCCAGAGATGAAAAGGGAAAGGCTTTTACCTTATCTGTGTATTGTATGTCGTTGTTTGTTGAGTAAAATATATGTCTTATATGTGTACTATAATCTCCTCTGTGTCCCTCTGGCGAGATAAAGTGGAATATAAATAAACTGTATTATTATTATTATTATTATTATTATTATTATTATTTGGATCACAACAAGATGAGTCTACTGCAAACAAGATTATTCTGCTGGCTGTTGTATTGGATCACACGTCGGACACTTTCCAAGTGTCTAGGACTGTGTGATGTATCGGTGAATTATGCGTGCAGATCCCAGTAAGGTGGCCTTTTGCAACTGGCAGATGGTTATCTTGTCAGCGCCGATTGTGTTTAAGTGCAGGCCAAGGTCTTTATGCACTGCACCCAGTGTGCCAGTCACCACTGGGACCACCTTTACTGATGTCTGCCAGAGTCTTTGCAGTTCGATCTTTAAATCCTCATATCATGTCAGCTTTTCTAGTTATTTCTCTTCAATCCTGCTGTCACGTGGGATTGCAACATCGAAGATCCACTCTCTGTTTTTTAACAGGATTGTGAGGTCAGGAGCATTGTACTCCAAAACTCTGTCAGTCTGAATTTGGAGGTCCCAGAGTAGTTTGCCGTGTTCATTTTCTGTAACCTTTTCAGTCTTGTGATCCCACCAGTTGTTGTTGTTGTTGTTGTTGTTGTTGTTGTTGTTCTTCTTCTTCTTCTTCTTCTTCTTCTTCTTCTTCTTCTTCTTCTTATCTGGTTTGATAATCTTGATTATATGGCAGTGTAAATAAAGTGAATTATCATTAATATTAATATTATTATAGTAAGGCAAAAAATCATTTATTTTAAATTAGTGGAAATCCCAGAGCAGGTATCAGCAAAGGATGCCAGGTTCAGAGTCATCACATGCTTGAAATACTAAGTCTGAAAGTACATGACTTGCTCTTAAAATTAGGACTGTGTAGTCTTCAGACTCACTTGGATCCAACAAATAGCTTCTGATAGCTAGGTTTACCCTGAATTAAAACACTTTGTTAATTGTGAACGTTATCAATTTAAGAAAGTGTAGTCTCTGCTCCACTTGTAATGTATACAATTGAGAATAAGGTAATTCTGAGTTAACAACGAAGCAAAGTATATGATCATCCATGTTGAGACTCAACATGCAATTTTTAATATGAATATGATACTGGACCCTTGCTCAGAATGCATCTTCTTGTGCTCACCATTACTAGTCGTTTTCACAGAAGGAATACAGTCACTGGAATTACTCATAGGAATAATTCTCAGTGAGGTAATACAGAAATTAGCTCTAAAACCATTTCTGGCTCTTACGAGAAAGATGCATTAATGTACAGGGGAGGTTATGCTTCCACAGCCCTTATCATGTGCAGCATTGGAGACAGCAGGGGGCAGCAAGAGGCCAAGAAGAGACTGATCTTGAATCAAAAATACTGAAGTTCTGTGGCTGCAATCCAACACAGAATTGAGGATGCTTAAGCCCATCAAAATCAACAGACTGAAACAAGTTTATGAACTTTGTGTTGGATTGTGACCAGCAGCTTTCCAGGTACCCGAATCTATATTCTCTAGTCCATTTAAGTCCAGGAAAATCTCAGAGCAAATAAAAGACAAACTTCCCCACGTTGGGGCCTTCCAGATGTGTTGGATGGCTGCCACATCTGCCCCAACCAGCATGGACATGGTGACCTGGGATGAAATGGGTTGTTGTCTTGAGAATCTATATTTGGAGAGGGATGATATATAGACCATAATACTGAGAAACATTGTTTTCATTGTTTCTAATAATTTTGAAAGCAAATTTGGCTTAGAAATGATATTTGCTCAGCTGCTGAGAAAAACAACAACATTTTAATAAGTGGATTCTGCACTTTCTTCAGTATTAGAATTTTAACTGCTTTTAATTCAACTGGGTTTTATTTTAGTATGCATGTGTGTTATCTACGGCTAGATCTACACTGTAGAATTAATCTGGTTTGACACCACTTTAACTGCCATTGCTAAATGCTATGGAATCCTGGGAGTTGGAGTTGTACTCCTTGACAGAGAGGGTTAAAGACCTTGTAAAACTACAACCCTCAGGATTCTATAGCATTGAGCCGTGCCACTTAAAAGTGATGTCTAACTCCATTAATTATACAATGTAGCCTTATTTAACCAATATCTGTTAAAATTAAATAAATATATTTTGATGGCCAATCCCTGTATCCTATACTACCAGTCTGTAAATGACGTAATAATTAAGAAGCACTTTTGTATCCCATGACAAATTGTAGGTGGAGGTGGTAATTCATGAGTAGACCCAATAATAGGCTTGTACACTGATTCAGAGTGGCCGGTTCCCTTTGGCCAATCCAGCTTCTCCAGCTTGGTCGGATGGCTGTAACAGCAAGGGCCTGGCCATCACATTTTTCTGTCCATAAAGGGACCATGTTGCAGCTGATCATGGCTTCTCCTCCCCTATTTGGCATCACATGGGGTTTCCCTTTGAGCCCTGCCTGTTGGGCCAGTCGCCTTGCCACTCACTTGCTCTCAGCTTTAGTTTTTGGCTTGGCCTCTTTCTCGAAACCTTTATTTTCCTTTATTTTCTTGATCCTTTTTATTTAGTGGAGCTGATTGGAAGTTGGGAATTTGCGGGACGGAGGTGGGGGGGATGATGAATGCGTGGATTTGGGGGCTTGGGGCCCTTTCAGCTTCTTTTCCTCCTCTCCTTCAGAAAATAGACTTCTAAAAGATAATAATAATAATAATAATAATAATAATAATAATAATAATAACTCTGTGGCCCAGATGATTCACTGGAATTTATGTCACAAGTACCACCTACCAACAGTAAAGAATTGATGGGATCATAAACTTGCAAAGATAGTGGAAAATGAACACGCAAAAAAACTGTGAGACTTTTAAATCGAGATATAAAGTTTTGGAACCCAGACATCACGACTGTGGAAAAGAAAAAAAGTTTGGATTATTGATGTCGCCATACCAAGTACCAGTCACATTGAGGAAAAACAACAGGAAAAAGTCAGCCATTATCAGGACCTCAAAGTTGAACGGCAAAGGCTCTGGCATAAACCAGTACAGGTGGTCCCAGTGGTCATTGGCGCACTGGGTGCCGTGCCATAAGATCTCAGCTGACATTTGGAGACAATAAACATTGACAAAATCACGATCTCTCAACTGCAAAAGGCCACCTTACTTGGATCTGCGTGCATCATCCTAGATGCTTGGGAAGTGTTTGACTTATGATTTTGTGATACGAAATCCAGCATATATATCTCATCTGCTGTGACATACTGTGGGTTTGTATCAGTAAAAGAATAATAATAATAATAATAATAATAATAATTTAAAAAATAATCCCGGCCCACAAAAGAAAAGCTTCATGCTCAGAAAATTACTACCACCAGTTTTAAGGAAGCATTAAACCCGAATCAGAAAGGAGATTGAAGAATTGGGGGGGGGGGGGGCACCATTCCATGTCCTGCAGTGCAGATCAAAAGAAAAGAGAGGGTTTTAAAGGAACCCCAGGGTAGGATAGCTTCAGTTCAATCACTCTTCCTTCTCTGGGAAGGGGAAGCCTTCTTAAAATGCTTTGGAAAGCTGTATGGCGTGTGCTGTGGGGAGAGAGGGCACGCTTGCAGTACCTACAGCGCCTGTCTCTTCTAGAGTAGAAAGAAATAGCTTTAATGAAGTATTAAACTCAGTCTCCTCTACAGACAGAAGGGAAAGGATCACAGAAAGAGTGGTATCTTAACGGTGATGCTTTTCATCCAGGTCTTAATGAAGTATATAAGGACAAACAATGCTTAAAATGATGGAAAGGGGAGCCTGGGAAGTCCCCCCTAAAATGGGCATGATAGAAATGAATCTTTCGGCATCCCAGATCGAAAACAGATTTCTGTCTTCCCAAATTTGGGAGGTTCCCGAAAAATGGATCAGGATCTCCACCAAAATCCGGGACACTGAAACGAATAGAGGTTTGTCCAGATTGCATAAGTCTACCCGATACCAATTTACTAGGTCTGGACTAAAACCCAACTCATTCCAAAGAATTGAGTTGGGTTTTAACTAGTAACTCACTTTACTATAAACTAACCTGAAGTAAGAACAATGATTAATGATTCAACTTGAGGCCTATTCACACTGCAGAATTATATTGCTATTATTTTGTTTTACTGCCATATTTCTGTCCTGTGTAAACGTGGTATCAGCAATTTGTGGGCCATTTAGAATTCTTAGCCATAGTGTTCCAGTATCTCACCAAATTACAAAATACAGAATTCCACAAGGCAAAACTATGGCAGTAAAACAATCATATAGCGAAGCCTCCATATTTGCAGGTTTTACTTTTTTTGGATTTGATTATTTGCGAATTTGATTAATATACTCATTAGGAATCTCTAAGTCCTCCAGGGTGCCTCTGTGTCAACTGACCTTAGATTCCCACAGGAGGACGTAAGCTGGACCTACACTGCCCTATATCCCAAGATGTGATCCCAGATTATCTTCTTATCCCATATTATCTGGCAGTGTAGACTCATATAATCCACTTCAAAGCAGATAACCTGGAATCAGATCCTGGGATATAGGGCAGTGTCGATCCATCCTAAGAGTTATTCTATTTGGTTAATAGAAGAATATTTTAAAAATTCTTGGCTATTTGGCTTTCATGCTTGTTCTGTACCCCTAACCACAGTGAAAATGGAAATCTAACAGTGGAACAATATTTGCATACTGTAAATGGGCTTCCAGTTGTTGGTGTATTTTGGGCCTCTTCTACACTGCGATATAATATCCAGATTATCTGCTTTGAACTGGATTATATAGCAGTGTAGACACATATAATCCAGTTCAAATTAAATAAAGTGGATTATCTGCTTTGATAATCTGGATTATATGGAAATGTAGAAGGGGTATCTCTCCATATTCCTGCATACTCCACTGGAAAAACCCATTAATACTATCACAGTTCTGAAGTACAAAGGGTAGAGGAATGGATATGTAGATTCGAATGTTCAGTGGGGTGTTTCCAAGTAGGACTTGAGCTACTGTTTGCTAGCATCTATTTGTATCCCGTCTTTCTCCTTTTTCAGTCACTGGACCAAGTTTCAAGTACAAAGGGAGGACCAGCATGCTCCATTAATTCCTTGACTTCTCCACTGGGACAGCAAACAGAAGCAATAAGTGTGATTTCTTTTGGAAGGAGGACACTGTTCTGCTGCTTTAATGGATCGAGGTCACCAACTTTTACTTGCTGGAACAATTCCAGGGTCCTGACCTGCTTTCACCTTTCGGCCTGTCATCTTAAATAATGATTCAATTCACTGAGCAAAGAGGCTGTATCATCCGAGCAAGCTGTCTGTCAAATACCAGAAGTTTCCATGAAGGCCATTAATACGGAATCATTTCAAATCTGTTGGGGAATAAATTACAGCAACACTGCTTTCTTTTTCATTTTGTGTGTTCTCATGTTTGAGAGCCAGCATGGTGTAGCAGTTTGAATGCTGGATAAGTAATCTGAGGACCCTTCTAACCTGCCCTATATCCCAGGATCTGATCTCAGATTATCTGCTTTAAACTGGATTATATCAGTCTCCACTGCCAGATAATCTGGGGTAAGAAGATAATCTGGGATTTGTGTTGGAATTATTATGCAAATACCTGATTAGTTAAAGGATGTTGCATAAAGCAAGAGCGCAATTCCAAAGGGGGTGAATAACACTGTAGTGGTAGCAGATGGGAGTTAGAATTAGCCCACACAAGATCTTCTTGTCAATGACAATGGAACGCAGCCTCCCTCAATTTCAAATAGCATGTATCAAATAATCCTCACAGAACACCAAAACAATGTATCAAAAATGTTTACTTACAAAAGCTTGTATTGAAGTCAAACAGAATTTGGTAGGGTCCTGCCAAGGGCAGGGACTGGAGGAGGGCAATAAAGAGGGTCCACTTACCTGGCGAGGAAAAAAAGAGAAGCCAATGAATATTTTCCTCTTTTCCAGTAAAAGTCTCACCAGGATGAAGTAAAGGCCACTGAAGTTTATTTTCTGTTCCAGCTGGAAGAGCATGACGACCGCAGTAATCTGATGAAGAAGCTGGCATACCCAGATACAGAGAAAAACAGATTTTATACATTTTCCAGTTTGAATTTCCCACACCCGCCCCCTGAGCCGGCTCCGCTGTGATTGGTCGGGGAAGCCCTGATGTCAGCGGGCTGGGAGGAGTGGCTAGGGGCTCACACACCTCAACCAATGAGAGCCCAAGCCCCGCTTTAGCTGTTCAGCCAATGACAGTTGAGGAGGCGCGGCAGCAGTTCAAACAAGGAAATAATGAGACAAATAATAGGATTATGGTTGGTCCTTCTTGGGCGTATTGGGTTCAATGACAGTATGAAGAAGTCCATACAGATAAATATTCTTAGCTGCAGATAGAATGGCATTTGGAGGTATTGTAAGGCCCATGTATCATGCAAATGACATCTTCCTAAAAGTCTCTGCTCTTGGAAGAGGGGAAACACAGAATCTCAACTAGAACAAAGAAAGGTCATCTCTTTTATAGCTCCATACGATGCCTACGTGACTTTCAGGTACATCCTAGATGATGGATGTTCCCTGAACCCAACATACATATTCTAAATGAGAGTCATAAAATTCTGGAATGAGGGAGCAAGCTTATTTTCTGCTTCCTTGGAGACTAGATGTGGAACAATGGCTTCAAACTACAAGAAAGGAGATTCCATCTGAACATGAGGAAGAACTTCCTGACTGTGAGAGCCGTTCAGCAGTGGAACTCTCTGCTCCAGAGTGTGGTGGAGGCTCCTTCTTTGGAAGCTTTTAAACAGAGGCTGGATGGCCATCTGTCAGGGGTGAATGCAATATTCCTGCTTCTTGGCAGGGGGTTGGACTGGATGGCCCATGAGGTCTCCTCCAACTCTTTGATTCTATGATTCTAAGTTACAGCAGTAACAGGCATACTACAGAAACTATTTCTAAATGCATGCAAAGATTGCTAGTTACTCCAACAATTAGATCCTGGGATAGAAGGGCAGTGTTGAGGAGGCCCGAGGGACCAGGGTTTGAGCCCCTGATTTTTGGGCAAGGCACACTTTCTTATCCTTGGAGGAAGGCATTGTAAGCCTACCCTGAAATGATATTGCCAAAGACACCCTATGATACGATTTCTATAAATCAGAGTTAATCTGAATGCACATAACAACAGCAAAAATTATCTTCTAGCACTGCAAAGAGCCAAGAATCAGGCCACTAAAAGGAAACCTTTCCCTATTCACCCATCCTGATGCTAAGATCTTCAGTAGATATTTCTCTGGAAATGGTATTTACTTCATTTGAGGGATAATAATTAACTACAGGAGAGAGGGATTTCTAAGTGATAGCAGCTCAGATCTGGAGAAGTCTGTCTGACACTCAATTTGAACTTTTTACATGTTTCTACTTACCTGCACCCATTTGACATAATTTTAAAAAGGTAAAGGTTGTCCCCTGACATTAAGCCCAGTTGTATCCGACTCTGGGGGTTGGTGCTCATCTCCATTTCTAAGCTGAAGAGCCAGCGTTGTCCGTAGACACCTACAAGGTCATGTGGCCAGCATGATTGCATGGAGCGTCATTACCTTCCCGCCGGAGTGGTACCTATTGATCTACTCACATTTGCATGTTTTCGAACTGCTGGGTTGGCAGAAGCTGGGGCTAACAGCGGAAGCGCACGCTGCTCCCTGGATTCAAACCTGTGACCTTTAGGTCAACAAGCTCAGCAGCTCATCAGTTTAACCCACTACCCCACTGGGGGCTTTAGTTAAAATTTTATTGTTTTTTTCAGCTGGCCTTTAGATTATATTGCTTCTTAATAAATTGTATCTTAATGCCTGGCTGATTTATGTTTTAATTTTAATATTACTGCTATATTTTTCCTTTGTATAAAGCAACTTGTGGATTTTCCATTTCACACTGTCAATTTTTTAAGGACTGAAAATTGGTTTTCCCATTCAAACAACCTCTGTGCTGCATGTCCTTAAGAATTTTGCCACGTGCCTCCTCTGCATTACTCACACTGGTTTCAGGGGATGCTGGAAGGTTAGACTTCATCATTAGTGAAGTTTCTGCAATGCCATGCACACAAACTTTGCATTAGGAATAATTATCTTGGAATGTTCTCATTGGGGAAATGTGCTGTGAGTTTTATTTCAAACTAGCCATCCCCTGCCATACATTGCTGTGGCCCAGTCTGTGTATATGTGTTTTCTGTGTGTATATATTTGTGTATATGTGTATATGCATGTGTTATGTATTTTTTAAAAAAAATTTGTCTCTTAAGTCTCTTACACTGGGTTTTTCAGTGCTTTTATGAGTGATGGTCACTTATTGACCTGATAGGTGTATTGTGTCCAAATTTGGTGTCAATTCATCCAGTGGTTTTTGAGTTATGTTAATCCCACAAACAAACATTACATTTTTATTTATATAGAAGAAAAAGAAGCTCCCTAGAAACTTTTTTTAAAAAGTTTGTTCAAAGGTAATTGCTGGCTGGGTTAATGATAAATAAGGACAGAGCATACAACTCTGGAAGAGAGGTCCTTATTAAGAACATTGGCTTTCTTAGTCATAGCTGAGATGGATTTGGAGCATCAAAATACATAGAAAGGGAAGATTCCCAAACTAGCCCAGATCATATCATGCCAGATAGATAAAGGAAACCCCAAAAGCTCTGAGTCAAATTCATTGTACGTCCCTCTTGCGTTCTTCTTAATTCATTGTGTGAGGATTATGGTTATTTTCTCTGGGTGAAGTTGAGACAAGAGTGAGGTGAGTTCATGTTGTGGGGAATTTCAGGGAATTTCATAGAAAGGTTACATTTTAGGGTGATTAGAAATTCTTCTGCTTCATTGACTATTCTAAAGCCTTTGACTGTGTGGATCATAATAAATTGTGGCAAGTTCTTAGTGGGATGGGCATCCCAAGCCACCTTGTCTCTCTCCTGAGGAATCTGTACAAGGACCAAGTAGAAACAGTCAGAACTGACCACGGAACAACAGACTGGTTCAAGATTGGGAAAGGCGTACGGCAAGGCTGCATACTCTCACCCAACCTTTTTAACTTGTATGCAGAACACATCATGCGATGTGCGGGGCTGGATGAATGCAAAGTTGGGGTGAAAATTGCTGGAAGAAACATTAACAACCTCAGATATGCAGATGACACCACTCTGATGGCCGAAAGCGAGGAGGAGCTGAGGAGCCTTCTAATCAAGGTGAAAGAAGAAAGCGCAAAAGCCGGGTTGCAGCTAAACGTCAAAAAAACCAAGATTATGGCAACAAGAATGATTGACAACTGGGAAATAGAGGGAGAAAATGGAGGCCGTGACAGACTTTGTATTTCTAGGTGCAAAGATGAGTGCAGATGCAGACTGTGGCCAGGAAATCAGAAGACGCTTCCTTCTTGGGAGGAGAGCAAGGTCCAGTCTCGATAAAATAGTAAAGAGTAGAGACATCAGACTGGCAACAAAGATCCATTGCCAAGTCCAAGCCATGGTATTCCCCATAGTAACCTATGGATGTGAGAGCTGGATCATAAGGAAGGCTGAGCGAAGGAAGATAGATGCTTTTGAACTGTGGTGTTGGAGGAAAATTCTGAGAGTGCCTTGGACCGTGAGAAGATCAAACCAGTCCATACTCCAGGAAATAAAGCCTGACTGCTCACTGGAGGGAAGGATATTAGAGGAAAAGTTGAAGTACTTTGGTCACATCATGAGAAGACAGGAAAGCTTAGGGAAGACAATTATGCTGGGGAAGGTGGAAGGCAAAAGGAAGAGGGGCCGACCAAGGGCAAGATGGATGGATGGCATCCTTGAAGTGACTGGACTGACCTTGAGGAGCTGGGGGTGGTAACGGCCGACAGGGAGCTTTGAGAAAAGAAGGGGGGGGAAAGAAAGAGGTAGAGGGATGTAGGAAATTGGAGTAAAATTGGAGTAAAAATAAAAAATGAGTGGAAAGTGGATGGGAATTCAAGAAAAAAAACTTCAAAAAGGAATGACAGATGCTAGATTAGGATGAAAGACAAAAAAAAAAAAAAAAAATATAAATACTGAGGTCCAAGAGCGCGACAATTACCGTGGCATACCGTCTGAATGGAATGTACCGTGTCTCACGTTCAGAGCGATATCTTGGTGCTGAAGATGCGGGGGTTTTCTGAATAGTTCGTTGTTGTATTGCGGCAGTAAGGGGTAAATAGATGATTTGTATGAATCTATCCATTTATGACTTTAGACATTATTCTTTTTCAACACTTGACTTTGTTCCACACAACGAGTTGTTGTCACCTTTAGTGGGAACAACATTGAACCGTTTAATAATATTTTGGGTGAGATTACTAATTTCTATCCCATGTAAGGTCTTCCAAAACAGTTTCCCAAACTCTTGTTTATTATTTTTCATTGAAGAACTGTTACATTTCTTCACTATTATCTGTGTGTCCCTTGCGTTAAATTCCTCCAATGGTATTGTCCTGTGCTTGCGTTCCACAATCTGCATACTTGAAGCAGCATTCTGGAAACAGTGTAACGCTCGCGGCACTGGGACCCAGCTATCATACTACACCCATTTTAGAGGCACATTTTGCTTCACATTTTAAGCCCTGAGGAGGGACTGAAGCCACAAGAAATGTGAATTGGGTAAGGATACCATCTTGGTTTAAAACAAACTTCAGGCAGCAAAATGACTTGATTTGGTTGTGATCCATTCTTCTCCACAAATATAACCTCTCTCCCAATCACTCTTTAATAGTTAATATACTGGAACAGAGAAGAGTTGCCAATGTGTCCCTTCCATGTGGTCTGTACTGCAGTTACCTGAGTTGCTTCAGTGTGAGAGAAGGAAGAGTATGGTCGACCCCTATGTTTAAACAGCTCCACTGGCTGCCCTTTATTTTCCGGTCCCAATTCAAGGTACAGGTTATCACCTACAAAGCCCTAAACGGTTTGGGACCCACCTACCTTCCTGACCGTATCTCTCTCTACGTACCAACCCAGGCCCTTCGATGTATGGGGGAGGTCTTCCTCTCGCCCCTACCAATCTCACAAGCTCGTCTTGTGGGCACAAGGGAGAGAGCTTTCTCCTCTGTGGCCCCCCGACTCTGGAACTCATTACCTGGAGAGATCAGGAAAGCCCCTTCACTAGAAACGTTCAAAAAGAACCTAAAAACCTGGCTCTTCCGCTGCGTCTTTGGCGAGTATGTGTACAACAAGACACTATTGCTCCCCTCAACGCTTCTGCCACTGGAGTATATACCCTCCAAATGGGAAGTTTAGTTTCACAACCCTGTGTGTTTTTATGAGCTCCCTGCAAATAACCTGCTCCTATTTTTATCTCATTAGAGTCTTTTTATTATTTTATCCTGTACATGTGGCCTGCCTATTGCTATCGTGATTGTGTTTATTGGAATGTTATTTTGTTACTGTGTCTATACTTTTTTTTCTATATAATTTTGATTATGTTGCTTGTTGTTTATGTTTTGGTTTTATTTTGCTGTAACATGTTTTCCGGGCTTGGCCCCATGTAAGCTGCTCCGAGTCCCCATTGGGGAGATGGTGGTGGGTATATATAAAGACTACTACTACTACTACTACTACTACTACTACTACTGTGGTTCATTTGGTGCAAGAAGACAACAAGGACCCAGTCTCAGGTGTAAGCCATAACTCTGATGGTTTCTCTGTAACATTTTTTCCACCAAGGCATAACAAGACCTCTTGTCAAGAAGATGAGTCAGAGTCATGTCATACCATACGTTCCTTGCTGTTTTTGGATAGTACACAATTTTAATTTTTGTTTTTAGCTTTGACTGTGCTGAGCTTATGGGTAGATGGCCATAGCACAGAAAACTGTAAACTTTGAAGTGACTTGATGTAGTCTCAAATAAATAAATTCCAGTCCATTTCAATGCTTGGAGTTCCTTACAGATGATCAAGCTCAATTAAAATTGCATAACCCTTCTCTGACAGTTCAGTAGCCTGGAACCTTTCCAGGTTGTCAATTAAAATTCCAGCAAGGGGAATGTCAAATGCTGGGAGACTTATATGTCTCTGCTTCACCTCTTTGAAGCAGGACACTTTGTTTGGAACGGGAATAAGACCTTGGAATAGATCTTAAGATAATATCCCTAAAGATATAAAACAGATGATACTTGTCTGTGCTATGGCCACCTACTCATAAGCTAACCTAATATATCAAAGAGAGGTAAAAGGGCCCCAAAAACAGGATCAAAGAGAAGTCATATGAAGTTAGTGTTAGTATATTTCAGTTAGCGATGGTCCAAATCCGAAGTTGTTTTGGTTCTCTTTTAAGCATAACAAATGGTCAGTTGACTCTAGCTTTAGTCAAATTTACTCTTACTTAGGATGGTTAAAAGAAATGTTTGCATTTATGTTTTATCTTACTCAGAATCAGGGCTTAGAAAAGATTTTTGTAAAGATAGCCCATTCTTTAGAATCCAAAGACCTTTTCACATCATGGCAAATCCATGGGGGCATGACATGGGGCATGGGGAATCTGTTGCCCCACAGCCCACATTGCCCGACTTACCTTTGGCCCCATCCCACAGGAGAAAGCATCCCCCCCCCCATTGTTGCAAATGCAACACAGGAAGCCTCCAGTGTTGCCCTGGTGGCACTGTGAGCTGCTCCATCTCCTTTTTTGTACATCATGTAATGGGCTCGTGGCAAAAGGGGAGAAGAAGCAGCGTGCGACATCCAAATTAGCCCATCTGGTGAGGTCACCAGTAGTCAGCATAACTTTTCCAGACTCATTTAATTATGTTTTCACTTCTCTCTAATTTGGCTGGGGAGATTGCCATATAAAAAAGGTTTCCATTTAGAAAGTGACCTGAGTATCCCAGATGTAGATGGAATGGAGGTTGCCACCTGTTACATTATTCATTTGGATGAGAATCATCTAGAAGAAGAAGAAGAAGAAGAAGAAGAAGGGGACGAAGAAGGGGAAGAAGAAGAAGAATAATTTATTTATTTATCGTGTCATCCGCAACCAGAACATTGTATTACATTTCTAACAGAACAAAACAAACAAACAAACAAACAGACAAAACACAGAATTTGCAGGTTTGGTAGTTGATTAAATGTCCTTTGACCAGTAGCTGGCCACTTGGAGTGCCTCTGGTGTTGCCGCAAGAAGGTCCTCCATTGTGCATGTGGCAGGGCTCAGGTTGCATTGCAGCAGGTGGTCAGTGGTTTGCTCTTCTCCACACTCGCATGTCGTGGATTCAACTTTGTAGCCCCATTTCTTAAGATTGGCTCTGCATCTCGTGGTGCCAGAGCGCAGTCTGTTCAGCGCCTTCCAAGTCGCCCAGTCTTCTGTGTGCCCAGGGGGGAGTCTCTCATCTGGTATCACCCACGGATTGAGGTGCTGGGTTTGAGCCTGCCACTTTTGAACTCTCGCTTGCTGAGGTGTTCCAGCGAGTGTCTCTGTGGATCTAAGAAAACTATTTCTTGATTTAAGTCGTTGACGTGCTGGCTGATACCCAAACAAGGGATGAGCTGGAGATGTCTCTGCCTTGGTCTTTTCACTATTGGCTGCTACTTCCCGGCGGATGTCAGGTGGTGCAATACCGGCTAAGCAGTGTAATTTCTCCAGTGGTGTAGGGCGCAGACACCCTGTGATAATGTGGCATGTCTCATTAAGGCCACATCCACTGTTTTAGTGTGGTGAGATGTGTTCCACACTGGGCATGCGTACTCAGCAGCAGAGTAGCATAGCGCAAGGGCAGATGTCTTCACTGTATCTGGTTGTGATCCCCAGGTTGTGCCAGTCAGCTTTCGTATGATATTGTTTCTAGCATTCACTTTTTGTTTGATGTTCAGGCAGTGCTTCTTGTAGGTCAGAGAATGGTCCAGAGTGACTCCCAGGTATTTGGTTGCGCTGCAATGCTCCAGTGGGATTCCTTCCCAGGGAATCCTCAGAGCTTGGGATGCTTGTCTGTTCTTAAGGTGAAAGGCACATGTCTGTGTTTTAGATGGATTAGGGATCAGTTGGTTTTCCCTGTAATAGGCAGTTAGAGCACTTAGAGCTTCGGAGAGCTTCTGTTCAACCATCTCAAAGCTCCCTGCTTGAGCGGTAATGGCACGATCATCAGCATAGATGAAACTCAGAAGAAGAGGAAGAAGAGGAAGAAGAAGAAGAAGAAATAGTAGTAGTAGTTTATTTTTCTACCCCGCCTCCATCTTTCCAAAGGGACTCGGGGTGGCTTACATGGGACCAAGCCCAGGGAACATACAATTAAAAACAGAGCAATAACAAAATGCAATTTAAAAACATAAAACAAACATAACAATAATAGAAAGCATCAAACAACAAAAGAACTAAGGGGGTGGGGGAGGCCAAAAATACGAGCTCATTAAAGAGTAATTGGTTCAATAAGGTGGATGAAAATGTATAATAGCATAGGAAATATCATTAAAACAGAGCAATCTAACAGAATCAGAAATAATTCAGTATGACTTATAAAATCGGAATAGTAATGGGACATAGGACTGGGCTTCTCAAATGGGGAGTTTGGGGAAATTACATTTTGGAAGGTAGCATCTTTCAACCAACACGATAGTTAACAATATCAGCTGGTGCACAATGGAAGTTGTGGTTCAAAAAAGAAACTTATCCAAGCTCTGGGTATCTGGACTCAGCAGTTTGTATTGGGAAGACAACTGGTTGGCTTCTGGATGATTTGGACTACAATTGACCTCAGCCCCATCCAGAATGGCCAAAGATCGGGGATTATGGGAATTGCAATTCAAGTATCTGAAGGGCACCAGATGCATTGCTGTCTGTCTTACAATGTGGACAGGAAGTGGCAACTTTATCTTCAAGACCCACTAGTTGCATACAGTACCTTCTTGAGTATTATGAAATTACAAATTTACTGCATTCATTGTGATGTTGTAATCTGCAGGCAAGACAAATGTGCATTCCCTCTGAAGTTGCTTTATGTTCTTGGCAATTGAGCTTTGCTACACATTCTTTCACTTTAAAATATGTAGCTGCTAATGTCACCCTGGATGAAATATGGAATGATTTCCCACTACAGTTTAGTTCGCCCTGGCCTCCTAGTGAGAAAATAAGCTATAGAACTTGTTCCCGGAGATGGGATCACGCATTTTATCAACAGCACTGCTGAAAAGGAAACTTCCTTCACTTTCCCCTGTAATCTTCCACTTACAGCAGCATACAGTGGTCAGGGAAATGGGCTACCGTCTAATTAACTTTAGTAAATGGAACACAGCATGTTGGCCACCCTCAGTCTTAATCCAATGTCTTTTCATGGATTTTTTTTTAAAAAAGCATAGTTTTGAATCTTGTAATAGGTCATCTTGGACAATCCTGAACTGTTTCCTTGAGTAAAGTTTTTTTTTAATCTTCTATACAATGTTTTCCCCCTCTCCATATGTTTTAGATTTATGTTGTAGACAAGGAGAGACAAGCAGACAAATGATGGAAAGCTTTTACTAGAGTGCAGCTGAGAAAAGAGAGAGATTGTGTGCATTTGTCTGTGCGAGGGAGAATGAGTGTGCATATGAGTGAAAAGGAAATAGAAACAGGAAAAAGTTATTTCTTTTATCACATGTCTGACATCTTTCAATACATTCCTTCTAATCAGGCAATTTCTGGAGAATGACAGCATCTTCCTAATTGTTACAGTTAAGTAAAGTAGGTTACAAGACACAAGAGAAAGAACCAGGAAAGCTTAACGCTGTTTTTTCCATTGTGGAGTGAGATAGTGCTGGAGAAACAGAGAACTAGATTTGCAGAGAATTGCAGTGCTGTTGTTTATTCTTTGCTGTTCTCATTTACCTAATGGTTGATGGAGAAATGCAAATGCAGATTGCATGGCTGAAATCTTTTGGAAGGCTGGTGGAATGGAAAGCTTATGTCCTGAGGAATGGGAAGAGAGGATGGAGGTGCCATTGGTTGGGGAACAGGAGCGGAGCTGTGCCCAAGTGCTAGACTGGAAGAAAAGGTGTTCATCTTATCCCCAAGGAACTGGTTGCTAATGGAGATACTGGATAGTTTCTTATGCAAGCTCATAAAAGTCACCAAGTAACCAGGATCCCAGCTCTTGGAGTATCAGAATAGAAGCCCCTCCCCAATTGATTTATTTTATTTATTTGGTTTTCTTCTACCCCGCCCTTCTCACCCCGAAGGGGACTCAGGGCGGCTTACCAAAACAAGGCACAATTCGATGCATAAATAAATAGCATAAATTAGCAATCAAACCACAATTCTACATTACATCTATAAACCGATAAAACCAATAAGACCAATAAAAATCCATACAAACCAATACAAACCAATTACTCCTTGTTGCCGGTCAGCGTTCACTATCTCATAGTTCAAATTCCAATTCCACAATTGTCAGTCCTTTCAGTCCTATTCGTCTGGTTGTCCTTATCTAGTTAGTAGATTGCCCGAAGGCCTGGTCCCACAACCACGTCTTTACCTTCCTCCAACATTAGGGATGTTGATGCCCTAATTTCCCCCGGGAGTGAGTTCCACAGGTGAGGGGCCACCACTGAGAAGGCCCTGCTCCTCATCCCCACCAGCCTTACTTGGGATAGTGGTGGGGTCGAGAGCAGGCCCCCACCAGATGATCTCAAATTCCGGGGTGGGATGTAGAGGGAGATACGTTCAATTACCTAGGTCAACTCACCATTAAGCTTTGCACCAATTTGCAGTGAAACAGAAAATATAAGAGAAAGGATGAAAAGCTAATAAGATTGAATAGTGCTATGGAACAAAAAATATATAGTAATCACTTATTATTTATACACACTATGCTTAGATGCAATGTTAAACTAGAGCTAGGGCACCTACATTTCTTCAGGTGGGGATGCACTACTTATTGTCCGGGTTGGTGGGAACTGGAGTCCAAGAATATCTTGAGGGTTACAAGTTTATTTTCTTTATTAATTATTTTATTTGCCATACTTGTACCCCACTCTTCTCTAACCCGACACAGGAACTCAAGGTGGAATACAATGGCAAAACGTCATGCCTCAACACAATCACCTAAACATTTCAAAAAATACAACATATTAAACAGAGTTAAAGCACATTGAAAAACTTAAAAACTTAGAAAATGCGCCATCCAAGTTCATGGTTCTGTGCTAAACTGTTATTTAGTGGTATGTGAATAATGCTCATTAGCTCTTTCTTCACCAGCATAGCTGTGAGGAGAAATAAATATGTTGTTTCTGATTTCAATTAACTGTGATTTATTCTTATGTCCACAAGGAATTTATGGTTAATGTTAAAGATGATTTAGTGAAAAAAGCCAGAACCATAAATTTGAACTGTAGACAGGGGCAGCTGAAGCAATAGGCAAGATACGCATTTGCATATAGCGCAAATCCCTGAGGGGCACTCTTGAGGTGCTCCTGCTCGGCAGGGAGGGCGCGCATCCAATCGGCCCAGGAGAGCGCCAATACGGGCGCCCGGGACAGTCATTGAAATGTCTTGGTCTGGTTGGAGTAAGTGAGTGAGCAGGAGGCTATCTGCTCGCTGGCACTTTCATCTCAGTTTTGCAATCCCCCTCTGCGCCGCCTGGGTGGGGATCATATTACTGGAGATCACAAGGCTTTGGCACAAGGTCTGGAGTCTGTAGTTAATGATACTGTGTTAGTTTTGAATAGCAGAAATACAGGTTGGGTATCTCTTATCTGAAATGGTTGGGACCAGAACTGTTTTGGATTTTGGAATTTTTTAGATTTTGGAATATTTATTTTTTCATTTATGGACGTAATGGGTTATCTTGGGACTTCATCCCACAGGATAAGTAAAGCATTTGGGATCATTGTTTTTTTCCTTAAGTTTTGCAAAGTACCGTTTTGAAATTAAATGGATGATTTTCCTACTCCCATAACACACTTGCCCTCCTTCCACTTTCTTTTCTATTTACCGGTTTGCCTTCTCATCCCACTGTCGCCTCCCTGTTTTCTTTGGATATTATCATTTCTCTTAATAAGTACAGATGGCTCTCAATTCAAAAGGAGGAGGAAGAAACATTAACAGAAAATTACTGTTTCTTCCTCCTCCATCACAAAACGGTAATGATGGAAGAAAGGAATCAATGCTGCCCATCTCAACTCCTCCTTCCATGATGACATCATAGTTATATTTACAAGTGGGCAAGAGGGAATTCCCACATGGTAAATTGGGGGACTTTACTCCTTGAAAAAGAAATCGATTGCCAATTGACTTAAGAAGCCTAGGGAAAAAACTACACTCTGGAAAAGGTAAGATACCTGGAACCCACTGTACAAGCTTGTGTCATGTGGTGGGCTCTGTCAGTGGCCATTTCTTAATGTGTTGTAGAAATGCTGATTTTATTGCATGCGATGAAGTCCTTGGAGATAGAACCCAAATCTAAACAGAAAATTTGCTTAAGTTTTACATCTATGTTATACACATAGCCTGAAGGTAAATGTATAAATATATTTCATGAGTTTGTACATGAAACAAAATTTGTGTACATTGAAGCCCCAGAAAGCAAAGGTATCATGATCTCAACCTTTATAAATGACTGTTCCTGTATATAAGTAAAGGTAAAGGTTTTCCCCTGACATTAAGTCCTGCCGTGTCCAACTCTGGGGGTTGGTGCTCATCTCCATTTCTAAGCCAAAGAGCCAGCATTGTCCGTAGACACCTCCAAGGTCATGTGGCCAAAATTGGCTAAAAACTGTGTTTTATTGAACACATATTCACATCGGTGATTGAGTTCAGATGAAAGAATGAGAGAATAGTTATCCAGTAGATGGCACTGCTGCTATAAAATGCATCAACCAAACATCAGCAAAATATGAAAAACATGAGCATAGTTGCCTAGCTTTGTGCATTAACCCTTCCTAAGAAGATATACACAGTATTGTTTTATAAGAGGGTAATTGTATTGACGTCAGTGGGAAATATCTTGAAACCACATTTCGGCCTGCTGAATGGCCTTTCATCAACAGTCTTACTTATAAGTATGTATTGAATTGCGTCATGATAAAAATGTTATGCCAATCATCCTTATGGTATGTTTTAAATAAACAAGGATATATGGCTAACCATTCTGGAGTGAAAAGGCTTGCCTGTTTCAATATCCTGTCCTTATAGGGCTAATCATATGGTCACGGGGTGCCTATAAGCAGACCATGAGTGCAAGAAAATGCACTCTCTAGGTATTGGGACATATTGTTTTTCATTTCAGTAAAGTTCGCTATTATTTTTGGCTTCACTTCTTCTTCTTCTTCTTCTTCTTCTTCTGATAATAATAATAATAATAATAATAATAATAATAATAATAATAATAATAATAATAATATTTATAGGTCACTCTGTCTCCCTGAGGGGACTCAGGGCGGCTTCCAAGCAAAAAGGCAATCATTCAATGCCTCGATAATGAACAAATACAATCAAAAACCGTCCCAAGTAACATCATTATAAACTAATAAATTATTAAACAAGAAAATAAAATTAATAATTCAATAACATAATTATCTAAACAAACATATATGGTCCATAAAAACCAGCATTACTGAAATGCACAAAAATAAGTAAAATAATTTAAAATTCTTCTTCTTCTTCTTCTTCTTCTTCTTCTTCTTCTTCTTCTTCTTCTTCTTCTTCTTCTAAGTGCTGGCTTTAGCCTTTAAAGCCCTAAACGGTTCTGGCCCGACCTACCTGTCCGAACGCGTCTCCTCCTATGAACCAGTTAGGACATTAAGATCGTCTGGGGAGGCCCTGCTCTCGATCCCGCCGGCTTCACAAGCACGCCTGGCGGGGATGAGAGACAGGGCCTTCTCAGTGGTGGCCCCTTGGCTGTGGAACGCCCTTCCTGCAGATATTAGATCGACCCCCTCCTTGCTGGCATTCCGGAGGAAAGTAAAGACCTGGCTGTTTGAACAGGCATTCGACTAAACAGTGTGATTGATTGACTGACTATTGGAACACGGAATATTGGATAACGAGTTTGGATTCTGATTTTATTGATGAGACCTGATGGATTTGTTATATTGATGTAGTGATGTATTGATATTGATGTTTAATGATTTGTGATGCTATTGCTTTTAAATGCTTAATGATTTTGTATTGTGTATACCTAAATTGTTGTAAACCGCTCTGAGTCACCTAAGGGCTAAAGTAAATAATAAATAAATAAATAAATAAATTCTTCTTCTTCATATCCAGCTTTTCCTCTCTGCTATTAGGATGCAAAGCAACTCACATTTAAAAAACATGACCAGTTATAATCTCCAGCCTATAAATATTAAAATACAATGAAACATACATGAAGTCCAGGAATGTATCTCCCATGGAATATGAGACTTGAGACTGTATCACATTAAGGTAGCGAATTGCCCCGCTGTCCTTCATCCATATGATGATATCCTGAGTCTTTCCCAGGGTTGCCCAATGGATTTCCATGGCGATTCTCCCAGAATCACACTCAAACCACTACACCACACTTGCCTTCTCATCTGACATGGAAGCCGCCAAATGCTATATTTTCTACCCCTGTACCCAATAAGGCTGATGTTGAAAGGACAGTAGCATTTCCATGACCCTATAAAGCACTGAGGAAGAGGGTGGGTGTCTGAAGAATGTTGATATGAGAGAGATGTGGTATATGTATCAAAGAAGGGAGATAATGCTACTGAATATTACCTCATGTGGTTACAGCTGAGTGATGTATCATGCCTATAATGTTTGTGTGTGTTTTAAAAAATTCCACTTGCTAGCATGGTAATTTTTAAACACTGTATTTCAGAAGCCATTAAAGTTCTACAGTACACTTTCAGAAGATTTGTGAGACCATAAAAATGAGATCGGGAGAAAATATTTTTCCAACACAGCGTGTTCTGTTTTGAAATTCATCTCCATCTGCAATTGCAGACCATCTTCCCAATGCATCTGTACAGTAGGATACGAGAGAGATTGCTAAGTCATGCTTGTGCATGTGCATGTCATTGAGATATTTGTCAGAGATGTGCCAAAGATCCCCTTTCAAACACCCAAAACATTCTCAAATCTCTATATTATTGGTCCCCCATGTCCACAGATTCTGTGTTTATAGATTTAACCATCCACAAAATGTTTATCTTTTAACTTTCCAAAAAGCAAACCTTGATTTTGCTATTTGAAATAAGGAATGTCATTTTACAAATCTATATAAATAAAAATGTAATGTTCGTTTGTGGGATGAACATAACCCAAAAACCACTGGACAAATTGACACCAAATTTGGACACTACACCTATCAGGCCAACAAGTGACCATCACTCATAAAAACACTGAAAAACACAGCAGAAGAGACTTTAAAAGCAAAAAAAAACCCCATTATAACGCATGCACAAAACCACATCTATATAAATAAAAATGTAATGTTTGTTTGTGGGATTAACAGAACTCAAAAACCACTGGATGAATTGACACCAAATTTGGACACAAGACACCTAATAACCCCATGTATGTCCTTCACTAAAAAAAATTGATTTTGTCATTTGAGAGTTGTAGTTGCTGGGATTTATAGTTCACCTACAACCAAAGAGCATTCTGAGCCCCACTGACAATTGGACCAAACTTGGCACACAGTTCTCCCATGACCAACGGAAAATACTGGAAGGGTTTGGTGGACAGTGTCCTTTAGTTTTGGAGTTGTAGTTCACCTACATCCAGAGATCACTGTGGACTCAAACAATGATGGATCTGGACCAAACTCTACACGAATACTCAATATGCCCAAATGTGAACACTGGTGGAGTTTGGGGAAAATAGAATCTTGACATTTGGGAGTAGTAGTTGCTGGGATTTATAGTTCACCTACAATCACAGAGCATTCTGAACCCCACCAACGATAGAATTGGGCCAAACCTCCCACACAGAACCCCCATGTGGGCCACAGCAACGCGTGGCAGGGGACGGCTAGCATATATATATATATATATATATATATATATATATATATATATATACACATACAAACACACACATATATATACACACATGCACAAATATATACACACATATATACACAAACACAAAACATATATACACAGACTGGGCCACAGCAATGTGTGGCAGGGGATGGCTAGTCTATATATATAAAAAATGTAATGTTCGTTTGTGGGATTAAGAAAACTCAAAAACCACTGGACGAATTGACACCGGATTTGGACACAATACATCTATCAGGCCAGCAAGTGACCATCACTCTTAAAAACACTGAAAAACCAGTGAAAGAGACTTAAAAAGTCAAAAACCAAAAATTACATTACAACACATGCACAAAACCACATATATATACGCAAACACACATATATACACATATACACAAATATATATACACACACATACACACAGAAAACACATATACACAGACTGGGCCACAGCAACGGGTGGCAGGGAATGGCTAGTCTTTATATATAATGGAACTTGAGCATACATGGTATTCAGAGGGAGGGAAGTGTTCCAGAACCAAGCCACAGTGGATATTAAGGATCCATTTGTATACATGATCACAACATGGAGAAACTGATTTTTAAAACATTGCTCCATGACTCCTCTGCCTGGCATAAACACAGTGCCTGGGGAAATCTTGAAGTTATAACTCCCCAAAGTAACTTTCTCAAGCTGTGCCTAGAAAAGCTAGCGTTGGAGCTTTCAGAAAATAGACCACAGGAAAGAAACAAATGGTGATTCAATTTAAATTCGGTCAGCTCCCATATGGCACCACTATACAAGAAAATGCATGCAAATTAGAAATCTGCAGAGAAAAACAGACAGACACTCTGGTGTGAAAGTGGCTGAAACATTTCAGAATACAGCAAACATGTGTCAAAACACATTTATCATGCTTTAGACAGGCTGTCTGTCTTTCCCCTCGTTCAGAAGCATTATGTTAGCAGCAAGTATGACTGGCATGTATGGCAATCTATAAATGTTCTGTTCGTTTTGAGTGACATCATAACTCAAAATCTGCTGGACGAATTGCTGCCAAATTTCGCCACAAGACACTTACTAATCCAAGGAGTGACCATCACTCAAAAAATTTGATATTGTCATTTGGGAGTTGTAATTGCTGGAATTGATAGCACCTACAATCAAAGAGCATTCTGAACTCCACCAGAGATGGAATTGAACCAAACTTGGCAGACAAAACTCCCATGACTAACAGAAAATAATGGAAGGGTTTGGTGGGCATTGACCTTGAGTTCTGGAGTTGTAGTTCACCTACATCCAGAGAGCACTGTGGACTCAAACAATGAAGAATCTAGACCACACTTGGCACAAATACTTCATATTCTCAAATAAGATCACAGATGGGGTTTGGGGGAAATAGACCTAGAAGGTAAGCAGGCTGTCAAGAACTACTAGGTTGTTGGTGGTGTTTTTGGAGTACTTGATGTTGTGTGCTTGCAAGCAATCCATAAGGTGAGCTGTGTCTCAAGATATTTTTGGCAAGGTTTTTTCAGACAGAAGTTTGCTTCAGACTTTGCTTGGGGCTGAGAGATTGTGGTTTGCCCAAGGTCACTCAGTAGGTTGTACATAAAAGTTTCCAACCAATGAGAATCCAACATCTTTTTAGGAGGATATATTCTAGCATCAAGAAGTTGGGTTGGAATCTCCTACAATATGAATCTATTAGTAGTTCTGTTAAACAAGGACAAGACTTGGGACTTCATCCCACACAATAAGTAAAGGATTGGAGGTTGTTTTTTTTTTCCTTAAGCTTTGCAATGCCCCGTTTGGAAGCTAAATGAATAATGTTCTTACCTCTATCACATCTTTTCCTTCATTCAGTTTTCTTTCCAAATTATCTGTTTGCCTTCCCATCACACAGGAGATATTCTTCTCCCACTGTCTCCTTCCTTGTTTCCTTTTACTTGAAGAAATCTTGTATTTGTTCTTTCAGAAGTACTTTTTAATGCAAGATCATTAAATGAAATTTCTTTCACAATTTCTTTCTCTATTCAAAAGGTAACTCTATTGAATGTACATTGCTAATATATATATATAAATTGCCATTCCTTCCTCCTTGACTCTAAAGATTATGGTGGAAGAAAGGATTATATACTGCCCATCTCGGCTCCTCCCTCCAGAATGATGTCATTGTTAGCTTTACAAGCGGACAATACGGTATTCCCATCATATGCCAAACAAATTTAGGAAGTGTGGGAAAAAACACACTTTGGAAACAGTGAAATACTTGGAACCCACTGTAGGAGCTTGCATTATGTGATGGGCTTCGTCAGTAGCCATTTCTTAAATGTATAGAAACACTGATTTTATTGTGTGTGATGAAGTCCTTTGTTGAGAATCAGAGACATTTTTCTTATTTATTTGCTTACAGTATTTAAATTCCACCCTTCTCACCCCACAGGGGACTCAGGGCTGATTACAATGTATATATACATGGAAAACATTCAATGCCAGAGACGCACAACAAAAATAGACAGATACATAGAGGCTATTTAACATTCCAGCTTTTGATGAGGGTATTCTGGCCACCAGGGGAGCTGTTGCTTCACTGTCCATTTGTTACACTGATGAAGTACTTCCTTATTCTTTGCATGCTTGTTGGAGATTTTTATGGTGTTGTAAATTAGTTAAATTAGCCTCCCCGCATATGCGTTACCTAAATTTTCTACTTGACAGATGCAACTGTCTTTTGGGCTGCAAAGGTCGACAGCAAGCTACACAAATTGGTTGGAAGCTCACTCCGACCCATGCTGGCTTCGAACTCATGACCTTTTGGTTAGTAGTGATCTTAATGCAGCTGACTCCCAGCCAGCTGCACTCAGTCCCAGTGCATTTTCCTGATCATTTCAAATACACTAAGGCATCTCTATCTACTTGGTGCCATTTCATTGTTTTGTTCACAGATGATGCCATTCTGGCTAGTGCCTGATGGGAGCTACAGTGCAGAAATATAGCTATTTCAGAATGGAGGGGGCATCTAACTCATTTTCCCATTCCAAAAACCTGTATCAGGCATGTAGCTGAAATTCTCATGGTGGTCTGCGAGAAGGCCTTACTGGTACATTATTTAAACTGTTATGTTTATTCATATCATGATCTGATCACCATGCTCTATATATTCCATATGCATGGGGGTATTGAGGTAATGATATAAAAGGTTTGCTAGGGTAGATCCTCTTTCACTCAGGCTCAGCCCCCCTCCCCCCCGAATCAAACTCAGCCCCTCCCGAATCAAAATCCTGGCTACGGGCCTGACCTGTATAGAAATTGTTCCTCTGAAGTTGTGTTTTAAGACATACTTCTAACAATCCAAATAGCAGCTTCTATGTTATGGAGGTGGAGGTAACTCTGTTTCTTTCTATGAGGGTGAAAAACAGATGGCCTACCAGTTGTCAGACTGCCCCTACAGCCCTGGCCAACACAGTCCTTGGTGAGAAACTCTAGGAGTTATCGTCCAGCACCATCTTGAAGGCTGTTTGATACTCTTAATTCAAAAGATGCCTGAGGTTCCTCACATAGTTACATAATGCAAATAATGTACGTAGTTGTGCTCATGCAGCTAATATGTACTTTAGTCTTCAAGTTTTTGAGAACATTGGCTCTGAAATGGATAAATCAATAAATCATGCTGGGCTGCTTTCCCTTCCCACAATGAATGATAATTAATATATACAGAGGGTTTTAGACAATCTTCCATCTTGACATCTGTCCCAGCTTTGCAAGGAAGTGCCCATAAAGTAAGCAGCAGGATAAAAAACTAATATTGTTCTTAATGGTATAATGCCAGTATGGGGCTGTTTAAAACATCTGTTTGGAACTCATATTGGAACATATAAACCTATGGTATTTAGACCCTGGGTACCATGCTATTCCATATAATCTTTTCTTATTCTCTTAAGGTGTTGTTCATCAGATGTCCTCGATTTCCATTCCTATCAGGCCCAGTCAGCACAGTCAATTATTCGGAATGATTGATGTTGTCACCAAAGAAATGTAGAGGTTGTTAGACAGAAAAATGTACATACAAACCAAACTTTTAGGGGCATCTTCCTCAAATCTAACTGCCATCATAATCCAAGTTGGGAGTGGACACCTATGGCTTTCAGATGTCTTTGGTCTATAACACCCCTGAGCCCTCACTTGTAGCCAATTGTAAGGACTTATAGAAGTTGGAGTTCCAAAAGTTCTGGGGGCCGCAACTGCTTGCTCCCAATCTCATGGCACCCTTGTTTTGTATGGTTTAGTTTTTATATATAGTATTGAAATGTTTCTTGACATCTGTTTTAGAAAAGTTAGCTGTGTCCTTAATGGATACCAAATTCAAATATCATTTTGGGAACATGCAGTTCTTATAATAATTACAGATAATTTGCAGTTTGTTCTGAAATGCCAAATAGTTCACTGATGAAACATAAAATATGGACATTCTGGGTAGCTTATGTAACATTATGTCAGAACAAATATTTTCAATTTTACTAACATGCCAGGTGATGATGATAAGCAAAAAGCTACAATGACAGGCTGTTATTTATATCTTATTTCCATGATATATAGACAGCACACACACATTTTATCTGAGTTTTATGAATAAAATAAACACTCAGGATGAAAAACGATGCTTAATTTTCATACCTTTCCAATCTTCTATACCAGGGGTCCCCAAACTTTTTGAACAGAGGGCCGGGTCACAGTCCTGCAAACTGTTTGAGGGCCGGATTATAATTTGAAAAAAAAATGAATGAATTCCTATGCACTCTGCACATATATTATTTGCAGTGCAACCCCCCCCCCCAAAAAAATAAAAAAACAAAAACCCACACTTCTATATAAATAAAAATGTAATGTTTGTTTGTGGGATTAACAGAACTCAAAAAACACTGGACGAATTGACACCAATTTTGGATACAAGACACCTAACAACCCAATGTATGTCCTTCACACAAAAAAATTATTTTGTCATTTGGGAGTATTAGTTGCTGGGATTTATAGTTCAACTACAATCACAGAGCATTTTGAACCCCACCAACGATGGAATTGAACCAAACTTGGCACACATTTCTCCCATGACCAACAGAAAATACTGGAAGGGTTTGGTGGGCAGTGTCCTTTGGTTTTGGAGTTGTAGTTCACCTACATCCAGAGATCACTGTGGACTCAAACAATGATGGATCTGGACCAAACTCCACAAATTCAATATGCCCAAATGTGAACACTGGTGGAGTTTGGGGGAAATAGAATCTTGACATTTGGGAGTTGTAGTTGCTGGGATTTATAGTTCACCTACAATCAAAGAGCATTCTGAACCCCATCAACAATGGAATTGAACCAAACTTGGCACACAGTTCTCCCATGACCAACAGAAAATACTGGGTTTGGTGGGCAGTGTCCTTTGGTTTTGGAGTTGTAGTTCACCTGCCTCCATAAATCACTGTGGACTCAATGATAGATCTGGACCAAACTTGGCACTGATACTCAATATGTCCAAATGTGAACACTGGTGGCGTTTGGGGGTTGTATTTGCTGGGATTTATAGTTCAATCAAAGAGCATTCTGAACTCCACCAATGATGGAATTGAACCAGTCTTGGTACACAGAACTCCCATGAACAACAGAAAATACTGGGTTTAGTGGGCATTGACCTTGAGTTTTGGAGTTGTAGTTCACCTGCCTTCACCACGCCGGCGTTCCCTGGCCACGCCCACCCAGCGCCGCTCCGTCAATTGCGGACACCCTCTGCTCCAGCCGCTCTGCTCTGCAGAGGACCCACCTGGGAGGCTTCTCCCTCCCACACAGGCAGAGCGGCCGGAGCAGAGGGTGTCCGCAATTGGCGGAGCGGCACCGGGTGGGCGTGGCCACCACGCCGGCGTTCCCTGGCCACGCCCACCCAGCGCCACTCCGTCAATTGCGGACACCCTCTGCTCCGGCCGCTCTGCTCTGCAGAGGACCCACCTGGGAGGCTTCTCCCTCCCACACAGGCAGAGCGGCCAGAGCAGAGGGTGTCCGCAATTGGCGGAGCGGCGCCGGGTGGGCGTGACCAGGCCAGGCTGCGCAGGCCGGAGAAATGCACTTGGCGGGCCGCATACGGCCCGCGGGCTGTACTTTGGGAACCCCTGTTCTATACAGTGGTCTTTATTTGTATTGAGATATGAAAATGGAGTATCCAAAGTGCATGTCTGTTCTGTCTGCTTCATATAGCTGATTAAACAACTATTCTTTATAATCTGCCAAACTACATTGGATTTCATATTTTCCATACCCTTTATGTACTTCAGCCACACATTGGAATGTGTCCCTGGAAAATACACTTGTGATTTTACTTGGGAGCACAAAGTGTTGTTTTAAGTATGATTAATAACGTAGCCTTTCCCCCATGTATCTACGTATCTTTAATGTGGGTTAGAAAGACATTTTCAAATGTGGGATATCCAGGTTCAAATCTCTGCATAGACATTAAACAACTTTTGGCAAGGCTTGAGTCAATACATTCAGGAAGTTGTGAAGATAAAATAAATTTGTGATGTTGCTCTTGCAAATGGTAGGAAATAAACCCCTCAATGTTGATGCAGATTCCAAGCAAGAACTTTCACCAAAGATTAAAAAGACTAGATTTAAAATTTCAATATCATAGTTACAAAGAATGTTTGGGTTTTTGTGCTTGTTTGATCTCTTACTCCTAGCTTTTTGTAGCATTTAGCCTGTAGAACTTTATGTTATTTGTTTACTTTATTTACAGTATTTAAAGATTTTAATAACTTTTTAAAATTGAGTTGTTTATTGCTGGGTTTTAATATAAATGTTATTTGTGTTGTTGAAGGCTTTCATGGCTGGAATCACTGGCTTGTTGTTGGTTTTTCGGGCTGTATAGCCATGTTCTCCTGACATCTTGCTTGCATCTGTGGCAAGCATCCTCAGAGGTCCTCACAACCTCTGAGGATGCTTGCCACAGATGCAGGCGAAACGTCAAGAGAGAATGCTTCTAGAACATGACCATACAGCCCGAAAAACCAACATCTATAATACAATAACCATAAATATTATTGTATTATAGATGTTTTAATTTTTTATGCTTTATGTCCAAATGTTATTTTATGTTTTAATCTAGTTAGGTTAATTTATAGTAATGTGTTATTGTCTTGTTGTCTTTTGGTTTTCACATGTATGTACAGTATTGGATTTTTGCCTTTATAATGTTGGAAACCACTTTGAGTTCCCTTAAGGGGAGAAAAGGGGTATATAAATGTAGTGAATCAATCAATCAATCAATTTCTATTCCACCCTTCTTACCCCGAAGGGGACTCAGGACAGATCACAGAACATGGCAAACATTTAGTGCTGTTAAACACTGACAGGACAGAAACAATACACAGATAGAGGCATATAGACTTTCCCCATATACGGCATCTTGGAGGTTGTGCTCGATTGCGGCCACGTGTGTGTGTTCTGTTGCTCCATCCTCCATGTCAAAGAGCCATCTTCACATACTTCCTCTTTTTTATTGAATTTCATCTGGTATTTCCTTATGGTGCCTTTTGGAGCTCAGCCTGTGATTGTGTTTCAAGATCAGGATGCTTTGGATGTGGAGAGTGATGTCAATGAGTTGCAAGATGAGTTTCAAGATGGCAATGATTTGGCCAGTGATACTGATGCAGAGAATGACCAAGAGATTCCTGTTCAAAGTGTAGTTTCCCATGAGAATATCCCTGAGGAGTATGGGAATGATGGTGTGCTTTCTGAATTGTTACCAGATAATTCCCATGATAGCTCATCACCTGGGCCAGCTGCAGAAATTAATGAGCAAATAGATAGACGGGAAGAGATCAGTCAAAACAGGAGAGCCAAACTGTGGCTTCAGCGGTCTGCCAGGCACTGAGACAAAAAGATAAGAAATTCTCAGTGAAAGTGAAACTAATTTCTGAGTGTTAGAGACATAGCTAACAAGGAGATAAAAGTCCCAGGTACAAGATGTGTAGTCAGATGAAGCATCGTTTGGAATCAAGTCAAGATCTCGTCCTTGTTCATGGAAACTTTGCTTGGAAAATTCATGCTTTAAGTGCCTTTGTTTCATGGTTTTGATCTATGCTTTTATATTCATGCCTTGGATCCATGTTTCCTGATTTCTTGCATTTTATTTGGGAAGTTTTGACTTTGTTTTTATGGACTTTACTAGACTTTTACCCGGGACTACTTTGCTCCTGCTTATCTTCCTACCTATTTGGATTTACCTATTTCTTTAAAGTGCCTTTTTACTTGATTGCTTTTTAATTATCTTCCATAAAATGATTGTTTTCCATCCAACGGCATGGTATTTAAAGGCAGAGGGCTTTTCCTGTCCTGGAGTGCAACAGTGCCATTAAAATAACTCCCTGCTTTTAAGCGGTACCTCACAGTTGTTTTCGATCTGGCAGGTGGGCAGTGAGCTGGGATAAAGGTTGGGCATTCACTCCTGACCTGGGTTTCGAACTGTCAATTTTTTGATTGGCAAAATGTATTGCAGCTGGTGGTTAACCTGCTCTGGTACAGTCCAGCCCATGTGTTGGTCTACAAAAAATATTTTGGTTGGTCGAAGGAAGGATATCACATGCAATTATGGATAAAAAACAAGATCTTCCTCCTGACAATAAGGAATAATTTCTTGAATAAGTAAAGTACCTTGGAGGCTGGTGGACCCTTTGTTTTTGGAGGTGTTTCAACAGAGTTTTGTTGGCATCTTTCAGGAGAGCTTTAGTTATATATTGTACTTGGAAGGGGGTTGCAGGCACCTCCAACTATAAGATTCTATGGTTCTATGAAGTTGAAAAAAGAGAATTTATTTCTACATCTTTCTGAAAACAAGATTGCAGTGAGTTTATGTAACAAACATGCCAACTGGCTCCCTTCCGTCCCCCTTGCAGCTCACATCCTAAATCTTGAAAACACCTGCATCTTTAACACGTGGATAATCCCTTCAAAGTGTGCTTTGCAGGACTCTGAGCCCAATGAGATTTCCATGGGTGGTTAATTGCCTTGCTGTAGCATTCCATCAATTTTGCTCCCTTTTTAAAAACCTTGGCAGATAACAAAGAAGTCTAATGTACTTTGGCAGATTACAAAGAATATTCCTTTACCGGCAAATATATCACAACAGAATTGGACCTTTATAGGGAGATACACATTTCTTTAAACAACAATGCCTGATACCAAGGTGCCATAACATAGAGGATGGCGGACCTGCAGGATCAACTTTCTTTTTCTTTTCCTTTACTAGAGTAATGAGGTCAACAGCCATTTGGAGCCAGGTACACAGAGGTGGTTAGGGCAGAGTCAATTATATACTGAACCCCACAGGGCAAACACAAATACATAGCCATAGCTCCATGCCAATCTCTTTCCTCAACCCCACGTTTCTATTAGTTAGTGTTTCACTGTGAACTTGCTGCGAACCCTCTGAATGACAACATTTCCTTACAATTTCTTAACATTTGGCTGCCTCGAGTCCTAGTTTTGAGAGTATTGTGTTTTGGAGTATAATTCCTTCGTCATCATTGGCAGTGCTTCGCATACAAAAAGTCCCAGGTTGAGTCCCCAGCACACAGTGGTTCTCTGCCTTCGTAATGCCGCGACCCCTTAATTCAGTTTCTTATGTTGTGGTGACCCCCAAGCATATAATTATTTTTGTTGTTACTTCCTAACTGTAATTTTGCTACTGTTATGAATTGTAATGTAAATATCTGATATGCAGGATGTATTTTCATTCACTTGACCAAATTTAGCACAAATACGCCCAAATTTGAATACTGGTGGAGTTGGGAGGGTTTGATTTTGTCATTTGGGAGTTGTCGTTGCTGGGATTAATAGTTAACCTACAATCAAAGAGCCTTTTGAACTCGACCAACAATGAACTTGAACCAAACCTGGCACACAGAACTCCAATATTGGAAGGGTTTGGTGGGCATTGACCATGAGTTTTGGAGTTTTAGTTCGCCTACATCCAGAGAGCACTGTAGACTCAAGCAATGATGGATCTGGACCAAACTTGGCATGAATGCTCAACATGCCCAAATGTGAACATCAGTGTAGTTTGTGGATACAGACCTTGATATTTGGGAGTTGTAGTTGTTGGGATTTATAGTTCTCCTACATCAAAGAGCATTCTGAACCCCAGCAACGATTGAATAGGGCCAAACTTCCCACACTTCCCATGACCAAAGGAAAATACTGTGTTTTCTGATGGTCTTTGGCGATCCCTCTGACGCTCCCTCGTGACCCCCACAGGGGTCCCGACCTCCAGATTGAGAAACACTGCCCTAGCATCTTCAGGCTGGGGAAAAAATCCATCTGCCTGATATTCTGGAGAACCATTTTGACTTTCAGTTAGATGCACTAGCTTGGTAGAAAGCAGCCTCCTATTTCATTTCAGTTCATAACATTCACATCATAGATTGATAGTTAGGGTGAACAAGTCCCAAATTGTGACTTGTTTTCTTCTCTACAGAAAACCACCAGTCATTTGTAGTTGCTATCAGTATATGTTGTTGCGCAGCAAGCAGATCTTAGCCACGTCCCATGCACAAGACTCACAGACAAGAGTAGAAATGAACAAAAAAAACTTTATTCTTAATAGCAGAGATGAAATACAAACTTGCAATGTTGCATACAAAAACCAAATAGTGCAAGAAACTTGCATAGTCTTTGTAAGTAACACAAAATAAGGCATGTTCATCTTAAGTCAAATGAGAAAGCAAAACATAAACCTTGAGCAAACAGCTATTCTACCATAACCTCCTTTAGAGCAGCATAACGGCTTCTCTCCAACTTGCTCCTCAGAGCAGAGCCTTTAAGCATAGATCTCTTCAGGGAAAAAACTCTCCAGAACTGTATTATAAAAACCCATACAGTTATACCCTATTGGGTGTGGTCCAAGATTGCTGGTTGACCTACATTACCAGCTGCACATAATACAGGGTGCAGCAGCATAACTTGCTTTTTTCAAAATTTAATAAAACCCATTGTATGAATCAGAATTTTTTTATATAATGTAGGCACATACCTAAAGTTTTGTTTTACGTCGTTTTGAAGATCAAATTAGGTAGATTTCTAATCAAATTAGGTAGATTTCCCCCATTCTCCATGCACTGAGTAAACCGATTTCTGCCATTTGTCATGACTCTTGCCAGCATAGCAGGCGTTACGTTGGCAATTTCTTCCTTGATGTTGGTCTTCAAATCTTGTATGGGGGGTTTTGAAATCCCATGTTTATGTGAACTGTCCAAGGACCCTACAATATTTGAAGACCAACAGCCAGGAAGAAACTGCCAACATAACACCTTCTATGCTGGCAAGAGCCATGACAAACACCAGAAATCAATTTAATTATTGGTGTGTTTTTTTTTGCACTATAAATAAGATATATGCAGTGTGCACATGATTCATATATTTTTTTCAAATTATAATCTAGCCCTTCAACAGTTTGAGGGACTGTGACCTGGCCCTCTGTTTAAAAAGTTTGAAGACCCCTGTTATAATCTATCTAGGCTAACTACTCATTGATGGATAGAGACTTGGACAGTCAAGGATGAAACCCAACAGAAAGTACCAAATATCTCCTTCTGAAAGAGGAAACATATCTATGTGGTGCCAAGTTACATATGTCACCAACAGGATTCCAGTGTGCGCATGCAAATGGTTTAAAACTGAGTTTGTGTGCATGAAAAAGAGGGAGAGAATGAATGAATGAACAAATGACCAAAAAAAAAAAAAGACTGACCCATCATAGGAACAATTGTCTCTATGGCATCTTTAGTGCTATGTATCTGTCTTGAGTTAACTCATGGTGTTAACTAAATGTGTGGTGCTCTAAATAGTGGTGGATTTCAGCTTTGCATCATTCCATGCTACAATTTATATGGCAGTTAGGATCAATGGGACCTGTAGCCACATGTCTCTCCCACTCTTGGTTTACCTTTTGACACTTAGGAGACTGGCAGCATTACTGCAAAGACTTTAAATATTTTACCCTGCAAGCCTGTGGCATGCTGGAAAAATGTCTATACTCCTATTAAAATCCATTTCACACTATTATTATTATTATTATTATTATTATTATTATTATTATTATTATTATTAGAAACACAATAAGATTAGTACACAGCAAACAAAATCATTATGCTGGCTGTTGTATTCATGACATCCCAAGTGTCTAGGACTGTGTGATATATTGGCAAATAATGCATGCAGATCCCAGTAAGGTGGCCTTTTGCAGCTGACAAATGGTAATTTTGTCAGCGCTGATTGTGTTTAAGTGCAGACCAAGGTCTTTAGGCACTGCACCCAGTGTGCCGATCACCGCTGGGACCACCTTTACTGGTTTGTGCCAGAGTCTTTGCAGTTCAGTCTTTAAATCCTCATATCGTGTCTGCTTTTCCAGTTGTTTCTCTTCAATTCTACTGTTACCTGGGATTGCAACATCGACAATCCATACTTCGTTTTTTAACATGATTATGAGGTCAGGAGTATTATGCTCCAAAACTCTGTCAATCTGAATTCGGAAGTCCCAGAGTAGTTTGATGTGTTCATTTTCTGTAAGGTATTATTATTATTATTATTATTATTATTATTATTATTATTATTATTAATTATATTCATATCCCGCTTTATTTCTCCAAAAGGAATTTTTGTGCTAGTATCAGTAACAGTAAACTTAAGGCATCCTTGGCTGCTTTTGATCTCATATCAACCCTCTCTAATGTGACCTGTAGTGTGAACAGTGATATGACAGGTACCAAGACTTTAATAAGAAGTTGAAAATGACCTCTCACCTGAATGTGCCTGGATTTATTAAATTTTTTCTTTAAAAAACTCCAGTTTCATTGGGATTTTGGAGGATGAATGGCTCTTTGATGCACTCTATTTAATTTTTTTAAAGCTTTCCAAAGGAAAGTCCATAGATCAAGTAAAGTCTGTTAGGATCATGAAAAATCCTGTTGTCTCCAATATGATCATTCTTGAACTTTTATTGCAAGGCTTCTGATATTTGGTATTTCTCCTGCAGCACTAGGTGAGAGTATTATATATTATTTATTTTTACACTGGGCTTTGAAGTTTTGCTTTAAACTCAATTAATTCTTTTTCATCGTATAGTGTATTTTATTTATATGGAACTAGGAAATCCTAAAAATATACACTTCACAGGTGGTTGTCAGTAACTGATATTTGCTCCTAAAATCCTGAAGCAGATGAAGAACCGTCAAAGGAGGAGTGACCTTACTCAGTGTTGCTCACATTTGGAAGTAGTAGTATAATCATTCAGGTCCCAATGTATGTACAAAAGATATGTATACATTGCATGAATATGGGCAGAGTTTCACATCTTGACTGTGCTAGCTGGAGGGACCATGACCCTAGCAGAAAAAGAGTAACTCTTTCCTTCAACAACAAGATGGGAAGTAGCATCTCAGTAAAGCTGGGTCAGGTTGAACTAATCTCTGATCTGGTGGTAGAAAAATGCTTCAGTGAGTCTATGAATGAAGCTTATTCACGATAACAAGAGTTACATTATTTCCTTTGAAAACTGAGCAAAAGAACATCAATAATATTATATAATATCTGCAAATGGTACCATACTACTGGGAGACAACAGCAAAATCTTGGAATGATTACTGAAGGAATTTAAGGAGGAAGTGCAAAAACAGGTAACAGGTTCCCCTTGACCTTAAGTCTAGTTGTGCCCTACTCTGAGGGGTGGTGCTCATCTCCATTTCTAAGCCAAAGAGCAGGCATTGTCCATAAACACCTCCAAGGTTATGAGGCCAGCATGATCGCATGGCGTGCCTTTGCCTTCCTGTCGAAGTGAGCTACTCACATTTATATTGAGCTACTCACATTTATATGTTTTGGTGCTGCTAGATTGGCAGATGCTGGGGCTAACAGAGGGAGCTCATCCCACCCCCCACCCCCCGGATTCAAACCACCAACCTTTCGGTCAGCAAGTTCAGCTCAGTGGTTTAACCCGCAGCGCCACCAGGATTGCAGTTAAACATTAAGAAAAAAGGAATGATCACAAATGATTTCCATTGCTGGAATTCTCTATCAGCTACTTAGCTACATAACCATAATAGTTATGTAGTTACCTAGTAACTCCCCCCCCCCCCCCCCCCAATACTCATTTATCAGGAAGCAGCAGCTACAATTGATAAGGGGCTGTCCTCAGTGAATCATGAAGCAACTGATTGATATTCCCACTCCTTCTGTTGGTGTACATTGAAGCAAAGTCTCTTGTGCAATCTCTCCAGAGATCACTTGCATGAGCTGATGGATGGGAATATCAGTCAGCTGCTTCCCAATAAACAAGGAAACAAATCCTTATCGATCTGCGATTGCCAGCCATGAAATTGGGATTAGGGAACTAATCCCAATTGTGCCTATTTATTCTCTAAAGCAGTGAAAATATGGCAATCATGAATATGAACCAGTAACAAATGTGTGCCTCTCTGTTACACATTTGTTATTGCCTTAGAGTCTCATCACATTAGAGAAAAAAATCCACTTAAAATCCAGTTTGTTCCTCCTGAAGAATTCTGGGGTTTGTAGTTTAGGGAGGAGCCTTTAACAGCCTCACTAAACTACAAACCCCAAAATTCTGTAGGAGGCAGAACCTGGATTTTAAGTGGATTTTTTCTCTAGTGTGATGAGGCCCTTAGTGAGGTCTTGCTTAGAAATTTGCAGTGGGGAAGAAAGATATCAAAACAAAGATTTTAAATACCTCCATCAAAATGGAGACTGTAATAAAAGAAATCAGAAGACTGGGACCTGGAAAAGCAACTGTGAAGGAGCTAGAATGTAGGCATGGATAGAGTCACTTGGATAACTCGTTGCTCATAATAATTTCGTTAAAATTATCTTTTTGAAGCGACATCGAAGCTTTTTTAAAAACCGGAAGTCCCTTTGCTCTTTTGAAGCTTTTTCCACCATTTTTGTTACGACTCAGGAAGTGAGTTGGAAACTATTCAGCTTTTCCCTGCTTCTGGTCCCTGGCCTTGGCTCAAGCCAGAGAAGCCAGCTTTAAACCAGAGAAGGAAGGAATTTCCTGGCCTCCGCTCAAACCAGTTTTAAACCAGAGAAGGAAGGAATTTCCTCTGCTTGCTGTTCCCTGCTTCTGGTTCCTGGCCTTGGCTGAAGCCAGAGAAGCCAGTTTTAAACCAGAGAAGGAAGGAATTTCCTTGCCTTGGCTCAAGCCAGAGAAGCCAGTTTTAAGGCCAGAGAAGCCTGCTTCAAACCAAAAAAGGAAGGAATTTCCTGGTCTCGGCTCAAGCCATAGAAACCAGTTTTAAAGCCAGAGAAGCCAGTTTTAAACCAGAGAAGGAAGGAATTTCCTATGCTTGCTTTCCCCCGCTTCTGGAGTAAAATACTTTCAAAGTAAAGACCACCAAATGAAACAGGAAATAACACTTTAAAACCATTAACGAAAGGATTCTGAAGTCGCGGAAGTTTCAAAAGGTTTTGAATTTTTTTCTGTGAAAATCGGAATTGACTTTAGAATCGAACCACCAGCACCCCCTACATCTGAAACGAGTTTTGAACCTTTTTTGTATGGATCAACCAAGCCTACTAGAAAAAACTGTCAAATATAAAGATATAGCATTACATCAATGTCAAAGCAGGTGATTCTTTAGCTTTTTTGATTCTCTATATATTTGCAAAAGGTGGACTGAAGAAAGCCGATGGGAAAAATGTGCATTTGATGTGTGGTACTAAAAGAAAATTCTTCAGATACCACAAATTGCTAAAATGACAAATGTATATATCCTAAAAAGAACCAAGTCTGAGCTCTCACTAAAAAGTCAAAATGACTGAGTTGAGGCTGTTATACTTTGGACATACCATGAAACAACTTGATACATTGAAAGAATGATAACTCTCATCAAAGTGGAGGGTGGTAAGAATAGAGGAAAATCACATGAAAAGTAATGCCCCCACCTTCGTAACTCCTCAACAGAGGGCAGTACTGGTGTGCAGCAGGTACTGGCTTGTTCAGTAGATTCCCCTCTACAGTTCCATTTTGGCAGGATGCCTTACCGTTGAATGGTTGTGTTGTTAAAGTGCGAAGTATGGAACCCTGCACAGACGGTCAGTCAATGCAACTTAAGCAATGTGCAGTCATGAATGCACAAGGTGTCACCCCAAAGGAGATTCATCAGAGAATGAAAGCTGTTTATGGTGATTGTGTTGATGTGAGTACTGTGCATCGTTCGGCAAATAAGTTTAAAGATGTTGAGGTGGAAACATCTGACTTGCATGACAAACAAAGAGTTGGACATCCTGTGACAGCAACCACTGAGTTTCACAAGCAAAAGTTTGACAGATTGATTCAGGATAATTGCTGTATCGCTCAGAGATAAATTTCAAGCATAATCGGCATTTCACAAGAACATGTGGGTGACATTATTGCTTTGCTTGGCTATCGGAAGATATTTGCATGATGGGTACCGAGGAGGCTGATGCCTGAAATGAAAGTGCACAGACTTGAAACTTCAGAGCCCGGATCTCACCACCATATGACATCCTCCATACAGTTCAGATTTAGCACCATCTGACTTCCATCTGTTCCCAATAATGAAAGAATATCTGCGGGGACATCATTATGTTTCTGATGAAGACGTTGAGAGAACTGTGAGAGGCTGTTGCGGAAACAGTGTCGACTTCTTCCATGATGGCTTCAGAAAACTTGCCTATCGTTGGCAGAAATGTATCCAATTGTCTGGTGATTGTGTGGAAAAGTGAATAGTGGTAGTTAAAGAGCACATTCTAAGGATTATTTCGGTGTTTGATTTATTAAAATGTTCCTATCCAAACCCAAGTAACGAAGGCGGAGGCATTGCTTTTCATTCAATCCTCATACATATCAATTGAATGGAATGCATGTGTCAAACACAAGTCCCGCAGCCAAGATTTAGCCCACCATGTCATTTTATGTGTTCCACAAGGCCTTCAATGCCAGGACAACAAAGTTATATGTATACATCTTACAGTTACAACTGGGCCTTTGAAGGCAGCCATAAGCCTGATGTGACCCTTGGTGAAAATAAGTTTGACACCCCTGCAATAGAAGAAGCCACAGCTATGAGTTTTCAAAACCTGGTGTTTGGGGATCTTGACAGTTGAGTCACCATAAGCGAATGACAAAAACTACTTCCAAGAGCAACTTTCCTTAAGAAGGCAATGTGCTAGGAAATGCATTTGAAAACTTTTAATGAATCTATGAAGTCTTTTAAAAAAGTCATTTGACAGTGGTCAGGCAGGATATTGCCGCAAAGAGTTTGATGCCTGGTTTTGCATTCCAAGCCTAAAACCAAAGAAAATGGCCAGGTTGTATGCAAAGAGCCTAAACGCCTAGGTTTATTAATCTTGCAGTCTGAATTTAAGCTGTGTCACAGTGTTACGGGTTATGCAACGTTGTTTTTGAAAAAAGTACAGTGACCCACATTGCCGTTCCAGTTAAATCCTGCATGATTGCCACCACTTAAAGTCAGAAAATATGCTTTCCTTGTCATTGTTGCCTTTCATGGTTTCATTCCAGAGAGTGAATTTATTTCACTGACACAAACTGACTCTGCAGATCAGAAAGAAGCGGAGGGGAGCTGGTGGAGCTGTAACAAAGAAACCAAACCTCTGGTTTAGAATTTGGAAACAAGTTGAGCTCATCAGTTTCCCCATATATAGCCCGGTGCTGTTCATCTTTATGTAACTATGGCAATATTATCCACACTCAAAATGTGTAACTAATTTTATATTGTTTGAATGAGAATAACTTCCCAAAGACTTCTAGGAATTGGGGTTTGGTGTGTAGTCAAGAGTTCTGTCACAGATCCCTAGCCTGTGGTTTTGGAACTAGAAATCTCCAGGTGCTCTGGAAAATGACACTCAGGGGGCCATATAATTCAGTTCCTGGGTCCAGATTATCTGCTTTAAACTGGATTATATGAGTTTACATTGCCATATAATCTAATTCATAGCAGATAATCTGGATTCAGAAACTGAATTATATGACAGTTTGGATGGGGCCTCAGCAGTGTAGTCAAAGGGAACCAGTAAGACCTTAGGCAAGACCTTGCTCAGGGGAAGGCTAAGACACCCACCCGCTAAACAAATCTTGCCTAGTAGATCCCATGATAGTAGACTCACCATGAGGTTACCAGAGGTTGGAAAAGACTTGAAGACACAACAACCAAGTATAGTCATGTCCTTGATGAGAATATTTGAATCATACCACTGCAATCAAGGTTTTCATAACCATCTGGGAAGCGGTGCACAAAGTTGACTGAAATGAATGGAAGCTGTGCAAAACACAATGGTGTACTAATGTAGATGTATACATTAATATATGGGGTATATTGGCCCCATGTAGGCCGCCCGGAGTCCCTTTGGGGAGATGGAGGTGGATATAAAAATAAAGTTGTTGTTGTTATTGTTGTTGTTGTTGTTAGTTGAAACACAACAAGATGAGTCCACAGCAGACATTCTGCTGGTTGTTGAATTAGATCACACATCGGACACTTCCCAAGTGTCTAGGACTGTGTGATATATGCATGCAGATCCCAGTAAGGTGGCCTTCTGCAGCTGGCAGATGGTAATTTTGTCAGTGCCAATTGTGTTTAAGTGCAGGCCAAGGTCTTTAGGCACTGCACCCAGTGTGCCGATCACCACTGGAACCACCTTTAGTGGCTTGTGACAGAGTCATTATTATTATTATTATTATTATTATTATTATTATTATTATTATTATGAACACAACAAGATTAGTACACAGCAAACAAGATCACTATGCTGGCTGTTGTATTTATGACATCCCAAATGTTTAGGACTGTGTGATGTATCGGTGAATAATGTGTGCAGATCTCAGTAGAACTCTTTAGGCACTGCATCCAGTGTGCCGATCACCACTGGGACCACCTTGACTTGCTTTTGCAGTTTGATCTTTAAATCCTCATAGCATGTCAGCTTTTCCAGTTGTTTCTCTTCAATCCTGCTGTCTCTTGGGATTGCAACATCAAAAATCCATACTTGGTTTTTTAACACGAATGTGAGGCCAGGAGTATTATGCTCCAAAACACTGTCAGTCTGAATTTGGAAGTCCCAGAGTAGTTTGACGTGTTCATTTTCTGAAACTTTTTTAGGCTTGTGATCCCACCAGTTCTTTGTCGCAGGCAGATGGTATTTGTGGCACAAGTTCCAATGAATCATCTGAGCAATGGTATTATGCCTCTGTTTGTAGTCCGTCTGTGTGATATTATTATTATTATTATTATTATTATTATTATTATTATTATTATTATATTGCATAAGAAAACGTTCATTGCTGCTTCCATGTGTTTTTAATTAATACGACAATTTAATTCTGTTGCCAATGCAGGGGGATGTGATAGAATGCTGGAAATGGTTTAGCCTTAAAAAAAATACAGCTGCAAAGAAAGCATCAGAAAAAGCATATTAAACTGAAAATATGAAAATTATTCACAATACACCTTCACTGGATAAGAGGATGGAAATGGTCCTGATTTCCCCAGCATTTGCATTTACCTCAAAGGAATAACCTTTGATCAAGTTGTCCTGACAATTTTTACATAATGAAATGTCAGTGTTTTCAAGATGTGAAATGTCCCCAAAATAGAAATAGCTTTTCTATTACTAGAATACCCTTTCTGTATTTCTGAATGAGAGTTCTGCCGTATTCATTCTTTTGCAAGCACTGTGGGTTGGATCTAATTTAGTGGCACAAGTGGGCTGTTGGAAGTGGATGGTGCCACCCACTCTCCCCGGAGTCTGGAACACTATTTTTAAGAAGAAAGAATACAATAGTATGCTGAAGGTGACAATAACTGAGCTTGGTATGGCGATGCTTCCAGCCCTGGAGAATCATCCTACTATGGCTCGGTTGTTTGTTTATTTATTTACAGTATTTATATTCTGCCCTTCTCAACCCGAAGGGGACTCAGGAAGTATCACAGAACATTCCTTATGGGTGCCTCAGAATACCTCCTCACTTTTTTTTAAAGTGGTACTTATTATCTACTCACATTTTTTGCTTTCAAACCACAAGGTAAGCAGAAGCTGGGCTAACGACCAGGAGCTCATCCTGACCTGGCTTTGAACTGGCAGCCTTTTGAATGATAAGATTGACTATACTTGGTGGTTTAACCTGCAGTTATGGAGACTTCAGCATATCATTATATTCACAATTTTAAATGGTAACTTTCTTCTCCAGTTTTCTCCCCCCCCCCCAAACAACACAGAAGGTAAGGGGATCCTGCTGAATGCAGTAGGGTCCATGCTTCTATGGAGGGTTAAGTGGGGCAGATGGAGAGCGACTCCCAAAAACCAGGCTTTTCTTTACATGAAACTTTGCTCATAGATGGTACCATGCCCTGCTTTCCTCCACACTTTTATTTGGTTCTATAGGATCACAAACGATCTTTGTAAATGGAGGGGCTGCTATTGGGATAAAGGGGTGAAAAAAATTCCATATTCCAGATGAATTTTATGGGTTCTCTTCCAAAATATGCAATACAGAATCTGAGCTCTTCGGTAAGATCTAACTTGTCTGTCTAATAAAGGAAATTGCATTCCAGTCCTCCCTCTTTATATCGCTCCTTTATTTTTTAGAGTGATTTTTTCAATACTACAATATTGGTAGTATTACTACAATAAAAATAGAAATATTGCTCAGAAATTACTTTATCGATGGTTTGATCATGTTTCGTACTGTACAAAGGACAGTTCCCTATATGAAAAGGTTCCTCTGTTTCAAAGATTATTCAGCCCAGTTAAAAAGACCAAGAATGTAATTGAGCTGTACTGGTTTTCCACTGAAGCTGTAGTAATGATGCCTAAATGTGCATCTATATAAAGAAATTAAAAGGTGGAAATGAATGCAGGTTTTTGTCCTTTTCTTTTGATAATACCTAAATGACTTCTCTATTCTACAAGGTGTGAAATACATGCTATGTTTTTCCACCATAATCAGAGTAAGCCTTTTTTTTATTCTGAAAGCTATCAAGAAAGGAGCACATTTGAAAGTAGAACCAGGAAAATAAGATTCTGACTGTAAATAGAAGGTCAGCTGCTGTCGTCTCCTTTTTGTCTTGCCTTTATTCGTGTTGTATTTTGAAATAGTTATATGACTAGTCAAATAAATAAATTATTATTACATGCTATGTTTCTCATAGCTCTGGAAGCATCGCCTTCTGCTTTGAAAAAAAAAACCCTTTGGTTTGATCTCCAAAACCATTTTGTGGGGATAAAACAGTGGTCTTCAACCTGTGGGCCGCAGCCCAGTAGTGGCCCGTGAGAATGAAAATCCTACCCACACACTCCTTCCTTTTAATTTTTTATTTTATTTTATTTTATTTATTTCCGTTCTTTTTAGCAGAGCTAACCAACCCCACCCGTTTTGGTAGTAATGTTGGAGAGTGGTCCCTGGTCACAGTGAGCACTAGCCAAGTGGGCCCTGATCAAAAAAGGTTGGGAACCACTGTGATAAAGGGAATGCACCTTGATCAGGATATAGGCCACTTTCATATATTTCACATTGTATTATATTGCGTTGTATTGCATTCCATTGCATTGTATTGTTTTTTTGCACTCCATCTTTTCACCAATTCTGGTATTAAAGGCAACACTTATTTCAGGGTTTAGACCTGATGTTGAAGGCCTCAGGCATCATTGAAGTCTAGCATGGCAACCTCCAGCTGTGTTGAACTAAATGTTCCATCATCTCAAATTACCATGACCAATGCCTTTTGGAATTATAGTTCAACCTATCCAAGAGGTACAAGCCTGGAGAAAGACTGCTCTATGCTTGGCTCCTTACTAGGTGGCAAAGGACAGACATTCTGACCTAAATCCTAGAAGTTACCTAGATGAATCAGTTGGTTTTTCCTATGTGTTGAGTTGCCATTCAGTGTCCCTTCGATCTTCCAGAGAGGCCCTTCTTGCGCTCCTGCCTCCATCACAAGTGTAACTTGTGGGGATGAGGGACAGGGCCTTCTGTGTGGTGGCCCCTCAGTTCTGGAATTTGCTCCCCAGAGAAATTAAGCAAGCTCCCACCCTGGCAGTCTTTAGGAAAAGCTTGAAAACTTGGTTAACTGAACTATAACCCACGACCTGACCAAATCCTGCATAAAATGCCCTCAGAAGTACTTCATTTTCTACATACTAGTGCAATTAAACCCTACTTTCGTCCCTCTGATCCCCTGTCCAGATACATTACCTTCTCACCCAGTGTTTTAAATTTTTAATCCTTGCTGCTGGCCATGCCCACTGTGATTTATTGTCTGTGTTTAAATTATTGTGATTTTACATTGTTTGATGTGCTTATTTATATTGTTTCTTGTATTTTATTTTTATATTTTATTGTCATTGTATGTTGTTTATTTGCATTGCTGTATTGTTGGGCTTGGCCTCATGTAAGCCACCCTGAGTCCCCTTGGGGAGATGGGGTATAAAGTTTTATTAATAAAATAATATTAATAAATATTAATATTAAATTATTCAACAATTGATTCGATTGATCTGTGGTAGTTGGTGCTAATCAACAGGATTCAGAATCCTGTGTTAGAGAACACATCCATTTTCAGGTGTACTTTGGATTTACTTTAGATTTACAGTACACATACACAAACACAGAGGCTATATTTCTATGTATTTTCATCTGCTACGAACTAAAATCCATCCTAAATAAAGACAGAACTCTAAGTGGGTGTTATATTTGCTCCAAGCAAAGGAAGAAATGCATGAATGAATAAAATCGGGACAGATGGCAATTTTGTGTTCATATCTGGATTTTATCTTTTGTTTCTGCTTTGTTTGTCTCAGTTACTACTCTATTTCTGTTACAAACAAGGGCTGTTTGAATAGTGATTACTTGGGAAACATTGTCTATTCTCTGAACCCGTCTATTTCAGACCCTGACACTTAGAGGACTCCTAAGAAATGCCAGTCCTCAGTTATAGCCAAGGTACACATTCTTGGGCATTCTGTTTGAATTCCCTTTTCCCATAATTTTTAATGAAAAGCAGCTACTTGAGGCTGCAGTCAAGAGCAGGAACATGAAAAATAGGGACAGGAACCAAGGACCTAATCACGCTGAGGTCAATGAGCTGGGCGATAGTGGGTGGATTTGCCATGGATTGGGGGGAATCCGGCTTGGGGAATGGGGAACCTGTTGCCCAGTGCCCCACATCACCCCAAATGTCATCTCATGGGGGAAAGTATCACTGCCTGGCTTCCCCACGTTCTTCTCTATGAAAGATGAGAAGCTTCCTGTGTTCTCAGTGCTGCCTCTTATGACAGTTCAACTTCACTTCAAGCACGGGGTCCCACTGGAAGTAGATTATTTATTTATTTATTTGTTTATTTATTTATTTATTTATTATACTTGTATACCGCCGTTTCTCAGCCTGACCGGCGACTCAGCGCGGTTTACAACAAGATAAAATCCACAACAATATACAATGTAAAACCACAAAGGCATAAAATACAGTATTAATGTAACAATAAACAACACCATACATCTCATAACTAAAATCATGATCCAGTTCGTCGTCCAATTTTCCAATTCCTGTAATCATCACATTGGTTGCACTGTTTAACCGAATGCTCGTTCAAACATCCAGGTTTTTAATCTTCTATGAAACACCATCAGCGAGGGGGCTGATCTTACCTCCATGGGGAGGGCGTTCCACAGCCGGGGGGCCACCACAGAAAAGGCCCTGTCTCTCGTCCCCGTCAGCCGCACCTGTGAAGCAGGTGGGATAGAGAGCAGGGCCTCCCCAGAAGATCTGAGGGTCCTGGCGGGCTGATAGGCAGAGATACGTTCGGATAGGTAACTTGGGCCAGAACCAAGATCTACATTGTGTGATTTGATTCAGCAGGCTCCATGCCTGAAGTGAGGTTAAACTGTCATAGGATGGGTAATTTTACCCGTGTGATGAGGCCATAAAACACATTTATCCCAAAGTTATAGACTCTTGCACAAGGGTTTAAAAGGGTGTTATTGCAAACCTGTCCTTGTAGAAAATAAGAATACATTTGGATAGCCCCTCTTTTTTTCATACTTTACCAAAAAAGCACTTTCAAAATGCAGATTGTACTTTCTGCTTAGCTTACCATCTCAAAGATTCAAATAATATTAGAGCTCTTGGGGGAGGGGATTCCTTTCTGATTATATTTTTTGTAACATGCCTATCTGTATCAATTACCACCAAAATGGATTAATTGGCCTTAATTTATTTTTCAGTTGTTCCTCTTTAATTGAGTTTTTTTATGAGAACAAGTCGATTGTATAAATCCCTTTCTCCTCCTTTAAATTGACTATATTTATCTTTGTGTTTAAAAATGGTGTTCTAAGAATGGGCAAAGGTGTGATGGAGATGGAGCAAGTACTTTCTTATATTTGAACCATATAACGGGCAGCATACAGGGAGCATACAACTCCCATGTTACGCCAGCTCCACTGGCTGCCAGTTTGCTACCGAGCACAATTCAAAGTGCTGGCTTTGTCCTATAAAGCCCTAAATGGCCCTGGCCCAAATTACCTGTCTGAACGCATCTTCCCTATGACCCATCGCAGAGATTAAGACCCTCTGGGGAGGCCCTGCTTTTCATCTCGCCATTGTCACATGCGCGATTTGTGGGGACGAGACACAGGGCCTTCTTGGTGATTGCTACCTGGCTATGGAACCCCCTTCCTGGTGAGATCAGGTTGGCCCCCTCCCTCCTGTCCTTTAGAAGGATGGTAAAAACTTGGCTGTGGGACCAAGCTTTTGGGACAGGGCAATAAAGCAGCAATAGGAAAGATGACCAGGCCAATTGATTTGACACGGATGACTAGGACGGTTTTAAATGGTGTATTTTAATATTTTGGTAAAAAAAAATATGCTTATGTATTATATGTGAATTTGTGTCCCGGCATTGAATGTTTGCCGTGTATATGCTGTGCTCTGCCCTGAGTACCCTTCGGGGTGAGAACGGTGGAATAGAAATGTTTTAAATAAATAAATAAATAAAATAATGTCTCAGTAAAAGGTTCTCTAGCTTTACTTTTCTTTTATTAAGTTTTACTTATCCCGTGGGATGAAGTCCTAAGAATCCTCTCAAAAATGATACAAGGAAGCAACCTGCTTGAGAAATGAGGACTTGGTTTAGGATCCAACTATTTGATCCTGAGAATGATTCATTCAAAGATAGAGGTTAGCAAAACATACGTTGTTGGACAACACTTTCTAGAATACCTCAGCATTGGCTATGCTTCTGGGAGCTATAATCCAACCATTTACCAAAGTGTACATAAAAGGGAAGAATGAACTTGAATACATTGAGTATTCTAGCCAGGGAGTGCAAGGTAGTTCTGCAGCAAAGCCACTGTGAAAAGTGTAGTACAGCTCACATTCTGTTTACAGCTGAGACCCCAGTGGCATAGTGGGTTAAACTGCGGAGCTGCTGAACTTGGTAACTTAAAGGTCACTGGTTCAAATCCGGGGATCTGGGTGAGCTCCCAATGTGTGCCTCAGCTTCTGCCAACGTAGCAGTTCGAAAACATGCAAATGTCAGTAGGTCAATAGGTACCATTCCGACGGGAAGGTAACAGCAATCCATGCAGTCATGTCATCAATATGACCTTGGAGGTATCCACAGACAATGCCGGCTCTTTGGCTTAGAAATGGAGATGAGCACCAACCCCCAGAGTCAGACACGACAGCGTTGCACAGAAAGCGGATCTTAGCCACATCCCATGCACAAGACACACAGACAAGAGTAGAAATGAACAGAAAAATCTTTACTCTTAATAGCAGAGATGAAATCCAAACTTGCAGTGTTGCATACAAAAAACAAACAGTGCAAGAAACTTACATAGTCTTCGTAAGTAACACAAAATAAGGCATCTTCTTCTTAAGTCAAATGAGAAAGCAAAACATAAACCTTGAACAGACAGTTTACCTGACCGAATGGATTCTCCCCTATGAACCATCATGGTTATTAAGATCTTCTGGAGGGACCCTGCTCTCGGTCCCACTACATTCACAATCGCGTCTGGTGGGAACGAGAGGCAGGACCTTCTCGGTGGTGGCCCCTCGGCTGTGGAACTCTCTCCCAATAGAAATTAGATCTGCCCCTTCCCTCCTGACCTTCAGAAAGCTAGTGAAATCCTGGCTCTGGGACATAGCATTCTCAGAATGACTGGGAAGTTCAGCAATTAGCTAATAACTACTGACCACACTGGCAGATCGAGATGAACATGATTTTATCTTGGTGACTTGGTTTTATGTATTTATTCTGTTGTATCTAACTTATTTGATGTTATTATGTTTTTTGTTGTATTTGTATATTGATTTTCTGCTGTTAGCCAGCCTGAGTCCCTCTGCGGAGGTTGAGAAGACCGGGGTATAAAAGTTTTAAATAATAAATAAATAAATAAATAATATTCCACCATAGGCTCCTTTAGAGCAGCATAACAGCTTCTCTCCAACCTGCTCCTCAGAACTGTATTCTAAAAACCCATACAGTTATACCCTATTGGGTTTGGTCCAAGATTGCTGGTTGACCTACATTACCAGCTGCACATAATAATTACCATCATAAGGTTTTTCTTCAACACACACACACATGGTCCTGCTACAACTTACTGAAACAGACTAACTTAATGTCAAGGGACAACCTTTACCTTTACCTTATTCCAAATGCAAGAATGTGATTTTCTTGATGCTACCGTAGTTTTTTTCCCATGATGTCTGTGATTAGTCCATGCAGATCTCACTGCAACAGCTCAAAGCAAATCTAGTTTGTTAGGGGTGAGTTTGACTTTGGTGTGGAAACAATGGCAGCTTGGTCCATCAGGATATAAACTTAAGGAAGAATATATGTAACTCACATCATTTGTCATAATACCCGTGGTATACTGTCACTCAGATTTGCCTTTCATATACCCCTTGACGAAGCCTCAAAGAATGGCTTTCATTATGAAAGTGTAAAACAACAGAACTCTACATAATATATTGGGGGACTGTGTGTTGGAATAAGGATGTTGAAGGGCAATATTTAAAGGTCCTGATGACAAAGTCGTCCTGGCGCCATTCTGTCCCAAGTCTGTCTCTTGCTTTTTATGTGGGCCCATTAAATTCATGACCACTTAATGCCTGCTTCAAGTATTTGTACATTTTTATTGGGTATTTCCAAGGTAGACATCATATATAATTACACTTAAAGTAAATCTACTACACTTTGTTTAGAACTGTGGGCAGTGGATTCTCTGGAAAGTTTAGCATTTCCTCTTGAATGATGGGAATTCGTCATGCAACCAGAATACAAAACAAACCGGGATAAGCCAGTTCTAGAAGAGGTTCTATTTTGGTCTATTCTAAGCTAAACAGTATGTGGTACAGAGTGGCAGAACAGCTAAAATATTCTGTTTTGTTGTGGCAACAACGATATCATCAAGAAACACATGCAAAATACTGGATTCATTGGTAGGGCACACAGCAACAACATCATTTCCATTAACAAAAGCTCATCATTACATAACAAAACTTAGAAATGCATGTTTTAACTATATTTTGCTACCTCACTAAAGCAGCAAAGAAAAATGAAGGGCAGAAGGGGGACAGGGTTATTTCTGTAACTTCCTGCTCATGCACTCTTTCTGGGTAGTCATAGATCTACAATTATAAATATCTCAGGCAGGGACTTTTTTCCAGCTTGAAACAGGTCACTGTAAATGTTCATATAAAGCAGCCTATAAATGACCTAGGAAGTAAGCCTTCAGAATTTGGGAAAAATATTTTGGGATTACAGTTGGCAGGGCTGGTGGATTCTGTGAGTTGTGGCCTCAGTAGATAAATCATCCAAATTCTATTTGTCTTGTAGCCCTATATTGTGTGGATATTCCAGCAGTCACCAGCCAACCCCTTTCCAATGCCAGAGATACAGCTTGATGGTGTAACATTAGACAATGTTGACCATTTCCACTACCTTGGCAGCCATCTCTCTACCAAAGTCAACATCGACACCAAAATACAACACGGCCTGAGCTCTGCGAGCGCAGCATTTTTCCGAATGAAGCAGAGAGTGTTTGAGGACCGGGACATCTGTAGGGATACCAAGGGGCTTGTTTATAAAGCTATTGTCCTCCCAACCCTGCTATATGCCTGCAAAACGTGGACTGTCTACAGATGTCACATGCAACTCCTGGAAACATTCCATCAGCGCTGTCTCCAGAAAATCCTGCAGATCTCTTGGGAAGACAGGCGGACAAACGTCAGCATGCTGGAAGAAGCAAAGACCATCAGCATTGAAGCGATGGTCCTCCGCCATCAACTCCGCTGGACCAGCCACGTTGTCCGGATGCCTGAGCACCGTCTCCCAAAGCAGTTGCTCTACTCCGGACTCAAGAACGGAAAACGGAAAGTTGGTGGGCAGGAAAAGAGATTTAAAGATGGGCTCAAAGCCAACCTTAAAAACTCCGGCATAGACACTGAGAACTGGGAAGCCCTGGCCCTTGATCGCTCCAGCTGGAGGTCAGCTGTGACCAGCAGTGCTGCAGAATGTGAAGAAGCACGAATGGAGGGTGAAAGAGAGAAATGTGCCAAGAGGAAGGCGCATCAAGCCAACCCCAACCGACAACAGACAACAGAAGATGCAGATCAAGAATAGAGCTCCACAGCCACCTACAGACTTACAAGAATTCTGATCCTGGAAGACTATCTTACTCGGCCAACGAGGGATAGCCTAGGTAAAATAAGTAAAGTATTGTGTGGGTGAATTGTAGGCTTGGTGAATAAAAAAAAAAGATTCTAAACTCAGGTCAGAAGTAGTCGGTTCGATTCTAAAGTCATTTCCAATTTTTTCCAAAAACAATTTCAAAAATTTCTGAAACTTTCCAAGACTTCCGAAGCGATTTGTTAATACGGACACGGAAAAACAGCACTGGCACTGGGGAAACTTTAGGGGATTCTTCCTCATTTTTAGACTAAGCCTGATGAAACTTCCTACAGTGGCAGAACACTTCGACCACTGTTAGCTCACCAAATTTCATAACTTTTATTAAAAACATTTTTAATAATAAAAAAAATGCTAGTGCCACTTGGAAAGTGAGTTCCCAAGGCCCTCTCTGGAGGAGGAGAGAACTTTTCAAGAAAAAAATGAAAGATAGTTCTTCTGCTGGGGGGAGAAAAAGATGCCACAGATCTCCCTACCTCAGGAATTTTGTGGATTAACCATTTCCAGAAATATCAGTTCTCTCAATCCGTTTTGCAGGTCTTTTCGTCTCTCTCTTCCCCTTTCTGTTTTCAGAAATTAAACAAAAAAGGCCATCCAAAAACTACATTTTTTGTTAACAATGATTTGGGCCCAAGTCTGTTGTATAGTACAGCACTATAATTTATTTGTTTATTTAAAAAAACAATTTAATACAGAAGAAACACAAATACAGCTGGTGGGGACGAGAGACAGGACCTTCTCAGCTTTGGCCCCCCGCCTATGGAACTCACTTCCCACAGAGGTAAGATCTGTTTCATCCCTCCTGTCTTTTAGGAAGAAATTGAAGTCATGGTTCTGGGACCAGGCTTTTGGACAACAGACATAAATAGCACTTTGTATATGGAATTTGACTGGAATGATGATATGGCTGTTAATACTGTTTTTATTGGTTTTTAATGAATGTTCTATTTATTGTTTTAATTGTTATTATATTGCTTTGTGGCATCGAATTGCTGCCAAAAGTAAGCCATCCTGAGTCACCCTTTGGGGGTTGAGACGGAACGGGGGAGAAATACCAGAAATAAATAAATAAATAAATAAATAAATATAATTTGCAAAAATCAAGGAAATGTATTGCGTAAACAGATACTTTCATATGAACTTATCAGGGTCCTGAGGTCCTCAGAAAAGGCCCTTCTCTTGGCCCAACCATTTCAGAAGCATGTCTGGTGGGAACATGAAACAGGGTCTTCTTGGTTGTTGTCCCTAGGCTCTACAACTCTCTTTCTAGGATGGTTAGAATGGTTATAATGTCGCCTGTTTCGCTGTCTTTCCATCAGGAGGCAAAGACTGGTTTACAGTCACAATTAAACAACTAAATGTTTTTAGAGAGAGAGGTTTTTAAAGTGCTTTTAATATTTTAAATTGAATGTCACAACTTAATTTTAATGTTATTGATAGTTTAGTTCTATTTTAACATTATTTTATTTCTATTTTAGTTCTATTTTAACATTATTTCTATTTTAGTTCTATTTTAACATTAACCTTTTGTCAGAGAGCGCGTTGACAAAGAGGGAGATCTAGGAGACACCCTAGAAGGTTTGGGATACCTTTCTGGGGAGCATAGAATTATAACCTAATCGTTTTTTAATGTTAAATATTTAAATTAAACATTTTAATTGCTTTTATACAGTACAATTCCTGTTTATTTATGGATAATGTGCATTCATTTAATTTGTATTGGTTCACTTTTATCAATTTGTCCCTCTGGGTTCGTCCATTTAACCAATTATTGATCCACCTCACCGTAGTTTTTCCTAGCCCACATTGGACTAGTTTGTTTGCCAGAAGATCACGGGGGACCTTATATCTGAAATCCAGGTATGCTACATCCACGCCATTCCCTGCATCTATCCAGCTTGTAACTCTATTGAAAAAAGAGATCAGATTAGTCTGGCATGACTTGTTTTTGATAAATCCATGTTGACTATTAGCGATGACCGCATTTGTTTCTAAGTGTTTGCAGACCACTTCCTTAACAATCTTTTCCAGAATCTTGCCTGGTATCGACATGAGGCTGACCGGACGGTAATTGTTTGGGTCATCCTTTTTTCCCTTCTTGAAGATTGGGACCACATTGGCCCTCCTCCAGTCTGCTGGAACTTCTCCCGTTCTCCAAGAACTCTCAAAGATGATTGCCAATGGTTCCAAAATGACTTCCGCTAGTTCCTTCAATACTCTTGGGTGTAGTTGATCTGGTCCTGGGGACATGAACTCATTTAGAGCAGCCAGGTATTCCTGGACGACTTGTTTCCCAATTTGGGGTTGGATGTCCTCTAATCCCTCATCCACTCCATCTTGCTGAGGTTGAAGATGACATTACTTTTCATTCAACCCTCGTAACACTCTTAAGAGGAGAAAAAAGAAGCATTTAAATGTCTCAGGACTGAAACTCCTGGATTGGAAATAGAAAAAAAGGAGGAGAAACCTTTTACTGTGGATAAAGAAAAGAGCAAAAATGAAAGTTTTTTCTTGACAGAAGCATCTGAGATATTCTTCGGAAAAGGAAGATAGTAATAGCAGATTATTCTCTAGGGAGAGCGGAGTAGAGAAGCCAATGAAATCTGATGTTAGTGGAGATCCAAATCTCCCACGCTTCTGTCCAAACACTTTTGAAGAATGAGCAGAAATGACATTCTGAGAAATGCTATAGCAACTGTAACCAAGGATCCTGTCAGTACCGTTCCTATCCAGAAGACTCGTGGGTGGGCGCCATGCACTGATACATTTGGGAAGAACTTTTCAAATGTTAAGCTGCCACATCTCCATCTCATGATACTTTCAATATGTGACTCTAATACATGGGTTGAAACAGGAATAAGGCCCTTTCCAGTTGACCTTGCCATAGAGCTCTTGTTATTGATTTATCATGCCAGAAGCAAATTGAGAAGATAGATTTAATGTATAGAAAATCCACAAACAAAGTTAAAAACTTGGCATTATACTAAATTTCCTTTGACCAGAAGCTGGCCACTTGGAGTTCCTCTGGTATCGCTGTAAGAAGGTCCTCCAGTGTACATGTGGCAGGGCTCAGACTGCATTGTGGTATGTAGTCTGTGGTTTGCTCTTCTCCACACTCACATGTCATGCACTCCACTTTGTAGCCTCATTTCTTAAGGTTAGCTCTGCATCTTGTTGTCCCAGAATGCAGTCTGTTCAGTGCCGTCCAAGTCACAAAATTTTCTGTGTGCCCAGCGGGGAGTTTGTAATCTGGGATCAGCCACTGATTGAGGTTCTGGGTTTTAGCCTGCCACTTTTGAACTCTTGTTTGCTGAGGTGTTCCTGTGAGTATCTTTGTAGATTATAGGAACCTATTTCTTGATTTAAGGCATTGATTGAGCCACTGATTGAGGTTCTGGGTTTTAGCTGCCACTTTTGGACTCCTGCTTGCTGAGGTGTACCTGTGAGTATCTTTGTAGATCGTAGGAAGCTATTTCTTGATTTGAGGCATTGATTGAGCCACTGATTGAGGTTCTGGGTTTTAGCCTGCCACTTTTGGACTCTGGCTTGTTGAGGTGTTCCTGTGAGTATCTTTGTAGATCGTAGGAAGCTATTTCTTGATTTAAGGCATTGATTGAGCCACTGATTGAGGTTCTGGGTTTTAGCCTGCCACAGAACCCCCATGACCAACTCTATGTGCTGCTGCGGTTTGTGGGACAGTGGACCATTGCCAATGGGACTTGCAGTACCTTCACTCACTTTCAGAGACCACTGTGATCCACACCAATGCCTGATCAAGACCTAACTTGACACACAGAGCCCCCATGACCTACAGCCTGGTGTGGTGTGGAGGACAATGGACCATTGACAATGGGACTTGCATGTGGGAGTTGTAGTTCACCCACACCCACTGTACCAGCTGACATTGGATCTAGACTCAATTTGGATCACAGACAAGCAATGCCTTTCTCAAATAACCCGGGCATCGCTGGCTCCCCAAGCTAGTATAAAATAAATAAGAATAAGATAGCTCCTGTCTGCAACCCAAAGCATATGGAACAACCCAGTCCTTTAGCCTATCAATTGCCAGTCTTAAATGCAAACTCCCATGTGCACTAATACAGTGTAATTGACTCATATGATCAATTACTCCCTAAACTAGAAGCCATGTGGAAACCTTGGTTTTGTTAGCATTTCAAAGCACTATCAGTGAACTGGAATAAGAAGCCTGACATTTACTTCCTTTGCTGCTGTTGAATTGTCTGTTATCCTGTATGGTAAATTCGTATTCCTGGCTTCCCAAGTAAATGAAAAATTAAATATTAACCTATGATAAATCCAACTCTTTTGGAAATGTAGGCAATAAACCCTTTTTCCTAGTTCCAACAGACCTCACTACCTCTGAGGGTGCTTGTCATAGATGCAGGCGAAATGTCAGGAGATAATGCCTCTAGGCCAAGGGTCCCCAAACTACGGCCCATGGGCCACTTCTGGCCCGCCAAGGGCACTTATCCGGCCCGCGAGGAGGAGCGCCCCCCACACACAGTGCCCCTCCCTTGGCTGGCTCACACTATCCGTCAGGCCCGATGGGCAGCGTGAGCCAGCCAAGGGCAGCTGCTCCGCATGGCCTACTTGTGCGTAAAGCACCTCGCGAGGTGCTTTACTCGCAAGCAGGCCACGCGGGGCTGCTCCTCCCTTGGCAGGCTCATGCTATCCGTCAGGCTGATGGGCAGCGTGAGCCAGCCAAGGGCAGGCTCTAATCGGAAGTAGGCCGCGCGGGGCTGCTCCTCTCTTGGCAGGCTCACGCTATCCGTCAGGCCCGATGTGCAGCGTGAGCCAGACAAGGGAGGCTGCCCTGGTGCTCCATGCAGTCATGCCGGCCACATGACCTTGGAGGTGTCTACGGACAACGCCGGCTCTTCGACTTAGAAATGCAGATGAGCACCACACCCCAGACACGACTGGACTTCATGTCAGAGGAAAACCTTTAACTAGGAAAATTGTGGAAGATCCAGGGTGGGAGAAAGAACTCTTGTCTGTTGGAGGTAGGTATGAATGTTTCAATTGGCCACCTTGATTACCATTTCATAGCCTGACAGTTTTTAGGGAGAATCTTTGTTGAGAGGTGATTAGCTGGCCCTGATTGTTTCTTGTCTGGAGTTCCCCTGTGTTTGAGTGTTGTTCTTTATTTACAGTTATAATTTTAGAGTTTTTTAAATACTGGTAGCCAGATTTTGTTCAGACTAGAAATAGGAAGATTTCCCATTCTCTGCTCCTGGAATTACTGCCTAAAGAGGGCTAGAAAAAAACCACTCTAAGGGCCCTTCCACACAGCAAAATAAGATATGTGCAATGTGCATAGGAATTTTTTATTGTTTTTTTTTTTAAAAAAAAACCTATAGTCCAGCCCTCCCAACGGTCTGAGGGACAGTGAACTGGCCCCTGGTTTAAAAAGTTTGAGGACCCCTTCTCTAGACCATGGCCATATAGCCCGAAAAACCTACAAGAACCCAGTTGTGAGGTCTGTTGGAAGCCAGGAAAATTGGGTTTCTATATCTGTGGAATGTCCATGGTGGGAGAAAGAACTGTTGTCTGTTGGATCTAGTGAATGTTTCAATTGGCCACCTTGATTAGCATTTGATGGCCTGACAGTTTTTAGGTGTGCCTTGTTACTCCTTTGTTGTAGCTGTCCCAGATTGTTTCTTGTCTGGCATTCCCCTGGATTTGAGTGTTCTGACTACCAGTATTAAAAACTCTAAAATTATAACAATAAATAAAGAACAAAACTCAAACACAGGGGAACTCCAGACCTTTAATGCTTGCCATAGATGCAGGCGAAGCATCAAGAGAGAATGCTTCTAGAACATGGCCATATAGTCTGAAAAACCTACAACAACCCAAATATTAACTTTTTCAAAGTCTTATCAGTTTTGTTAGAGGTCTCACTGTAATTGGTTTTAGCAACCCTCCCACACAACTATCCCATTATTTTGGAATATTCGCCATGATTACATTTGATGAATATTTACGTTCGTATCAGTTTTGCTGGAATGTGAGTATAATTCACTGTCCGCTAAATTACACCCATATTTTTTCTATTCCTGGGGAAACTGGGTCAAATAACTTGGCACCCAGATGTAGCTTATTATAGCTCCAGATGCCTTTTTCGGAGTAGCTCCTGATCCATTCTGTGGCTGACTGGAAAGGAAAGAAAATATTGAAAGTTTAACTGGATGATTCCAAAAAATGAAGGGCTCTTCTACAAACAATGTAGCAAGTGTTACAAAAGTGAATATCAGAAGCTTCAGAGAAAGCCTTGGAGACCATGCCCAAATCCAGGGATTTTCTAGGTGTAGGAAGATCACAAGTCTTTACTGACCCATAAATGATGAGATGACTTGTGTTGAAATACAGACTACTTTATTTAAGCTACTAGCTGTCTCCTGCCACGCGTTGCTGTGGCCCAGTCTGGTGATCTGTAAAATAAATGAGAAAGTGTTGGTTTCTAATATATGTAATTTCTTTATGCTTGTGGATAAACACTACTTCTTGTTGTTTCTTTGTTAGTGTTGATGTAGCGATTGTCTGGTTTGCCTATTCTGGAACATGCAACATATAATTGTCCTTCTTTAGGGCTCCTTTTTCAATTCTATGATACTATACATGTCATATACATATGTGTGTGTGAATAATATACAATACCTATCTATATCTATGGCTGGATGGCTCTTTGTCAGGAGGACTTTGATTATGTTTTCTTGCCCTGGTGAAGGGAGTTGGACTGGATGGCCTTAAGGCAGCATTTCTCAACCTGGGAGGTGGGACCCGGGGGTCACGAGGGGGTGTCATAGGGGTCTCCAAAGACCACCAGAAAGCACAGTATTTTCTGTTGGTCATGAGGGTTCTGTGTGGGAAGTTTGGCCAAATTCTATCGTTGGTGGGGTTCAGAATGCTCTTTGATTGAAGGTGAACTGTAAATCCCAGCAACTACAACTCCCAAATGTCAATGTCTATTTCCCCCAAAATCTGTCTGTGTTAATATTTAGGCGTATGGAGTATTCTTACCACGTTTGGTCCAGATCCATCATTGTTTGAGTCCACAGTGCTCTTTGGATGTCGGTGAACTACAACTCCCAGACTCAAGATCAATGCCCACCAAACCCTTCTAGTTTTTTCTGTTGGTCATGGGAGAATTGTGTGCCATGTTTGGGTCAATTCCGTCATTGGTGGCATTCAGAATGTTCTTTAATTGTAGGTGAACTATTAATCCCAGCAACAACAACTCTCAAATGACAAAATCAACATTTTTAGTGATGGTCACTCATTGGCCTGATAAGTGTATTGCGTCCAAATTTGGTGTCAATTCGTCCAGTGGTTTTTGAGTTATGTTAATCCCACAAATGAACATTATATTTTTATTTATATAGATGAGCTATTTGCTATTATCCCCCAGGGTTTCAGAAGAGGAGAGACCAAATGCAGGAGCAGTAGAAGTAGGTGGTTTGTTCCAAATCTCCTTCCCAGCTTTCTCTGGGTGAAACACCTGAACCCCAAGGATAACCCAGAAGATGGGTTCCTCCCCAGCTTTCCAGTAGAGGGCAAACTCAGGGGTGCAGCACTTAGGTCACATGACTTAAAGTGAGGTCTAGATCCCACCTCAGGGTTACATGACATGGAGGGACACCTCCAGAGTTGTCATAGGAAACCCTCCCATCCACCCAGCACTCCTCGCAAAAGCAAAATGACCACCTAATTAAGGCACCTTCAGTTTCCCCATTGATAAGGTTGGGTAGGAAAGCTACAAATATTGTCATGAAGATCCATAGATAGACAGCAATATAGTAGAGAGAATATCTGAGCTACAGCAGCAGTAGAAAAGTATCCAGTGTCATAATCCTGAAGCACAATACAGTCGTTTCGTTATAAATGGTGGTGAAATGTGCAAAGCAAGAATGGTGAGTATGCCTCTTCAGATGTTGTTTGAACTGCTTTTCCTATTGCCGCTTACCACTGACTGTGCTAACTAGGGCTGATGGGTATTTCAGTCCAACAAAATTTGGAGGGTCATCTGAATATGTTGTGAAGATATGGTCCTCGATTCCAGTATAAATAATCAGTAGGATAAATACTAAAAATTATGAATTAATGTGCAGTATATGTTGCCTATCAAGAAGGGGGATGTGGGAGATGCTGAAGATTGAAATGTACGAAGGCTGAATGTAAAGTAATGCCCCCACTTTTGTAACTCCTCAACAGAAGGCAGTACTGGTATGCAGCAGGTACTGACTTGTTCAGTAGACTCTCCCTCTACAGTTTCATTTTGGTGGGAAGCCTTAGCATTGAACGGTTGTGTTGTTAAAGTGTAAAGTATGGAATCTTGCGCTGATGGTCGGTCAATGTGACTTAAGGAATGTGCAGTCATTGAATTCTTGACAGCAGAAGGTGTCACCCCAAAGGAGATTAATCAGAGAATGCAAACTGTCTGTGGTGATTGTGTTAATGTGAGTACTGTGCGTCATTGGACGAGTAAGTTTAAAGATGTTGAGGTGGGAATATCTCACTTGCGTCACAAACAAAGAGTTGGACGTCCAGTGACAGCAACCACCGAGTTTCACAAGCACAAGGTTGACAAATTGAGTCAAGATGATCGTCATATCACTCAGAGAGAAATTTCAAGCATAATCGGCATTTCACAAGAATGTGTGGGTCACATTATTGCTTTGCTTGGCTATTGGAAGATCTGTGTATGACGAGCTATGGAAACAGAGTGTCGACTTCTTCCGTAACAGCTTCAAATAACTTGTTCATCATTGGCAGAAATGTATCCAATTGTCTGGTGATTGTGTGGAAAAGTGAATAGTGGTAGTTAATAAGCACATTCTAAGGATTATTTCTGCGTTTGATTTATTAAAATATTCCCATCCAAACCTAAGTAACGAAGGTGGAGGCATTACTTTTCATTCAACCCTCGTAAACAAAACCAAAAGTTCCATATCTGAAAGACATTAAGAGATAGATTGTCTTAAGGTTCCTTAGTAAAACATGACTATTAAGGTGACCTTCTCTTTAGAGACACACAACTCCAGTGTTTTAACCAGTAATGTGGACAAAGGAAGTACACTATGTGCTGGTCTGTAGCAAGAAGCAGAAAATGTGTTGTTGGTTGGCTGGCTGGCTGGCTGGACAGATCAACAGATAGAGCAGGGGTTCTCAACCTGGGGTCCCCAGATGTTTTTGGCCTACAACTCCCAGAAATCCCAGCCAGTTTACCAGCTGTTAGGATTTCTGGGAGTTGAAGGCCAAAAACATCTGGGGACCCCAGGTTGAGAACCACTGAGATAGAGCATACTTCTATGCGGAACAATATCATCCAGCCATCTAGGAGAGCGCTATACACATAAATGTAGACTAGGGTTATTAATTTGGGTGGACTGTACCCCAACTTTGCAAGAAAATATTAAAAAGGGAAGTCTAGTACAGCAATTATACTGTCAGGAAGCATGTTATAATTCTCTCTATTTATTATCCATCTCAAAATTATAAGATACAGGAAGGGAAAAAAACATGAGTCATAGATTATAATATTTAAATATTATTTCAATCTTCTGCTTTTGTTATTTACCACAAAAATAATATTGCTGTTAAAGCAAAACACAAATATAATTACCCATACCTCTTATTTTCTGGTTTGCTTTGTTTTAAAAATCAACAGTAATTTAAAAAAGAAATACAAACGTCAGCTCCAACCATTCAAGTTATACATTAATGCTAAGGTTTTATTCATTTTATATAAAAAGGTTGAACATAGATCCTAAATATGTTTGGCAGCAACGTCTGCAATGTACAAAACATCTGTATTATATTGATTTAACACTGAACTCGAAAGTGCATTTATTCACCACAGCCAGAGCAGCCAGCCTGTCAGAAAAGTGATGGCCACATCTCAGAAAAATGCTGTGCAACATAGCAAAGCAAGTAAAGGACTTTATTCACAAAAGGATCACATCCCAACCCCATGGGAGTCAATTGTACAGTGTCTGATGACTTCAATGGGCTACAAAGGCAGGAGTCCAGTTAATTCCAGGTATTGGTTAGACAAGCTAGCATTGCTCCAGAGAAAAGAAAGAGCTTCATGCACTGAAATACTTGCTTGTAGGCTGTTTCACACGTACTTGCTGATCCCTTGATGACTGTGGCATCAAGTAATGCCTTGCAAGTATGCATGTGTGCATGAAAGAACACAGATCATTACCAGACACGCAATGTTTATCTTCTCAAGGGCAATACCTGCACAGGCTGGATTCAAATGTAACAGGAGGCCTACTATATGAAAGCATTGGTACACCTCCCATACCATTTTCTTATTTGTATTTTTAAGATGCATGTAAAATAAATATACTATATATCATAATCCTAGATCAGGTAGGAAGCTCTCATGTTCGATTTTAAACAAACCACCATTCTTTAGTGTATTTTTGAAGGCTTTCATGGCTGGAATCATTAGGTTGTTGTAGATTTTTCACACTATATGACCATGTTCTAGAATAGTGGTTCTCAACCTGGGGTCCCCAGATGTTTTTGGCCTAAAACTCCCAGAAATCCCAGCTAGTTTACCAGCTGTTAGGATTTCTGGGAGTTGTAGGCCAAAAACATCTGGGGACCCCAGGTTGAGAACCACTGTTCTAGAAGCATTCTTTCCTGACGTTTCGCCTGCATCTATGGCAGGCATCCTCAGAGGTTGTGAGGTCTGTTGGAAACTAGGAAAATTGGGTTTATATATCCGTGGAAAGTCCTGGGTGGGAGAACGAACTCTTGTCTGTTGGAGCTACGTGTGAATGTTTCAGTTGACCATCTTGATTAGCATTTGATGGCCTGGCAATTTTTAGGTATGGCTTGTTACTGCCTGTTACTGTTGATGGGTGTTGTTCTTTATTTATTGTTATAATTTCAGATTTTTTTTAATACTGGTAGCCAGAACACTCAAACACAGGGGAACTCCAGACAAGAAACAATCAAGGACAGCTAATCACTCAACAAAGGATTTCCCCAGGCAGTAACAAGCCACATCTAAAAACTGTCAGGCCATCAAATGCTAATCAAGGTGGCCAACTGACATTCACACCTAGCTCCAACAGACAAGAGTTCTTTCTCCCACCCTGGACATTCCACAGATATATAAACCCAATTTTCCTAGTTTCCAACATACCTCACAACCTCTGAAGATGCCTGCCATAGATGCAGGCAAAACATCAGGAGAGAATGCTTCTGGAACATCTCCATAAGGCCCAAAAAACCTACAACAACCTATCATTCTTTATTCCAGCAAAAAAGAAACAATTATATCTTTAATTTCTCACTAGTTCAAACAATCCAGGATTAAACTGTCATTTCTGATATTTGCTTCCTGGCATGTTTTTCAGAGTTTGGATGTTTTGTTTAAAAGTGAAAATGGATCAGTCCAAGCTTTTCTTTTAGGTCTTGACTAAGGGAGAATACACGATCTATGACAAACTGTGGAAATAGTAGTTGCCCATTATGTCTGAATCAAATCTCAGCCAGTTCACAGATTCAACTGCAAGTACTGAAAAGCTAGATAAGCCTGTGAATAGTATGAATATTTCTTTGAACAGACTGCAGACATAATTTGTGAACGCCTTCGTGGTATAAAGCCAACCTTCCATCTTTCACTCCAGTGAGTAATATGCAAAGGAATATTGGAGCAAACGGATCCAAACTAACAAGGCTCTATCTCTACCATTTTGGTAACCTATTTAGAAATTTCAAGGCAATGGATGGGACCCTTCAGGGTTGAAGTACCTATATGTTTTTAAGGAAGATCCAACATCTAAAATCTGGTGCAAGATTGCATGTTCAGAAGGAAAGAACTTTAATCCGGTGAGTTTGTTTCAAGTATCAAAACTGACTTCAGAATCCTTGCATGTTTGACAGTACATGCATCTTGTGAAGACACCATCATCCTTGTATTGTTCTAGTCCTTATGACACATCTGGGAAGACAAGGACATTGACTGCTATGATCAAATACGCTATGAAAATATGTTCAGGGATTGGATCTAGGACAGGCATGAGCAAACTTTGGCCCTCCAGGTGTTTTGGACTTCAATTCCCACAACTCCTAACAGCCGGTAGGCTGTTAGGAGTTGTGGGAGTTGAAGTCCAAAACACCTGGAGGGCCGAAGTTTGCCCATGCCTGATCTAGAATGTATTTCCTGCTACTGGAAGGACTATGCTCAGGAAAAAGTTCAATTTTCTTGGATTCCTGTCTTCTTCAAGATACTAAATCTTGTGCCATGCGACAAGGTCTCCTGATCTCTTGTGTAGCATTTTAGAAGGTTATAGAGTTGGCTGTTGGAAGAAGGGGGCATGGAAGCACTGTTCCTCCAGCCTAGTTGCATACACCTAAATGTGGGTCAAGCTCTGGCTTGGTTCTGTTATATGAGAGTTTACCAGGCATTGCCTACACTCTTTTGGTCAGGAATGGACTTTGTTAAGCTACACATAACTGTTTAGTTGTGTATACAGAGCACCCACAACTCTACTAAATCAGTGCCTTTCCTACCCTGGTAGATCACTGCAGTGATGACCAATTTATGGCCCTTTAAACAAATTAAAAATAAATAAATCTGGTTTTGTTCCTCACACAAGTAAAGTGCTCCAGTATGCAACAGACACTTGCTATTCCAAAAGCTTGTACTGGAAGAACAGCTTGGTTTGTCTTTTAAAGGAAACGTAAATATCACATCAGGGAATTTCAGCTTCAAAGACTAAACCAAGAAGCAACAATGATAAATAAGGATGAAAAAAGCAGCTCAGCAGCAGTTAATGTCATCCAATTTCCTCCAGAAAAGGGCTGTTTCCTAAAACATGTGCATATTTTTTGAAAAAAGAAATACAGTGAGTCTGTAATTTCTTTCGGACACATCTCCATCAAGATTAGCATCTTTCCGTGAAAGTCCCATCCGCCAGGAAACAGAGTTGCAGCCAGTTTCAATGTATTTGAAGAAGATGTGTCAAGTAGACAGTCCTGCTGGATTGTGCCTTTTCATTTTGATTTCATGCTTTCCTTTCCTTAGAGTTTAGAAACATTACTTTTAAAGACTCCAATTGCCAGAATCTGTGAATCAGCATGAGCGAGCACTTTTCCCATCTTGGCCAGTGGTTCTCAACCTGGGGTCTCCAGATGTTTTTGGCCTACAACTCCCAGAGATCCCAGCCAGCTTGCCAGCTGTTAGGATTTCTGGGAGTTGAAGGCCAAAAACATCTGGGGACCCCAGGTTGAGAACCACTGATCTAGGCAGTTGGAGGCTTCCACATCAGTGTGCCAAATCCAATTTTAATTTTAGCCTGAACTTTTTGAGGTGATGAAATTTGTTTTGGAATAATGTTCAATAGCTTGGTCAGCCTTTAGAACTCAGACTAAAATCTAGATGGAGGGTAGGATTCTGCTCCCTGACTAGCTTCTTTAAGATGGAGACTGAACGCTGGACAGATTCACTAGCTCTAAAGATACGGAAGCTGTCACTGCTTAGGTATGAGAGCCAGGTATTCATTTCCGGGGAACAAAATAAAGGAATATACTTGGAACGTAATTGAGATAAGAACTAAACCTCTAGCCTGGTGACGTCACATGACTTATGAAACATCAGTGAGATGGAAGCTAATGCTGCCTTCTGCCCCAGGAAGCTCTTTTCTCAATTATTTGTTTTATATCTTCCAAAGCAGTCTGCCTGATTGTGGATGATTTACTTTCTGCCGTAGAATTTATTGGATGCCATCTCTTATTTCCCCTTCCATTTGTTTGGTCTCTTAAGGCAGATCTAGACAGCCCCTTTATTGTGGAAGCTTCTGCAATAAAAGGGGGGCTGTCCAGATAATGCCACAGCCAGATAATTTGCCACAACCAGATAATTTGCCACAAACCAGGAAAACCCTGAATTAATTAGATAGTGTGTTTATTCTGTGTCTTCTTGGAAGGTGCAGGATAAACCCATTATTTCCAGTTCTAGATTGCAGAATACCGCAGTCCAGACACCATTCCCACAGTTTTCTAGGCTAAATTAGTCCGGAGGACTGTGGGAATACCCACCCCTTCCCCCAAAGACCCAATCCCCTTTTAAAAGTAAAGAAAACTTACCCGGCCTCCAGTACAGTCTTGCAGCAGCGATCCCCCACCCCCACTCTCCTGACACATCATTTCTATGTTCAGGGAGAGCTGCTGCAAGACTGTACTGGAGGCCGGGTAAGTTTTCTTTACTTTWAAAAGGGGTCTGGGTGCCTTGGGGGAGGGGGGAGGGCTTCCAGATGTTCTCACAGGTCAGTCCCATGAGTGTATTTGGACACTCATCCCAGAAATTGCACACTTTCTGGGGTGGGTGTGGACAGGCTCCCAGGAACATCTGTGTTTTTAAAATGTGGATGGTCCTGGGATAACTTCCTGTCTAGARGCGCCCTTGGTCAAGCCTTAGACCAGTGGTTCCTAATCTTTGGTTCTCCAATTGTTTTGGACTTCAACATCCAGAAATTCCAGCCAGGTTACCAGCTGTTAGGAATTGTGGGAACTGAAGTCCAAAGCACCTGGAGAACCAAAGGTTAAGAACCACTGTCTTAGACAGATCTCAGAAACTGGCTTTGTGTTGAAAAAAAATGTTCTAAAGGGAAATGAGTATYCATGACTGCAGAAGACCAAAACAACAACAAAAATGGCTCCATCCTGGCTGATGCCATGTCATTTAGTTCTCAATAAAATCAACGCAACCTGCCAAAAGCTTCACATCTGCAAGACATGCTCACTTAAATCCAGTGCATGCATTGTGCATGCAGGATATTTGATATGCACAAGACATAATTGCTACCACATAAGAAAACAATGAACTGTTGCACCTATGGAGCTCTATTTGTGTGCTTGAGTACTACTGAACTTTGGATCTTGCCCATTATTGCTGAACAGGATTGCACAACCAATCGATAAGCATGACACCCAGACAAGGGGCAAACTTGGGAAAGTAAGAATGACACTTGGGGGCATTTCTTTGGGTTCAAAAAGATTCTATCACTACATTACACAGTGGAAGTAATACAGAGAAGCAGTTTCCCCTATTCAGTGCAAAATCCACCTAAAGCTTTTGAAACAGTGGGAATCCAGAGGACCAGTTTGGTTCCTGGGTGCCATCCCATGATAAACAGGAAGACTGGCCGTGCAGTAGGATTTGGTTCAACTGGGACTGAAATCCCTTCGCCTAAGTCTGTGCCTTGAAGTTGACAATTTTATTTCTTTTTTCAAATAGCCCAAAGCTTAAAAGGATCAGGAGAGAATGATTTTCTATCTGGAGAATGTCATGTGACATAATCCATAATCCAACTCTAGCTCCGACAGTTATGAAATGTATAAATATATCCCCCTTTCCCATTTAGCATGAACTGGAGTTATATTTCAATAGACATTTAAAGCTGTACTTTCCAGAGTTTCTACCTTTTTCTATCAATGGTTCTGCCTAGTAACCTTTGAGCATTTTTGCTCCACGGTACCTCTGCATGTTTATTTCCCATGGAGAGCTGAGCAGGACTGCTGGGGTTCTGCTCTCCCCAGAATGTGTGCCTCCGGAAATCCTTGCAATTGCCCTTTTCAGGCAAAGATCAGTAGTTATGGGCAAACTCTCTCTGGAGCTAACTAACCCAGAGCTATAATGGGCAGTATATGGGATGATGGGAATTCAAGTCAAAAGATCCTAGGTGGAACAAGTCAATGCTGGCGTCAGATTTTGAAGTGATCTGCTGCCTCCTCAGACTCACCTCTATGGCACTGTCCATTGATTCCCCTTCTCTCTGGGCCAGATCCACAACTACAGGTCAGAAGGGGAGGAGAAGGCCTGTGGAGGCTGCTCCTTGTCCTTGGTTTTATCATTGCAGTTGAAGGCAAGCGAACAAGCAATGACAGCAAAGATAAAAAGAAACAGGATGGGCCAATTTCATGTATCAGCAGCAAGCCTCCTGTATGGGTATGGATACTAGCAGCTATCTGACAATGCCAGTCCTTGAAGCTGGCTCTGATGCATGACCACCATTACTGCTGAAAAGCATCTGAGGAATCCCAGATCCCTCAGAACAGAACTTGGAAACCACTAAGTTAAGGAATGGTTCTTTACGTACTATGAAGAAATGGTCCTTAATGGTGACGCAAAAACACCTATCCAATATTCTACCTCAATTCAGCAGGATTGACAGATGGATATGAGTCTGTATGAATTTGCTGTTCTTGCAGTTAAATGAGAATCAGGCGAAAAATATGGCAGGATATAATCAGGAGTTTCGGTCAGCAATTTTAGAGATGAAATCAGATGGGACTGTATTGGATGGGTCTACATGGGAGTCAGTTAACAGTGTTGGTCAGTTTCTCCTCTCCAATTGGAAAAATTCGGTCTTCCCCATCACTCTCTCGATTGATAAAATAAAATATATCCAGATTCTGAATTTTTTGATATATCAGAAGTCAGACCATAGAATTCTTCAATAGCTTGCGCATCAATTTTCTGCAAAAAAAGAAAATTGGGAAGAACAGAAATAAGTTGCCAAGCAATTCAAAGAATACATCTGATATCGTGGAGATTAAGATCCTCGGGGGAGGCCCTGCTTTACATCCCACCATTGTCACAGGCACGATTGGTGGGGACGACGACAGGGCCTTCTCGGTGATTGCTCCCCGGCTATGGAACTCCCTTTCTGGTGAGATCAGGTCGGCCCCCTCCCTCCTGTCCTTTAAAAGGATGGTAGAACTTGGCCATGGGACCAAGCTTTTGGGACAGGGTAATAAAACGGCAATAGAAAAGATGACCAGGCCAATTAGATTTGACGCGGATGACTAGGAAGGTTTTAAATGGTGTATTTTAATATTTTGATAACTTTATTTAATGTTTATGTATTGTATGTGAATCTGTGTCCTGGCATTGAATGTTTGCCGTGTATATTCTGTGCTCTGCCCTGAGTCCCCTTTGGGGTGAGAAGGGTGGAATATAAATGTTTTAAATAGATAGATAGATAGATAGAATACACTGTCAAAGAATACACTGTCAAACCAAATGTAATTGTGCATAGTTTGACAAATGAAAGGGATTTCTTTTTTTAAAAAAAAGCAAAGCATGATCAGTAATATGTAGCCTGAAGTGTTGTGGTCTGTTCTACCACTTTTGTTTTGTGTGTAGAGTAGACATCTAACATCTATAGAGGATACTTAAAATTTAGGACTCTGAAACTTCTCAGTGGTGGATATCAACATTCCAATAAATTAACAGAATTAAGAAAATAAAACAAGAAAAAGAAAAGAAAATAAGAGACCACATTGCATGAATGATCCAATTGAATCCATATCTAATCTATGGGGCGATTATCAGTATACTGACCTCTACAATATCATCATCGAACAAAAGCCAAAAGCCATGACTTTTCACAATAGTAATATAATGTCCACGGTTAGGTCCACTAAGAAGGAAAGAGAGAGAAAAATAAATGTTAAAATAATAGGCATAGTCAGCTTTTGTACTTTTTTTTGTCGTGCCAGGAGTGGCTTGAGAAATTGCAAGTCGCTTCTGGTATGAGAGAATTGGCCGTCTGCAAGGACGTTGCCCAGGGGACGCCTGGATGTGTTGATGTTTTACCACCCTTGTGGGAGGCTTCTCTCATGTCCCCACATTGAGAGCTGGAGCTGAGAGAGGGAGCTCATTTGCACTCTCCCCAGATTCGAACCTCTGACCTGTTGGTCTTCAGTCCTGCTGGTACAGGGGTTTAACCCACTGCACCACTGAGGGCTCCTAGCTTTTGTACTATAACTCCCAGAGTCTCCCCAGCCACTATGGTTAATATAGGAAAACACAGACTACATTTTTATGGTCCCTGGGAGGGCACCCCAGGAATCATGGGTAAGAATAAATTGCCATCTCTAGAATCATAGAATCATAGAGTTGGAAGAGACCTCATGGGTCATTCTTTCTTGTATGGTTTTTGAGTTGAAAGACATTTGGGACAGAATCATAGAATCAGAGAGTTGGAAGAGACCTCATGGGCCATCCAGTCCAATCCTCTGCCAAGAAGCAGGAAAATTACATTCAAATCAACCCGGACAGATGGCCATCCAGCCTCTGTTTAAAAGCTTCCAAAGAAGGAGCCTCCATCACACTCCGGGGCAGAGAGTTCCACTGCTGAACAGCTCTCACAGTCAGGAAGTTCTTCCTAATGTTTAGATGGAATCTCCTTTCTTGTAGTTTAAAGCCATTGCTCCGTGTCCTTCTCCAAGGCAGCAAAAAACAATTTCGCTCCCTCCTCCCTATAACTTCCTCTCACATATTTATATGTGGCTATCATGTCTCCTCTCAGCCTTCTCTTCGTCAGGCTAAACATGCCCAGCTCTTTAAGCCGCTCCTCATAAGGCTTGTTCTCCAGACCCCTGATCATCTCCAGACCCTTGATCTCTACTTATACGTTTGTCCAGAGCTCTAATTTACAAAACTGTGTATGTCTGCATTCCTGAAAAATGTAAACACCCCTCCCTTATTTTGCGGTGAATAGCCCAGTGTTGCAGCCAAATGGATACTCACTTGTCCTGCAGATTTTATTTATTTATTCAATTTATCTATTCATTTGTCCTGTCAAAGGACAATGGTTCACTATTAATATTCTATACAGGAATTCTTTCTTGGTCTTGGTGGGAATGGGGATTACCTGCCGCAGTGAACTACCACAGCTACCAAGTCATACATGCGATCCAAATTGATAGCATCCCCAGATGTGTTGAAGAGACGTAACTCCAGTGGGAATACCACACGGTAAGAGAGCTTGGTGTACCGGTGTAACTGCTCCATGTATTTAAATCTCTTCAGATGCAATGCAAGGATCATCGGTAGCTTTTTGACCCTCATCCTGGGGAGCCAAATAAAATGTGAGAATGAGAACTCTGCTCTTTACTCATACCCCACTGGCAGATTTTTGTTCCATGTTGTGGGTGGGAGGAAGGTAAAGGAGGATCTGTCTTAAAACTTTCCTTATCTTCAGCTGGACAATATGAGCCCAGATAATAACTTAGGTAGGTACCTAACTTGTAAAAGAATTCCCACAAAATGTATGAACACTTAACATAGGTAAACAAAACCATTTTCATAGCTATAAGAGAGAAGTTCCATACTCCTCCCCTAACTACAGTTCTCTACAAGCCACGAAGATGTATATGGAGTTGTCTAGCAGGGCTGAGAATTACTGACTCTACTATACATGCAATTTTAGGTATGTTTGATACTTCCTATGAACCGGGACTGTGGCGCAGCTGGTTGGAAGTCAGCTGCATTAGGATCACTACTGATTTCGAAGCCATCCCGGGTCGGAGTGAGTTTCTAACCAATTTGTGTAGCTTGCTGTCGACCTCTGCAGCCCGAAAGACAGTTGCATCTGTCAAGGAGGAAATTTAGGTACCGCTTATGCAGGGAGGCTAATTTACGGCACCATAAAAAATCTCCAGCAAGCATGCAAAGAATGAGGAAGGGCTTAATCAGTGTCACAAATGGACGGTGAAGCGACAGCTCCCCTGGTGGCCAGAATATCCTCATGAAAAAGCTGGAATGTTAAATAGCTTCTGTTTGTCTGTCTATATATGTTGTGTGTCTATGGCATTGAATGTTTGCCATGTATATCTACATTGTAATCCACCCTGAGTCCCCTGCGGGTTGGAAAGGGTGGAATATAAATACCGTAAATAAGTAAATAAGTAAATAAATAAATAAAATACAATTGTTTCCTATTCATATTTCATTTTAATATAATTTAGTAAATTGGAAGGCAATAATCTGCTTCTCACCCCACAAATGAAAGCTGGAGAGATGTATTTCACTGTTCTTTATTTTACTGGCTGTTTACATGCAGAACAGTGACTGGCCACACTGTGCAGAATTACCTTTTTTGTGCCTCTTGTTTGCTACAGCACGTTTCACAGTAGTACTTCTGTTCACTACACAAGGTCTCTGTGTTGCTGAAGTCTCTGAAATGAGCAGAGATACCAGATTTCAGCATTTCTCTATATTTCTTTAACATAGACATGCAATCAAATACATTGAATTGCTTGTACAATATTGTATGAGCTGCTTTATTTATTGTAACTTAAACCCAACAACTAATTATCACCACTATTAATTTTTTATATATTTTGCCTAATCTGAGATGATCTTTAGGCTGTTTAAAGTAAAATCAGTTTTCAAATATTTAATCAAAAGAATAAAAATATTCTCAACATATGATAAACAACTGAACAATTTGAAAAGTGAAAACAGCATACAGCCATATATGTAGACAAATTCGGATGAAATCATTATTGGATAATCACTAGTCACAAAACCAATGAGCAATGGTGTCCAACAATTAGTCCTTAGGTGTTTGGGACTCCAACTTCCAGAAGGACAAAAGGTTGGACACCACTGTGCCTAGAGGAAAGTTGTGAGATCGGGACTATGTCAGATTCTATCACTGCATTCCCAAATCCTGAGACCTTGTGGTGACATTAGACATGATGATTTAAGTTTCAATCCCATTTGCCCTGTGGATGCCATTCAGATATGCAAAATCAAGTCTAACAAGTGAGGAAATATATAAACACATATACACACACTTTTCAAAGCAGTATTCGGACTCTGAGATTCCTCATTCTTGTGGTGAACACTGACTCTGGCCCTTTCCACACTGCCCTATATGCCATGATCTGATCCCAGATTATCTGCTTTAAACTGGATTATATGAGTCTCCACTGCCAGATAACTTGGGATAAACAGGTAATTTGGGATCAGATCCTAGTATATAGGGGCAGTGTGGAAGAGGCCTCAGATCTTGGAACCCTATCCCAGTGTCAGGATTCACCCTCACTGGGTGCACTGGATCACACACAATAGAGGTGGTTTGATGGCTGGGGAGCTCCTTGTGTACAGAATGGGTTCTCATCTGATTTCTTGGCTCCCTCTTTATGACAACAAAGACTCTTTTTACATTGTCATATAATCGAGATTATCAAAGCAGATAGTCCACATTATCTGCTTTGAACTAGATTATATGAGTCTACAGTGCCATATAATCCACATCAAAGCAGATAATCTAGATTATATATGGCAGTATAAAAGGGGCCAGAATTTGTACCCATTTCTAAATGGGGAGACTGGAGAGTATTTGGAAATTATTTGCACTTTTTTCTTATAGAAATTGCTACATGCGGGGCCATGAATCTCATAGGCCAGAACACTTTTGGTACACGATGTCAACCTCATCACACTGGGAAAATTCCCTGTTGTAGAACACTTTGCTGATGCAGCCAGCACAGAGCTCGCCCGATGTCATCACATGATGCACATGTGATGTGCATTCAGCAGGACTCCGTGCCAACTGTGTTAGCAAAGTGTTCTATGATGGGGATTTCTGAACATGGGAAACGACCTGTGTTTCATAGAATCATAGAGTTGGAAGAGACCTCATGGACCATCCAGTTCAAACCCCTGCCAAGAAGCAGGAAAATAGCATTCAAAGCACCCCCAACAGATGGCCATCCATTCTCTGTTTAAAAGCTTCCAAAAAAGGAGCCCCCACCACACTCCGGGGCAGAGAGTTCCACTGCTGAACAGCTCTCACAGTCAGGAAGTTCTTCCTAATGTTCAGATGGAATTTCCTTTCTTGTAGTTTGAAGCCATTGTTCTGTGTCCTAGTCTCCAGGGCAGCAGAAAACAAGCTTGCTCCCTCCTCCCTATGACTTCCTCTCACATATTTATACATGGCTATCATGTCTCCTCTCAGCCTTCTCTTCTTCAGGCTAAACATGCCCAGCTCTTTAAGCTGCTCCTCATAGGGCTTGTTCTCCAGACCCTTGATCATTTTAGTCACCCTCCTCTGGACACATTCCAGCTTGTCAATATCTCTCTTCAATTGTGGTGCCCAGAATTGGACACAATACTCCAGGTGTGGTCTAACCAAGGCAGAATAGAGGGGTAGCATGACTTTCCTGGATCTAGACACTATACTCCTATTGATGCAGGCCAAAATCCCAATGGCTTTTTTTGCCACCGCATCACATTGTTGGCTCATGTTTAACTTGTTATTCACGAGGACCCCAAGATCTTTTTCACATGTACTGCATCTTTGCATTTCATTTTTTCTGCCTTAGTGGAGTATCTTGCATTTGTCACTGTTGAACTTCATTTTGTTAGTTTTAGCCCATCTCTCTGATCTGTTAAGATAGTTTAGAATTCTTCTCCTGTCTTCTAGAGTATTGGCTATCCCTCCCAATATGGTGTCATCTGCAAACTTGATGATCATGCCTTCTAAGTCATTAATACATTGGCCTCCCTCTGTCGGTGATTCGGAAGCTCAAGTTGGTACAAAACGCAGCTGCTCGGCTTCTTGCGGGAATTCCGATGAGATGCCACATAACACCAATCTTACTACAGCTGCATTGCTTACCAATTGAGCACCGGATCACTTTCAAAGTGATGGTACTCACCTTCAAGGCCTTGCATGGTCTGGGGCCAATGTATCTGAGGGATCGTCTCACCCCCTACCACCCCCAGAGATCCCTCCGTTCTGAGGACCAAGATCTATTGGAAGTCCCCAGTGTCAAGACCTTGCGTCTAACGGCAACCAGACGCAGAGCCTTCACAGCAGTGGCGCCATCAGTCTGGAATGCTCTGCCACCTGAAGTTCGTGCCCTGCGGGACTTACCAGCTTTCCGCAGTGCATATAAGACATACCTGTTCCGACAGGCTTTTAATGTTTGATACTGTTGTTTTTAAATTGTTTTAAATTGCTTTTAAACTTTGTTAGATTTTAGCCATTCTTGTAAGCCGCTCCGAGCCCCAGGGGAGTGGCGGCATATAAGTTTAAATAATAAATAAAAATAAATAAATAAAAATCAAAATGTTGCACAGGACCGGGCCCAGGACGGAACCCTACGGCACTCCACCCATCACTTATTAGATTAAAAATGCTGGGTATAGTGTGGGAGCATGCTTGGAAAGGCATGATTTCCAGCGTGTGATGGGCAAAAGCGAATGATGTGGGGCGCCAGCTGACAGATTCCCCCACATCAAGGACCTCCATATGATGAGGTCTCAAGTGAATACACAGCCATAGGTAGTGGTGGGAGGAAGAGGGGCTTTGTATATTTTTACCTATATGTATTCTATTGTATTCTGCCTTAATGTGAGTCAACCTGAATCCCAGCCTGGGAACAAGCTGGGTTATAAATAGAATGATTGATGGATGGAATGGACCCACCACCCCATTGTTGATGTCCTCATTTATTGTGACTATATCCTGTACTGGCTTGGCAACTCCTGGGCCAGAATTAGTGCCAACAAGCTTGGCCGGAGCTGGACCAAATTCTAGACCAGGCATGGGCAAACTTTGGCCCTCCAGGTGTTTTGGACTTCAACTCCCACAATTCCTAACAGCCTACCGGCTCTTTGGACTGCATTTAAGGGTGATTTTCAGAGATGCCAAAATTATAATTTTAACACATGCCAGAATGCTTCACTTTGATTAAAATAATAATAACAAAAAAGATATTTCCACACTGCTAATTTCTGGCTCAGAAACATGTATGAGCTGTTTCCTTAGAAAGAATTATGTTAGAAGTGTTGTTTATTCACGTGGAAGATGTTTTTCTTCAAAAGAACACACACATACACAGAGAAATGTCAATAAAACAAAGGAAAGGAAAGGTTCCATGAGAGGTAATATTGACTGATTCAATTGCCCTTTTCAGTGTCTCGTGGAAACAAAAACAGCAAATACATAATTTATTGTGTTATTTTATGAATTCTTTCAGTGCCAGTCTTAACACAGAGAGAGAAAATAAAGATGTTGGAAGCTTAATAGAGAAGGTTCTTTCCTTCCAAAGATAACTAAAAGGAAGGAGAACTTGATGTAATATTTAATGGGGAAAGAAACTAATTGAGCAATTGTCTCCGAATAGCTCCTGTCTTCTTTTTATTCTTTCCAACTATGCCATTTATATAATCAAGATCAAAGTGAGACGTTTCAGCTTTTGAAAGTGGAAAATATAATTCCTAAAATATTTCCATGCCTTGTAAGCAGAAGGTATATTTTGTGCTAATTATAATTGTTACAGGAAAGAAACAAAAATATTGTACTGATTCTGTCTTTGCTTAACCTCCTTTTAGTCAGCACTTTCTGCTTTTACTGAAAAGGCAAGGACAGAAAATGGTAGCTGTTGGCTATGTCATCTGCTTAAAAATATTTATCTGCTATAATACCACAGTAATGAAAGGACCAAGGCAATGACATCTCCAGCCCATCCGCTGTTTGGATATTAGCCAGCACGCCAAGAAATAGCTTTCTAAGATCTACAGAAATATTCGCAGGGACACCTCAGCAAGCAAGAGTCCAAAAGTGGCAGATAAAAACCCGGAACCTCAATCAGTGATACCTGATGAGAAAATCAGTGATACCTGATGAGAAAATCCCTCTTGAGCACACAGAATACTGGGCGACTTTGAAGGCACTGAACAGACTGTGCTCTCGGACCACGAGATGAAGAGCCAATCTTAAGAAATGGGACTACAAAGTGGCATCCATGACATGTAAGTGTGGAGACGAGCAAACCACAGACCACTTACTACAATGCAGCCTGGTCCCTGCCACTTGCAAAATGGAGGACCTTCTCACAACAACACCAGAGGCACTCCAAGTGGCCAGTTTCTGGTCAAAGGAAATTTAGTATAATGCCAACTTTTAAACTTTGTTTATGGTTTTTGTATTATAATTGCATTCTCAATTTGCTTCTGACATGATGAATAATAATACCACAGATTTTCATCTTCCGACTGCATCCTTAGAAGTAATGCATACCAGTTTGGTGGGCCCACCAAAGGACATGTGACTATTGTTTGTTTGTTTATTTATTGATTTATTTATTTGCTGGCTTGTCTGAATTACAACCCACTTGTGTTCTGAATGAGACTGAAAGCTGGGACTGGGACCACATGGAGGTCTCATTAGTAATCAGTATCATGTAGCCAGTGCAGTTTGGCCCTTTTCCCCAGCTGCTCCAACAGTGCACATAACATCAGTTGTATATTCATTGCCCCATGTGAATGCGCCAGTTCATACAATCCTGGCTTGGTTGAGAGCTCACCAGCAATTCCATACCCTCAGAGGCAATTAATTTTCCCTTAACAAGAAAGTCTAAGAAAAAAAATGTTTGCCACTTATTTAGAATATGAACTCAAAGTTCTATTATACTAGGACAGGTCAACATCAATAGTCCAACGCAATATGCCCACATATCACATGAGGGTTCTGTTCAAAGATCCTTTATGTGATACAATTTTCATATAATCTGGAACCCTATTTTTCTGACTTGAAGTGAACAATGTTTTGGGTTTCTTAGGAGGAAATTTCATCAGAAGATAATAATAATAATAATAATAATAATAATAATAATAATAATAATAATAACAAAACTTTATTTATACCCCACCACCATCTCCCCAAGGGGACTCGGGGTGGCTTACATGAGGCCAAGCCCAGCAATACAATACATCAATATACAACAGAACACAGTAATAAAATATAAAGAAATAAAAATACAATACAAAAACCTTTAGAAATAACACTTCAAACAAAGTAAAGAAGTTGACCACAGAATCATTTTTTTTTTGTCGTGTCAGGAGCGACTTGAGAAACTGCAAGTCGCTTCTGGTGTGAGAGAATTGGCTGTCTGCAAGGACATTGCCCAGGGGACGCCCAGATGATTTTGATGTTTTTATCATCCTTGTGGGAGGCTTCTCTCATGTCCCCGCATGAGGAGCTGGAGCTGATAGAGGGAGCTCATCCACCTCTCCCAGGATTCGAACCTGCGACCTGTCGGTCTTCAGTCCTGCCGGCACAAGGGTTTAACCCACTGCGCCACCGGGGGCTCCAGAATCATATTGGAAGTGAGGGAGAAACATTCTCTACGCATCCCTAGGTCTTTCTGTGCAATTCTATGGTATTCAAAGCCATCTGTATATCAGTGAAGCAGCATTCAACAAGCTTATAAAATAAGATGTATTGTCTTCTCTGAAAAAACCATTGGACGAATTGATACCAAATTCGGACACAATGCACATATCAGGCCAACGAGTGATCATCACTCATAAAAACACTGAAAACACAGCAGAAAAGACTTTAAAAGCCAAAAAACAAAAAAAAATACATTACAACACATGTGCAAAACCACATCTATATATGCAAACACACATATACACAAATATATATACACACAAAACACATATACACAGACTGGGCCACAGCAGCACGTGGCAGGAGCCGGCTAGTAAATAAATAATAAGATGGACATATGGTGTTAGCTACCCAAAGCACACACAGGAAAAGAAAAATACACTTTCCGTTATTGTCAGGGATTGGTCTCAACTGATAAAAATGCTTAAGCAGATTCATATGTTGGAACGGTGTGTGAAATCTATTCCTGGTTCCTCAAAGCTCTGATAAGTCTGAATAAATTGCAAGTTGTGTTTAATCCAGTGAGACTTCATAGATGCTATGAACTTCTTATACATTTAGCAGCTGTGATAAATAACACTTGGGAGAAAATGTTTCACATTATCCATCAGTAGATTCTTTGACTGACAGATGATAGATTGCTTTCCCAGCGGGTGTCAGTAATGCATGCTAGAGCACATCTACAATCTGCAAGCTATTTGCTCTAAAGTACTCTTACTACTTACTACTTTCAGTGAAACTTCCTAGATTATACAATGAAAGATTCATAAACTGCAGTTGCTTCCAAGATATTCACTCTCACCAATTATTGATGTAATGTAGCCAAAGCTAATTTCATATTCTTGATTTGATTTAAGCTGTATCAAATGCCACTGATATAAAACGATGAGAGAGCTCTTTTCTCTTTATGCATTTTTTCCTACCTTAAGCAGTGAGTAATTGAAGTGTTCTGTTCTACATCAACAGAAAGATCAAGAAAATCTTCATCTTTGCTACTAACCTGGAAATAAAAACAAACAAACAGAAAAATCAATAGTATGTTACAGCACTACCAGCCAAACTGCCCGATTTGAAGAATGTATGTCCACCAATAAATGCTCAGAGGCATGACTATAAACATGCTGGCACAATGTCAAAACCTAGAATATCACAACCTAGGAAATTGTGCCATATATTGGAGGAACATTAAAGCATTGTGACAGGCAAATTGTTGTGTGCCTTCAAGCCCTTTCTGACTTACAGTGACCGTAAAATGACCTTATTATAGGGTTTCCTGGGACTGAGAGTATGTGACTGGACTACGGTCATCCTGTGGTTTCCCACGGCTGAGTATTTATTTATTTAAAACATTTATATTCCACCCTTCTCACCCTAAAGTGGACTCAGGGCGGAGCACAGCATATACACGGCAAACATTAGAGCATTAGAAAACATTTATCAAAATATTAAAATACACCATTTAAAACCGTCCTAGTCATCCGTGTAAAATCTAATTGGCCTAGTCATCTTTCCTATTGCTGCTTTATTGCCCTGTCCCGAAAGCTTGGTCCCACAGCCAAGTTTTTACCATCCTTCTAAAGGACAGGAGGGAGGGGGCCATCCTGATCTCACCAGGAAGGGAGTTCTATAGCCAGGGAGCAATCATCGAAAAGGCCCTGTCGCTCGTCCCCACCAATCGTGCCTGTGACAATAGCGGGACGGAAAGCAGGGCCTCCCCAGAGGATCTTAATCTCCGTGATGGTTCATAGGAAGAGATGCGTTCGGACAGATAATTTGTGCCGGGGCCATTTAGGGCTTTATAGGCCAAAACCAGCACTTTGAATTGTGCCCGGTAGCAAACTGGCAGCCAGTGGAGCTGGCGTAACATGGGAGTTGTATGTTCTCTGTATGCCACCCCAGATATTAACCTGACTGCCTCTCATTGGACTATTTGAAGCTTCCGAGTAGTCTTCAAAGGCAACCCCACATAGACTGCGTTGCAGTAGTCTATCCTAGATGTAACGAGAGCATGGGAATTGAATTCTGATTTCCTGAGTCATAGTCCAGCACTCAAACCACTACTCAAATCTCCAACCTATTTACATGTTATGACTTAACATGGATAAGGAAATTACCTAGGTAATTTCTAAATACCCCTCCCTAAGTCACAAATTTCCAGATTCCATAGTAAACAACCACAGCAGTTAAAGTGGAATCATAATGGTATAATTGCGTAGCATGAAAGGGACACTGGTTGCTTTTGTTGTTCTCTCAGTGCTGGAAACATTACGTGTAGCTATCCCAAAATAACCACAGTCAAATACAAGGCTTCACTTGTACATTCTATCAAGGGGACAACAAAGATCTGTGTTTTCTTAGGACAAAAGTGCTAATTATAACACATCTCATAATTAAAATTATTGTGTTCACCCCCAATCTAGGGATATGCCTTTCATACAGCACAATTTGGCACACATCACATGCTAAATCTAGAAAATTGAAAGCACAATGATTACTTCCATGAGATTGGCACAAGAGAAATCTGGACAACTTTATATTCAGGTGATGAGATGAACTTCTGGCCGAGATCAGATTAATGAGAAGCCAGAGTGGGTTGCTACTGTAACTCTAGCTCTAACCCTTCTGCACTGCCATATAATCCAGGTTATCAAAGCAGATAATCCACATTATCTCTGGATTATATGAGTCTACACTGCCATTTAATCCAGTTCAAAGCAGATAATCTGGATTTTATATGGCAGCGTAGAAGGGGCCCAAGTCCATATGTGTATGTATGTATTTGCCTTCAAGCCATTTGACGACTTATGTTTACTTAGGCAAGGAATACTTAAAGGTGGTTTTGTTATGAAAGAACGAAACATGAAGCAGCCTAGATGATGCTACTGGAAAATGAGATTAACAGGAAGACATTGGTTTTTATTTATTTTTAATGGTTTTGTACGGGTTTTATAATGTTGTTTGATTGTTTTTAATTGTATACTATGAACTATTATGGCATTGAATTGCTGCCAAATTGTAAGCTGCCTTGAGTCGCCTTCAAGCTGAGAAAGGTGGGATAGAAATATTGTAAATAAATAAATAATAGTTCCTTTCTCTGAAATATTTCTGCAGCACCAGACTTTTGTTGGAGGCCTCCCATCCAAATACTAACAAAAGTGGACCCTGCTCAGTTTCCAAGATCAATATACCAACCCTTATATAAACTTTGGTCATGGCTTTATAGTCCATCGCATTCTTGATACAGGGGAAACAGTGAGTATTTCAGAAGAATGCTATGACATTGACTACGATTACGGGCATGTTCCAGAATGGAGTCTCACCAAAAGTTAAAGCCATGCTATGAGAAATAAGTGCCTTTGCCTAATCCAGCAGTTTCCAAACTACTATAATCCAGGACACACCAGTGTATGTCAGAAACCCAAATCTAACAGTGGCTACAGCAAGAATAAACAACCCATGAGTCTCCACATGTTAATGAACTTCTACTCCCATCATCCCTTACCTCTGGTCTAATAGGAATCTGAGTTTTGTTACCACTAATTCCCTCCCCAATCCTCTTCCAACAGAAATTCGGGTAAGAGGGTCATATGCAAGAGGACACAGCTCAGTGCTTACAGTTTCACAGTTCAAGCATCTCGTTTCATTAGTTAGTGTTCCCTGAAAAATCTCGTGCACCCAGGTGACGTCTTGCTTATTGTTCTCTTCCGTTTCATTCATGTTGCCATTTCTTAGTCGGCCATTTTGCTTTTCCTGTTTCTTCTCCTCCTGCAGAATGTCGGCAACAGTGTTGAGCAAGTAGTTCAAAAACTCATGGGCATCTTGTTGCATGTAGTTGTCAAAGAGATCTGCCAAGGGATAAGAGCAAATATTTTCCTGGATTCTGAAGTCAAGGTCTCAGCATCTCAGAAGGGCCCATTGGGCTTCCCTGCCCCAGATCTGATGATGGAGCAGCTGATGGTATTGTAGACCACAGAGGAGAGGACCCCAAATCAAACCCCATCAAACTAAGTGGTTTAGGCCCTTTCTTCTGTGCTAGGCTACTGTCTGAAGTGACAGCAAAATTGGAAGCCACAGAGCAATTGACACATGGCTGTCCTTGATAGCTGCAAGGACTCCAATGGCTCCCAAACTCTAGTCTTCTAAGTGTTTTGGACTTCAGTTCACAGAAACCTCAACTTTATTGGCTTATGATCAGGGCTAAAGCCCCAAATACTTTAGCCAGAATTTGAGAAACACAGTTAAGTCAAATCATAATGATCACCTGCACTTTGAAGGAGATACAATGGGAAGAAAATGCCCAGCAATGCTATTCAGAAAGAAGAAGAGAGAATGAAAACAGGAATGAGACCAAAAAGAGGTACTGGTTAGTTCTGCCTCAGCCTGCTTATACCTGTCCCAGCAAGGCTGCCTAAAGGGAGTGGATGGTGGAGAAAGGACAAGGGCTGTAGCTATGGGGAAAAGAGGAAAATAAGGATATTGTCCCATCATGCTTTTGGAAAATGTGAATCTCCATAACTATTTGGGAAATGGGATTCATAACTTTTTTGAAAACCACTGGTCACAGGAAAGGCATGACCTTGCTAGAGATCATAACCTTTTACAAAGGCATTTATTACAATTTGCGGAAAAAAACAGGACTCTTCTGAGAAGAGTTAAAAACTTGCTTGAGTCAACCTTCTCCTTAGTGGAAAAATATCCACTTAGTATTCATGCAAGGCAATTAGGTTTCTCAGCTGTTAAACTGATAACCTACATATATCTTTGAAATGGTTAGGGACAAAGATATGCTAATGCAAAACAAACAAAACAAACAAAACAAAAAACACACAAAACATATATATATATACAGCAGAGTTTCAGAAGTGTTCTTTCAGTTGCCCAAAAACATCTACTCCCCTTAAAACATCTTGGTTTAAATCATGCTTTCAAGAGACAAAAATAAGCAATCTTCTTTAAAAATAACATATCTGATTTACTCACAAACTTCATATATTTAGCATACATGTATATTTCTTATTGATCCATTTACAGAAAGGATTTGAAGTAGTTTCTCTGTGCAGGTAACACAGAGCATCTTTCTTATAATCAACAGTTCAAAGTCCAAGGCATATCTCCAGTCTAATAGTCTCTTCTCTAAAGCATTCTGTTCCTACAGACTTTTAAACTGTACTGTACTGATTCTGATGCAAAACACACATATACACCGACTTCTAAAAATGGAATCTGAGTCCTGAACATGCCCAGTTCTGATCACATGGTCTGCAGCCCCTCCCACAACAAAGAAGTTAAAGAAAACTGCAAACCAATGCACACATATACAATATAGTAAGCAATCTCAATTATATACATAATAAATAACTAGCGGAGGTTGAGAAGGTTGCTATTTCCAACACAGAGGTAAAGATAAAGGTTTTCCCCTGACATTTAGTCCAGTCATGTCCGACTCTGGGGGGTGGAGCTCATCTCCATTTTTAAGCCGAAGAGCTGGCATTGTCCATAGACTCCTCCAAGGTCATGTGGCCAGCATGAATGCATGGAGCATCATTACCTTCCCATCGGAGCGGTACCTATTGATCTGTTCACATTTGCATGTTTTCGAACTGCTAGGTTGGCTGAAGCTGGGGCTGACAGCAGAAGCTCACGCCACTCACCAGATTCAAACCTGTAACCTTTCGGTCAACAAGTTTAGCAGTTCAGTGGTTTAACCCACTGTACCACCGGGGGCTCCAACACATGCCATGTAAGAATTGACACCTTAATGATTTTTTCCTCCAGTTCCCAAATTTCTAGCATTACAATAACTTCAGTTGAGATTTTAGAAATATATTACTTACCATTCTCCTTTCGTAACCGTGAGATGAATTTTTTGGGTGGGATCACCCCAACCTTTTTCTTCTGGGTAGCAATACTATGGAAAAGGTCCGCTAAACAAGTCAGGAGGTTTTCCTTCTTTTTCTGCTGGGCCTTATATGCCAGCACATTTTCCCGAAATGGCCGGCAAAAATATAGGGCTTGCAAGACCGAGTTACAGTAGCAGGTGTTCCCAAACTGCAAAAGCAAAAGATGGAGGCCAGCAGTGAGACACTCTTCAAGACAACATTCACAGAATCCAACAATTTTCCCCTTGGATTTTCTGATCTTTGTTAAGTTACCACCACTTGCTTACAAGGCACAATTTTTAAATAATGTAGGTCAGACGTCAGTATGTGGAGCTAGAGGATTAATCTTTTTCTAAGAATAAAAATTTACATCATATTAAATTGGCATTGCCAGCTCCTGTTTGCTGCTTAGCATAACATACTTTTTAAAAGGGATGCTTCTGTTCCAGAAGTCCTCAAACATAGCGCTGAAGGCACTCATCAAAATACCTTGACTATGATCCAGAAAGCTTTTTACTGGTGACCTCCACATTAAAAATTTAAGAGCCTCTTGTGATAAAAGCATGTTTCACATGCAGATTTCCACACCTTTTTTGGAATTGGGATGTCGGAATTTTTCACGTGATGTTTTATTGCCAGTATAACTCAAGGGTACAATAGTTTGCGGTTTGGTTAGTTCAATAACGTAGTGCAGGGGTCCTCAAACTAAGGCCTGGGGGTCAGATGCGGCCCTCCAAGATCATTTACCCGGCCCTTGCTCAGGGTCAACCTAAGTCTGAAACGACTTGAAAGCACACAACAACAACAACAATCCTATCTCATCAGCCAAAAGCAGCCCCACATTTCGCATTGAAATACTAATAGGTTTATGTTTGTAAAAATTGTCTTAATTTTAATTATTGTATTGTTTTTAAGTGCTTTTTTAGCACTACAATTAAGATATGTGCAGTATGCATAGGAATTCATTAATATATTTTTTTCAAATTATAATCCGGCCCGCCAAAAGTTTGAGGGACTGTGACCTGGCCCTCTGTTTAAAAAGTTTGAAGACCCCTGACTTAGTGAGTGGAGGAGCTACTCACTAAGCAGCTATTCTTCCTGCCTCTTCAGGGAGCCTACCTGGAAAGATAACTTACCTGATGGATGTTTAGGTCTATTTAACTGACAGGAGTTTATGTATGAAACAATTTCCAACTTCTATATGCCTTAGCCACAAAGTGCAATGAGGTTCATGAGTGGCAACTGCAGCACCCATCAGTCTCTAAACAGTATAGGGAAGATAGGCATTGTAGTTCAAAATGTCACACTTAACCTACTCCAGTTATAATCCTATTTGACCAGTTACAATTCTACTTCAACTGCTGCTTCCAAAGTCATTTCCAATTTATGGAGACCCTAAGTCATGAAGTTTTCTGAAGCTGAGAGTATCTGACCTTGCCCAGGGTCACCCAGTGGGCTTTCATGGCCAAACAGGGAATTAAACCTGGGCCTCCAGATAAGTAGTCCAATATTCAACCCAGTACAACACACTGGTTCCCTTCTCTTTACGTACAATGAATCAAAGAAGAGGATCTTGTTGTTTCAGCAGTGTCACAAGGACAAGACTAGAAGCAAAGCTTACTTTTGTGGACTGTAGCTCTCCAAATGGCCTGGGAGTAGCAGTAGTAGTAGTAGTAGTAGTAATAATAATAATAATAATACTTTATTTATACCCTGCCACCATCTCCCCGCTGGGGACTCGGGGTGGCTTACATGAGGCCAAGTCCAGACAACAAATTACAGCAGAATAAAACCGAAAACGCAAACAATAAACAACATCACAATTACATAACACATATGAATACATAATGATATAAAATTACAATAAACACAATCACAATGACAATGGGCGGACTACATGTAATGATTAAGAGAAAACAAATTAAAAACTGATTAAAAACTCGAGAGAGAAAAGGAGAAGTAGGTTATTTGCGGAGGACGGCTCATTAAAACGGGGGTTGTGGAATTAAGCTTTCCCACAAGGTGGGGGGACGGGACACGTATACTCCAATGACAGAACGTTGAGGCTAAGCAATAGTGTGAGGTTGTATACCTACTCACCAAAGGCGTAGCGGAAGAGCCAGGTTTTAAGGTTCTTTTTAAAAGTTTCTAGTGAAGGGGTTTTCCTAATCTCTCCAGGTAATGAGTTCCAGAGTTGGGAGGCCACAGAGGAAAAAGCTCTCTCCCTTGTGCTTACAAGGCAAGCTTGTGAAACTGGCAGGGGTGAAAGAAGGGCCTCCCCAGGTGTATTGTTGTTACCACCCAATTTTCCCCCAAGAATGGAACTCAAGGCAAATGAAAATGATTGCAATACAGTTCAAAACATATAAAATACAAGAATAAAATGGAATTGAATTATTAATAATATTAAAGCAATTTAAAACACACTCTTTAGGATGGTGAAAAGTAGTTAAAATAGTATAATTTTTAAAAATACATCAAACTTTTCCTTACAAGCTTATTTAAACAGGCTATTTGAACTAAAGCTTTAAAGGAGGGCATTTCAAAGTCTAAGGGCAGCCACCAAGAAGACCTTTTTTGAATTCTCCCCAACTCTACTTATGAAGGCAGTGGGACTAAAAGAAGAGCCACTTTGTATTGTCGAAGGCTTTCATGGCCGGAATCACTGGGTTGTTGTAGGTTTTTTCAGGCTATATGGCCATGGTCTAGAGGCATTCTCTCCTGACGTTTCGCCTGCATCTATGGCAAGCATCCTCAGAGGTAATGAGGTCTGTTGGAACTAGGAAAAAGGGTTTATATTGTTTTTCACAAAGTTAACTTCTCCAAGCTGACCATAGCATTACAGCTGGAGTAGAATGAATGCTGCTATCAGTGGGCCCCTCATCCTTTTTAGGCTGTTCTTTGGATTGTGAACTAACACTTCTACATATATGATTTCAGATTCTGATACTTTTGAAATTCCCCTGTATTTTAACAATCATGTAATAGTTAGGCTTGGACATTTTGTCTTAGACCCAAGTTTGAGTCCTCATCAGATCATGAACCTTACCGGACAACCTTGGATCTATCATTCTTTCTTGGCTTGGTCTACTGCGTGTGATTATTGGGAAGATAAAATTTTGGGGAAGAGAGTACTATGTACTGTGTTGAGCTCACTGGAGGAAAACTAGAATAAATATCTAAGGTAAGGTAAAGGTTTTCCCCTGACATGAAGTCCAGTCGTGTCCGACTCTGGGATGTGGTGCTCATCTTTATTTCTAAGACGAAGAGCCGGCGTTGTCCGCAGACACCTCCAAGGTGATGTGGCTGGCATGACTGCATGGAGCACCGTTACCTTCCCGCCGAAACGGTACCTATTGATCTACTCACATTTGCATGTTTTTGAACTGCTAGGTTGGTAGAAGCTGGGGCTGACAGCGGAAGCTCACGCCGCTCCCCGAATTTGAACCTGCGACCTTTCAGTCAACAGGTTCAGCAGCTCAGTGCTTTAACCCACTGTGCCAATGGGGGCTCAATATATAAATATCTAAACATAATAAAAAATTAATGATACTTACATTGACCAGTCCAAAGTAGTGTTCATTGAGTGGAAATTGCTCTGGTCCAATGTCTTTTTCCAGAGCAGAGGCATTGGTGCCCTGGGGGAAACAAAACAGCCAGTTACCTTTTTCTGTATTAAAATATATTCAAAATATATTCAAAATATCAACCACCCTCCTCAAAATGGATTAGTTATTTCTTGGGTGTTACACCTTCCTTGCCACTCACAGCCCTATCTTTATTCCACCAGGGACACAGGATTGTCATAATCCTTGTGTTTCCTCATAGTATCTTCTCTTAATGCTAGAACTCATCCACAGTTGTTGGTGGGAGAATGTGTACACACAAATAGTACTTCTTCCTCAAAACACACAATTAAGTAGTTCAATTTGCTACCACAAAGCATGTAGTGAGAGACATCCAGATGGTAGAATTTATGCAGCTTGACATTGCTTTAACTGCCGTGGCTCGATGCTATCGAATCATGGGAGTTATACCTTTTGTGAGGCACTAGTACTCTTTCACAGAAAAGGCTAAAGACCTTGTACAATGATAATTATCATGATTCTATAGCAATCATCCATGTCAGTTATAGTGGTGTCAAACTGCATTAATACTACAATGTGATTGGCGTTAAATTTCAAGATTTCATCACATCATGCGCATCATGCACATACCACTGCCATCTGCCTCCTTAACATGAATTACCCATCTCCTGGGTCCATTCTGCTTCCTTGCTGGCTTGCCAGTAGTACAGTGATACAAGGGAACAGGATTCTCCTCCTCTTCCACTTCAACTTGTTATTCCTAAGCTGTTTATTGTTTGCATTTTTATTAACCATTACAGTGAAGAAAAGAAAAGTACTGTATATTCTGGCATATAAGACGACTGGGCATATAAGACGACCCCAACTTTTCCAGTTAAAATATAGAGTTTGGGATATACTTGCGGTATAAGACTACCCCACTTTCAATGCACACCAAATAAAATTTTTAAAAGCATCAGATTTGATTTCAATATGGTAACTTTCCTATTACTGTACCTCCTTCTCTGTTTCTCAGATCTTGCACATGCGCACCTGCACCACTTCACTGCAGTCTTCCGGAGTGAGATCTGAGAGGCAGAGGAGGAGGTATGGTAATGGGATACAAGGGCGGGCCAGACAGGTAAAAGAGGTGTGTTTTTCTGGGCCCAGAGCCACTCTATCTCTTTTTTCCATACCCCGGGCACCCTGCAAGCCTGCAACTTGCTCCACCCTTCACTTACACCTTCCCGGAGAGGCGCCTCTTCACCTCACCATCGGGACTGCATTAAGTCCCCGAATCCTGATGAATGGCTTTTCTTCTACTATACTTGTACAGCGTCACCCTTAATGCTTTCATACAGTCGCTGCATACGGCAGGGACACGGCCACTGCCATTTTTGAGCTCCCCCCACAATATGCAGCAACCACAGATTCTCCAATCCGGATTGGAAGTTTCAGCAACCGCTCTATAAGACGACTCCTGGCGTATAAGACTACTCCTGCATGTAAGACGGCTCCCATGCATAAGGCTACTCCAGCGCATAAGGCGACTCCTGTGTATAAGACTACTCCCGCATATAAGATGACTCCTACGTATAAGATGAACCCTGACTTTTGAGAAGATTTTCTTGGATTAAAAAGTAGTCTTATACGCCAGAATATACGGTATGTAGCCGTATAATCACTGGACCATAGATCAGTGTTTTGGTACAATTGTATGAATGAAAAGAGATGCCTTAACAAAGATGCTCATGCCAATAATTATCCATTATTAACAATCATGAGACTGCCACAAAATAGTGGCTTTGTGCAATAAAGTCCTTAGTTAGGAGTTACATGACTTTATGGAGTATCAGGAGATTGTAGGCACTAGTCAGAGGCTGTAGGAGTATTTGTTGTGGGACCACAATGGAAGGATGCATTCTTGTTTTGCTTCTGAGCTTCCCATAGACAACTGGTTGGATACAATGGAACCAGAATCCTGGATTAAGTAGACCCCGTTGTTCTCTTCTTATTTCCTTTACTCTGTTCCTCAACCAGACCAGATATCATGAAGTGTATGGAAGTCTTGTTGATTTTCAAAGAACATTAGAGAGCAAGATCTATTCCTTCTGATGCATGACATCTAAATGGATCACCAAGGAACTCTCTCACCCGATACCTCATTAACCTGTCATCATCTGTTTTCCACACAGAGTGACGTATAAAAACAAGCAGACCACAGGGCTTTCTGATATTATCTAGTTTTATTTATTTCTGCAGTCAAATCTCATGTTTCCTTATTCTTTTTAACCACCCACTTTTCAAGGAGTGGGGACTGAGAGCAGAACTGGAGGGATGTTTTACTCTGGTCTGGGTTTATATAACAACTGTTTTGTTTTTCTCGCGGTGTAAAGAAAAAACTTGCACAGAACTGGAACAGAAATAAAGAAGATAATTGTGGAGAGCCTGCTGGCTTTAAAAGTAAACCAATTTGCTTGCAGTTGGCAACTATAAATGCTAACACTGTAGGCTTTTTAAAAAGTTTTATCTTGCTCTCAACCTGCTTTTCCTTTTCCAGCATGGTTTCACTGACAACAAAAGGCTGCACTGATTTTTTGTAAAACAACAGCGTATCTGAGTTTCCAGTCCACCTGAGCCTTTCTGAAAGAAAAGGGGCAATGAGAAGGCAAGCAAAGCAACAATGATTCATTGTAGTGCACTGCTGTTCTCCATGGTCTTGGCTCCTACTTTAGATTGCATCATTAGTAGCCAAAGAAGTATCAGATGGAATGCATGGTTTTTATTTAATGCAACACATCTATCAGCAGGGCTATAGCCAAGGGGGGGGGGTGGTTAGGGGTTCAACCCCCCGTCCAAATTTTTCAGGTTACGAAAAACCAGTTTACTCATGAATTTTTTCTGGTAGACCAAATCCCCACGCTAAGTATATGAGAAGCAAAAATTAAATGAGTCTCTCCAGAACTGCAACCAAATTTTGACAATTTATTCACATTGTCATTACTTGCAGCAATCGCAAGTACAGTGTTCCCTCACTTATTGCGGTTGTTACGTTCCAGGACCACTAGCGAAAAGTGAAAATCCGTGAAGTAGGAATGATATATACACAATCCCCCTGCACTGGGTTGGTCTCATGACATCACACAGGACCCCCTCCTTCCGCTCTCCCATCCTTTGCAGCCTCCCCTGCCCACTGTTGGGAGCTTTTATTTTTATTTATTTATCGTGTCATCAGCAACCAGACATTTATATTACATTTTTAACAAAAGCAAGCAAACAGACAGACAAAACACAAAGTTTGCAAGCTTGGTAGTTGATTAAATGTCCTTTGACCAGTAGCTGGCCACTTGGAGTGCCTCTGGTGTTGCCGCAAGGAGGTCCTCCATTGTGCATGTGGCAGGGCTCAGGTTGCATTGCAGCAGGTGGTCTGTAGTTTGTTCTTCTCCACACTCGCATGTCGTGGATTCCACTTTGTAGCCCCATTTCTTAAGATTGGCTATGCATCTCGTGGTGCCAGAGCGCAGTCTGTTCAGCGCCTTCCAAGTCGCCCAGTCTTCTGTGTGCCCAGGGGGAGTCTCTCATTTGGTATCAGCCATTGATTGAGGTTCTGGGTTTGAGCCTGCCACTTTTGGACTCTCGCTTGCTGGGGTGTTCCAGCGAGTGTCTCTGTAGATTTTAGAAAACTATTTCTTGATTTAAGTCGTTGACGTGCTGGCTGATACCCAAACAAGGGATGAGCTGGAGATGTCACTGCCTTGGTCCTTTCACTATTGGCTGCTACTTCCCGGCGGATGTCAGGTGGTGCAATGCCAGCTAAACAGTGTAATTTCTCCAGTGGTGTAGGCGCAGACACCCCGTGATAATGCGCATGTCTCATTAAGAGCCACATCCACTGTTTTAGCGGGCATGCATACTCAGCAACAGAGTAGCATAGCGCAAGGGAAGATGTCTTCACTGTGTCTGGTTGTGATCCCCAGGTTGTGCCAGTCAGCTTTCGTATGTTGGGAGCTGTTGCCCCTGTATCGTCGTGTGGTTCATGTGATTTTCTCATGGCAGAAAACAAGCTTGCTCCCTCCTCCCTATGACTTCCTCTCACATACTTATACATGGCTATAATGTTTCCTCTCAGTCTTCTCTTCTTCAGGCTAAACATGTCCAGCTCTTTAAGCCGCTCCTCATAGGGCTTGTTCTCCAGACCCTTGATCATTTTAGTTGCCCTCCTCTGGACACATTCTAGCATGTCAACATCTCCCTTCAACTGTGGTGCCCAGAATTGGACACAGTATTCCAGGTGTGGTCTAACCAAGGCACAATAGAGGGATAGCATGACTACTCTTCATGACTTGCTAAAAAGCAGTCCCCCTCCCCCAAATTTCTGGCTAAGGCCTGTCCATCAGTAAGGTAAGACATCAGTGATGACCGAGTAAAGCTATTGGCAGACCTTTATTGCCCATTTTCCATTGCTGGAATGTTGAAGTATAACTACAGCTGGGCATTATACAGGGAAACAACAAAGTCCTACACCACTGGATTGGTAACTTTTGACTGTCCCACTTCGATGCCTTGAACTTGCTCAGAACCCCTTCCCTCGCAGCTGGATTTCCCACTGGGAAAACTGGCAGAGAGGTGAAGTTAAGTGATGTGTATCACTGTCACATTGGATTAAGGACGTTGGTCCCCCCCTCTCTCATATTTGTCATTTACTAACTTGTGACATACAAAGATGTAGGTCAGTTCCCTTTCTTTTTTATTCTCTCGTATCTTAGCATGCTGAGCGGCTGCCTCCTTAGCCTGCAGCTACCAAGACTGTCATTCTGCTTCCTTACTAACAGCTTCCATGTCAGCCTCTATTTGTGTTTTAAGTTTTCATTTTCTTCCAGGAATGTACTTCTCTCTCCTCTCATGAATGAATACAGTTGGGCAGATTCATCGGTATGCATGCTTGCACACCCATCCAAACTGACTATTTATTAGTCTTGAACTTTCCACCGTTTCCTTCTTTTTCTCTGGGCTTCTTGATCCTTTGATCTCCGCGCCCGAAAAAAACACCAATGAATCCCCCAAAGGTGAGTTATTTCAAACTGTACTGATGGTTACCACCAATATCCTACTGCATTTGGCACAAATTTGTAATGGTTATATTCACACACTATTGGATGAAAACACCGGCCAATCCCTCTCCAATGCCAGAAATACAGCTTAATGGTGTAACATTAGAAAATGTTGACCATTGCCGCTACCTTGGCAGCCACCTCTCCACAAAAGTCAACATTGACACTGAAATTCAACACCGCCTGAGCTCTGCGAGTGCAGCATTTTTCCAAATGAAGCAGAGAGTGTTTGAGGACTGGGACATCTGTAGGGATACCAAGGTGCTTGCTTATAAAGCTATTGTCCTCCCAACCCTGCTATATGCCTGCAAGATGTGGACTGTCTACAGATGTCACTTGCAACTCCTGGAACGATTCCATCAGCGCTGCTTCCGAAAAATCCTGTAAATCTCTTGGGAAGACAAGCGGACAAATGTCAGCATGCTGGGAGAAGCAAAGACCACCAGCACTGAAGCAATGGTCCTCCACCATAAACTCCACTGGATTGGCGATGTTGTCCGGATGCCCGACCACCATCTCCCACAGCATTTGCTCTATTCTGAACTCAAGAACGGAAAACTGAATGTTGGAGGACAGGAAAAGAGATCTAAAGACCTGTTCAAAGCCAACCTTAAAAACTCTGGCATAGACATTGGGAACTGGGAAGCCCTGGCCCTTGAGCGCTCCAGTTGGGAGGTCAGCTGTGACCAGCAGTGCTGCAGAATTTGAAGAGGCATGAATAGAGGGCGAAAGAGAGAAATGTGCCAAGAGGAAGGCGCATCAAGCCAACCCCGACTGGAACAGCCTTCCACCTGGAAACCGATGCCCTCACTGTGGGAGAAGATGCAAATCAAGAATAGAACTCCACAGTCACCTACAGACCCAAGGCCAGGATATTACACTTGGAGGATCATCATCTTTAGACTATGAGGGATCGCCTAAGTAAGTAAGGATGAAAACTCCAAGTTTCAGAGACGACCTGTCATTGGAACAAAGATTTCTGAAGAAGGCATGTATTCCCCATTTCCTAATGGAAATGATACAGCATACCTTGTGGTCCATGTGATTTTCTCATGACATGTAATCACATTAACAGTGCAAACATGTTTCCTCAGAAGTAAGCACCATGAGAATGCTTGAATTCTGGAAAGGCAATAATCAGTAATGGTCTAGGAACCATAAATCTTGCCATTCTCAGTTCCCCACTTCGAGATACAGGAAAAACAAAGTTCCTCTAAGCACGTGGCAACTGGTCCCATAAATCAATCAGCCGTTAGCCTTCTATCAGTTCAGCAAGGAACAGCTTTTTCTCTTTATTTTACATTATGTACAGTTCAAACTTAGTTCATGTATTTCCGATGCAAGAGAGTGAAACAATAATGGCGACATCATAATATACTCGTTCTTATCTCTAAGACAGCCCCACAAGGAGATGACATAAATCACTGACCGGAAAAATGTCCTACTCTAGCAATCCACTCTCTATGCACCGACTGCTTCATTACTGGTTTCTCTACACTCTGAATGCTGAGACTAAATGGTGATTTTGACTTTTGCATATATTTTTCTTAACTTCAACAATCTGACATCAAAATGGTTATATTCAAACAATACTGGGTGAAAATATTGCCTACAGCACCTGGTATTCACTGTTAGTCTCTCATCCAGATACTAACCAAGACTGACCCTGCTGAACTTTCAAGATCAGATGAGATCTGGGACCTTTAGAGCAGCGGTTCTCAACCTGGGGGTTGCGACCCCTCGAGGGGTCGCCTGGCCATTTCAGAGGGGTCGCGAGGTTGCCTCTTTGGCCCCGCCCCCTCCGACTCCCAAAATAGTGGCCAGGCCCCAGGACCACTCTCTTCTTGCCCCCTTCAAGGCCTCCGCCGCTGGTGGAAGCCTCGAAAAGTGGCGAGAAGAGCGTGGAGCAGCGAGGAATGCCTTCACCCTTCTCTGGGCTCTTCTTCCTCCTCCTCTCCATTTGGGGACCTCCAAATGGAGAGGAGGAGGGGGAAGACCCTGGAAGAGAAGGAGGGTGAGCCTTGCTGCTTCTGCCGCCCTGTGCCACCCTCTTCTTGCCCCCTTCGAGGCCTCTGCCGCTGGTGGAAGCCTCGGAAAGGGCGAGAGGAGCGTGGGGCAGCAGGAGCAGCGAGGCTTCCCATCGCCCTTCTCCTCTGGGCGCTTCTTCCTCCTCCTCTCCATTTGGAGACCTCCAGTATTTTCCATTGGTCATGTGGGTTCTCTGTGCCAAGTTTGGTCCAGTTCTGTAATTTTTGGGGGGTTTCTGGAAGTAAGAGCTGAATCGGTTGAAGGGACTGCAAATCGCATCATCTATTATCCATACTCCCCCAAACTTTTTGTTTTTGTGATTAATCACTATGCTTTAATTAGGTTCAATTTGTAACAATTAAAATACATCCTGCATATCAGATATTTACATTATGATTCATAACAGTTGTGAAATTACAGTTCTAAAGAAGCAATGAAAATAATGAAAATAATTTTATGGTTGGGGGTCACCATAACATGAGGAACTGTATTTAGGGGTCATGGCTTTAGAAAGGTTGGGAAGCACTGCTTTAGAGTATCTATATAAATAAAAAATTAATGTTTGTTTGGACCTAATACACCTATCAGACCAACAAGTGACCATCACTCATAAAAACACTGAAAAACACAGCAGAAGAGACTTGAAAAGCCAGCAACACATGGCAGAGGATGGCTAGTTTAAGATAAAAGGATATATTTAGCACCAGGACCTACAAGGAACTATAGCTGTCAGTGATGGGCACTTGAGTATCCAGTGGGACTTACTACAATTGCATGATCTGCAGAATTATTAGAGCCCCAGATATAGTTGCTGCAGCTAGAAACCAGCAATTGTGCTTCAGCAGTTGTCTAAATGTGTATTCAAACACCAGACCATACAGTTTTCAGAGTGCAGTTTTAAAAATACATAAAACACCCAGCAGCAGCACACAGTATGGAACCATGTTCTCTTTGAGATTTATTCAGCCTGCAGATTCTCACCACAGGGATTGACAAGCAACATTACACACTATCTTCCTGAGTAGCAGTAATGTATGTGGCACTATCAGAAGCTATTATGACATGTTGACATTTTGCATTGAATTCAAACCTCATTTTAGCTATTGTTCAGAAAGCAAGCAAGGGGTGTATGAATATTTTCAAATCACCTGTGGATTTATGGCAATTCCATGAATCCATTAGGGTTTATAGGCTGGGGGGAAATGAAATAATGTCAGGAAACAAAATTATAAATGGCAGCTAGAGCCATACACATCTCTGCAGCGGAACTGCAGCAAACGGTTAACTCAGCACAACTGAAACTAAACTGTGGAAGTATGAGTGATGGGGAAAGACGCACTGCAGAGCATATTGGTAGCAATCGGGAAATGATAGCACATCACAGCAACACACGACAACGGATGGGTCATCTAGTCCTCTATCTCTTTTCCCAGGGAAGTCGGTTGCAAGTGTCTGGGAGACCAACAAAAAGTAATTGAAGACAAAAGATTTTTCCTAGGGTTTCTCCCAACAGATGATATTCAGGGGCATTTAGCCTGTAACCTTTGGGATCTCGTTGTAGTCATCATGATTAGACTAAAAGCCACAGAGATACCTTCTAAAATAATCCACTCAACAGCCCTGTAAAGGAAGTCTGTAGAATCCTGACCAGATTGCAGGGAGAGCTGAAACATGTAGAGGCAACAGCTTTCTTCAAATGAACTGAAAATTCAGGGGTGAAGTAAGACATGGACCAAATAATTCTGTTAAAACCATTCATCAATCACCATACTAGCTCTTAAGTCTACTTCATGTATACGAGGTGCATGCAAGCTTGTGTTTTTTTGTGTGTTTGTGCTGCTGTGAATCCACTCTAAATTTTGATGAACATATCCAAGGTGCACCCTGGATAGCTGCTTTAAAGTTTGGATTAAATCCCAGCAAACATTTACCATTACGTTGACATGGAAGTCACATTTCCCTATGATGTAAATACATTGGGTATTTGATAGTTTATCATTTGTAGTCATGCACATATCCACATCAATGGATGCTCTGCCATTATGCCATCTATAACTCTACCCAGAAATATGTTTCATACAGAAATTGAGTGAGCAAATTGGGGGGGGGGGGGGGGGGCAGGCGAGTGGTGATGTCATGCATGCCAGGAGAGAGGGTGCCATGTGCCTGTTTTGGCACGTGTGCCTTAGGTTTGCCACCACTGCTCTAGGGTATTTAGGTTAGGATGATATATTTTGCACCAGGGCCTACAATAAACTATGACCTACTATGAACTATGACTATCAATGATGGACATGGAGTACCCAATGGGACCAATTACAGTTGCCTTACATGTAGTATCCTCAGAGTCCCAGATATAGTTGCTGGTGCTAGAAACAAGCAACTATGGTTCAGAAGTTGCCCAAATGTGTATTCAATCATTAAACCATACAGTTTTCAGAGTGTGATTTCAAATCTTGTTTTCAGGTTCTGCAAGATAAGTTATATGCAGTGCCATGTAACTAAAATTCCAAGTATCACGTCAAACTAAAACCCCCACTATTTTGCATCACAGAGCCAAGTCAGCTAAAGTGATATAAAATGTTATAATTGTGTTGTATTGATACATTTTTAGTGAGAAGACAACACAGAAATCAATGATTGACATAGGTTTGGTCTCTTTTTAGTTTCAGCCCTCATGAAAGACATCTATTCCACCAAGGAAAATGCTAACTAATCTTTGTTCCTTTCCATGTTTCTGGTCAGCTTAACAATAGCTCCCAAATACATAAGACAGTGTGGCAACTGGCCATAGTGTCATGGATTTGGGGGGGGGGGGGGTGTTTATGATCCAAAAATATCATCTTTCTCAAATTCTTCTGGTGGGTTGTACAACCTTTTTGTTAAGCTTTTTTTTTCTATTTGGAAATCTGATTTGTTTATTTGTTTACTCCCTCATTGTTTTTGAACAAAAACATTGTTTTCAGAAAGAATAATGGCCTGACTTGTCTGACTTGACCACAGTGGTCCACGCTCTGGTTACATCCCGAACAGACTACTGCAACGCACTCTATGTGGGGTTGCCTCTGAAGCTCCAACTAGTCCAACACTCGACAGCCAGATTGCTCATGGGAGCCGGGTACAGGGAGCGCCCCACCTCCTTGTTATGCCAGATCCACTGGCTGCCAATTGGCGTCCAAGCACAATTCAAAGTGCTGGTTTTAACCTACAAAACCCTTTACGGTTCTGGCCCAGTTTACCTGTCCGAATGTATTCTCCCCTATAAACCATCTTTAAGATCTTCTGGAGAGGTCCTGATCTCGGTCCCGCAGCCTTCACAGTCATGCTTGGTGGGGACGAGACAGGGCCTTCTCTGTGCTGGCCCTCCGGCTATGGAACTCTCTCCCGAAAGAGGTTAGGTCTGCCCCCTCCCTCCTGTCCTTCAGGAAGCAAGTGAAATCAGGCATTTCCAGAGTGATGGTCGGTACCGGTACAGACTAAGAACTATTGGGCCACAATGTGCGGACTGAACTGGATGATGTTTTAACTTGGCTATTTGGTTTATATGTATTTTTAACTTATTGTATTTGTATGTTTTTTAAACTGTTATTTATTATCTAGCATTGAATTTTTGCTGTTAGCCATTGAGTCCCTCCATGGAGGTACTAACAGCTAACTAGTACTGTCAACTGCTGAAATCTACTGCAAACAACCAATTGTGAAGTAATATTTGCAATGAATGTGATGCAAACATTCAAATAAGCCCCACTGTTCTTCAGATATTGCATCCATCTCCGCCTTACTATTTGCTAATCAATATACAATAGTCAATTCAAGCAGCAAAAGGAAACTGAAATAGAATTAACCACAATCACAAGCCACTCAGTTCAGTTTTTTAATTCCCAGACACTGTAAGGTTTCTTAAATATTTCAATGGAGTACAACCAGGAGAGTACTAAAATACTGTAACACTATGTAGCAAAAACTGAAAATATACTGTTCCTTGTTTGAAAGTGTCAATTCCTGTTTAATTGTGTGTTACTTACTTTGAAAGCACTTGTTACACATCAGAAACTTTGTTTTTGTGACTGCCATAAACTATCTTGAATTGGTTCAGACCTTACAAGACACTCATTGAAAAACTATAGTGAAATGTGCTTCAGGATATTCCGCAAAAACAAAGTTTTTGCAGTTTAATAAACTTTTTTCCATGTTTGTATGATAGAACCAATTAGAAAGGGAACAAAAATGATGTTAGTGTAATTACTATACTGTCTTTATGAAACCTTACAAACAATGGAATCATAGGGCCCTTCCACACAGCCATATAACTCTGGATATCAAGGCCGATAACCCACAATATCTGCTTTGAACTGGGTTATCTGAGTCCACACTGCCATATAATCCAGTTCAATGAGGATTTTATACAGCTGTGTGGAAGGAGCCATAATAAGGAAAGGCATCTTTTCCTCTAGAGATCTCAACCTTTTCAGCTTACATGACCTCACATGACTCTAACTTCTTAATGGAAGCTATCAAGGACCCCAGCATGAGTTTCGTTGGCGTGTCTTCTGGCAATGAAAGTAAAGGCAAAGACTAATTTCAGTGGAACACTGCCAAGGTAGAAAAGGCTCATAATTTTCACTGCATTTTGAAAAATTGCTGGTGGTGACCACAATTTGGCTGTGAGCCCACACATGATGAAGAACCATGGCCTTAACCTATAGGCAAGCTCCATTCCCCAAGTTAGAAGAATGGTGGGTGAGAGATCATCAGCAAAGGGAGGAAGAAAGATGGCACTGTTTGTGACTGTTCTTGCAGAACCTAGAAATTGGGTGGGAGATATAAACAACCCCCTCCTTCAAAAATGTTTTGCATGATGTGTTCAGAGGGGTTTTGCCTTTGCTTCCATCTGAGGCTGAGATAATATGATTTCTCCAAGGTCATCCAGTGGGTTTCCATGGCTGAGCAACAATTTGAGCCTTGGCATTCAGCATCATATTCTAACACTCAAACCATTACATCACACTGGCTTTCACGTTAATGATGTGGTCATTCATTACTAAAATAATGTAAAATGATGAAAGACTCTGGAGATTTTAAAGTAGGCACCACTTACTCATGGATCCTGGATTCCTCTCATCCCAATACCCAAGCAAATCTGTATGCGTACAAACACACATGAACTATTATGTGCCTCAGGCATTTTCACTAAAGAACAATATGCAACCTGGTCAACTCAGGACAGTCTGCTGCCTCAAATGAACAGCAACCAATGGGCACTACCTCTAGTAAAAAAAAGTACTTTAGAGCTAAACCTCTCACATTTTTATTTGGCTTTTTCTGCAACACATCAGGGCCTTTCCACACAGCAACATAACCCAGAATACACACATAACACTATTCCCAGCCCTGTCTACTTGATTGTTGCACTTTCCTTGCACTCCCTTCAGCTTGTTCTCCACTCATGGAGCCTGAACCGCAGCTATGTTCTTTCTCAGCCATATTATTTTGATGTTGTTTACAATTGTGATTGTTTTTATATTTTATCTGATGTTTTAATTGATTGTGTTTTATTTGTAATTGTTGGGTTTGTCCCTTGTAAACTGCTCTGAGTCCCCTTGGGGAGATGGTTATTGGGGTATAAAAATAAAGTTATCATTATTATATTATTATTAATACCAAGGCAGGAAATCCCACATTATTTGAATGTGGAGTCAGATAACCCAGTATTTTTATATTCAGGGGTATAAAAATAAAGTTATTATTATTATATTATTATTAATACCAAGGCAGGGAATCCCACATTATCTGAATGTGGAGTCTTAATACATAGGCAGGAAATCCCACATTATCTGAATGTGGAGTCAGATAACCCAGTTCAAAGCAGTTATTGTGGGATTTTCTGCCTTGATATTCTAGGACATAGGGCTATATGGAAGGGCCCTGCGTTCACACTGCAATATAATCCAATTCAATGTGGATTTTATACAGCTGTGTGGGAGGGGCCTCAGAGAATCCTACAAAAGCCTCTCTCCCTCCTTTGTAGCAAAAGCTAAAATAATGTAAGGCTTGATAATAACAGATTAACTAAGGGCCCTTCTATACTATCATAGAATCCAGATTATTAAAACAGATAATCCATATCATCTACTTTGAACTGGATTATATGAGTCTACACTGCCATAAATTCCAGTTCAAAGCAGTTAATCTGGATTTTATATGGCAGTGTAGAAGGAACCTTAGGGCCCTTCCATACAGCCCTATATCCCAGAATATCTAGGCAGAAAATCCCACAATATCTGAGTATGGACTCAGATAACCCAGTTCAAAGCAGATATTGTGGGATTTTCTGCCTTGATATTCTGGGATATAGGGCTGTATGAAAGGGCCCTTACTCACATTTTGCTGATCTTTCTTAACACCAAAATTTCCTGTTTGAGATACTTATCTGGGGTGCATCTATACCAGGGGTCCTCAAACTAAGGCCCGGGGGCTGGATATGGCCTTCCAAGGTTATTTACCCAGCCTTCGCTCAGAGTCAACCTAAGTCTGAAATGACCTGAAAGCACATAGCAACAACAACAACAATCCTATCTCATCAGCCAAAAGCAGGCTCACACTTCCCATTGAAATACTAATACGTTTATATTTCTTAAAATTGTTCTTCATTTTAATTATTTTATTGTTTTAAGTGTTTTTTGCACTACAAATAAGATATGTGCAGTATGCATAGGAATTCATTCATTTTTTTCAAATTATAATCCGGCCCTCCAACAGTTTGGGGGACTGTGACCTGGCCCTCTGTTTAAAAAGTTTGAGGACCCCTAGTCTAGTCTGTAGTTTGTCACTGCTTTAACTGCCATGACTAACTATGATGGAATCTGGCAATTTGTGATTTGGAAAGATATCAGCAATCTTGGGCAGAGAAGGTTAAAGATCTTGTAAAAGGACAACTCCCATGATTCAATAACATCAAGCATGGCAGTCAAAGTGGTGCCATGCTGCATTCATTCTAGAGCACAGATGCACCCTCATTTTATAGCAGGGCAACATTGGTCTTGAAGCTCCAGTCTAAACAACATGAAACATCTGGCCATAGCATTCCAGTTATTCACATCAGCTGCCCATTCGCATACACAAGAAACGTCAGACCAGTTTAATGCAGAGCTGGATGGCTAAAGACAAAGCTTGTATTTCAATTCAGACCATTCACTATTTAGATTTGTATATATCAGTGAATAGATCCAATGTTGCTGATTTATTACAGCTGTCACCCAGCTGAAGATATGGCCCCTATCCAAAAATGAGTTATAAACACCAAGCACAGCAGAACAAGCCTCATTAATGTCTCAGTAGCAAGATGACCAATGAAATTCCCAATGCAAACTTTGTCAAAATGAAATTCTCTCATAAAAGGCAGAGTGTAAACATTTTTTTCACTAGTAGGATAGTAAGAGCAATAAACATCCACTACCATTTATTTTTCAAAAATGCAATCCACCATGGTTAAATATACACTTTAAGGAGCTGCCTGTGGAATATTTCTGTCCTTTGAAAGTACAGATGCCTTGAAAAGCCTGTTTAAACCATTGTTCCTATATATTGCTTTCTGCTGCTCCAAAAGAAGAAAGGAATGTCGATTGTTGATCCATAATAGTGGCAGGAATATCTTAATGCAGTATTTGTCTCATATGTTCCATCTAACCTTGCAATAGCATGCTTTGAAATTATTATTAGGAAATTATTATTATTATTATTATTATTATTATTATTATTATTAGCCATCCCCTGCCACGTGTTGCTGTGGCCCAGTCTTGTGATCTGGAAAATAAAGTAATGAGAAAGTGTTGGTTTCTAATATATGTAATTTCTTTATGCTTGTGGGTAAACAGTATTTCTTGCTGTTTCTTTGTCAGTGTTGATATGGAGATTGGTTTGCCTACTCTGGAACATACAACATATAATTGTCTTTCTTTAGGGGTCCCTTTCAAATCTATGATACTATATCTCCGTGTGCGTGAATCATATCGATCTATCTATATCTATGGCTGGATGGCTCTTTGTCAGGAGGGCTTTGATTATGTTTTATTGCCCTGGTGAAGGGAGTTGGACTGGATGGCCTTAAGTATTTTCTGTTGCTCATGGGGGTTCTGTGTGGGAAGTTTGCCCCAATTCTGTCATTGGTGGAGTTCAGAATGCTCTTTGATTGTAGGTGAACTATAAATCCCAGCAACTACAACTCCCAAATGACAAAATCAATTTTTTGAGTGATGGTCACTCCTTGGGTTAGTAGGTGTCTTGTGTCCAAATTTGGCGGCAATTCATCCAGTGATTTTTGAGTTATGTTAATCCCACAAATGAACATTACATTTTTATTTATATAGATTATTATTATTATTATCATCATCATCATCATCATCATCATCATTATTATACCCCACTTTTTCTTTCCACAAGGAGACCTCAACATTGAATGATTAAGTGTGTGGGTCCTCTGATAAAAGAAGCTGGTCAGCTCAGATCTTCTATGAATGCAGATAATATTCAATCAAAACACTGTGTCAAAGTACCAACTCAAGGGGCCTGATATTCCAACACTGACAAGAGAGAGACAACACTGGACATGAAAAAGCACACAGAACTGTCATTGTGACTGTAACAGAATAATTAATTTAATGGAAGTTTTAACTGTGTTTATTAATGTTGATATATATCAGATACAGGCAGGAGTTGGCTACAGCTGATTGGTTGATGCATTGCCATAGTAGCGTAGCCCCTGCAGTAGAAATGTACCCATTTCAGTTTAGCTAGGAGGACAACGGGGCGGAGCTAACTGAAAGGAGAAGAGGGGACATTTTAAAATATGAGGCAGTCTTTAGCCAGGTGAGCTAAAAGGAAGATGTCTCTGACTATGAGTGCTGGAGTGAGGAGGTTCCTATTCTAAGTTTAAGTCGTCAGCCTTGACATTTAAAGTGTTAAAGGAACCATTTTGAATTAGAATCTAGTCTGTGAGCTAGGGGAAAGGAAATCCCAGTGTAACATGGTGCCTTCTGTGGCAAAACTGAAGTAATAAAAGGATAATCTGAATATAAGTCTTCAGCTACAAGTTTTCCTACAACTGGACTCATGTTCTAGAAGTTGGAGTTCAGTTCCTCCATCCTTCAATGAGTCAGCCTTTTTGCCATCCCAATCTCAATTTCTGAATCATAAATTTAAGCAAGAGTGCAGAGCGGAGACACACTCATTGAGGCTGGGAATCTTGACATCTTTGGATAAGAAGGGTAGAACCAGGATGGAAACTACAACTTCGGTTGAACTAAAATTCTTGCAAACATAACAGAAAGAATAAAACTGAATAAACTCCTTTCTTCAGTTCCTGGGGACCACTAAGCGGACCATACTCAGCAACTTTGAAAGAACTATAATTTCAACCAACTATTTTAATGTTTTAAATCACATTAACTCCATGGATTGTTCATTTTGCAATAATACAAAATCGTGTTACCAATTTTTGCATGTTTTAACATTGTCCTAGCTTTAATTAATTAATTAATTAATTACATTTATATGCCACCCTTCTCACCCCGAAGGGGACTCAGAGTGGCTTATAAGGTATATATTACATACAATATATTATATTATTAGCACTAATATCAGCATTAAACATTGCTATATTGCACCATACCACTATATCGTAATATTATTAGTAATATTACATGTAATATAAATATATAATTATAATATCATATTATTATTATTATATTGCATTACATTATAATATTATAAATATTATATGTATACACAATCTATTTTATATATATATATATATATATATATATATATATATATATATATAACACAATGTAACATATTTTTTGTTTCTGTGTTACAAATGTCATTTCCTAATCAGTTCTGTCATAAAAACATGGGAAAGGTTTATTAAATTGCAAATTGCGGGACATCCTGCAGCACATTTTGCTAATTTTTCAATGAATATCTCATAGTTTCAACCAATCCAACATAGTTTGTGGCAGCCACAAAAACAAAGTTTCTGGGGCATAACAACTACTTTCAAAGTGTGCAGCACACAAATAACACTTTCGAACCAGGAACTGAATTTGTTCCAAAATGTATTACATAGTATAATTCATAAGCTGCCTCGAGTCCCAGAATTGGGGCAAGATGCGATATAAATCAGGGATCCTCAAACTTTTTAAACAGAGGGACACGTCACAGTCCCTCAAACTGTTGGAGGACCGGATTATAATTTGAAAAAAAATATGAATGAATTCCTATGCACATTGCACATATCTTATTTGTACTGCAAAAAAAGAAGAAGAAGAAGTTAAAAACAATACAATAATTAAAATGAAGAACAATTTTAACTAATATAAACTTTGTTAATAAACTTTAGTTTTTAATGGGAAGTGTGGGCCTGCTTTTGGCTGATGAGATAGGATTGTTGTTGTTGTTGTTGTTATGTGCTTTCAAGACTTAGGCTGACCCTGAGCAAGGATCGGGTAAATGACCACGGAGGGCCGTATCCAGTCCTTAGTTTGAGGACCCCTGATATAAATGAATGAATTAGTCCTGTAATAAATACTTTTTTTGCCAGCCTGGTAGAATGGTTTGGACCATGGCTCTGAAAAGCAGGGTTTGCACCCCACTGGGTGAGCTTCGACAAGTCACTCTCTCTCAGTCTCCATGGAAGGTGAGGGACAACACTCTGAACAAATCTTGCCAATATAATCAAGGGAGAAACTCTGAAACCAGATGCTGACCTTTCACATCTGGTTACCTCTGTTGAGGAAGGGGCTCCGCTTCCTAGAAAGCTTGTGCTGAAGAAAAACCTGTTCACCTTGAAGGAGATTCTTGGGATGCTTTGCATGCAGCATCTTAACTTCCTTGGAAGTTGGGCCTGGTTAAATTGGCCCTGGTTAAATTGGTTTAGAAACATAGGCCCCTTCTACACTGCCATGCAAAATCCAGGTGATCTACTTTGAACTGGTTCTATGGGAGTGTACCCTCATATAATCCAGTTCAAAGCAGATAATATGGGTTGTCTGCTTTGATCATCTGGATTATATGGCACTGTAGACACATATAATGCAATTCAAGGCAGATGTGGATTGTCTGATTTGATAATCTGGAGTATATGGCAGTGTAGACTTCCTTGGAGACTAGGACGCGGAACAATGGCTTCAAACTACAAGAGAGGAGATTCCATCTGAACATTAGGAAGAACTTCCTGACTGTGAGAGCCGTTCAGCAGTGGAACTCTCTGCCCCAGAGTGTGGTAGAGGCTCCTTCTTTGGAAGCTTTTAAGCAGAGGCTGGATGGCAATCTGTCAGGGGTGATTTGAATGCAATATTCCTGCTTCTTGGCAGGGGGTTGGACTGGATGGCCCATGAGGTCTCTTCCAACTCTTTGATTCTTTGATTCTATGATTCTATATAATCCAGTTCAAAGCAGATATGGGTTGTCTGCTTTGATAATCTGGAGTATATGGCATCATAGACTTGATAATCCAGTTCCAAGCAGATAATATTGATTGTCTGCTTGGGTAATCTGGATTATATGGCAGTGTAGACCCATATAATCCAGTTCAAAGCAGATAATATGGATCGCATCTCCTTCTATGAACCGACGGGAACTCTAAGATCTTCCAGGCAGGCCCTCCTTTCGCTCCCACCTCCGTCACAAGTACGTTGGTGGGGACGAGAGAGAGGGCCTTCTCGGTAGTGGCCCCCCACCTCTGGAACACCCTTCCAAAGGAAATAAGACAGGCTCCATCCCTCTCCTCCTTTCTTAAGAGCTTGAAGACCTGGTGGTTTCAACAAGACTTTGAGAATGACCAGTTCTAGCCTTATACTTCCTACCTATTACCACGGTCATCCCTCTAATAGGCCTTGGAAATGAGCATCCACAGCCCCGTATCTGTATTGCTGTTAGCCTATTATAGCACTGTACTCAAATCCCGGTCCCCTCATATTTTTGAGTTTACAGTAGCCTTGGCCCGGCCTTTCAACAAGCCTTTGAAAATGACCAGTTCTAACTCAGGCCTACATATTGTCGAATACAGCCTTATTCTTCCTACCAGTTACCCAGATACTTTCCTCTAATCGGCCCTGGAATGAACAGCCACAGACCTGTACCTAATATTATTGTTGCCTGCTATAGCATTGCACTTAATTCCCGGGCAAGAATTTTTGGTGTATTGTCGAAGGCTTTCATGGCCGGAATCACTGGGTTGTTGTAGGTTTTTCCGGGCTATATGGCCATGTTCCGGAGGTAATTTTTCTCCTGACGTTTCGCCTGCATCTCTGAGGATGCTTGCCATAGATGCAGGCGAAACGTCAGGAGAAAAATTGCCTCCAGAACATGGCCATATAGCCCGGAAAAACCTACAACAACCCAAGAATTTTTGGGCTTGCACAAATCTTGGCCTGGCCTTTTACATTTTTAATTGCCTTGAACATGGAAGATTACTTTTAATATATGTGTGTTATGACGACAACTTTTATGCTTATATTTTGTTTGTTAATCTTATGGTTATGTTGTTTTTATTCTGTATGTTTTGTGATATTACTTAGGAATTGCTCCAAGTCCCCTTGGGGAGATAGAGTAGTATATAAAGTATTATTATTATTATGGAATTCTGGGAGGCGCAACTTTGGCAGAGAAGGTTGAAACCCTTGGACCCCTCCACACAGCCACACAACCCAAAATATCAAAGCAGATAATCCACAATATCTGCTTTGAACTGGATTATTGGAGTCCACACTGGCATATAATCCACTTCAAAGCAGATAATGTGGGATTTTATATAGCTGTGTGGAAGGGCCGGGCCCCTGGTCAAACTACATTTCTTAAGATCCCACAGCATTGAGCCAAGGCAGTGAAAAGTGGTGCCAAAGTGCATCAATTCAACAATGCAGATGCACCCTTAGAGACATAACTCTGGGCGGTTTGGAGTGCAGATCCCACCTATGGGACCATTCCTGGAAAAGGCGGGGTTTTGCCTTGTGCAAGGAGGGGGGCTCCTCAGGGTTGGGCGGCCCCTTCCTCTCAGGAAAAGGGCGGTCCTGCAAATCTGGCGAGAAGGAACCCCACCTCCTGCTTTTTTTTTGCAAAATCCGATCCCCCCTCCCCCTCCCAAAAATAATCATAGCAGAGCCCTTGCCCTCCAGTACTCACCATATTACAAATGGAGGCGATGTTTCTGACAGTCATGAGTCTAAAGGTTGCAGCGATCCCCCACCGCCATCTTTATGAGGTGAAACCCGAAACGGTCATGGTTGGGGGAAGGGGGGGGGAGGAAGAGGAGGAGGAAAGAGAGACAGGGGCAGGAGGAAAGCTCTAGCTTGGGGATCGGAGGATCAGACGGCGGGAAGAGAGAGAGAGAGAGGGATGAGCCAAGCCCCCAGTCCTTCCTTCTCTGCCTTTGCCGGCTGCTCCTTCCTCTCTCTCCACTGCGCCGCCTCCCTAGCCCTCTCCTTATTTGCTGAACCGATCGCCTAGATCTACAGGGATCCGCTGTGTCCTGGCTAGGACTGGACTACTAATAATAATCCCCCTCTCCCGCTTCCTCTTCTTCTCCTTCCTCTTCCTCCTCCTCCTCTTCCCTTCTCTCCATCGCCGAGCAGCGCCCCAGTGATCAACTTTGACAGCGGCATTGAAAACAAGGGAAGGTCAATCCCCGCGAGTGGCGTGGCCGGCAACCAACCGCTTGGCCCAATCGACGGGAGGCAGCCAATGGGGAGGCGAGGAAGGCCAAAGGGGATGGTCCCACCCACTGGGGCACCCAAGAGGAGAAGAGTTTTAGGGGAAAAGGGACCTTGGCCTGGGTTTGGCCTGAGTTCCTCCAGAAAAAAAAAAAGGCTTCTACAACTACATCTAATGAGGCCTTGCCACTTGATGCCTGCTGTCTGTTGACAGTGTTTGCCCTCTTGCAGGGGACCCCAAATTGTCCTAGGCCAGTGATGGGCAATCTTTTGAGCTTGGTGTGTCAAAATTCGCCCAAAAACTGAGTATAACTCAGGTGGGGTGTCACTATGAGAAACAAACCATAATTTCACAATATTTATAGTTTACTAGCCGTTCCCTGCCACGCTTTGCTGTGGCCCACATGGGAGTTCTGTGTGGGAGGTTTGGCCCAATTCTATCGTTGGTGAGGTTCAGAATGCTCTTTGATTGCAGGTGAACTATAAATCCCAGCAACTACAATTCCCAAATGTCAAGATTCTATTTTCCCCAAAGTCCACCAGGGTTCACATTTGGGCATATTGAGTATTCGTGCCAAGTTTGGTCCAGATCTATCACTGTTTGAGTCCAAAGTGCTCTCTGGATGTAGGTGAACTACAACTCCAAAACCAAAGGACACTGCCCACCAAAGCCTTCCAGTATTTTCTGTTGTGCCAAGTTTGGTTCAATTCCATAGTTGGTGGGGTTCAGAATGCTCTGTGATTGTAGGTGAACTATTTATTATTTATCGTGTCATCAGCAACCATTGTATTACAATTCTAACAGAGCAGAACAAAACACTGAGATTAAAAAGAAAAAGAAAAAAACCCACACATTTTGCGAATTTGGTATTTGGTTAAATGTCCTTTGACCAGTATCTGGCCACTTGGAGTGCCTCTGGTGTTGCCGCAAGAAGGTCCTCCATTGTGCATGTGGCAGGGCTCAGGTTGCATTGCAGCAGGTGGTCAGTGGTTTGCTCCTCTCCACACTCGCATGTCAAGGATTCCACTTGTAGCCCACGATTAGTTCTGCATCTTGTGGTGCCAGAGTGCAGTCTGTTCAGCGCCTTCCAAGTCGCCCAGTCTTCTGTGTGCCCAGGAGGGAGTCTCTCATTTGGTATCAGCCATTGATTGAGGTTCTGGGTTTGAGCCTGCCACTTTTGGACTCTCGCTTGCTGAGGTGTTCCAGCGAGTGTCTCTGTAGATCTTAGAAAACTATTTCTTGATTTAAGTCGTTGACATGCTGGCTGATACCAAACAGGGGATGAGCTGGAGATGTCTCTGCCTTGGTCCTTTCACTATTGGCTGCTACTTCCCGGCGGATATCAGGTGGTGCAATACCGGCTAGACAGTGTAATTTCTCCAGTGGTGTAGGGCGCAGACACCCTGTGCATGTCTCATTAAGAGCCACATCCACTGTTTTAGCGTGGTGAAATGTGTTCCACACTGGGCATGTGTACAGCAGAGTAGCATAACGCAAGGGCAGATGTCTTTACTGTGTAGTTATGATCCTCAGGTTGTGCCAGTCAGCTTTCGAATGATATTGTTTCTAGCACCCACTTTTTGCTTGATATTCAGGCAGTGCTTCTTGTAGGTCAGAGCATGGTCCAGAGTGACTCCCAGGTATTTGGGTGCGCTGCAATGCTCCAGTGGGATTCCTTCCCAGGTAATCCTCAGAGCTCGGGATGCTTGTCTGTTCTTAAGGTGAAAACATATCTGTGTTTTAGATGGATTAGGGATCAGATGGCTTCCCCTGTAGTAGGCGGTAAGAGCACCTAGTGCTGTGACCTGTGACCCCTTAATCCAGTCCCTCATGTTGTGGTGACCCCCAACATTATTTTCATTGCTACTTTATAACTATAATTTGGCTACTGTTATGTAATGTAAATATCTGACATGCAGAATGTATTTTCATTCACTGGACCAAACTGGGCACAAATACCCAATACATGGGATTGGGGGGATTGATTTTGTCACTTGAGAGTTGTAGTTGCTGGGATTTATAGTTCGCCTACAATCAATCAGCATTCTGAACTCTACCAATGATGGAATTGAACCAACTTTGGTGCACATGACCTACAGAAAATACTGGAAGGGTTTGGTGGGTATTGACCTTGAGTTTGGGAGTTATAGTTCACCAACCTCCAGAGAGCACTGTGGGCTCAAACACTGATGGATCTGGACCAAATATTGGCACAAATACTCAATATGACCAAATGTGAACAGTGTTGGAATTTGGGGAAAATAGAGCTTGACATTTGGGAGTTGTAGTTGCTGGGATTTATAGTTCACCTACAAGCACTCTGAACCCCACCAATGAGAAAATTGGGCCAAGCTTCCCATGCAGAACCCCCACAACCAACAAAAATACTGTGTTTTCTGATGGCCTTTGATTACCCCTCTGACACCCCCTCATGACCCCCCCCAGGGGTCCCGACCCCCAGGTTGAGAAATGCTGCTTTAGAACATTGTTTCTCAACCTGGGGGTCAGGAAGGGGGGTGTCAGAGGGGTCACCAAAGACCACCAGGAAACACAGTATTTTCTGTTGTCATGGGAGTGCTGTGTGGGAAGTTTGGCCCAATTCTATCATTGGTGGGGTTCAGAATGCTCTTTGATTGTAGGTGAACTATAAATCCAGCAACTGCAACTCCCAACTGTCAAGGTCTATTTTCCCTAAACTCCACCAGTGTTCACATTTGGGCATATTGAGTATTTGTGCCAAGTTTCGTCTAGATCCATCATTGTTTGTGACCATGATGCTCTCTGGATGTAGGTGAACTATAACTCCAAAACTCAAGGTCAATGCCTATCAAACCCTTCCAGTATTTTTTGTTGGTCGTGGGAGTTCTGTGTGCCAAATTTGATTAAATTCCATCACTGGTGGGGTTCAGAATTCTCTTTGATTGTAGGTGAACTATAAATCCCAGCAACTACAACTCCCAAATGACAAAATCAATCACCCCCCAAACTTCAGCAGTGTCCTCATTTGGGTATATTGAGTATTCATGCCAAGTTTGGTCCAGATTGTTTGAGTCCACAGTGCTCTCTGAACATAAGTGAACTACAACTCCAAAACTCAAGGTCAATGCCTATCAAACCCTTCCAATATTTTTTGTTGGTCATGGGAGTTCTGTGTGCCAAGTTTGGTTCATGTCCATCATTGGTGGAGGTCAGAATGCTCTTTGATTGCAGATGAACTATTAATCCCAGCAACTACCCAACCCCACAAGTATTCAAATTTGGGTGTATTGGGTATTTGCGCCAAATTTAGTTCAGTGAATGAAAATACATCCTGCATATCAGATATTTATATGACAGTTCCTAACAGTAGCAAAATTACAGTTATGAAGTAGCAACAAAAATAATTGTATGTTTGGGGGTCACCCCAACACGAGGAACTGTATTAAGGGGTCACAGTATTAGGAAGGTTGAAATCCACTGCTCTAGAAAGCGCCAGGCTTCTTCTACAGCTGCATCCTGGTTGTGGCTCAGCTGGTTGGGAGTCAGCTGCATTAAAATCACTTCTGACCAAAAGGTCATGAGTTAGAAGCCAGCCCTGGTTTTACTAAGCTCCTGACACAAAAGACAGTGGCATCTGTCAAGTATGAAATCTGTCAAGTATGAAATTTAGGTACCACTTATGTGGGGTACCACTTATGTGGGGAAACACAGTATTTTCTGTTGTCATGGGAGTGCTGTGTGCCAAGTTTGGCCCAATTCTATCATTGGTGGAGTTCAGAATACTCTTTGATTGTTGGTGAACTATAAATCCCAGCAACTACAACTCCCAAATATCAAGGCCTATTTTCCCCAAACTCCACCAGTGTTTGCATTTGGGCATATTGAGTACTCGTGCCAAGTTTGGTCCAGATCCATCATTGTTTGAGTCTGCAGTGCTGTCCAGATGTAGGTGAACTACAACTCCAAAACTCAAGGTCAATGCCCACCAAACCTTTCCAGTATTTTCTGTTGGTCATGGGAGTTCTGTGTGCCAAATTTGATTCAATTCCATCATTGGTGGAGTTCAGGATGCTCTTTGATTGTAGCTGAACTATAAATCCCAGCAACTACAACTCCCAAATGACAAAATCAATTTTTTTGAGTGAAGTACATACACTGGGTTGTTAGGTGTCTTGTGTCCAAATTTGGTGTCAATTCGTCCAGTGGTTTTTCAGTTCTGTTAATCCCACAAACAAACATTACATTTTTATTTATATAGATAATAATAAACTTTATTTATACCCTGCTCCATCTCCCCCAGGGGAACTCAGTGCGGCTTACATGAGGCCACGTCCATCAATACAATGCAACAAAATAACACAAAAACATAGAACCAAGCAAAAATACATAAAATGCAAAATCAAAATAATATACGATGCAACAATATAAAAACAAGCATTAAGACCACATAAATTTTCACTAAGCGGGACCAGATTCACTGATAAAATTTTTAATTTATCCACCTTTGTTACTTGGATTTGGATGGGAATATTTTAATAAAATCAAATGCAGAAATCATCCTTAGAATGTGCTCTTTAACTACCACTATCCACTTTTCCACACAATCACCAGACAATTGGATACATTTCTGCCAATGATGAACAAGTTTTCTGAAGCCGACACAGAAAAGTCGACACTCTGTTTCTGCAACCAGCCTCTCACAGTTCTCTCAACGTCTTCATCAGAAACATAATGATGTCCCCGCAGATCTTCTTTCATTATCAGGAACAGATGGAAGTCAGTTGGTGCTAAATATGGACTTATGGAGGATGTCATACGGTGGTGAGATCCAGTCCCTGAAGTTTCAAGTCTGTGCGCTTTCATTTCAGGCGTCAGCATCCTGTGTACCCATTGTGCACAGATCTTCTGATAGCCAAGGAAAGCAATAATGTGACTTACGCATTCTTATGAAATGCCGATTATGCTTGAAATTTCTCTCTGAGTGATACAACAATTGTCCTGAATCAATGTCAACCTTTTGCTTGTGAAACTCGATGGTTGCTGTCAGAGGACATCCAACTCTTTGTTTGTCACGCAAGTCAGATGTTCCTACCTCAACATCTTTAAACTTACTTGCCCAATGATGCACAGTACTCACATCAACACAATCATCATAAACAGCTTGCATTCTCTGATGAATCTCCTTTGGGGTGACATCTCTGCTGTCAAGAATCGAATGACTGCACATTGCTTAAGTCGCATTGACCGACCATCTGCACAGGGTTCCATACTTCGCACTTTAACAACACAACTATTCAATGCTAAGGCTTCCTGCCAAAATAGAACTGTAGAGGAGAGTCTACTGAACAAGCCAGTACCTGCTGCATACCAATACTGCCATCTGTTGAGGAGTTACAAAGGTGGAGGCATTACTTTTCATTCAACCCTCGTAGATCTGTGAATAGCTATTGTGTGGTGTCTGGGCTGTATGATTGTGTTCTAGCAGCATTTTCTCCTGATATTTCACTTTTATCTGTGGCTGGCATCTTCAATTGACTCTCTGAAGATGCCAGCCGCATATGCAGGTGAAACATCAGGAGAAAATGCTGCTGGAAAATGGCCATACAGTCCTGAAACCACACAACACCCTCATTGTGAATTATTGTGAAAAAGAACTTCCAGATGAGTGTATGTAATGAGACTGCAAATCTGCCATTCTTTTTTTTTTACCTTCTTACTACCCATGCCACTAACCCATTATCAATTGATATTCAGCTGCAAAGACACCTGCTTCCAGAGCATTGAGCTCTTCACAGATCTATTTTATTGACATGGGGGAGGGCTAGGCAGGGCATCACAACAAAGTCAGACTTTCCAGAACATTGTGGAAAATTAAATTTGTAATTCTCATCACCTTCGAAGTTTGACAATTGCTGCTGCCATATAACCTCAAGCAAATCTTCTGACCTTCAAGAGGGAGCCAACAGAAACAATCTTGCCCAAGGTCCATTTAGACGTGGATGTAGTCCACACAAAATGAAGCTTTGTTAAGCTTTGGCAGGGCTTAGAAAGATGATCTATTTAGCAATTATCTTCTACAATACCTCCAGCCTCGTGGCCACATTTTCTGAATTCTGGCTTAGATTTTACAAACCAACATGAAGTCCATGAATTGAATAAAAGTCCATGGGAACAAGTAAGTCCACAGTGCCAGGGGACTTTCTGCTGTTTTATTTGGTACTACAAGAGATGGTTACGATTTTGCAGAGCTTTGCTTTGCACACAGAGACACATTGTTTCATGCATCTCTCAATGGTCTGTTTCACACATGAATATTCATTATTGTCTGTACATACATATTCATCATTTTTTGACAGCAGTATCAAACATCGATTAGCATATGGGAGTGTGCCATAATTTAACACCATGGACCAAAAAACTTCATATTCCTTTTCATAGCTTCAAACGACGTGCATCCTCTCGCAAAATTAAAAACTGCCATGGAATGAAGAGTGAACAGGAATATTTGAAATGGTACAGAAGGGGTTTGTGTTTCTCACTCCTCATGCATGAAGGGTAACTTGTGAAAAGGGCTGCAGCTGCCATTCAAATCTTGCTAGATGATCTTTCAAAAATAAGGAGCTAATTTTATTTAACATCTAGATACTAATATTCTCAGATTTATGCATAATAAACATTCAGTTGAAGTTGATCTGGAATACAGGCAGTCCCCTGAGTTACAAAGATCCAACTTACAAATTACTCACAGTTAAGAATAGGGGTTTTTTTCATGTCAGGAGCGACTTGAGAAACTGCAAGTTGCTTCTGATGTGAGAGAATTGGCTGTCTGCAAGGACATTGTCCAGAGGATGCTTGGATATTTGATGTTTTACCATTCTTGTGGGAGGCTTCTCTCATGTCCCCGCATGGAAGTTTGAGCTGACAGAGGGAGCTCAACCCATGATCCCCAGATTCGAATCGCTGACTTTAACCCATTGCACCACTGGGGGCTCCTAAGGTGGAGACAACAGGAAAAGAAATTCACTCCTGGAAGAGTTATCATGGGGAAAAGGAGTCCCCACTGAAGCTTTCTCGCCAATCCTTGTTTCCACAAGCCAAATTTTTCAAAATCCAATGCTCACAGGGACAGAAAGTGAGGTTAAATCTTCTGAACAGGGGTACAGACAGCAAAACAAACACCACAGGAGTGTTAACCCTTCCCTATGTGATCCAAAGCTGATAGATAGATAGATAGATAGATAGATAGATAGATAGATAGATAGATAGATAGGTAGGGGCTGGAGTTACACTTTAAAATGATCCTGTTACAACTTACATACACTTTCAACTAAAGAACAAACCTACAGAACCAACCTTTATGTAACTTGGGTTCTGCCTGTATAACCATATTCTTAAATATAGACATGTCAATATGCCTGTTTCCTATGTCAGACTTATTCATAAGCACACAGAAATAGCTAAGCTGCAAAATTCTCACTAACCTATACAGCATAATATATCCAATTTCTATGTTGGCAACAAAGAAGAGGAAACTCCAGACTGTTCTCCATATTTAATAAAGAAATCCAGGATACTAAACTCTAAGCTGGAGATTGATCGATCAGTTGATCGATTGACAGACAGACAGATAAAGTGGGCGAGGAATCTAGTAACCCCTTTAAGACTGATTTATTTTAGCAAGAGATTTTTATAAATTTCAGTTGATTTCTTCAAACACACTGAAAGGGTTAATATCAAAGTATATTTGGAGTTACCTAGTCGTAGGATGTAGAAAGATGCAATCAATGACACTGGCCATAAATCTTCAAACAGTTTTGAAAGGTGAAACAGGTCTGCCCGGTTAGTCTGTAGTTATAAAATGTAAAAGCAGTAAATATGCTTCCCAAGACTCAGTTTCTTTGAATTAAGAAATATTGATGCGTGAAAAATTCTTTGTTAGTGCATGGATGTGAGGACATATACATTAATTAATTTAACATTATCCTTAGCCATATCTCTGCCAATGGACTATAATTTGAGAATATATCCTAATTCAATATATCCCAATTTTACTGTCTTTCCTTGAAACTTTCTTTGTTCCAGAATTTTTACTTGAAGGCATGTATAGTACATTCAGAAAAAATGTAAATGTTCTGCATTTGCAACACAGTATTGTCATTTATAATATCACATGTGTGTCCATCTCCTTCTTACACAGATACTGCCTTGTTTGCCCAATGCAGAGTACAGAGAGGAATTGCTGACATATTGTTATGCGCCTTCAAGTTGTTTCTGACTTATGGCAACCCTAAGGTGACTCTGTAATTGAATTTTCTTGCTAAGATTTGACCAGACTGGGGACTTTCTTGGCCTTTCCCTAAGGCTGAGAGAGTGTGAGGTCACTCAGTGTGTTTTCATGGTTGGGGGGAATTCAAACCTTAGTCTCCAGAGTCATAGTACAATGCTCAAACCACTACACCATGTTGGCATTCATTGCTGACACAGGATGGCATAAATCACACTGAAGGATGAGCAAATAAACACATCTTTGTTGTTGCAAGTGATGTTATATAGAACCAGATGGTGATGGATGCTGTTTCTAACTACACTATCAGCATGGACAATGCTTAAAGGATGATCAGAATTCCAACTCAGCAGTGTTTCTGAAGGTAGACTTCCTTCTTCACTATTACACATATTTTCCATTATTGTTTGTATCAATATTCCCAAACTTGTTCCTCCAAATGTTTTGTGCTTCAGCAGCCACAGCCAGCCAGACAAAAGGAATTTGTCCAAAACATGGGGATGACCATATTTTGGGAGCCAACTGGTTTAGATGTTTTTCACCATGAATGGTGTAGGTTGTGTCTTCACAATCCTTGTAGAATGAGGAATTGGTCCCTCCCACACCCCGGTTTGGATCACATAAGTTCTCTTTATAGTTTACTGAATGAGTTGTATTTTTAATATCAGTCTGGAATGGAACCAAAACAAGAACTAATACACAAACATCTAGGCCCTCATAGTTCGTTAATCTTTTAAAATGCTGCAGGATTCCTGTGGAAGATAAGTAACCATACAACTCATGCAGCCCACCTGTTCTTTTCTTTATCAGCTGGGAAAGCAAGAAATGCCAGTTTTCAAAACAATGCTGGGAGGATAAGAGCATGAAAACTGTTCCCATTGTATCCCATTATTGCAAACAAGCAGTCCTCTGTTTCCTTTCTGTGGCAAAACAAAAAGAACTATGTGTGTGTAACACAATTGTGCCTGCATAATTTATGGCAAGGTCAAAAGAAGTCCAATCACATTTCATTTTAGTTTGCTTATCATTTGGCTGCCAACCAAGGTGTTGCCAGAAGACTTCTACTTTGTGGTGTGGCTGTGATAAAGGCCAAGAGATCCTAACAATGCCTAGCTTAACTATCATTGCTTTGAATGTTTCAAGTCCAAAACTTTTCTTCCCACCCCACTTAGAAGGGATGACCAGTGCTCCATGATAACTTAGAACATTGACATTTGATTTTTAAAAATATTCACAGCCCCTTTTCTCCAGGTAAGCAGAATAACATTGGAGCAATAAGCAACTTGCTGACCAGCAGCATAGTCAGAATGGTCAGAAACATAAATAGGTCATGTTGAGTCAACTAGTACGAGTGTCAGGGTATGCGCACTGGGGTATGACGCTGGAAACCAGGGTTTGATTCCCTGCTTGGCCATGGAAAACCACTGGATGACCTTGGACAAGTCACATGCTCCCAGTCCTAGAAAACCTTGTAATATGTTCACCTTGGGGGGTCACCATAACTCAGAAACAACTTGAAAGCACACAACAACAAAAACATCTTGTTGGGAGAAGTTTGTCGAAAGTGATGAGAAACAGATACAGGCTTTTATCATCAGTACCTGGATCAAAGTAAAAGGACAGGAAAAGAGATTTAAAGACGGGCTCAAAGCCAACCTTAAAAACTCTGGAAAAGACACTGAGAACTGGGAAGCCCTGGCCCTTGAGCGCTCCAGCTGGAGGTCAGCTGTGACCAGCAGTGCTGTAGAATTTGAAGAGGCATGAATAGAGGGAGAAAGAGAGAAATGTGCCAAGAGGAAGGCTCATCAAGACAACCCTGACCGGGACCGTCTTCCATCTGGAAACCAATGCTCTCGCTGTAGGAAAACATGCAGATCAAGAATAGGGCTCCACAGTCACCTACACACCCCGCCAGTACACCGATCTTGGAAGACAATCCTACTTGGACAATGAGGGATCATCTAAATAAAGTAATAGGTTTTATCTACTCCAATATTGGTTATTTTACAAAATATTGGCATATCCATTTCACTGGATATGTCAATAAAATATTGGATGATTGGTAACTGTTTTTTTAATACTTTTCTGTAAACATTAATTCTTTTCTCTCTTGTTGTTTCTCTGAAATTAAAAATTGAACTATCTCCTTGTATAGTAAACTGAACATTTTATTTGGTAACTAGCTTAAGTACCCGGTGTTGCCCAGGTTATTTGAAAAAGTCAATTTTTAAATTGTACAAAATGCATAAGGCTGTGAATTAAGTACTACTGATTTCATCCCAAATTAACCCCCAAATATTAGTGCCTTAGTAAAGAAGGTCAAAATGAAGCTGTCTTTGCATGTGGAGCTCAGCAACCTTTGCATACATAATATTTATCTTTATTATAGCTGTTAATTGGTTAAAATGTTCCCTGCCTCCTATGATATAAAACCATGAGTAAGGCTGCAGCTGTGACCTCATCCCTGGGTAATACATTCAGAGAAGTAATCATGAATTATACTAGCCCAGGAGTCATATAACAGGGCCAAATTCTACATGTTGGGCAAGTTTGCTCTAGATGCATCATCAGTGGGGTTCAGTGTGCTCTCTGGCTGTAGGGTAAACTACAAGTCCCAGTATGGTGAGTCAGTCTCCACAAACCCTCCAGTAGGTTGAGTTAGTCATGGCGGTTCTGTGTGCAAAGTTTGGTCCAGGTCCATCCTCAGTGGAGGTCAAAGTTTCTGTGGTTATGGGTGAACTACAGCTCCCAGAAAGGAAGTTCAGTTCCCGACAAACCCTTCCAGTAATCAAATTCTGGCATATTAGGTATGTGTGCCAAGTTTGGTCCAGATCTATCAATGTTTGGGTTCACAGTGCTCTCTGGATGTAGGTGAACAACAACTCCTCCAAATCAAGGTGATTTCCCCCCAAAGACCTCCAGTATTTTTTGACGATCTTGGGGGCTTTGTGTGCCAAGTTTGGTCCAATTTCATCTTTGGTGGAGGTAGTGGGCGGGGTCATGCAAAGAGAGTAAGAAACACAGGGATGTCTGTGGTGGAGGAAAAAGAGAAAATCTAGGATGAAATAGTCTCTGTATGAAAGCCTTTACTTGGGTGCTGGGCCGTATTGTGTTTGTGGAGGACATTGGCAGGCCTCTTGTTCATGGCACTCACCTGCAATGACATTGGAGGGAGGACCATTGGTGTCTCCTGCGTAGTGGGAGCTATAGCTGTTTGTGGAGGCAGAAGCCTATCTGTGTAAGTGGACACCACAGCAACACACACATACATATTTTCACTTTTATTATGTTTATAGGTTAACTTTCATTATAAGATGCCCATTTTTCACCTCTTGGCCATGCTAATTGCAAGTTTTAGGAGTTATAGCACAAAAAGTAACTTTCTCAGGCTCTGGAAAGTTCAATGGACAGCATCAATAAGTAGACATTAGAACTTGTGGCATGAAGGGATAAAACAAGTTTTTTCAATAATGAGAAGAGAAATGCAGAGTTTGTTCCCCTTTCTTCTCCTTCTTCAATTTGAGAGTTGTTGTTATTGTTTATTCATTCAGCCATGTTTTTTTCCTTCCTTCCTTCCTTCCCTTCCCCTTTCTCCCCCCTCCAGTTATGAGAAGGTCCCCCTCACAATGTCTTCATGACCTCATGGACCAGCCCACGTCAGAGATCCCTGTCAGCCATGGCCACCCCCAGCTCCTCCAGTCAAGCCAGTCACTTCAAGGATACCATCCATCCATCTTGCCCTTGGTCAGCCCCTCTTCCTTTTTCCTTCCATTTTCCCCAGCATCATTGTCTTCTCTAAACTTTCCTGTCATCTCATGATGTGGCCAAAGTACTTCATTGTTGCCTCTAATATCCTTCCCTCCAATGAGCAGTCGGGCTTTATTTCCTGTAGTATGGACTGGTTGGATCTTCTCGCTGTCCAAGGCACTCTCAGAATTTTCCTCCAATACCACAGTTCAAAAAGTCTATCTTCCTTTCTGCAGCATTCCTTATTTGAGAATTAGCAGTACTGTAGTTAGCAAAAGTGGATTTGCCTGCATTTATCAGATGAAACAGTCAATTACCAATTACTTAACAACATTGAGACATTGGAATAAAGTTAGATACAGACAAGTTATTAGATCTATTTCATATCTACATAATTATCAGATCATTTTACAGTCAATCCACTTATCTACAGATACTCTGTGAAGTGTGATTATCTTATAACATATCCTATGTGCTCTGCTACCTTGCTTCTTAATTGCACTTCATTAAAGTTGTATTTCTGATGCAAATTAGTGCCTTTGTAAAGAAAGTCAAAATGAAACTGTCTTTGCATGTGGAGCTCAGCAACCTTTGCATATATAATATTTATCTTTATTATAGCTGTTAATTGGTTAAAAAATGTTCCCTGCCTCCTATGATATAAAACCATGAGTAAGGCAGCAGCTGTGACCTCATCCCAGGGTAATGCATTCAGAGAAGTAGTCATGAATTATACTAGCCCAGGAGTCATATAACAGGGCCAAATGCTACAGAAAATGTTAATATTTTCCACAATCATATGGTCTCCCTTCTTTACTGCCAATTTGCTAAAACATGCAATTAAGCAGAGAAGACAAAGATGGCGGATCTATTTTTTAAACTGCCTGTGGGAAAAAGGGTTTAGAGAAATGCCTGGCAGATAGCTAAACAAAATCTCCCAAAATTGTACTCCTCTCAATATCAAAGGCTGAAGAATAGTCCTGGAACAATAGCCTTCACATTCTGCAGCAGGCTGGTTATTCCTAAAAACAGAGCATCATGTCAGTCTTCTCACATTCATAGTTAAACTAACTTCATTGGAGTTGTCCTCTGAAGTACAGCCAGGCTTCCTAAATTGCATGCTTGACTTTTGAAGATTTCATTATTTGCGGATTTTATGAAAACATTATCTCGAGTAATGTATACGTCCTCTAGTTAAACTCTATGAGCAACTTCTGCATAAAGTCAATCTGGACGATCTTTAGGTCCTTCAGTGCAATTCTATGGTCAACCTTTGGTGGAAGTTGACCATAATCATGCTGGAACACTCAAAGATTCCAAGATAGGTGTTCTTTTAGGTCAAAAAGCTGAATTTTTTTTTAAAAAAATCAGGTGTTAATTCTTATAAGAATCCTGAGCCTTTAACTCCAGGGAATGTGACGGACTGATTGGAAATGATATTTGGCTGCTAGCAAACCACATTCCAGTGTCACTTCCTTACTAGACCCTGCTGAAGAGTAAAATGGGCAGGATCTTTTGGGAAGGATAGGATGACCCCTTCCTTGCTTCTACCTTATCTGCAAATTAAGACATTCCTATTCTAAAAGGCTATCGGGAATTGCATGCAATGGGCATAATATATATCGTATTTTCTGGCATATAAGATGACTGGGTGTATAAGACAACCCACAACTTTTCCAGTTAAAATATAGAGTTTGTGGTATATTCGCCATATAAGACTACCACTCCTCTAATGCACACCAAATAAAAATTTAAAAAGCATCAGATTTGATTTCAATATGGTAATTTTCCTATTACTGTACCTCCTTCTCTGCCTCTCAGATCTTGCACATGCACACCTGCATCGCTTCACTGCAGTCTTCAAGAGTGAGATCTGAGAGGCAGTGGAGGAGGTACGGTGATAGGATACAAGAGCGGGCCAGACAGGTAAAAGAGGTGTGTTTTTCTGGGCCCAGAGCCACTCTATCTCTTTTTTCCATACCTTGGGTGCCCTGGACACCTGCAGCTTGCTCTGCTCTTCACTTCCACCTTCCCAGTGAGGCACCCCTTCACCTCACCATCGGGAACGCATAAAGTCCATGAATCCTGATGAATGGATTTTCTTCTACTGTACTTGTACAGCATTGCCCTTCATGCTTTCATACAGTTGCTGCAAACGGCAGGGTCGTGGCCACGACCATTTTTGAGCTCCCCCCACCATATGCAGCAACCACAGATTCTCCAACCCAGATTGTAAGTTTCTGCACCCGCTCTATAAGATGACTCCTGGCATATAAGACGATTCCCGTGTATAAGACGACCCCTGACTTTTGAGAAGATTTTCTTGGGTTAAAGTGTACGCCAGAAAATATGGTATGTATATACTCAAGTATAAGTCTAGTTTTCAACACTTTTTTAAGGCTGAAAAGACCCCCTTGGTTTATACTCTAGTGAGGTCCTGGTGGGAAGGCATGGGACTGAAAGAAGGGCTTATTTCAGCCCCACGCCTTTCCTGCTTGGACCCTCACCTCTCTGCACAACAATCCAGCTCTCCTTCCTCTCCTCCTCTCTCGTGCAGCACGCATCTTCCTCTCCTCCTCTCTGGTACCAGTCTTTCCCACTTTTCCTTATTCATATGCACATATTTCCCCAAAATGTATAGTTAAAATAAACTATTGTGATTATTGGAAGGATATGTAAGCATATTTACATTGAAGGTTAGAATAATGATTTAATCAGAGTTGGACAGTCTTATCTAAAATTACAGTTTTATGTAAATATTCAAAAAACGTTTGTACTACTGATGCCTCAATTAATGTAATCTTATTTATATCTATTCTTATTTTGAAATTTCCCAGTAGCTGCTGCATTTCCCAACCTTGGCTTATACTCGAGTCAATACATTTTCCCAGTTTTTTGTGGTAAAATTAGGTGCCTTGGTTTATATTCGAGTTGACTTATACTCAAGTATATATGATGTGTATACACATAGACACACATATACACACACATACATATGTCTGCCTGTACCACAAAGATTGTTTCCAGGTGAAGTGGTCCTCTGTGATTTCACTGGATTGGCGGTAGCTAGGTAGAGTGCCCCTCTGTGATGTCACCGGGAAAAAGTGACATGTGTATTTATTTATTTATTTATTTATTATTCGAACTTATATGCTGCCACTCCCCTGGGGCTCGAAGCGGCTTACAAGAATGGCTAAAATCGAACACAATTTTAAAACAATTTTAAAACAGCAATATTAAAAAACAAAGCCTGTCGAAACAGGTATGTCTTACATGCCCTGCGGAAAGCTGATAAGTATGAGGGGAATGAGACAAAGAGAGCTGTGTTGCCATGAAGACATTGTGAGGGAGGCTTTCTCATAACTGGAGGAAGGAGAAAGGGAAGGGAGGGAGGGAGGGAGGGAGGGAGGAAGGAAGGAAGGAAGGAAGGAAGGAAGGAAGGAAGGAAGGAAGGAAGGAAGGAAAAAAGAAAGAGAAAGGTATGAGGAGAAGAAAAGAGAAAGGGATGAAAGCACTCAGGTATATATACTAATTAGTATGTATGTGTACACCCATACATATGCACACATATACACATACTTTTAATGTATTTAAAACTGTAATTTCATAACATAATTGTTTCTTAAAATAACATTTTCTATTAATCTCTGCATGTTTTCATTTGCTCTTATTTTAATATTCTGCAAACCTCCTTGAGACTCAATTGTATGGGAAAGTGGAATACAAGTGAATATATGGATTGAGATCATGCTGATGAGCATTTGCTAATAGCAGTAATAGTCAATGAATGTTTTTAAAAGAAGGTAACTAAATATGGAAGGTGACTGTAGCTGAGATTAAACCCTGTAGTTTGTGGAACAGTAAATACACCACATCTTGAAGAAAATGACATGGCTCCATATCCCATAGGAGTGCACATTTGCCTCTGCAATACTTGGCTGCATATAAAGCAAATATTATAATGGCATAATCAAGTCATAAGCATGTATGCGCGCGCTCTCTCTCTCATTCAGATTAGATCTTGGAGCACAGCCCTAGAGACTTGCCACCACCTGGGAAAGGGGGTGCATAGTAACTATTTGAAAAGTCCCATAAAGAACTCAAAATAAGTTTGGTTCTTTCAATGAAGGCCTGGCGATTGAAATGCAAAATGATGCTTCTGTTTTTGTAATGTGCATATTATTTCCGTGTGCACTCCTTCCCTTCCAGGATTTGTTAATTGCAGAGCACATCCACTGTAGAAGTCAAATAGTGGGTTATTGTGACAGCATGTGGGTGGACAACCGAACATGCGCTATTTTCAGTGTAATGTTACAAAACCTATACTTGTAGCTACTAATACATCTGTGCATTTACAGCGACTCATGGTCCCACATCAAATTGTAGTAATAATGCCTTTAATTTCTTGAATGGGTTATTTATAGCATTTGGCAGCTATATTGCTTCAGTGTTTCAAAGTATTTTGCTTACATGATGGTATCAGCTATTACAGGTTGTGATCCATCAAGTCAAACTCAGTTCATTAGCTATGCATTGCATCACAACTCATCCTTTCCATATAATCCCAAAGGTGGTAGAAACGAGAAATTAGCTAAAACTTATGGCAGAGTAACATATCTGTTTCTCAGAAATGTTTCTGTATTTCTATTGGTTGATCTCCAGATTTGGAGGCCACTTTTGCACTGTGGAGTAGTTTAGGTTTGAGAGAAATAGGTTGCCAGGGATTTACCTTACACACATTTTATGCACAACATTTAAAAAAATAAAAGTCTCTGAAATGAAGGTGGCAGTTTGATTTCTTTTACTAGTGCATTATGAAATAATCTTTGCAAGGATTATGGGCCAAATTTCATATAACACTATGTAACAAAATTTGAAAAAAATTGTTCCTAATTTGAAAGTGTTATTTCCTGTTTAATTCTGTGGTATTTATTTTGAAAGTAGTTGTTATACTCCAAAAACCTTAATTTTTGTGGCTGCCACAAATGGTGTTAAATTGGTTGAGATTCTATAGGCTCTACCAGACAGGTCATATATCCCAGGATCTGATCCCAGGTTTTCAGTTTATCCCAGATTATCTGGCAGTGCGGACTCATATAATCTGAACCTGGGATCAGATTGTAGGATATAGGGCCCTATGAGTTAATTAATTGAAAAACAATAGCAAAATGTCCCATGTTTTTACAATAGAACCAATTTGGAAATGAAATTCATAACCCAGGAACAAAAATTGTGTTAGACAATGTGGTAGACCTCACAACCTCTGAGGATGCTTGCCATAGATGCAGGTGAAACGTCAGGAGAGAATGCCTCTAGCACATGGCCATATAGCCTGAAAAAACCTACAACCCAGTGATTCCAGCCATGAAAGCCTTTGACAATAGAATGTGGTAGTAACTTGTATCCCTTATATAAAATGACCGAAAAAAATCTAGCTATGGATGACAGACTCTGTGAATATGAAGGGCTGAGTATACTTGTATGAAAAGTCACAGCAGCCAAGTAAGATCTCATTCAGAGGCAGCCCTAGGTAATTTTCAACAGTAAGCAAACAGTATTTTGGCTCCCCCCAACCAAACACAGATATATATTTTCTGTTTGTCATGGGAGTTCGGTGTGCCATATTTGGTTCAATTCCATCATTGGTGGAGTTCAGAATGCTTTTTGATTGTAATAATAACATTTTATTTATTTATACCCCGCTACCATCTCCCCAAGGGACTCGGTGTGGCTTACATGAGGCCGAGCCCAAAATACAACAACACACGCAATTGTAACTATAAATCCCAGTAACTACAACTCGCATATGTCAAGGTCTATTTTCCCCCAAGAGCGCCTCAAGAGTGCCCCTGAGCAAAATCAACTATACTGCAAATGCTTACTTTGTGTACTGGGTTGAGCCGCCCCTGATCTCATTCTTTGGCATTTGGGTCCCTCCATTATGCAAAGGTGGTTTTACAGGCCCATCATTGGTCCTTTCCATACAGCTGTATAAAATCCACATTGAACTGGATTATATTGGTGTGGACTCAGAAAACCCAGTTCAATGCAGATAACGGGCTGTTCCACACAGCCATATAATATAGAATAACATGGCAGATAATCCATATTATCTGCTTTGAACTGGGTTATCAGGAGTTCACACTGTCATATAAACCAGTTCAATGTGGATTTTATACAGCTGTGTGGAAAGGGCCATTGCAGATTATCTGCCTTGATATTCTGGGTTATATGGCTGTGTGCAAAGATTACTGCAGATGCAGACTGCAACCAGGAAATCAGAAGATGTCTACTTCTTGGGATGAGGGCAATAAAATAGTGATGAGTAGAGACATCACACTGCATAGATTCGCATAGTTAAAGCAATGGTATTCCCCGTAGTAACCTATGGATGTGAGAGCTGGACCACAAGGAAGGCTGAGCAAAGGAAGATAGAAGCTTTTGAACTGTGGTGTTGGAAGAAAGCTCTGAGAGTGCCTTGGACAGCGAGAAGATCCAACTAGTCCATACTTCAGGAAATAAAGCCCGACTGCACATTGGAGGGAAGGATAGTAGTACTTTGGCCACATAATGAGGAGACTCTGGACCGTGCTCTGACCTACAAGAAGCACTGCCTGAACATCAAGCAAAAAGTGGGTGCTAGAAACAATATCATACGAAATCTGACTAGCATAACCTGGGGATCACAACCAGACATGGTGAAGACATTTGCCCTTGCGCTATGCTACTCTGCTGCTGAGTAAGCATGCCCAGTTTGAAACACATCTCACCACACTAAAACAGTGGATGTGGCTCTTAATGAGACATGCCGCATTATGACATGATATCTGCACCCCACACCACTGGAGAAATTACACTGTTTAGCTGGTATTGCACCACCTGACATCCGCCGGGAAGTAGCAGCCAATAATGAAAGGACCAAGGCAGTGACGTCTCCAGCTCATCCCTTGTTTGAGTATTAGCCAGCACGTCAACGACTTAAATCAAGAAATAGTTTTCTAAGATCTACAGAGACACTCGCTGGAACACCTCAGCAAGCAAGAGTCCAAAAGTGGCAGGCTCAAACCCAGAACCTCAATCCATGGGTGATACCAGATGAGAGACTCCCCCCTGGGCACACAGAAAACTGGGCAACTTGGAAGGCGCTGAACAGACTGCGCTCTGGCACCACGAGATGCAGAGCCAACCTCAAGAAATGGGGCTACAAAGTGGAATCCACGACATGTGAGTGTGGAGAAGAGTAAACCACTGACCACCTGCTGCAATGCAACCTGAGCCCTGCTACATGCACAATGGAGGACCTTCTTGCGGCAACACCAGAGCCACTCCAAGTGGCCAGATACTAGTCAAAGGACATTTAATCAACTACCAAGCTTGCAAACTTTGTGTTTTTTTATCTGTTTGTTTTGTTATGTTAGAAATGTAATACAATGGTCTGGTTGCCCCTGACACGATAAATAAATAAATGAGGAGACAGGAAAGCTTAGAGAAGACAATGATGCTGGGGGAAATGGAAGGAAAAAGGAAGAGGAGCCAACCAAGGACAAGATGGATGGATGGTATCCTTGAAGCGACTGGCTTTACTCTTGACTCTGAAGGAGCTGGGGGTGGTGACGGCTGACAGGGAGCTCTGACGTGGGCTGGTCCATGAGGTCATGAAGAGTTGGAAGCGACTGAACAAATAAACAACAAATGGCTGTGTGGAAGGGCCCTTTTTCTCAGGCCCTCTATCCCAGGATCTGATCCCAGGTTTTCTGCTTTAAACTGGATATGTATCCACACTGCCAGATAATCTGGGATAAACAGAAAACCTGGGCTCAGATCCTGGGATAGAGGGTCTGCCTGGAAGGGCCTTCAGGCACTCTTCAAACACACCAAAGGTAGCCAGAACAAAGCCGGGTTGTTTTGACTGCAATTGTAACCCTCAAACAGAAATCTGCAACTTGTCTCAAAGCAACCTGTTACAGTGTTGAAGAAGTTCCTCCCGACCTCTCAAGTTGCAATTTCAAGCGTTGCAAACATCTTGCAACTCCTTAGGGCCCTTCCAGAGAGCCATACAACTCAGAATATAAAGGCAGAAAATCCCACAACATCTGCTTTGAACTGAGTTATGAGTCCACAATGCCATATAACCCAGTTAGACTCATAGACTCATAGAGTTGGAAGAGACCTGATGGGCCATCCAGACCAACCCCCTGCCAAGAAGCAGGAAAATTGTATTCAAAGCACCCCGATAGATGGCCATCCAGCACACTCTGGGGCAGAGTTCCACTGCTGAACTTATGTTCAGCAGTGGAACTTCCTTATGTTCAGATGGAATCTCCTTTCTTGTAGTTTGAAGCCATTGTTCAGCGTCCTAGTCTTCAGAGAAATAGAAAACAAGCTTTCTCCCTCCTCCCTATGACTTTCTCTCATATATTTATACATGGCTATAGTGTCTCCTCTCAGTCTTCTCTTCTTCAGGCTAAACATGCCCAGCTCTTTAAGCCGCTCCTCATAGGTCTTGTTCTCCAGACCCTTGATCATTTTAGTCACCCTCCTCTGGACACAGTTCAAAGCAAATAAGGTGGGATTTTATTCAGCTGTGTGGAAGGGGGCTTAAGACTGACATTGCTTGCCGTAACTGGAATGAATTGCGCTATAAATCCCATTATTTCCAGTCAGCAGCATTTTAAATAGTCTTTTCTAATTCACAGAGTGGAATCGCTTCTTCCCGCCCAAAAAACTCACCTCGTCCCACCCCAGCGCGCGCAAGCCTCTCCGTTCCATCCAATGAAATCTCTAGCTAGAGCAGGGGCGCCACGTGATTGGATGGAGAGGACGCTCTTGCTCCCGCCTCCTCTCTCTTCGGTCCGGGGACAGCGCTGACCACGGGAGGGATCAAATCTCGCGGGATTTGCCTGGCACTATATAAACTCCCTGCAGGCACGCAGACGGCCTTTTCCGTCTCTTAGAGGGTGAGTGTGTGGCTACGTTGTTGCTTTCCTCGCTGAGCTTATTGACTGTGCAAATCAAGGTGGGAGGGAGGGCCAAGAGTGGAAGAAAAAGGGAACAAAAGCTGTTGCTTATGGAGCAGAAGTGGCTTGTTTTGGGCTGCATCTGCATTGTGGAATTAATGCAGTTTCATATCACTTTAACTGCTATGGAATCCTGGGAGTTGGAGCTCTCTTGGCCAATGAAGGCGAGAGATGCTGTAAAAGTACAATTGTGATTCCATGGCATGGCAATCAAAGGAGTCAAACTGCATTAATTCTATGGTGTAGATGCCCCCTTTTAATCTTGATAGTTAATGGCAGATTATTTATTTACTTACTATATTTGTATACTTCTCAGTATACAAAAATAAATAAATATATATATATATATATATATATATATATATATATATATATATATATAGCCCTTCTCAGCCCGCAGGCAACTCAAGGCGGTTTACAGAAGCAACAATTCATTCAAATGGTTTCTCTAATTATTATTTAAAGAGAAAAGTCTACAAATTTAACGGTTAATCAATTAGTATTTATATAAACAAGACTTTATTACGTGTCATTACATCGTGCTACCTCGTTTTGTACTACACTAGACTTATATAATTGTATATAATGAATTGCTACCAGACACAATTCAAAGTGCTGGCTTTGGCCTATAAAGCCTTAAACAGCCCCAGCTCAATTTGCCTGTCTGAACCCATCTCCCCCTATTTTTTAATTTTTTTATTAATTTCTCCATACAGATAACAATACAATACGAACCTTAGCCATCTAAAATATAACATCAAAAACTGTTTACAATTTTTATGGCTAGGATACAGGTTCCAATTGTACTTCCCTTTACCATATATCTTGATTAATAACCCCTTTAAACCCCCCTTACCACCCTCTTCCCATCTCCCCCTATGAACCATTGCAGAGATTAAGTCCTGCCATTGTCACAGGCGTGATTAGTGGGGACAAGAGACAGGGCCTTCTTGGAGATTGCCCCCCAGCTATGGAACTCCCTTCCTGGTGAGATCAGATTGGCCCCCTCCCTCCTGTCCTTCAGAAGGATGGTAAAAACTTTACTGTGGGACCAAGCTTTCGGAACAGGGCAATAAAACAGCAATAGGAAAGATTACCAGGCTGATTAGATTTCACACAGATGACCAAGATGGTTTTAAATGGTGTATTTTAATATTGAGATAAATGTTTTTAATGTTTATGTATGTGTACATGAATTTTTGTCCCGGCATTGAATGTTTGCCGTATATATGCTGTGGGGGCCCCGGTGGCACAGTGGGTTAAAGCACTGTGCTGCTGAGCTTGTTGACCAAAAGGTCGCAGGTTCGATTCCAGGGAATGGCGTGAGCTTCCGCTGTCACCCCTAGCTTCTGCCAACCTAGCAGTTTGAAAACATGCAAATGTGAGTAGATCAATAGGTACTGCTCCGGCGGGAACGTAATGGCGCTCCATGCGGTCATGCTGGCCACATGACCTTGGAGGTGTCTATGGACAACGCTGGCTCTTCGGCTTAGAAATGGAGATGAGCACCACACCCCAGAGTCAGACATGACTGGACTTAATGTCAGGGGACAACCTTTACCTTTTACCGCCCTGAGTCCTCTTCGGAGTGAGAAGGGCGGACTATAAATGTTTTAAATAAATATCACCAATCAATTTGTGTGTAATCATCCCAATGTTATTAATTGGTGCTACCTTATCCATTGTTTAAACATTCTTGAATTTTGGGTGGGTGCCTAACACAAAATACAAGTACCGTGTGTATATATAAATAAATAATAATATAATAATAACAGGGATTCTGAGAGCTGAAGTGCAAACCGCCTGAAAGGCAGAGTTAGGGAAGCCTGTGGTCCTCTGGTTGTTTGTGACACGGACTCCCAAAAGCCCCAGCCAGTTTGTCCTATGGTCAGGAATTCTGGAAGCTAAAGTCCTAAATATTTGGAGGAACACAGGCCTGGTCTAGGTGCAGATCCAGAACTCGTAGTAATGCTGGATTGCTGTCTGTAGATTGGATTAAGCCCAATCCGTTGTATGCTACCTTTCCCTTTACTCTATGCTTGGATAGGAGTTGCAATTCTGTAGCACTTGGTGGGGAAAGGGTTAGTTCACATTGACACTGAAAATAAGTTACTTTAGCAATGCTACATGTATTTCTTTTCCTCTTGTTTCTTTCTCCAATATTAAAATGTATGTACTGCTCCATTATCCAGGCAGAGAAAGATAGTTCATTTCACACAGGGGTGCACATTGAAGGAGTAAAACCATTTCCCCCTGTTTTCCTGTTATTTCCCCCCCACCTGTGTCACTGTCTTGGAAAGTAACCATTATGACATGAGGGGGGGGGGGGGTAATGCTTGTCCTCCTTCAACCCCCGCCCCCAATAAAATGGACTATCCATCTCTGTCTAGGCCCCCTTTTAGAGTCTGCCTTGATAATGGAACAGTATACCAAAATTTACTGTATATTTTGGGTTCTACATAGCAGTTGCTTTGAATATTTGCATATTACTCTGGTGCACTCGTTATTTTGACTATATTTTATATTGTACTTAGTGCATTGCTTGAGACTACTCATTTCCACCCAAAAGGTTTTGGGAATGCTCCACAAATTGTTGGATTACATAGGGAATAACTTGATCTTACTTAGTAAATCTGTGATCATAAGGGGAGCAGACTAGTGAAATAATGGGTGATAAAGAAAACAACTAAAAGGAGGTACAGGGTTGAGAGGGGAGGAAGATAGCTTTGTATTTATTCAGAAGTAAGTGAGGATTTATTTGGATTTTTTGGTGTAAAGAGTAGAAAAATGTGGAAATACCTCAACTAAAAGCATTGTTCCTAAAGTGAAATGAAGGCTGTATAGTGAGTGATATGAAATGGAGAACAGGCCCAGACAGAACTTTGTGTTACTATATATGATTGTATTTTTGATATTTTAATGTGTTAGTGTATTACGGGATGTGATGTTTTTAAACGATTGCTTGTGATATTATTGTTGGAAACCGGCCTGAGTCTCTCCACGGAGGTGAGAAGACCGGTATACAAAAGTTCTAAATAAATAATAAATAATATAGTCTTCACTCATACTTTTAACAATAAGTATTCTTGAAATCGTTTCCTGTTTACTTCTGTTTTTAAAACAGCTTATCCTGGGCCTAAAAACTCAAGGGGTCCAAAACTATAGCAGAATGACCCTATGCCTTCTGGACTGAGTTGGGCACAGACAGCCCTGGTGTCTGCACATAGTTCAAATTTGACCAACCATGGTATAATGAAAGAGTATTGTATATGGATTGTATAGGCTTCCCCCTTTTCAGCTTTGCCCTCTTAAAGCTGGTGGTGCTTTAAGTGGCCAACACAGAGGGGTAGAGAAATTCTCTTTTAAACCCAGAGGAGAGGATGACACTTTCCTCTGGATCCTGTCAGGAGGAACAAACATGACATATATTTGATATCTGGAATATTACATAACATTGATCTAGAATTGCTGTTGTCCTCTTTGTCCGTTGAAGCAAGTTTATGAGTCAGATTATTAATGGAATATAAGATAAAATGAGTTTTTACTCTCTTTTTTAACATGAATACTTGCATGTTTATCAACAGCTTTGAAAGGGGGCACTGACATGACTGTGTAATGAAAACTCAAGCACCTGGGTAAGTGGTATGATCAGCTACATGTGAATAGACTACAAATGACTCAGTCGAAACAGTATGAGTAATAGGGAAAGTTCATTGCCAGGTGAATCTTGAGTACATATTCATCAGTATTGAGTTCTCCAATTGCTGCAAAATGTAGAAGGTGGGAAGCGTTACTGGTAAAATTTCTAAGAATCTAGGGCTCCTTCCATACAACTGAACAAAATTCCACATAATCTGTTTTGAACTGGAATATATGGCACCAAGTTCAAAGCAGATATTGTGTGATTTTCTTCCTTGATATTCTGGGTTATTTGACTGTGTGGAAGGGCCCTCAATTGGGAGTAGCATGTACTATAGGACGCAATTCAGTAAGAACAATGAATAAAAGGCAAGGTGTGCATATATTGCTGTTCCGATTTACTACTCCCAAATGGTTTATGAAAGCTTTATAATAGGGAGATTTGTAGGTATGATTTATTGTGACATCTGCATGTGGTGACAAACATGTAAATCCTAATGTGCCACCACTTTAGCAAGGAGTATTTCAGGGTAGGAAGAAAGTTATTCAAAGTTAGTGCCACTGTTAGATTTCTACAATGTGTTTTATGTGTAGGATTGCTTCGAAATAATTTCTTTGTTTTTTCCCCCACAGCAAAATAAATAAATAAAAGAAGAGAGAGAGAGACCCAACATTTAAAGCATGGAGGAGTTTTCACAACACAAGATGTAATGAATGCTTTGTACTTAACTTGTACCTGATGTTACTCCAGTTAGCTCTTCTTCCATTCCTCACTATTGTGCATTTCATGTAACTTGGCAGGTGGGCTGCCACTGCACACTTGTGTGTGTGTGTGTGTGTGTGTGTGTGTGTGTGTGTGTGTGTGTGTGTGTGTGTGTGTGTGTGTGAGACATGACCCAGGGCAACCATGCATCGTCAGTCTAGCTGAATATTTAAACAATGGGAAGTTATTCTTCCTCTTCCCCAGCTTTGATATTTCTCAAAAGTTTGTGTTTATATCAATGAGCCAGTACCTTTTGGGCAGAAAATAGGCACATACATTAGGATGGTTATTTTCCTCTATAGAGGCAAGAACTCAACATTTATAATTTAATAATATTCCAAAACTGGGGTTTTCAAGCTGCTAATAGCTATGAGGTTGTTTCTGCTTGGATAAATAAGTAAGAGGTAGAATAGGCTTCAATCAATAGGACCGGGCTGTGGCACAGCTAGTTAGTAGCCAGCTGCATTAAATCACTACTGACCGAGAGGTCATGGGTTTGAAGCCAGCCTGGGTTGGAGTGAGGTTCCAACCATAAATAGTCTAGCTTGCTGTTGACCTATGCAGCCTGAAAGATAGTTGCATCTGTCAAGTAGGAATTTTAGGTACTGCTTTATGCGGGGAGGCTAATTTAACTAATTTACGACACCATAAAACCTTCCAGCAGTGTGAGTAAGAATGAGGAAGTACTCAATCACTGACAGAGTGTCACAAGTAGACAGTGAAGCAGCAGCTCCCCTGTAGCTGGAATTGAGCATACCCTCATGAAGCCGGAAAGCTGGATGTTAAATTGCCTCTGTGTTTGTCTATATATGTTGTATGTCTATGGCATTAAATGTTTGCCATGTATATGTGCATTGTAATGCGCCCTGAGTCCCCTGTGGGGTGAGAAGGGTGGAATATACTGTAAATAAATAAATCAATTTTGGCTGCAATTATAGTGAACCTTTGTAAGAGATTCATTTGAGCCTTTGACTAAAATAATATGCTGTCACTGAAATCTGTTTCAGGGACTGATCTGAAGCTGGCCACTTATAGTAAAGTGCAGTGGGGTTATAAGATTGTCCTTGTTCAGATGCAAAACTCTGAAGGAGAAGTTGGTAGTATTCTTGGAGCCATGCTGCTTGAGATGGGGAGCAGCTTTACAGAAGCCCAAGATCTGCCTTAGAGCCATGCCTATGATAATAGTAGTGGATAGTTGGGATCAAGCGAGGTCAGTGTGTAACTCTTGGCACTGTTCACATACTCTTCTGAAGATTAAATATCCTCAGCTCACAGAACACAAGTTTAGGAAACCTAGCTACAATATGTTTCCATGGAAACTACTTTTTAGATTTCCTTGGAATTTTGAGCCACAAAGTAATTTATCCAAAATAACTTCCATCAAAAGCTCTTAGTAAGCACAAAGACTTATGATCATGGGCTTTGTATGAGATGTAAACATTATTTGAACTTGATGGATCAACTGTTGTTTTGTACAAGATGGGAAGGTGGTATTGGAGTATAATCAGAGGATGATACCGAGGCTTTGTTTCATTATGTTAGCATTGATTTCCATTTGTAAAATAAATGATTAAAAAAGCAACTACTTTGTGTTTTGACTATTGTTAAAAGTGTCAATTAGGAATCTGTCCACAGTATCCACATTTCACAATGACTCTTTTAGGTCGGGAGACTTGTGGTTCCCAACCTTTATTTGACCAGGGACCAAACCAGTTTTTGGTCAACTTTAGATACTATTTGGTTATTTAGGGTGCTGATTCAGAAAATCGCTTTGGATAGACCACATCAACTCTCGCTTCTGATACAGAACATATGCCATCTGCTCGTCCACAGAAAACCATATTTAATAATCTAGAACTGATGTGGTAGTAATATTTTGTGGATAGTCAGCCTCTACCCTCCTGACATCCCCGTTGCCACAGCGTTATAAGAGGGTTTCACGAGACCAGTTGCTCTTTTTGCCACATAGTTTTCAGGTAATGGTGAGGCTATGGACCATATATTCTTGCAGATCACAGGTTAGGATCCACTGATCTACACTAGTTTTTTCTGGTGGTGCAATGCGTTAAATTCTTATGCTGGAAGGACTGCTGACCAACAGGTCAATGGGTTGTAGGTTTTTTCGGGCTATATGGCCATGTTCTAGAGGCATTCTCCTGACATTTCGCCTGCATCTGTGGCAAACAGATCAATGGTTCGAATCTGGGGAGAGCAGGTTGAGCTCCCTCTGTCAGCTCCAGTTCCCCATGAGGGTACATGAAAGAAGCCTCCCACATGGATGGTAAAACATCAAAAATCCAGGGCAACATTCTTGCAGATGGTCAATTCTATCACACCAGAAAGTGACTTGCAGTTTTTTTCCTGACACACAAAAAAACTGGCATGGAATTCTGGCAGTTATAGTTTACTGAGACACCACTCTTCATTTGGAAGAGAAGGCAGGCCTTGTAAACATATCTCTTAAGGATTCAGTAGAACTTGTAAACCAGTTCAGTATATGATTGCACATCATCTAGGACTGAACTTTTTAAAATGCAAAGTCTTCACACAACATTAAAAGTGAAAAATTGCTAGTCATTTCTACTGAATCACTCTTCTATGAGATGGCTCTTCAGTGCCTATACAACATACACTTTATCAAGGTGAGCAAATGAAACTGCAGAGATGGGGAGGGAAGATTATATGCTCTCAAAGCATATCAAAAAACTGCTTTTTTGTATAATTTTTTAAAATGCCACAAGTGTACACATTACTGGGGATATTATACTGTATCCTACATTTCCATCCAGAAATAGGAATAGAAAAGTACTTGAAGTAGTTTAAGTCAGAGAGTAGCAAGGGTCAAGAATGGACAAAATAAATGTCTGCTTCTCAGTTGCTTGGGATGCCACTTTTTTTTTCAAGGACTGGATTTTTCACAATGTTGGATTTTTATGAAGAGATTCTCCTGTACTACCTTTTGTGTGATAAAAAACAAGTTTAATTTGAAGCTCCTGACAAGCTGATCACATTTCTAAATCTGGTTGCCTAGCTTCCCTTGCCAACAGAATAAATTGGCTGCAAAAATTGCAGCTTTTTGAAGTTCCATCTCCTGTTTGTAAAGTGTACATACATGATGCCATATGTTCCATCCTAAGTGTTAACTGTGGAGAAATAACTGGATTCACTGGCTAACACACATTTTTGTGCCTCAAATGTTACACCTGTTTCTGGGTATAATACCAATAATGATATCAATTTTCCCTTATCAGCTCCAATTTTTGAGAGAGAGAACATATGCCATATACTAGTCATCTGCTTGCCCATAAAAAGTCAAGATAGCCATATCTAAGAAATTAGAGTTGATAATTTATCATATCATGAGTGAACGAATGTATTTTAGAAAATAATTTATTTATTTATATCCTGCCACCATCTCCCTGGAGGGACTCAGGGTGGCTAACATGAAGCCAATCCTAAACAATTAAAATAAAGCAAAAATACATTTAAAGCAAACAATAACATCAAATAAAATGCTTGATAATAACATAGAAATGAAATGAAAATAACAAAAACATAAAACAAATTATTAAAATGCTAATGGAATTAGAGTGAGCTAGGCCAAATGCAATAGACAAAAATTTATAAAACCCATGGGTGAGATAGAAGGTGCTATGACCAGTGGGAGGCTCGGACGGGATAACAATAAAGTTAATCTACAACCGAGGGATGGGATGAAGAGCCAACAGGAAGACAATTTGGTCCTGGGACAGGACGTGGCATGGAGATTGATTGTTCATTCCCCAAAAGCACACCGGAAAAGCCAAGTTTTTAAACTTTTTCTAAAGGCTACCAGGATGGGTGCTGCCTAATCTCTCTGGGGAGCAAGTTCCAGAGCCGAGGGACAACCACAGAGAAGGCCCTCTCCCTCGTCCCCACAAGCTGCACTTGTGATGGAGGTGGGAGCAAGAGGAGGGCCTCCTCCGAAGATTGAAGAGATCATGCAGGTTCGTAGGAGGAGATGCACTCACAAAGTTTAAAAGAAGAGCCACATGCACAATGGTGGACCTTCTCATAGCAACACCAGAGGCACTCCATGTGGCCAGCTTCTGGTCACAAAGTTTTTAAAAGTCGGCATTATACTAAATGTCCTTTGACCAGAAGCTGGCCACTTGGAGTGCCTCTAGTGTTGCTATAAGAAGATCATCCATTGTGCAGGGCTCGGGCTGCATTGTAGTAGGTGGTCTGTGGTTTACTCTTCTCCACACTCGCATGTCATGGACTCCACTTTGTAGCCCCATTTTTTAAGGTTAGCTCTGCATCTTGTGGTGCCAAAACGCAGTCTGCCCAATCTTCTGTGTGCCCAGGAGGGAGTCTCTCATCTGGTATCTGATGTGGTCCATCCAATGCAATTCTCTGAATCAGTGCTCCCAAATAACCCCAGGAACATGCTTAAAAACCAAAATACCAACACATTTTAGTTGTGTTGTGTTATTAATTATGCAATTGAAACACATGCTCTGGAACCCTTGATGGCTAAGGGATCACTGTTAATAATGGTTTGGAAATACACAGGCTTAGTGCACTGCTAAAAGAGAAATGCTCCTGGGGAAGACCCTTTGCCTTTCCTAAGTTGTTCTGCTATGGTGTCAAGAGGTGAGTGGGACCTTGGTATTAATGCTTTTTGAGATTCCATCCTTGGTTAAGCCCATTGTGATATAGTAAAAAAAGGCTGACCATAAACAAGGCAAATAGAGCCCCTTTCTCAAGGCTGAAAACAGCTTATTCTGGCCTTGGGTTCACCATAGTCTGGCAGAAACAAGCTTGTTTTAACACTGGGCAAAGGCAGATCTCCCAAAAAGAGATGAGAGATGGCAAGATGAATGGATGGTATCCTAGAAGAGACTGGCTTGACCCTGAAGGAGCTGGGGGTAGTGACGGCTGACAGCGAGCTCTGGCGTGCGCTGGTCCATGAGGTCACGAAGAGTCGGAAGCGACTGAACGAATAAACAACAACAACAAGCCCTGTTATTGAAGAGCTCATGGCCCTCAAGCTTCCATTTTCTGATTTTATGACACAGATTGCTATTTACCATGGAAATCTCACATGCATCTGCATCACCTGTTGCACATGGTGATCATGAAATGCTTACTATCAAAGGCATAGCAAATGTTAAATTCTGGCTGGTCTGGCGGATGCCGGTGACTATTACATGTGACTCTTCTAAGAAGAAGCACCTGTTAATTTGGTTGGTCCATGTGAATCATTACTAATCCCCTGCAGTTGCTCCAGTTTTACTCAGCCTTGATGTGCCATTGTGTGCTTGCTGGGGAAAGGGAGTGTATCTGATAGAACAAGTATTATCAGTGAGCAATGTCTCTAAACTTCAAAAATGTTACCTAATTTTCTTTTCCTTCATCTTTTAATATTATACACTGGCTGATGGTGAGATATGCCCTAGATGTAGACCAGCGGTTATTCTTGACCACTTGTCATTAATGTACAAATGGAGCAAAAATCTAAAGCAATTGTCTCCAGTTTTAGAATTTAAACCAAAGTTGTGGGAGATGAGGTGGGAGCTAATTCAAGATGGTACATATATCTTTCTGATGCAAGGCATGATGTCAACTTGGCATCTACCTAATATTTTGTTGAAAGAAATGCTTTTTCTAAAGCTTGTGAGCAGCAGGAACTATCGAGGTCATTTGTGTGGGCTGCGTTTCTATCTGAAGAGTACATCAAGAAAAATTGCAGATACATTTTAGGCTGGCTGTTCCACCAGACAGGAAATCTTGAAGCATGAGCATATGTATGAGCATTAGCTCATTTTTCCTGTATTTTTTAAAATTATACTTTGCAAACAGAAGACACGGTAAAGTAATGTAATTTTAACTCCCACTATCCACACAAGTCTTCTTCTTCTTCTCCTTCTCCTTCTTCTTCTTGTTAACTTATTTATACCTAGTCTTTATCCCTGTGAGAACTTAAGGTGGCTAACAATCCCACACTTAGTCAAGTTTTAAAAGTACAATAGAAAAGTTAAAAAACAATTAAATAGTGTGGTAAAAACAGATTAAAATACAATAAATACACTTAAAATAGCCATGCAACACCAGAAAGAACATACATTTGTTAAGAATTCCAAGGACAGGTAGTTAAATAGTTGATCTTGACTGTTAAAGACAATTACTGTAAGTTAATATGGAAATAGTACCTAGTAAGGTAAAGGTAAAGGTTTCCCCTTGACATTAAATCCAGTTGTGTCTGACTGGGGGTTGGTGCTCATTATAAGGACTCCTTAATTGGCCGTCTGGGCAGGGGGGTCAAAGAATCCCACCTCTGACACCAAATTATAATGATATAATTTCTTGATGGCCAAACAATATCACTGGACAGGGGGCAAGCAGATCCCAACACTGTCCCTCCTTCAATAAGGAATTCACACCACTTTGGCTCTTATAGCATTTGAGGGGATGTCTCTTTATTTCAAACCTTCGCTGCCACCATAAACTGAAGAATCACGAACGCTCTAGCTATTTAGAATGCTAAAAAGGCTGTTTAAATTATTAAAAGGCTTTTTACTCCACCAAATACTGTGTATTATCAAGGGCTTTCTTTGAGGGGAAACAGGAGAGGTTGATTCAACAAGGAAAAGGACTCAAAACCAAAAATGGCACTTGACTCAGGCTTAAATTTTAAAAATAACAAGAAAGAGTTTATTGAATACAAGTTACAGAATAAAAGTGAATGCAGGTTCAGAGGCTTGGCTGTTACAATAAAAGTGTTCTTGGTTCTTAGAAGCGTAACGGTTACTTGAGAGAATGGTTCTATTCTTTGTTACAATTCCTAACACAAAACCCAGCTATTTTCTTTTCTAAAATAGCTGTAACCCAGTCTGCCACAGCCTACTTTGCTGTGCAAACTACAGGCAAGCTGCCTATTCCTAACAGAGACTCCTAAAACTCCCAAATCCTACTCTAACCTCACCCAGAACTGAACTGAACTGTCAAAACAATCTGCTCTCTTTCCCTCCAACTGACTAACTCCGCCCCCCTTTTCCAAACCAATCCTGGCTGTTGCTGGGCTGGCTCAGGCCTAGGCCACTCCCCCTCTCTGAACTGGAGCTTTTCCCTAAACTAAGATGGCTCCTGCAGCTCTCTGCCAGGCCTACCAAGCTGAAACTACCTAGCCTGTCTCTTCCTGGGCCCTGCCACCCTGGCTGGCAAGGTAAGGGATCTTCACACTCATCTCCATTTCCAAACTGAAGAGCCGGCATTGTCCATAGATACCTCCAAGGTCATGTGGCCAGTATGACTGCAAGGAATGCTGTTACCTTCCCACTGGAGAATAAGTAAGAATAGCAAATATAAATAAAAACTATTCAAAAAATTGCTGGAGAGGATGTCAAGAATCAGGAACATACCATGTATTCCAGCATTTAAGACAACTGGGCATATAAGACGACTCCCAACTTTTCCAGTTAAAATATAGAGTTTGGGATATACTCGCCATATAAGACTACTCCTCTTCCAACGCACACCACATGTTTTTTTTTAAAAAAATCAGATTTTATTTCAATATGGTAATTTTCCTATTACTGTACCTCCTTCTCTACCTCTCAGATCTCGCACATGCGCACCTGCAGTCTTCAGGAGCGAGATCTGAGAGGCAGAGGAGGAGGTACGGTAATAGGATACAAGGGCGGGTCAGACAGGTAAAAGAGGTGTGTTTTTCTGGGCCCAGAGCCACTTTATCTCTTTTTCCATACCCGGGTGCCCCGGATGCCTGCAGCTTGCTCTACCCTTCACTTACACCTTCCCGGTGAGGCACCCTTCACCATTGGGACCGCATTAAGTCCACAAATCCTGATGAATGGATTTTCTTCTACTGTACTTGTACAGCGTTGCCCTTAATGCTTTCATAAAGTCACTGCATACGGCAGGGATGCGGCCATTGACATTTTTGAGCTCCCCCACTATATGCGGCAACCACAGATTCTCCAATCCGATTGGAAATTTCAGCACCTGCTCTATAAGACTACACCCGCGTATAAGACTACTCCCGCATATAAGACTACCCAGCGTATAAGACAACCCCACGTATAAGACGACCCCTGCCTTTTCAGAAGTTTTCCTTGGGTTAAAAAGTAGTCTTATACGCCGTATATACATGTGTGGTGGCAATGTAAATATGTAAATAATTTTTGGGGGAAAGTATGTAGAGAAATAGAGGATATAATGAACATTAAAATAGAAAGAAGTCCTAGTATAGCTTTATTAATATTATATAATAATAAACAATTGAAAAAAAAGAGGATAAAGATGTGATAAACTTATTAACAATAACAAGACTGCTTATAGTAAGGAATTGGAAAAGAGAAATAAACATACAAATAGAAAAGTGGTATAAGGAAGTATGGAAATTGGCAATAAATGATAAGCTGACATGTATATTACATTTTGGACAGATGATATGTAAAAGCTGTGGCTTGGGAGGGCGGAGGGGAGCATAGTGGCAAGATATAGATAATATGTATAAGCAGAAAAATAACAGTAGATGCCCATAGTTTTATGGTAGGTTTTATTGAATAATATGTATCTGCTGTAAAACAAACAATGTACAACAAATTGAACTATGATAAAATAAAGGGAAAAAAGTCAGGCTTAATGTAACCCATCAATACTAGTGAACTTTATGGACATTTTTTACAGGTTGGTGCTCTCTCAATTAATTTGACTCTAATTCCCAACATTCCCAGTTAACATGGCAAGGTTGGGTAAGTCAAATATGTGCAATAGAGCAGAGGTGGAGATTCTGCACTCTCCAAGAGGTAGTTAGACTGCAATAGCCAGTTTTGGGAACTGTAGTTCAAATAATAATAATAATAATAATAATAATAATAATAATAATAATAATAATCTTTATTTGTTACCCCGCCACCATCTCCCCAATGGGGACTCGGAGCAGCTTACATGAGGCCAAGCCCAAATGACAATTACAATATAGAAAACACAAAAACACAAAGGACCACATGATTCTCATCACTACAATAGGTATAAGGTGAGTCAAGTTGAATGACACATTGAATATTCCTAGGAATATACCTATGGATATACCATGTTAAAACTGATGTCTTTGGTTAGAGACACATAAGGCTGAACTTCAAAGAAGGGTTACTTACATTGGCAAACATTCTGCATTATGCAAGGAAAGTTTGATCGGTATAATATTCACCTGCTGAGAAATTAATTCAATGTATTTCAAGCAAATGATTCCATTTCCATCTTTTGGACTCTCTGGACCAGAGCTATTCCATACCACAGGTTCCTAAGCCATAAACAAAACTAGAGCTGAGTTCTTTACAATAGTGCCCTGGGCTTTAAATGACCTCTTGTCAAATTGTTTGGAGATAAAACCAGGAAAAAAATTCTTACAGACTTTGGCAGTACTCCATCCCTGTTCCAGATGGAGACAGAGAGGTAAAGGTGAAGTTAGTAGGGAAGGAGGAAGATTGCAGTGCAGGTAGTTTAGTGCGGTCAAGAAAATCTGAGTATGCAAAACCCGAGCAGAGCTGTCAGAGATGGTTTGATGGAAAACAACAATAAAAGATTTTGGACACTCTCCACTTTTTTAATCATATTGAAACCAAGCTGTTCCCTCCCAAAGGAGTTGTAATTCCTATAACAGATTCCACAAGATGAGATGAGAAACTGGCCATAAACATTTCTTACAACACAACTCTAAGGTCTATAAAATCTAATCTATAAGCATTTTGGAGGGAGATAGAAATAGGTTTTTCAACAAAATGCCTACAATTCTTTATTATTACTTTTTTGCAAATGAAATCCCAGTGTATCTAATGGTTTATTGGGTTGTTGTAGGTTTTTCGGGCTATATGGCCATGTTCTAGAAGCATTCTCTCCTGACGTTTCGCCTGCATCTATGGCAAGCATCCTCAGAGGTTATTTGTTCATTCATTGACACCTTTTATATATTAAGCAATTCATAACTTTGAAATTCTTTGCTTGGGTTTTAGAATTCCACTTCTTTTGCTTAGTATATTTCATTTGTATTCACTAGGCTCCATATAATTGTCTGAAACTATGTCCTTGAGCTTTTGTCAGCCTCTTTATAATCTTTCCACATTGTTCATTGACCTTATCGTTATTATCTTTTATTTATTTATTTATTGCATTTATATACTGCTTTTTTCACCCCTGGGGGGACAGCGACTCAAAATGGTGCACATCAAATAAATGGCAAAAATTCAATGCCCCACATATAATAAAACAGTACATCATACATCTAAAACAATAACCTATCATTGTAAATTAAACCATCAAAACTATAAAACCATCAAACATAAACATGAAACATTTGACATTGCACCGATCTCGAGGTTGTCATCCATCTGCTATGCTATTGTCACTCACCGAATGCTTGTTTACATAACCAAGTTATAGTTGTTTCCTAAACACCAGAAGGGAGGGGGCCAATTTGGCCACCAGGGGAGCTGTCGCTTCACCGTCTATTTGTGACACTGATGAAGTACTTCCTCATTCTTTGCATGCTTGCTGGAGATTTTTATGGTATCGTAAATTTAGTTAAATTAGCCTCCCCGCAAAAGCGGTACCTAAATTTCCTACAGTACAGATGCAAAGGTCGACAACAAGCTACGCAAATTGGTCGGAAGCTCACTCCGACCTGGGCTGGCTTCGAACTCATGACCTTTCGGTCAGTAGTGATCTTAGTGCAGCTGACTCCCAGCCAGCTGTGCCACAGTCCCGGTGCCAATACTCATGTATCTCAAGATGTATATCTCATGGCTGCTGGATTCGAAGGAATATGACATCATTTGTATATTGCGTCTCACTCATTGTTTACGTGCTTTCTCGTCTCTTGATAAAATTATCCAAACTATGATTTGTTTTAAAAGAGACTCATTTTTTCTTTAGGAGAAATATGCCAATCGAAAAGTTGGCTTCAATAATATGGGATACTTTGGCACAGCCTATTTTTGTTGAGTCTCTGACTCTACTCACTTTGTTTTCAGTTCAGATTTTAATATTTATATGACTCAGTATTGGTGTAATTTGAGCAGCAAAAGAGGCTGGAGAAAATAGCAGTTGCCATTTGTAATTGGACATTTTTTAAAAGCATCTGTAGACATAATGGTAGAGCTGCATTCATTTCTCTCTCTGCCAGACCCTGAAATTAGTTATCCATGCTTTTATTAACTCAAGATTAGATTTACCACTTGGATTGCTTGAAAAAAATGGTTTGCATATAATTGGGGACCGAGGGACATATTTGCCGCATTCTTGCTAAGGAAAAAAAGCTTCAGAATGCCTTGCATCATTGCCTAGAAAAGGGAAATAGTTATGCTGCTCATCACGCAAGCATGATATTTAATTAAGAAATGCTTTCAAAGTCTGTGAAAACCCTACCATAACTTCATGTTTTCTGTCTTGTTAGCTGGCAAATATCCACTATGGCAAGTACTGTTGGAACTGATTCAGTGAACTGCTGATTCTCAAACCTTTGAAGAAAGAATTAAAATTAGTTTTTGAAGAGTGTTCTGCATGGGTTTCTCAAAGGAATTCTGAAAGAAGTTAACTTGACACTCTACCATTAACGATGAATTCATTGATCACCTACACTTGTTCCAAAAAAGGGCAATGACTATTATATTGAGTTCGGGTTTTGAGAGGGAATCTCTGTTCTTTGAATTTGTTGTGTTCAAGAAGGCTTTGTGTCACTTATTAAAGAACAGCTCCTTCTTCAAGAACCAATTCCCAAAATTACTTTTTGAAAGCCATTTCTGATATGCCATGTCTTCTGTAATTTGGAAAAATAGTAGGAAAAGCCCACTAGACATTCAGAAACAAGCCCTTGGGCAAAGCTGAAAGCAACCCTTTTGGGTCCTCCACTTGAATAAATATAAGGAAGAGTTTTGTATTGTGGAGGCTCTAAGCAAGAAAGCACTCAGAGGTGGTTCATCTAAGTTGTTTCCATACCCTCCAACCTTTCACAGGTGAAAACCAGGCGATGTGCTAACCAACATCAGAAGGAAGTCAAGATGGCAAAAGTTATCAATGAAGGAGAACATGCAACTAGGAAAGGCTGCAATAGTTAGCTTTTGGCAGAGCCTAAAGGGAAGAACACTCATGTCATATTCTCCCTACTGAGTTAATTGAGGCCCCTTCTACACTATAAAATCCAGATTATCTGCTTTGAACTGGATTACATGGCAGTATAGACTCATATAGTTCAGTTCAAATCAGATAATGTGGATTATCTGATTTGATAATCTAGATTATATGACAGTATAGAAGGAGGCTGACTTATTTTGCACTTGAAATTCAGGGCCCTCCCTGAGAGATTTCCCTCCCTGAGAGATATATTCATAAATTGTTGTATTTGAGATCGAACTGTATCTCCTCCCTGGATGACCAGCCAAGATGGACAGGAACCAAGAAGGCAGGTTGTCTTCCTTACTTGCTCCAGCAGCTTGTCTACATCAACGTTTATAGATAAAGAGGGCGGCCATATAAGAACAATATCAGGCATCATGTTTTTGGCATTTGGGGGACTTCATTTGTTGTCCTTCCTCAAGCAGTAAAGTTTCATACTATCTAAGGCAGTGGTTCCGAACCTGTGGTCCATGGACCACCAGTGCTCTGCAACAACTAAAATATAGTCCACAGCCTCACTGTTACTACACTGGTGCAACAAGAGTGACTGGTCTCCCAAAACCCTCTTATAATGCCGAGGCTTATTAAATATGGTTTTCTGTGGGTGACCAGATGGTGACTACTGGATGGCATATGTTTGCTATCAGAAATGAGAGATGATGTGGTCTATCCAATGCAATTTTCTGAAACAGCACCCCAATAACAAAACCGAATCTAAAGTTGACCAAAAACTGATTTGTAACCCTTTCGGTACTAATGTTGGAGAGTGGTCCCTGGTCAAGTGATCCCTGGTCAAACAATGGTTGGGAACCATTGATCTAAGGCATCAATTTGAAAATGAACTGTTTAGGTTAGAATGGATAAACCTTATGCGTAAAGGACGTCAAGGCCCCATAAAGCAATATGTTCTGTTTCTGCCACACAAATGACTAAACCAAGGCACAGCTTCCTTAGATCCTAATGCTTAGAAGGATGAGAAACATCTGACCACAACTGCATTTTCAGCTGCAATGTTTTCCTAGATATTATCACCATCATTACCATCTTTACTATTATATTTACTACCATCACCTTTCCCATCCTTGAAATATTTCTCTTTTTAATTCCTATGACCACCCTGCAAGGCAGACTGCTACAGTTCCATTAAAAACTTATACAACCAAACATGAATTTGAAAGTAGGCTTCTCTGTTCTACATTCAGCACTTTAAATATTACTCGATGCGAGTTCTCTCAGAAGTGTAATTACTATTTAAAAATGGTCCCAAGACTGAAATATGGTGGTATTAGCAACTAAGAAAAGGCTAAAGCTGCACAATTAGAACACAAATAAATAATATGCATGATTATAATATGTTATATCATATGCAAATTAGATGCCTTAATTTGAGAGTCTAGGAAACAACAACCCTAGTTATAAAATGTATCTGATAAATAAATGAACTCTGGTTCCTGACTTCAAAAGATCAGAGAATGGCAGCCCAAAATTAGTACCTTTTCTTTGTATAAAGAAGATAAAACAAACAATAAATAATTGTCTTTGAAGGGATTTGTCATAATGGTCTTGCATTTTAGAGATTTTAAACAGGGGGCCTCCAAGGCTTTCCTTTCCTTAATATATTTCATCTGTCAGGCTCATGATGGTTTAAAAACAAATTAAACATTCTCTCCCCATGAGACATTTGGCATTTCAGTGAAACTATGGCATAACAGCAAAGCATGTCACTTATTTCAAGAACTTTGTAGCCATGGGGTCTTATTGATGGATTAAAGAAGTGGTCTATGGGGCTCATGCCAAGCCCATGGTGATAAATTCCAGATGTGAATTCAGCTATAACCTTATTCTGAGAGGATGGCCTAATTTATATGACAGCATATAAAAACAGTACATTGTGTGCTGCGACATTCACAGAACGACCAAGTGCTTCCCAGTTTATATAAGCCAGCTTTTTTCTTATGAGAGTTGGACTTTATGGGTCTTGAATGTTTGGAGAAGTATAAACATACTTAAGCTGATGTGTTCCTTATTCAGGTAGAGGACAAATAGGCACATGGTCTGGGGAAGATGTAGCAACTCACAAGTGTTTTCTTTCTAAAGAGTAAAATAAATTAAAAGGAATAGGGTGAAATGGTATATAGTTTGAAAATTATGAAACCCTACAGGGCAATAATGGGAAATGTAAATATGAATCTCATCCTAGCAGCAATCAAGATGTAAGCATGCCTTTTATTTAGCATGTAGTTATATTAAAAATGGATTTCTTTGAGCTTCATACTGATGTTCTTAAGCTATAACAAATCCATTTTTTTTAAAGTGAGAACATCCCGTCATGGAAGACCAAAGTAAAGAAAGAAAGAAAGAAAGAAAGAAAGAAAGAAAGAAAGAAAGAAAGAAAAGAAACCCAGAAGACAAGAACCGTTTGTTGTTTTTTTTTTGTCGTGTCAGGAGCAACCTGAGAAACTGCAAGTCGCTTCTGGTGTGAGAGAATTGGCCATCTGCAAGGACGTTGCCCAGGGGACGCCCGGATGATGTGATGTTTTATCATCCTTGTGGGAGGCTTCTCTCATGCCCCCACATGAGAAGTTGGAGCTGATAGAGGGAGCTCATCCGCCTCTCCCCGGATTCGAACCTGCGACCCGTCAGTCTTCAGTCCTGCCAGCAAAGGGGTTTAACCCACTGCGCCACCGGGGGCTCCTGAACAAGAACAAGAACAGTGATAAGATCCAACAAGAAATATTTGCTGATTGTGAAGATTCATCATAGGTAACAGATATAAACAATGAAATAATGAAGATATAAATAATGGGTTAAACAAATTGTGGTGCAAAGATGTATCAAAAGAAAGCCTTCTGTATCTCTTAGTAAGGAGCTGAATTACCAAAGGGTTGATAACACCATGTGACATGATTTTTGTTCCTGGGTTATAAATGTCATTTCCTAATTGGTTAGCATAAAAAAACATGGGGAAAAATTAAACTGCACAAGCTTTGATTTTGCAAGACACCTTGCAGCACATTTTGCTATAGTTTTTCAATGAATATCTCATAGACTCTTGGCAAATCCAACATAGTTTGTGGCAGCCACAAAAATGAAGTTTCTAGGGTATAACAACTACTGTATTTTCCGGCATATAAGACAACTGGGTGTATAAGAAGACCCCCAACTTTTCCAGTTAAAATATATAGTTTGGGATATACTCACTATATAAGACTACCCCACTTCCAATGCACACCAAATAAAAAATTAAAAAGCATCAGATTTGATTTCAATATGGTAATTTTCCTATTACTGTATTCCTTCTCTGCTTCTCAAATCTCACACATGCGCACTTGCACCGCTTCACTGCAGTCTTCAGGAGCGAGATCTGAGGGGCAGAGGAGAAGGTATGGTTATAGGATACAAGGGCAGGTCAGACAGGTAAAAGAGGTGTGTTTTTCTGGGCCCTCTTTTTTCGGGTATTTGTGCCAAATTTGGTCCAGTGAATGAAAAATAACCATCCTGCATATCAGATATTTACATTGCAATTCATAATAGTATCAAAATTACAGTTATGAAGTAGCAACAAAAATAATTTTATGGTTACCACAACATGAGTAACTGTATTAAGGGGGTGCCACATTAGGAAGGTTGAGAAACGCTGGTCTAGGTATTCCAGAGAAGCCTAATAATAATAATAATAATAATAACAATCATAATCATATTCATAATCCAGAGCAGAAGAGAAAACTGGCAAAAGAAGGCTCTCCATGGACAGTTCCTGGGAAAAACTGAGAGCCAAATTGGCAAAGAAAAAACATGGATGTGGTTCACAAATGGAACTTTGGAAAAGGAGACGTAGGGCCTGATTCTGGCAGCCCAAGAACAAGCCATTAGAACCAATGCCACCAAAGCCAGAATTGAAAAGTCAGTGACAGATCCCAAATGTAGACTCTGCAAGGAAGCAGATGAAACAATAGATCACATCTTCAGCTGCTGCGAGAAGATTTTGCAGACAGACTACAAGCAGAGGCATAACACCATTGCTCAGATGAATCATTGGAACTTGTGTCACAAATACCATCTACCTACGACAAAGAACTGGTGGGATCACAAGCCTGAAAAACAGTTACAGAAAATGAACATGTCAAAGTACTTTGGGACTTCCAAATTCAGACTGACAGAGTTTTGGAGCACAAGACTCCTGACCTTACGATCATGTTTTAAAAAAGTATGGATTGTTGACGTTGCAATCCCAGGTGACAGCAGGATTAAAGAGAAACTCTGGAAAAGCTGACATGATATAAGGATTTAAAGATCGAACTTCAAAGACTCTGGTGCAAGCCAGTAAAGGTGGTCCCAGTGGTGATCAGCACACTGGGTGCAGTGCCTAAAGACCTTGGCCTGCACTTAAACACAATCGGCGCTCACAAATTTGCTAGCTGCCAGCTGCAAAAGGCCACCTTAGTGGGATCTGCACACATTATTCGCCGATACATCACACAGTTCTAGACACTTGGGAAGTGTCCGACATGTGATCCAATACAACAGCCAGCAGAGTGATCTTGTCTGCCTTGGACTCATCTTGTTGTGTTTATAATAATAATAATAATAATAATAATAATAATAATAATAATATACCCTCCCTTTCTGTGAATTGAGAGGGGGTACAACATGTTTAGAACAAGAGCTAAAACACTATTCCAAATCAAATCCACTGATGAAATGCAGATTTATATTTGACACTTCAGAGCTCAGGAAAACGGCTTTTTGACCGGGAGATTCCAGAGAGTTTTGTCCAAAAAAGTATTTTTTTCTGAGCTCCATGAGTTTTATAGGTTAAAAAAATGACAGAAGCACACCAATTGCATTCAAAACTGGCAAATAACTGGACAACGAGTGAAGCAGATGCTGGTGTTCTGAAATATGAATTTTGCCCACTTTATAATGGGTAGATGCATGGCTGTTTTGAAGATAACACTAAGGAACAGTCCTGTACATTGCCTGGAGCTGCTTATAAATCATACATAATAAATGGGATATGGAGCAAAAACAGAATTTCAACGACACTGGACAGATATAAACAGGCTGGAAGGAATGCAGAGAAACAATCGGGATTAGACAGTTTGATATATGACTGTCTATTCTAATCCCAAGAGCTTCAACTTGTAATATTCCAGCATTTCAACATCATGCAGAAAGCCCACAAGTTGAGAAGAAAACAAGGAGTCTTCACACTCTCTTCTTTTTGAAGATCTTCTGAACTCTGTGATAAATGTTTGTGTTATATGGCTTTAAAAAAACAGCAGATAGGTAGTTGAAAAAGTATTTTAGTACAGCTGAACTTGTACAGAGTGTTGCGTCTTTCAGTTTTGTCAAAAATGGAATAACAGGGTTGGTATGCTGGTTTGGCAATTCTAGGGACTTCATCCCACAGGATAATTAAAATGTTTGAGATCGTTAGTTTCCCCTTAAGCTTCACCACACCCTGTTTTGAAATTAAATGGAAGATTTTCCTAAATCCATCACACTTAAGCATCAACTCCACTTTCTTTCAGATTTATCTGTTTGATTTGCCATCACATGGGAGACACATGTCTCCTCCCACTGCCTCCTCTGTTTTCTTTGGATAGAAAAAAAGGAAACAGATATGTCTCAATTAAAAAACAAAATCTATTTATTTTACATTTGAAAAGAGATCTATTACCATTCCTTCCTCCTCGGTCCCAAAACGTAATAGTGGAAGAAAGGAAACAATACCAGGTCTTGGCGGTGGCCAGGGGAGCTTTTGCACAGTTAAAGTTTGTGCACCAGCTGCGCCCGTACCTTGGGAAGTCTGATCTGGCCATGGTGGTCCATGTTCTGGTTACATCCCAAATAGATTACTGCAATGCACTCTACATGGGGTTGCCTTTGAAGACTGTTCAGAAACTCCAACTTGTCCAACGGGTGGCAGCCAGATTACTCACCAGAGTGCCACACAGGGAGCACACCACCCCCTGCTATGTCAGCTCCACTGGCTGCCGGTCTATTTCTAAGCACAATTCATAGTGCTGGTCTTGGCCTATAAAGCCCTATATGGTTCCGGCCCAGCTTACTTGTCCAAACGTATCTCCCTCTACATTCCACCTCGTAGTTTAAGATCTACTGGGGAGCCCTTGCTCTTGGTCCCACTGGCCTCACAAACGCGTCTGGTGGGGACGAGGGACAAGGCCTTTTCGGTGGTGACCCCCCCGCTTGTGGAATTTGCTCCCCAATGAGATTAGATTGGTGTCCTCCCTCCTTTCCTTCAGGAAAAAACTAAAATCATGGTTTGAGAACCAGGGTTTCAGCTAGCGGGCACAGCGGCACTTTGGACATTAAACTGAACCATACAATTGTTATGATAATTGAAAACGGCTATGTGACTATATAATTAATGTTTACTGTTTTTAATCTATTGTGTTTTATGGTTTTTATATTGTTGTTTTATTGATATTGCAGCATTGAATTGTTGCCAGTGTTAGCCGCTCTGAGTCCCCCCCCCCCGGGGGGGGGGGGTGAGAAGGGCGGGGTAAAAATGTTGTAAATAAATTGTAAATAAATAAATACTGCCCATCTCAAATCCTCCCTCCATGACTACTCCATTGTTTTATTTACAAACGGACAAGGGGGGAATTCCCATCACATATTAGATGTCTCTACTCAGGGAACTGAAAAAGAAGTCAATTGCCAATCGACTTGGGAATCATGGGGCAAAGCCCACACTTTAGAAACAGCAAAATACCTGGAACCCACAGTTGAAGTTTGTGTCATGTAATTGGCTCCGTAAGTTAAGGATTCTTAAATGTGCAGAAACTTAGGGAGTTTCAAGAATGAGTGAGGATTTAAGTCTAAATCTCCCCAGTCTTTACAGCTTCTGTTGGGAATAGCAACCTTCTACAAGCCTCCTATACTAGTTATTGTTATGTATATAATTTAGATTGCTTACTATATTGTATGTACATTTTGATATGCAGTTTTCCCCTTAACTCTATGTTGTCTGAAGTTGTGGGAGGGACTACAGGCCATGTGATCAGATCTGGAACTATTCAGCCTGAGACTCCATTTTAGAGACCAGTTTGCATCAGAAGCAGTACAGTTTAGAAGTCAGTCAGTACAGTTTAGGGTGATAGTACGATAGCTGGGTCCGGAAGCTCCGAGCATTCCGCACATTCCGCAACAGAAGTTGTGAATAAAGGAAAAGACCACGTGGTCCAGAGAGGGGGTGGAGTGAGAGTGGGGAGAGCAGCACACTGAGAGCGGGAATATACTTCGTAGTTGCATTTTGTGGAAGGATAGAAAGGAGGGGAGGGATAGGATAAGGTTTAGGGTAAAGTTTAGAGTTAGGGTTAGGATTAGGATTAGGGGTTAGGCTTAGGGTTAGGGAAAGGTTTAAGGTAAGGTAGGGTAAGCTTTAGGGTTAGGGTTTGGGTTAGGGTTAAGGTAAGGTTTAGGGTTAGGATTAGGGTTAGGGGTTAGGGGTTAGGGGTTAGGGGTTAGGGAAAGGTTTAGGGTAAGGTAGGCTAAGCTTTAGGGTAAGGTTTAGGGTTAGGGTTAAGGTTAGGTTTAGGGTTAGGGGTTAGGCTTAGGGTTAGGGTAAGGTTTAGGGTAAGGGTTAGGGTTTGGGTAAGGTTTAGGGTAAGGGTTAGGGTTCGGGTAAGAGTTAGGGTTTTACCATTAAAGAACTGTTACATTCCTTCTATAATATCTGTTTCCGGCCTGGTTTACATTACCTCAATCTCTCACTCCACCCCCCTGTGTCGGTCACGTGTTCCATTCTGCGTTGCGCAAACAGTGGTCCCGAAGGAGCAAAGCAGAAACAGCGTAACGCTCAGAGCTTCGGACCCAGCTATCATACTATCACCCAGTGTTAGTGTAAAGTCAGTGTCAGTATGCTACAGTGAGTAGTAATGTATTAGACTGACGAGAGTGTTAGTCTGTATGCAGCAAAGAAGGCACTAAAACAGAATGCTTTAGAGAACTTACTGTTTAAACTATCAACCAATAAGAAATGTGCGTGTATGCTGAATATATGAAGTTGGTAAGTTTTTTTTGTTATGTCAGGAGCGACTTGAGAAACTGCAAGTTGCTTATGGTGTGAGAGAATTGGCCATCTGCAAGAACGTTGCCCAGGGGATGCCCAGATGTTTTGATGTTTTGTCATCCTTGTGGGAGGTTTCTCTAAATCTGCTATGTTACTTTTAACAGACTACTTATTTTTGGGCTCTTCAAAGCATGACTTTAAAGCAATATATTTTATAAGAAAGTAGATGTTTTTTGGCCAACTGAAATAATGCTACCAAAGATCTGCTATATATTTTGTGCATTGGCATATCTTTGTTCCTAACAGTTCAGAGAGATAACCAAGGATATCAGTCTAACAACTGAGAAGCCAAATTTGCCTTACATGAATACTAGGGGATACCACTAAGGAGAAGATTCACTCAAACGAGTGTATAACTCTTTTCAGGAAGATCATACTTTACAAAAGGTTATGATTGTTTCAAATTATGTGACGGCCAATTAATCTCCAAAAGGATCACACTTCCAAAAGGCAATGGAGATTTCTGGTTTTCCAAAAGGTTATGATCTCTAAAAGCTCATGTCTTTCCAAAAGCTTCTGGATGGAAGAGGGCTAGCAAGGCACTTTCCCTTCTAGTTTGGTTTGTGCTCCTTCCCTGCCCAAGGGCAACTGCTTCTGCCTGCTCAGGCAGAAATGGCTGGTTAATTCTGTACACACCCTGCTGTTTAGAACTGGTCTTGCAAAATGTAAACAGTTTGGAAATGTAATAATCCATGTTTTAAATCTGGATGACAGTGAATTCTAATGAATACAGAGCGACACATGGGTGGCTCCTAGAGAAACAAGAAAACACCCACCCACATTAATGCAAAGAAATGTGAGCAAGCAGTACTGGAGTTGAGTGACGTTGGGCAAACTCTTTTCAAATGTGCTTCATATCATGGCAGATTTAGGGATAAGTAACTATAGGGGCAACAAACCCTCCAAGAATGCTAGGAATATGTGCAATTGTAATCCCCTAATGTCCAATATTTGGATCTATGTAAAAAAAAAAACCCTCAGTGACCTTTTATACAAATGGACTACCCTTTGCAGGGCCATGGTGGCACAGTGGGTTAAACCCCTAAGCTACAGAACTTGCTGATCGGAAGGTTGCATTTCGAATCTGTGGAGCGGGGTGAGCTTCCTTAGCTAGCCCCAGCTTCTGCCAACCTAGCAGTTCGAAAACATGAAAATGTGAATATTTTATTTATTTATTTATTTATTTATTTACCATAAAATACTGTTAAAACATTTAGCATAAAATATAAAAATATAAAAAAGACCGTACAGAGCCGTAAAAACATTGTTGTGAATAGATCAATAGGTACTGAAGGAAATAGTGGTCCATGCAGTAATTCTGGTTACATGACCTAGGAAATGTCTACGGGCAACGCCAGCTCTTTGGCTTAGAAATTGAAATTACCCCCCCCCCCCCCCCCCGCCCCCCACCCAGAGTTGGACTCGACTAGACTTAAAGTCAAGGGGAAATCTTTACCTTTATCTTTACCTTACCCTTTGTATTCCAAACAGGTTATTAACTATAATATTCCCCATACAGCTCTGCCGAAGACAAACGTATGGTTCAATTTCATGGCATTAGTACATTAAAGCTATTCTGAAACCTAAAATGCATTTTAAAGGACACAAATTGGTTTTTTATTACAGCATGAACAAAAACAGATTTGCAGACTCATGCGTGCAAATGTATTGTCCTCTGTGTCATGGATAAATCGAGCATGTGCGTTGTGTATTAAACTCATGAAATGAGCTAGAAATGCAATAAAAAGTGAAGCTGAAAAAAATGGAGGGGATATGAAGATACTTCTTGGTAGCTGGGAAGAATCTGGGTGTATTAGTCCCTAAAAACAAATTTCCCATTATGCTGTAGGGCTGGCCCAAAGTACAAGAGTGTGCAACAGAACAGATCTTATCTATAGAGAAGGCAGAAGACTGTGTTTCCTTCTGCATATCTGCTTACTCGGTTCTCTTCTTCTTATCAGCCAATGGTTGTATCCTCAACATAAGATTGATGTTATTGTTTATTCGTTCAGTCGCTTCCAACTCTTTGTGACCTCATGAACCAGCCCACAGCAGAGCTCCCTGTCAGTTGTTACCTCCCCCAGCTTCTTCAAGGTCAAGCCAGTCGCTTCAAGGATGCCATCCTTCCATCTTGCCCTTGGTCGGCCCCTCTTCCTTTTTCCTTCCATTTTCCTCAGCATAATTGTCTTCCTTTCCTGTCTTCTCATTATGTGGCCAAAATACTTCATCTTTGCCTCTAATATCCTTCCCTCCAGTGAGCATTCGGGCTTTATTAGCCGAAGTATGGACTGGTTGCATTTTCTTGCAGTCCAAGACACTCTCAGAATTTTCCTCCAACACCACAATCTTCCTTTGCTCAGTCTTCCTTATGGTCCAGCTCTCACATCCGTAGGTTACTATGGGGATTACCATTGCTTTAACTATGCGGGTCTTCATTGCCAGTGTGATGTCTCTACTCTTCACTATTTTATCAAGACTGGTCATTGCTCTCCTCTCAAGAAGTAAGTGTCTCCTGATTTCCTGGCTGCAGTCTGCATCTGCACTGATCTTTGCACCTAGAAATACAAAGTCTGTCACTGACTGCATGTTTTCTCCCTCAATCTGCCATTTATCAATCAGTCCGGTTGCCATAATCTTAGATTTTTTTAAATGTCTAACTGCAACCCAGCACTTTCTTCTTTCACCTTGGTTAGAAGGCTTCTCAGCTCCTCCTCACTTTCAGCCATCAAAGTGGTATCATCTGCATACCTAAGGTTGTTAATGTTTCTTCCCGCAATTTTAACCCCAGCCTTGCATTCGTCAAGCCCAGCACATCGCATGATGTGTTCTGCATACAAGTTGAATAGGTTGGGTGAGAGTATGCAGCCTTGCCGTACACCTTTCCCAATCTTGAACCAGTCTGTTGTGCCATGGTCAGTTCTTACTGTTGCTACTTGGTCCTTAGATTCCTCAGGAGAGAGACAAGGTGATTTGGTATCCCCATACCACCATGAACTGGCAACACTTTATTATGATCCACACAGTCAAAGGCTTTAGAATAGTCAATAAAGCAGAAATAGATGTTTTTCTGAAGCTCCCTGCCTTTCTCCATTATCCACCGGATATTGGCAATTTGGTCTCTCGTTCCTCTGCCTTTTCTAAACCCAGCTTGTACATCTGGCAACTCTCTCTCCATGTATTGCTGGAGTCTTCCTTGCAGGATCTTGAGTATTACCTTACTTGCATGAGAAATAAGTGCCACTGTATGGAGGTTTGAGCAATCTTTAGCATTTCCCTTTTTTGGTATGGGGATTTTTTCCAGTCTTGATAAAATAACCATTTTATCCTGAATAACTCCAGAGGCAGAAGTATGGTAATTTTCTATCCTGGAGGGGCAGCATAAGACATATTCATGACAAGGTACTTAGTGCTTTGGGCACACCATATCTTAGCCTTAGACCCATGATGGCGAACCTATGACACGCGTGTCAGTACTGACACGTGTAGCCATTTTTGATGACACGCAGCCGCATATAGAGAAGCATGGGGTTGCATGCCAAGGACGTTTCATCCTTGGCTCCTGCACGGCTAAGTGCAGTAGCCGAGGATGAAACATTTGCTGTAGTGTAGACACACTGTGCCAGAGGTCTGTAGGCCAAAATAACAGAACTCTGGCACAAAACGTCTAGTTCTGGGACTTCTGGTTAGGCCGTTAGGGGATATCTGACCTCACTTCCAGCTGGCGGAGCAATATGTTGCAGGGGATGCATCTTTGGGGGCCCTGTGATCGCTATTACTAGCAACCACATAACCACAGCAACCATCATCCAATCTACTGTTCTGGGGTGTCATGGATATCTAATTTACCATCATTACTGAAATAAGCGAGGGGGAGGCTGGGAGAGGCAAGGGTCTGTGCTATGGGTGCCATTTCCCGCCACTAGAAACAGCGGCAGCCATCTTAATTTACATTAAGCAGTTAAGTTAAATAATTAGTTTTTGGTTTATTAAAAATTTGTATATTATAATTATACTTTTGTTATTTAAAATATAAATATAACAAAATTAAGTTTTTCCCCCTCAAAGTGACACCCCACTCAAGTTATGTTCGATTTTTTCGGCGAATTTTGACACACTCAGCTCAAAAGGTTGCTCATCACTGCCTTAGACGGAAGGCAACGGTAAACCCATTCTGAACAAATCTTGCTGAGATTGCATCATGGTAGGTTAGTCTTAGGGATGCCATAAGATGGAAATAACATGAATAACAGTGTGATCCTCCATACAATATTATACTGATGTTCCTAGCATCCATGACATGGGTTATGCTGATTAGCACCAATGGGATTTGCAGCGCAACATATTATAAAGCTACACTTTACCCCATTTGGGGACAATTGCTAAAAATTAAGGCTGGATCTACACTGTCATATAAAGTTTAGATTATCTGCTTTGAACTGGATTATATGACAGTGTAGACTCATATGAGTTCAAAGCAGATAATGGGGTTTATCTGTTTTGATAAACTGGATTATATGGCAGTGTAGAAGGGGCCTACGATCCCCCTTGTGGGACCTATTCTAAAGCCTTTCATATATTTATATCCCGCCCTTCTCCCCCTTGTGGGGGAGATAAATACGATGAAGTAGAAAATCTAAAACAATTAGTACCCCAAGTTGTGTTAGGATGTCGTATATTATTTGCACTAACCAAATAAATAACAACCAACACTTTCTTTCGGTGTAATTTTACCTTCCTTTGTGGGGAGAAAGTAATAATGAATTAATTGCCTTGTATATATACAAGCTTAACATGCAAGCACTGTAGTATTTATTCTTGGATTTTCTCCATTCGACATCTCTGAATAATAATAAAAAAAGCATTTCATAAAACTAGTCATAGTGGCATTGATTACATTTTTAAAAAGGTATGCTGGCATGCAAAAAATAAATATTAAAAGCATAATTTGTCTAATTTTAAAAAAACAACAAAGAGACCTAACAATAAATACAACAGACAGCAATTTTGGTTGAAAGGCTTTGTGGAACAAATTTAGACTTTTTCTAGAAAGGATTAAAAAGCTGTGATTCATAAACCAATGCAACAAGTGCCAATGGTTTTGTGGTAGCTCAGTTCTAAGTCTTATGTTTAATTCTTGGTTTCAAAGTACTTTGATTCATAAGCTATTTCCATGAAAATCAGCACCATTGCATTGCAGAAATTGATAGCTTATTTAAGTGTAAAAAGAAGGAAAAGAAAATCTGGAACTATATGAATGGCTGTTCACATCACACACACACATAGGCACATGAAAAAAGAAGAGATGCAGCTGCCAACACTGGCTGAAGTGCTAACACAATATTCATTTGTCTTTTCTCTTCTGTTATCTGGTGTCATTCCATTTTTTCCCCCTGTCTGTAGTATCTTGGTCCAGTCCCAGACTAGCTGTACCATTGACTCCATGTGCCTGATGTAATCTGTTTTTGGGGCTCCTGCAGACAGTTGAAATTTAATAGAAACATAGGCTAAGGCAAAAACAATCACCAATTTATGAAGAATTCATAGAATTTTTGAAGACTATTACAAGAATTTATACCAAAATGTCCGGACCAATTCTAAAAAGATAGATTAATATCTGGATGATATGAAGTTTATAAAGTTTTCAGAGGAAATTAACTTAGATTTAGATATAGCAAAGACATTGGAAGAATTAGATATGGTTATTGATAAAGCTAAAATAAATAAGGCTCCTGGCTCAGATGGATTTTCAGCCAAATATTATAAGGAATATAAAGAAGAATTGGCCTCAATCCTACTAGGAAAGGTGAGAAAGGTGAGATCCTTGACTCTTGGGTGGAGGTAAATATAGTTCTCATCCCAAAACAGGATAGAGATGCAGAACAAATCAAGAACTATAGGTCAATCTCGCTACTAAATTGTGATTTGAAACTATTTGCAGAGATTTTAGCAAACAGATTAAAAATAATTCTGGTTAAAATTATAAATAAAGATCTAGTACGCTTCCTCCGAGGCCAACAATTAAAATCAGAATGTAAAAATGATTTTAAATATACTAGAGGTAGCCGAACAGAACCCTAACAGAGAGATTGCATCATTATTTCTTGATGCTGAGAAACCATTTAATAATATTCATTGGGAATTTATGGAAAAAGTCTTGTCCCAATATGGGGTGGGCCAGCCTTCTTTGCCAAAGAGTACTGGTACCTGACAAATGTACAACAACATCCGTGGTTCCATAGCATAGAGCCATGGTGGTTAAAGTGGTGTCAAACTACATTAATTCCAAAGTGCAGATACACTCTTGGATAATCTTATCCCTCTTCAGTTATTATTTTATATTAAAACAGGAGGGGGACTTCTTCAGAAAGCCGCCTTGCATCATGTTGTATCGGGATCTTGGCTCCCATGCTAGGAATCCATGCAAGATTGCAAAAGTACAGCACAGTTGCTGTAGTAGATATTAACACTATACAAATACTGTACAAGATTTTGGGAAAAATACATAGCATGTATTCCCAGATGTTTAGCTGGGTTGCAGCTAAACATAAAAAAAACCAAGATTATGGCAACAAGAATGATTGACAACTGGAAAATAGAGGGAGAAAATGTGGAGACCGTGACAGACTTTGTATTTCTAGGTGCAAAGATTACTGCAGATGCAGACTGTGGCCAGGAAATCAGAAGACGCTTACTTCTTGGGAGGAGAGCAATGTCCAGTCTCGATAAAATAGTAAAGAGTAGAGACATCACACTGGCAACAAAGATCTGCATAGTCAAAGCAATGGTATTCCCCGTAGTAACCTACGGATGTGAGAGCTGGACCATAGGGAAGGCTGAGCGAAGGAAGATAGATGCTTTTGAACTGTGGTGTTGGAGGAAAGTTCTGAGAGTGCCTTGGACTGTGAGAAGCTCCAACCAGTCCATCCTCCAGGAAATAAAGCCCAACTGCTCACTGGAGGGAAGGATACTAGAGACAAAGTTGAAGTACTTTGACCACATCATGAGGAGACAGCAAAGCCTAGAGAAGACAATTATGCTGGGGAAAGTGGAAGGCAAAAGGAAGAGGGGCCGACCAAGGGCAAGATGGATGGATGGCATCCTTGAAGTGACTGGACTGACCTTGAAGGAGCTGGGGTGGTGACAGCCGACAGGGAGCTCTGGCGTGGGCTGGTCCATGAGGTCACGAAGAGTCGGAGACGACTGAACGAATGAACAACAATCCCAGATTAGGAAAAACTAGAATTGTAAAATATGTTGAAGAGACAAAAAAATCTGAATTATGTTGTGGCCAAAATTATGGCACTAATTTTTTTCTAAAACAATGATCCAAATTAGGAACCAACTGCTTTTAAAAAGTAGGTTTCAAAGCTCAGTGCTGAAAGCTGAAAAGTAACTTGAAAGGCTCATTATTATTGCTTTTGCCCCAGGGCCTGCAACTTCAAGGTAACAGCTTCCTTCTTTTCCTACGAGCATCAAGAAGAGGTTTATTTTCCTTGTTCTGACACCTGGCCCTGGATTCTCATTAGGTGCTGACAGCCTCCGATTGTGCTCCAGCAGGACCCCGCTGCTTCTAATTATGCTTCTGGTGAACATCCATGCTGCCGGATCTGCTTACGGAGAGATATGTTAATTTTTGGCTTGTTTTTCTGGTTTCGGAAATGAGCCCTCATAGACAACGGGCGGTGGCAATAGAGGACCCCAGAGACTACGTGGCTGAAGTATACGCTTAGCTAAAGAATTCATAATAATAAAAAATACAGTCAAAACCCTGACCGAGAAACTGTAAGTGCTGCAGCCAGCATAAATTATGTAAAGAAGGCAGATTTATAGTTCCACATGTGTCACAAGAAATGCTTTCTATTCTTCCCTCCTCCCTCAAAACAGCATGAGGAATGAAAGGTATGTTGAAAGCCACTGCAGACTGAAGCTTAAATAGCCTACTTTTATTAAAATAGAGCATCCTATAACTGCATTAATGCAACAGTGGTGCTTCGGCAATCTGTGGTCCCATAAACTGTGACAGCCTCCACAACCCTGCCCTTTGGTTTTTGCAATAGTTGTAATATGAAACATTGTTGTTGTTGTAGGTTATTCGGGCTATATGGCCATGTTCTAGAAGCAGGGGGGGTTTGGGGGGCCGAAATTCTCATGGTGGTTCGCGAAAAGGCCTTACTGGTGCATTATTTAAACTGTTATGTTTATTCATATCATGATCTGATCACCCTACTCAATATATCCCATATGCATGGGGGTATTGGGGTAACGATACAAAAGATTTGCTAGGGTAGACCCTCTTTCACTCGAACTCAGCCCCCCCCCCGAACCAAACTCAGCCCCCCACCCCACCCCGAATCGAAATCCTGACTACGGGCCTGTCTAGAAGCATTCTCTCCTGCCGTTTTGCCTGCATCTATGGCAAGCATCCTCAGAGGTTGTGACCTCACAACCTCTGAGGATGCTTGCCATAGATGCAGGTGAAACATCAGGAGAGAATGTTTCTAGAACATGGTCATATCGCCCGAATAACCTACAACAACCTAGTGATTGCAGCCATGAAAGCCTTTGACAATGATTTGAAACAATAATTTGAAAGAACTCTTGTCTTTTTGAGGCAAGTGTGAATGTTGCAATTGGCCACCTTGATTAGCACTGAATGGCCTTGCAGCTTCAAAACCTGGCTGCTTCCTGCCTGAGGGAATCCTTTGTTGGGAGGTGTTAGCTGGCTCACCCTGGACATTCCACAGATGTATAAACCTTATTTGCCTAGTTTTCAACAGACCTCAAAACCTCTGAGGATGCCTGGCATAGATGTGGTCGAAACATTGGGAGTGAATGCTTCTGGAACATGGCCATACAGCCCGGAAAACTAACAGCAACCCAATGATTCTGGCCATGAAATTGTTCAACAACATACTACCATCTAGTTACCTTTCCTCTACATTGTAGTATGTTGTTGAGCACTTTCATGGCCAGAATATCAAGGCAAAAACAGCTTTAAGGAAGCATTAAACCCAAGCAGGAAGGCATGAGGGGAAAGAAGGCAGACACCACTCTAAGCAGAGCCTGCAGTGCAATCAAGAGAAAAGAGAGGGCTTTTTAAAGGAAGCTCAGGTCATCACTCTTTCTTCCCTGGGAAGTGGGAAGCCTCCTTAAAACGCCTTGGCAAGCTACATGCAGGGAAAGAAAGTGTGTGCACCTGCAGCACCTATAGCACCTGTCCCCTCTAGAGTAGAAAAAGCTTTTAAAAAGCATTAAACCCAGGTCTCCTCTACAGACCAAAGGGAAAGGATTGAGAAAGAATGGTATCTTAACTCTGATGCTTTTTAATCCAGGTCTTAATGAAGGATATAAGGATAAACAATGCCATTGCCTAAAATTATGAGATGGGAAGCCCCCCATTGCCACCAATGGGCCGGATCTAGCCGTATTTTTCGGCTGCAATTCAAAAATGCCATCTGGCTGCACATCAATTTTTAGGAAGTGCATGAAAAAGTATATGGGGTTCTTCCGGTACCCTGCCAGCAGAAATGGATCAAAGTTCAGCCGAAATGTAAAAGCCTAACTGACAAGTCATATCCTTGAACTATGTTCAAGTTAAATCATTCTAGCGTTGCAAAGATGAACATTTTGGGTGATGTACTGGCATTTTTAAAACACAAATTGAATATTTATGGCTGGAAGTGGCAATTACTGACAAAGCACTGTAAAAACAAAAAGCAAACAAATGAAAATACATAGGAAACTTACTTTCACTCTCACATTAGGGCAGATGTCTCAATTATGTAGTGCACACTGAGATTATTTTCGGGTAGTATCTGGAGACATTGTGGTATGACATGAACCTGAAACAAAATATATGAAGTCCAAAGAACTTTTGTGATTCCCCCCCCCCCCTCTAACTTCCATGTATATCCTTTTTATGCCCTCTAAAATCTCTGCTTTCACAACAAGTATCAAATTTCATGAAAATTTAGTCCCCCCCCCCCCCCAAAAAAAATAAGCCATTTGAATGCACTTTTGGAAGCTATTGTAACCTGATTTTTCCCCAACTAACTCTGGTTTTACATGAAAGATCAAACAGAGCTTTCTTGTAATATATACAACTTTTAATGCTTGACATCTAGCTTCAAAGGCTTTGCTGACATTTTACAAACTTATCTAAAGTCCTTGGTGACACATGCACCACATATTTTGTCAGCAACATGCATATGTATATTCCTGTTTTTCCCCACAAAGCTAAAAGTCAAGACATTTATAAAATTTAATGTGCAACAGGGATATGTTGAAATTAACATGTATCTGAAACTATCTATATCACTGAAAACAATTTAAAATAACAATTAAAAAGATAGAAACAGTGGAAACACTGTTATATCCCAGTTCAAAGCAGATATTGTGGTATTTTCTGACTTAATATTCCAGTTTATATGGCTGTGTGGAAAGGCCTTGGTTTGTCAATAGAAGGACAACATGGATACGTTTTTTTGCCCAATTGCACTGAGTTAATTCTAAGTTTTCACTTTAGCACACCATGCTATGATTCTTCTGTGGTTGCATGGCATTCCCATCATTATTGGATTGCATATTTTTATTGATAAGAGAAGCCCATCAATGGTCTCATCTACACTGACCATTTAATATATTTTGGAGTCAGCAACAGCCATACAATGCATGTTATTACTGTTTGGAATCAGTTTGAGGCCAGCCTCTCTGGTTCTGTAATATGAGTCTCAAGCCGGCTCCAAATGAGCAACAATTGCCAAATGGTGTTTCACCATAAAAATCTTAAAGTCAAATCTAAAACAGATTTACATGAGGCTAACTATTTGATTTATAGTCTCCGTAATGGCTATTTTGTACTACAACTATTGCTATCAGGTATGCAGCTACTGGATTCACATTTCAGCCTTTTATTTGCCATCTGAAAAAGAGTAATTCACATGTAGTTGATTTTTCACATTGAATCCTCATCTCTTTTTAAATTTTGTACAGTTTTTGAGACTTTAGGGATATTGAGATATTATTAATAAAATATCAAGAATAAAATTTACTCCCATACTAGATGTTATATAGGAAATTGGGAAACGTATTTGAATTAATGTAAAATGATCCAGAATATATACTTTGATTACACAAATCAAGGATAGTTAGGATTCCATGGAAAATAAATGTCTTCTGAAGGATTCATTACCAGAAACATTCAAGAACCGCTGACTTGAGGGACCATTCCCACTGCCGAATAATAATAGACTAGCCGTCCTCTGCCACACATTGCTGTGGGCCACATGGGGGTTCTGTGTGGGATGTTTGGCCCAGTTCTATCGTTGGTGGGATTCAGAATGCTCTGTGATTGTAAGTGAACTATAAATCCCAGCAACTACAACTCCCGAATGTCAAGATTCTATTTTCCTCAAAATCTACCAGTATTCACATTTGGGCATATTGAGTATTTGTGTAGAGTCTGGTCCAGATCCATCATTGTTTGAGTCCACAGTGATCTCTGGATGTAGGTGAACTACAACTCCCTAACTCAAGGTCAATGCCCACCAAACCCTTCCAGTATTTTCTGTTGGTCATGGGAGAACTGTGTGCCAAGTTTGGTTCAATTCCATCATTGATGTGGTTCAGAATGCTCTTTGATTGTAGGTGAACTATAAATCCCAACAACTACAACTCCCAAATGACAAAATCAATTTTTTGGAGTGAAGGACATACACTGGGTTGTTAGGAGTATTGTGTTCAAATTTGGTGTCAATTCGTCCAGTGGTTTTTGAGTTATGTTAATCCCACAAACAAACATTACATTTTTATTTATACAGACCAGTTGTCCCCTGCCACTTTAACTTTCATGGAACCCTGAGATTTGAAAAAATTGTGGCATGATAGCTTTTGGACAGAGTGGAGCAAATATATCACAAAACTACACATCCCAGAATTCCATAACATTGAACCAATGCTGTTCATGTTGTCGAAATGCTTAAACTCTGTAATGTGAACATAGCCATGGACACGTTAGTCTGGACCAGTTTTCCCAAATTTTGTTCCTCCAGCTTTTTCAGACTTTCAACTTGTAGAAGTCCCAGCCAACTTGGCCAACAGTCAGGAATTCTGGGAGCTGAAGTCCAAACGAAATAGAAGACCAAGGTCTGGGAAAAATAGATCCAGATGATCCCTGGTCAATTTTTGGGTGTCATTTTTTCAGCTACCCAGGTGGACATTTTGGGAATTTATAGCATTTTGTATTTGCCATGTAAAGGATGCTCATCCTGTATCACGCAACCAAGGATTTACAATGAGCATGTTTGTATGCATTGAACACTATGGCTAGGGACTATTTTTTGTCCTTTTGTGACACGCAATGGCTGGCAGAAGGATCCGGCCCATTCAAGTAAGTGAGGCTGTCCCATTGGTTCCAAACTGTTTTTTCCTAGAGCTTTGGGCTGGAGGAGGGAGAGGGATTGGGGAACATGTAGGTGAAAGAACATTAAATATAACTCCCAAAAGTGAAGAGAGGAACAATTGGATGATCTGGTGGAACAACAGTAAATTATAGCTCAGATTTTTCAAAGCAAATTGAGGAACTTTGGTGAAATATTCACTTACAAAAACAAGTCCCCCTGTTAGATAATTAAATTAAATGTGGGAAGGAGAGACCGTTAATTTAAACTGCAAAGAAATGGATATAAAATGGGGAAATATACTTTAATGACACAAGTAAGGATGGTAAGAAATGACATGATTTTAATCTAATGACAACTAGATATTTAAAATTTACTTTAGCGGCATACTGACTATAGACCATAATGCACACAGCGGAGTCATTCTTGTGGATTTTTTGCAAGATTGGTAACCTGTCCTGAGCCAACTCTCCTTTGGTCTTTGGAGATCTACGCAGTGAGTTATTTTGGATCCATTTGTTTTGGATAGAAAAAGTTTCCAGTTCTCCCTTTGTTTTGTTATGTTCTTCCATTTTGAATATTTTGAATGACCATGTTTGAACTTAAAGGTTTCACAGCAGTTAATATTCTGGTTCAAGTACAATAGGCAGTGCTACCTTAATTATTTTTTTAAAAGGATGCCTTTGTTGTTTTTGGGAATAGTTTGGAGTCTTTGGTCATAGTGGGGAGGCATTGCTCTCATTCTTTCTGGTGATTCTTTCTACCTTGTAGATGCCGCATTAGTCTAGATGTCTACTGGTTTTCTTTAGGGGAACTGGGAGGGGCTGGGGAAAAAGGTATCTTGGGATTGCTTTTCATAGATCTGTGGAGAAACTCAAGAAGTTGCCATTTCAATGGGAAAAATACAGGTGGGCCACCTTTTTGCTCTTTCCATAGAAAGTGAGAATGTTTTTGTAGGGGAATTTCCTTTTCTATGTTTTATTTTGTTGTTATGTACAATGTTATATTTTCATGCTGTTGATAATTCACTAACATTTCTCATACAGTGTCTTTATTTAAAGCGCCTCTGACATCCGTTTAGGTAGGCCAGATAAGAGCATTTTAAATCTTAAGTTGGTAATAAATTCCTCTTTGTCTACAGCCCAGCCTTATAGGTATTTTTACATCTAGTTTAACTTGACTTTTATATTGACGTATTGGATTGCTGGCTGCCATTCTTTAACAAAATCCTCTAGTTGCTCTCCTTTCAAGAGTACAGTTGTTTTATCCATTATTAGGAGGTTGATAATGTATTTTCCCCATTTTTCTATGATAGGTTTCCAGTGTGTGGCATATACTGTATGTGCTGCTGCTGTCGTGTAAAATATTTTCCCCCAAATTTCTTTTCTAGTTCTTCACCTGGCATATTCAAGAGATACATTTGTGGTATCATTGCTAAGTTTATATTTAACATTTTTTTCAAGATAAAGGTGGATCTGTTTCCAGTAGTTGTTTGCTTTATTGCATGTCCACCACATGTGGCAAAATGTGTCTTTTTTCGTTTCCACATTTCTAGCATTTGTCAGTGCCGTTGTACATTTTTGCTAATCTCTCTGGAGGGAGATACCAATGCAAATGCATTTTATAGACATTTTCTTTTAGCTTTTGGCATGATGTAGATTTCATTTTTCTCTTCCATTACCTTTCCCATTGGGCCATTTTAATCTCCTGACCAATATTTTGAGCCCATCTAACCATAGAGTCTTTTACTACTTCCTCTTCCATGTGCCAGGTCAGTAGATTTTTGTATATAAATGATAAAAGTCCTTTTGATTTCTGGAACATAGGCATATCAAACCCTGTATTCGCCGTCTGAAAGCCCAAGCATTTTCTATGTTTTACACAACTGTGCTCTAATAACTTGATATTTATCCTCAGCCACAGAAGTCATGCCAGTAAGTACATTTCAGTTCTCTTGTTCTTCACAGTAATGTATTCTGTTTATTTCTATGGGATTCCTTTTCTATGTATCAAACAGTTATGCTCTAATAACTTGATATTTACCCTCAGCCACAGAAACATGTCGGTAAGTACCATTGCATTGCTTTTGCTCTACACAGAAATGGATTTTTCTATTTATTTCTATGGGATGCCTGGTTTGGGGTTAAAGATGGATTGTTTTGAGATGATTTTTCACAGCCACAACAAGAGACTCCCAGACTGGTAAGTTTACACTTTGGTGAAGAAAAAGTAATTTTACCCTGAGTTTTCATACCATTCATAACTTAGATTTTAAGAAACAAAAGCCCCGTTTGCTGTGATGTGCCATAGGGGCAGTCACCCTACAATTCTGGTTTTTAACATCAATATCTGTGAGAGCTCACTTCTGCCTTACTTTCAAAGCTGGATCTAGCAGATGTTGTCTCTAATTTCCCTCAAATAGTATGAATATATATGCATTCCGAATCTGGAGCTCTTACCCGAATTGCTTTTAAAAGCTTTTTTATTCATTTGCTTTCATTGTGTTTGGACTGTTTTACTGAAATATTTATACATCTTATACCATTTCAATATCCATCTTTTGTACATTTATAATGTTATTGCTTTTTAACTGTAAGTTGTTTCTGATGTGGAGCATAATAATAATAGTAATAATAAACACTGGCTAAACAGTTGTTCTCTATTCAGCCCATGCTTTGGAGAAGTAGTCTGCTAAACCTCTTTCAGGTCACAAGAAGTGACTTGGTCTAAAAGGTTTTCTTTTCCTGTGAGAACACACTTGTGTTCTCTCAGGTTTTGCTTTTCCCCTTGTTGCATTGCCAGAAAAAAAAGCAAAAGACGCTGGTGGTTGGCACTCCTGGCTTCCAGGATGGGGTTCAAGTCCCTGCGGTGTCCTTGCTGACTTCTCAATGTGACTGGGACTTCTTTTTCAAAGGGCTCCAATATCAAGGAGGCAGGAGGTAAACCTGTTCTAGCATTTAGTCTAAACTTGGAATTAGCTCTTTTAGATGATAGAACTAGTTTTAGGACAGGTTTCTTGGATCTCAAATGGTATTTGAAGGACTACCAGGGGAATTGCATTGCTGAAGTTTATGTTCCATTCTCATACTAGATACTACTTGATTCCCTGCAAGTAGGCACTTTTATTTCCCCTGCTAACATCCTGAAATTAAGCTGCTGTTTTTAGATATAAGAGCCCAGGCTTGAAAAAGACCGGACTCTAAGTTACGTGCTACAAAATTGCACCTCCAAACTCCTCCTCTGCAGTTGTTGGGAAGGAAGTCCCCCTGTACATATCCAAAGGCACTATTTTGAAGATTTAAATCGACCTTGCAAAGGCATTCGACACAGTGAATCGCAGCGCTCTCTGGACCATCCTCAAAAAAATCGGGTACCCTAACAAATTTGTGAACATTCTGCGGCTCCTCCATGATGACATGATGGCAACAGTTTTGGACAGCAATGGCTCCCAAAGTGACCCATTTAAGGTGGAATCTGGTGTCAAACAGGGATGTGTTATTGCCCCAACTCTATTCTCCATCTTCGTTGCCATGATACTTCACCTTGTTGAGGGGAAGCTTCCCACCGGAGTGGAAGTCATCTATCGGACAAATGGCAAGTTGTTTAACCTCAGCAGACTGAAAGCCAAAACCAAGGTTACAACAACATCTGTTATAGAACTCCAGTATGCTGATGACAATGTCATCTGTGCGCATTCAGAAGAAGATCTACAAGCCACTCTAAACACCTTTGCAGAAGCATACACGAAGCTTGGCCTGTCACTGAACATCGAGAAAACCAAAGTGCTGTTCCAGCAGTCACCAGCCATCCCCTCCCCAATGCCAGAGATACAGCTTAATGGTGTAACATTAGAAAATGTTGTCCATTTCCGCTACCTTGGCAGCCACCTCTCCACCAAAGTCAACATCGACACCGAAATACAACACCGCCTGAGCTCTGCGAGTGCAGCATTTTCCCAAATGAAGCAGAGAGTGTTTGAGGACCGAGACATCCGTAGGGATACCAAGGTGCTTGTCTACAAAGCTATTGTCCTCCCAATGCTGCTATATGCCTGCGAAACATGGACTGTCTACAGACGTCACATGCAACTCCTGGAACGACTCCATCAGCGCTGCCTCTGGAAAATCCTGCAAATCTCTTGGGAAGACAAGCAGACAAACATCAGCGTGCTGAAAGAAGCAAAGACCACCAGCATTGAAGCGATGGTCCTCTGCCATCAACTCCGCTGGGCCGGCCACGTTGTCCAGATGCCTGACCACCATCTCCCAAAGCAGTTGCTCTACTCTGAACTTAAGAATGGAAAACGGAATGTTGGTGGACAGGAAAAGAGATTTAAAGATGGGCTCAAAGCCAACCTTAAAATCTCTGGCATAGACACTGAGAACTGGGAAACCCTGGCCCTTGAGCGCTCCAGCTGGAGGTCAGCTGTGACCAGCAGTGCTACAGAATTCGAGGAAGCACGGGTGGAGGGCGAAAGAGAGAAACATGCCAGGAGGAAGGCGCGTCAAGCCAACCCCGACCAGGACCGCCTTCCACCTGGAAACCAATGCCCTCACTGTGGGAGAAGATGCGGGTCAAGAATAGGGCTCCACAGCCACCTACGAACCCACAAGGAAACGCATAATGGAAGACCATCTTACTCGTCCAACGAGGGATCGCCTAAGTAAGTAAGTAAGTAAGTAAGTAAATTTTGAAGATTTAAATCCTGTTCGGGGTGGGAGTAACAGTCGAGACCTATGTTAGCTTATTCCTCTGCCTCTCCTTTCTTGACTTCTATTAATCTGGAAGACCATATAACTTTAAACTTTTGTAGATTCAAAGCCCCCATGGGAGAAGTAAGACACCCCACCAAAGACATACGACATTGGATAAGAGTACTTCAGATGTCCTTAAATGACAAATAGAAGGATACAAGAGTGAATCAAATCTGAACTCTCCCTAGAAGACAAAATGACTCAGCTGAGACTCTGGACATATCATGAGAAGACAGGAGACATTAGAAAAGACAAGGTAAGGGGGGGGGGGGGACAGCAGGAAAAAAGGAGAGTGTATTAGATATGAATTGGTTCAATCATGGATGCCATGGCCAGTGTCCTAAATGTGCAAGACACAAGCAAAACTCTTGGGGACGGGGTGGGATGAGATGGGACAGGAGGGGCTTGCAGATCTCTCATTCCTAGGATGAACATAAGTCCATTCGATAGCTATTGTCAACAACCAAATCTTTGTTCTTGTTCTTGTGTGCCTTTATGTTGTTCTGATCTATGACGACATTTCTGATCTATGATGACACTATCACAGGTTTTTCTGGGATTGAGAATGTGTGATTTGTTCCAAGTCACCAAGTGAGTTTCTATGGCAAATAACAAATCAAACCCTAGTCTCCAGAGTCATGGTCAACTGCTTAAACCACTACATGGATAGAGATCAAAGACTTAAGGCAGCAGTTGTTAAATGGATATTCACCTAGAACCATACAAGGTCAACTATATGATTTATACGAGTAGCTGTTTTGTACTACAGCTATTGCTATCAGGTTACTTACTTACTTTACTTAGGCGATCCCTCGTTGGACGAGTAAGATGGTCTTCCATTATGGATTTCCTTGTGGGTCCGTATGTGGCTGTGGAGCCCTATTCTTGCTCTGCATCTTCTTCCGCAGTGGGGGCATTGGTTTCCAGGTGGAAGGCGGTCCCGGTCAGGGTTGGCTTGACGCGCTTTCCTCCTGGCACGTTTTGCTATCAGGTATGTAGTTATTGACTTCACATTTCAACATTTTGTTTGCCATCTAAGCAAGAGTGATTCATATGTCGTTGATTTTTCATGTTGAGTCCTCATTTTTCTTTTATTCTTTCTTGTACGGTTTTTGAGTTGAAAGACATTTGGGACAGAATCATAGAATCATAGAGTTGGAAGAGGCATCCTGGACCATCCAGTCCAACCCCCTGCCAAGAAGCAGGGAAATTGCATTCAAAGCACCCCCAAAAGATGTCCATCCAGCCTCTGTTTAAAAGCTTCCAAAGAAGGAGCCTCCACCACACTCCAGGGCAGAGAGTTCCACTGCTGAATGGCTCTCACAGTCAAGAAGTTCTTCCTAATGTTCAGATGGAATCTCCTTTCTTGTAGTTTGAAGCCATTGTTCCATTGCGTCCTAGTCTCCAGGGAAGCAGAAAACAAGTTTGCTCCCTCCTCCCTATGACTTTCTCTCACATATTTATACATGGCTATCACGTCTCCTCTCAGCCATCCCAATAATATTGGGATATTATTCATAAAATATCAAACATAAAATGTACTCCAAAACTAGATGTCACTGTGGTGAGATCAGGCATCTCCTAGAATGAACACAGTTGGGATCCTAGCATATTATTTTCTAAGAATCCCATGTGTCTCAGCCAAGTCTGGTGCCACCATTATCAGTGAAGCCCCTCCATTCTGCACTGAAGTGTTTACCTGCTGTTGGAGACAGTGGCACTAAAAACTTCATGTGCAAATGCACATCATTTGCCATAAGCTCAATGTCTTTAGCATGGCATAATTCAAAGACATTAGGGATTAAAACTAAACGGGCAACAGCGTTCCAGAGTTGATACTTTAAAAATGAATAGCTACCAGATCCTGATGTCCATCTGAACCGAGACCAAGATAGCTGCCCAATGACGCCAGAGTCAAATGCCTAGGGATCAGCACAGTCCCCGTATGGCTTGCATATTTCAAGCAAATTGTTTCAGATTGGTGATTTGATTTTTTTATCAATGGACTGTGTTGAGGAAGAGATTTCATAACAAGGCTGACACACAGAGAGGGGAAAAGCAAAGGAGGAATGCATGCCTAGAGAATGAAAGATAAAGAATGATGATAACGACTCATATACATTTGTGAATTTGCTGAGATGGACAAATTAACTAGGCCGATGAAGGAGAAATATTTGTCCAGCCATAATCAAGATTGCAACTCATTCACTAGCTATGTTAACGAGGAAGCATTTGTCAATTGTGGGATTTAGGAATTAGTAGAATGTTATTAGAAGTAGAAGTGTGATTATATAATAGAACTTAAAGGAAGTAGACTAAATAAAGATCAAAATCAGCAGACAGTGAATGAGAGGGTTTGTAGAGCAGTCTTTCTGTTTATTTGTTGGTTTGTCCTTTATGTATGTATGTATGTGTCCTTGTCTGAATTACATTTGTGTTTATGTTTTGTTATCTATAGTAGGTTTTTAGCAGTAAAGTAGTATTAGTAAAGGTTAGAATTTAGAAAATCATTTTGAATTTTTTAAAAAGAAACTCAAAACATGTAATCTGAGTAGACATTATTTTATTTTATTTTTTGGTTCTTGTATATAAAATATTTTTTGAAAAAACACTTGTTTCATGCTCAGTCCAGAGTACACATTCAACTCAGTTTGCACAGGTTCAATGAGTTGAATGCGACTTTGTTCCAAGTAAATCTGCATTGCATGATAGCGATTGGCCCAGGTCCACTTTGTTGGTGATGGAGCATTAAATTCCACTCGTCATCATTTGTAGGAGGTCCAGCAGGTCAGTGGCATGAGAGATCACCTCCTGCCAATCATTAACCATATAGTAACTGTTGCACAACTATTGTGCAAGCTTAAAAAACCCCGTGTTTCACAAGGAGGTACTGAGTACCCTTTTGTGCAACATCAGAATATATATATATATAGTACAATCCCCAACAATCCAGCAATCTTCCAGTAATCCTGTAGTGCAATCCAAGAATATTCTGATCAGATCTGCATATCCAAAAGTGATGAATCTATAGGTAAAGTGGCACTTTTGCTCTAGGTTCTGTTTGCTGTAGTGTTTGCACTGCGGTGGTGCAATGGGTTAAACCATTCAGCCACTGAATTTGTTGACCTGAAGGTTGGCAGTTCGAATCCATGGGTTGGGGTGAACTTCTGCTGTTAGCCCCAGCTCCTGCCAAACTAGCAGTTCGAAAACATGCAAATGTGAGTAAATCAATAGGTACTGCCTCAGGGAAGGCAAACAGGTGCTCCAAGCAATCATGCCTGCCACATGACCAGGAGGTGTATACAGACAATGCAGGCTTCTCAGCTTGAAAACGGAGATGAATACTTTTCCCAGAGCAGGAGTTGAGCACCGCCTCCAGAAGCTGGAGATGAAAGGGAAAGCCTTTGCCTTTGCCTGTGAATGTCTGTCTCATTGTATCAAGGCATTAAATGGCCCAGTTTACTTGTCTGAATGTATCTACCACTACGATCCACCTAGGGCCCTAAGATCAACTGGGGAGTCCCTGTTCATCGTCCCCCCATTATCGCAATCACGGTTGGTGGGGACAAGGGACAGGGCCTTTTCTGCGGTGGCCCCTCAACTGTGGAACTCCCTCCCAAGCAAAATCAGATCTGCTTCATCCCTCCAGACCTTTTGGAAACAAGTGAAGTCCCAGATACGGTATCAGGCCTTTGCAGATTAGGCTGATCTGCTGGCACGACGGCTTTTACGGAACTGATGGACTGCCCCTTGGATGATGACTTAAACCGGCAACTGTTAACTCTTGAATGTTTTATACTGTTTTTATACTGTTTATACTGTTTTATATTGTTTTATTGTTATCTTGTATTTAAATTGCACATTTATGCTTTTGGTTGTGGGCAGCATGGGGTACCGTTTTGTTAGCTGCCCTGAGTCCCTCTGCGGAAGTCGAGATAGGATGGGATACAAATGTCCGAAATAAATAAATAAATAAATAAATAAATAAATAAATAAATAAATGTTTGCCTCTGTTTGTGTTTGTATATATACTGTAATCCACTCTGAGTCAACTCGGGGAGATAGGGCAGAATATAAATGAAGTGTTGTTGGGTTGCTGTAGGTTTTTTTGGACTATATGGCCATGTTCTAGAGGCATTTCTCCTGACGTTTCGCCAGCATCTATGGCAAGCATCCTCAGAGGTAGAGAGGTGTTGTTGTTGTTGTTGTTAATATCTTGCTGCTAGATAACCATACATCTGAAAAAAATATGGACTCTCAAAAGAGATTACAAGTGGAAAGCAAGTAAAATAGAGAATCAGGACCAGATAAACTTTCTGATTTATGCTTCATGTGCACATGGCATCAATACTATCCAGATTTTCTAGCATCTTTCTGATCATATGTTCAGTAACTGTCCTCAGGCATTAGCAGTGTGTATACACTTAATACAGATTCAGAGCTTCTGGGAAAATTCCAGCAGGTTTTTCCTTACAATTGTTAACATTTTGGTTTTCTCCCCCACAGATTATTCAACAATGGTTTTCTTGTAATATAAGGAGGAGAAGGAATGACAAGGGAAGGAGACACAATCTAAGTTTCAATGCCAGTCCCTGTTCCCATCAGCTGTCACAGTTATCTGTGGAACATGGCTGGATCAGCAGAATGCCATTATTTCTTTGCTTTCTGAGTAGCTGTCTATAACCAGAGCCATCTTACCAGGGAAGAAGAAGCCTATTCAGACACAATCTTCTCTGCACCTGTACAAGTCTTAAAGGGAAAAAAAATTAGGTCAGCCTCGGTTCTTTTGTCTGTTGCACCTGAAGAATGTGAATGTCATTATGTGGCTTGTAACACAGCACAATGATCCCACTGTGCCACTGGAGGAGAGCTATAGCTATTGAAAGGAATGAACATTTCACTTTCTGTAGTGCTTGCCTGATTTTCCTTTCAGGAGTGGAGTCCAGATTATGGTTCCTTTTTCTACAACAGCCAAAAGTTTTAGGACACTAAATCACTCCAAAATTGGTCTTTAAAAATGATTTCAAAGTTCTGATATTTTATTTTTCAGTCCCATAAAGTTTAATTAAAATAAAGCTACTGTTGTGTTCTATGTTTTGGTTTGTCCTTGTAAGTGGCAACTTGTGCTGGGAAAGAGATGGAGATATACTGAGCGTGGTGAAATTATTTCTTTTGTCTGATTGTAGTAGCAACTTAGGTGCAGAAACACGGTCAAGGACAACAGATTAGCTTGTTAGCAGCTATGTGTTGTAACAAGGCATTATAGTTTGAGATTGGGAGCCAGTGTGGTGTAGCAGTTTCAGCATTAGATTAAAACTGTAAGAGGTCAGGGTTTGAATCCCTGATCAGTCATGGAAACCAACTAAGTGACCTTGACAATTCATATTCTCTCACCCTCAGAGGAAGGCAAGGAGAAACGCCTGCTGAACAAAACTTGCAGAGAAAACCCCATGATATTATTTATTATTTATTTATTATCTATATTTTTACTCTGCTCTTCTCACCCCAAAGGTGACTCAGAGGAGCTTCCAAGTTGGCAAAGTTCAATGGCATACAGACAACAAACAGATACAATATACACAAATATTAGCATCATAGAAATTAAAAAATCATAACATATCCATACATCACATTAATACATTATTTATTTATTATTTATTTCAATTACTTATACTTATATCGGCTATTAAAACCACACAAATCTGAAATTATAGTCCAGGAGTCATTCTAATTGCATCGTGCTTACTTCATTGCCACCTATTGCACTGATTGTTCTCTGAAGGCTTGGTCCCAGAGCCAAGTTTTCCATTTACTTCTGAAGGTCAGGATAGAGGGAGCTGATCTAATTTCACTGGGAAGGGAGTTCCATAGCCGAGGGGCCGCCACTGAGAAGGCCCTGTCTCTCATCCCTTCCAGCCGCACCTGCGAAGGAGGTGGGACCAAGAACAGGGCCTCCCCAGAAGATCTTAATCTCCATGGTGATTCATAGAGGGAGATACATTCGGACAGGTAAGCTTGGCCAGAACCGTTTAGGGCAGTGTTTCTCAACCTGGGGTCCCCAGATGTTTTTGGCCTACAACTCCCAGAAATCCCAGTCAGTTTACCAGCTGTTAGGACTTCTGGGAGTTGAAGGTCAAAAACATCTGGTGACCCCAGGTTGAGAACCATTGGTTTAGGGCTTTATAGGCCAAAGCCAGCATCCTTAAGGTGATAGGTTCACCTTAAGTGGTCATCATTAATTGGAATTCACTTAAAGACAAATAACAATAAAGTTTGAATCGAATGCACCGAATCCAGTTAATCATTCTTTTGAGGAAACCGGTTTCTCTGTGCAGATGATGCTAAAGTGTGAGGGTGAGAACCAATATCCAGCAATTAGAAGTCACAGATCTCCACAATATGCCTCCATGTTGTTGTTCAGTTCATTTCTGACTTGGAGGAACTCTAAGAGAAGCCTATCTGTTGGAGTTCAGCCTGTGATTGTGTTTCAGGATCAGGGTTCTTTGGATGTGGGGAATGATGTAAATGAGGTTCAAGATGGCAATGGTTTGGTCAGTGATATTGATGCAGAAAATGACAGAGAGGCACCTGTTCCAAGTGTAGTTTCCCATGAGAATGTTCCTACAGGGTATAGGGATGATGGTTTACTCCCTGAATTGCTCCCAGAGAGTTCCCAGGATTTGGGGCTTGAAAACAACTCAGCACCTGTGGAGACTAATGAGCATATAGATAGGCGTGCGGAAATTAGTCAAAACAGACAGGCCGAGCAAGGCCTTCGGCGTTCTGCCAGGCTTCAACACAAAAAGATAAGGGCTACTAAAGGAAAGCGAAACCAGTTTTTGAGTGCTTGGAAAGGCTTAAAAGTTCCAAGCATGGAAAATATTGGCAGATGAAGCATTGTTTAGAACCCTTCTAAGTTCTTGTCCTCGTCTCATAGAAGCCTTGCTTGGAAGATTCATGCTTAAAGATTTCTTGTTTCCTGTTTGGTTTTTTGTCTCTTGCGGTTACCTGCTCATGCCTTGGATCAACGTTTCCTGGCTCTTTGGATTTTGTTAGAGACTTGTGGACTTTGCTTTTGGACATTGCTGAACTCTGCCTTGGACTAATTTGTTCCTACTTATCTTTTTACCTAATTGGATTTATCTATCCCTTTAAACTGGAGGCCCCGGTGGCGCAGTGGGTTAAAGCACTGAGCTGCTGAGCTTGTTGATTGAAAGGTCGCAGGTTCGATTCCAGGGAGCGACGTGAGCTTCCGCTGTCAGCCCTAGCTTCTGCCAACCTAGGAGTTCGAAAACATGCAAATGTGAGTAGATCAATAGGTACCGCTCCGGTGGGAAGGTAACGGCGCTCCATGCAGTCATGCCGGCCACATGACCTTGGAGGTGTCTACGGACAACACTGGCTCTTCGGCTTAGAAATGGAGATGAGCACCACATCCCAGAGTCAGACATGACTGGACTTAATGTCAGGGGACTACCTTTACCTTTACCTATCCCTTTAAAGTGCCTTTTTTTTTTACTTTGCTGCTTTTACTTATCTTTAATAAAAGGATTGTTTTCCCTACTCAACGTGTAGTGTTTTAAAGTCAGAGGGTTATTCCTGTTCTGGAGTGCAACACTATCACAGTATTTCTTGGTAAGATTTGTCCAAAGGGAGTTCACACTTGCTTTTCTCTAAGCTTGAGAGTGTGGCTTGCTCAAGGCCACCCACTGAGTTTCGATGACTGAATAGGGATTCAACTTCTGGTCTCTTATACCATCCTGGCCATCTAATGCCATTTGTCTGACAGCAGGATTCAGATATATAGGGCATGAGGTGGAGGAGAGAAGCCAAGACAGGGATGGGTTCCTACTACATTTGTTGGAAAATGGTGCTCCAACTAACAATCACAGTGACAGAAAAGGGAGGAGCCCTACAAGCATCAGTTTTACCAAGCTTATACTTGTTTACAAATCATATTTTTCCTACTTGGCAATTGCATCCCCAGAACCATTCCTTGGTTTGGTTCACTGCTATTGTTAGCCTGTCATTCACAATTGTCATGTATATCATCTGTTCTTCTGAGTGATAGAACAGGATGACTCAACCTCAGAAGGCATTTGCATGCTGTCAGTGTGAATATTCTCTTGACAGCTCAAGAGGAGCTAAATAAAGATTCAGAGGTTTATCTGTATTCTTGAAGAAATCTGGAGTTTTTAAAAAAACACTTTGAACTAGGATTTGGGCTTTTTGAGAAATGGTTTTAGCATTTAGATTTTCTACTAAGCAATTTATGGCAATCAAATAGATTATGCAACTCACTGCAATCATTTGTTGGCTTTCTCTTCCCTGCTGTGTCCTATCTCCAATGAATGCTGAATGACATGACAACAGATCTACATGATACCTTGAGCGAGAACTGGATGTCATTCCAGATTTTTCCAAAGACTGGAACTTGTTGCTGCTACAATATAAGACAAATTGATGATAAATTATGCAATAGACGGTATACAGCCAGGAATTGGTTCATACCTTTCACAGCTAGTAGTACAACCCTATGTAGACTTATCCCTTTGGCTGGCAATCAAACCCAATCCCAAGAAGTAAGATGTTGGAACAGCCTGAAATTGATTCCCACTCTTTTTGCTTGGTGAGTATGTGTGCACACATGCACTTAATGATATGAGGTTGATTTGGATAAAAGTTTGTCTTATCCTAGAAAGATAATATAGAATCATAGAACAATCGAGTTGGGAAAAGACCACATGGACCATCTAGTTCAATTCCCTGCCATGCAGGAACAGCACAAAGCACCACTGACAGACGGACACCCAGTCTTTGTTTAAAAGCCTCCAAGGAAGGAGCTTCCACCACACTCTCAAGGCAGAAAGTTCAACTGCTGAACAGCTTTTACCGTCAGATGGTTCTCCCTAATGTTCAAGTGGAATCTCCTTTCCTGTAATTTGAACCCATTGCTCTGAGCCCTAGCAGAAAACAAGCCTACCTGCGCTTCCTTATGACATTATTTCACATGTTTATACATGGCTATCATGTCTCCTCTCAATCTTCTCTTCTGCAGGCTAAACATACCCAGTTCTTTAAGACACTCTTTATAGGGTATGGTCTCCAGAATTTAATCATTTTAGCTGCCCTCCTCTGGACACCTTCCAGCTTGTCAATATCTCTTTTAAACTTCCTGCTCACGGTCCCACCACCTTCGCAGTCGCATTTGGTGGGGACAAGAGACAGGGCCTTCTCTGTGGTGGCCCCCCGGCTATGGAACTCCCTTTCTGGAGACATTAGGTCTGCCCCCTCCCTCCTGTCCTTCAGCTCAAATCCTGGCTCTGGAACCAGGCATTCGTAGATTGAGGGACTAAGAGTTAATGGACAACAACCATTGGTTGAGTTGGATGACATTTTTAACTTGATGTATTGCTTTTTATATGCATTTTAGAACTTATTTATTGTGTATGTTGCTTTGGGATATTTATTGTAAAGCACTGAATTCTTGCTCTTAACCATTCTGAGTCCCTCCACAGAGGTAGAGAAGAACAGGATACAAAAGTTCTAAATAAATACATAATAAATAAACTGTGATGCCCAGAACTGAACACAGTATTCCAGGTGAGGTCTAACTAAAGCAGAATAGAGGAGTATCATGACTTCCCTCGATCTAGACACCAGACTCCTTTTGATGCAGCCCAAAATCTCATTGGTTTTTTAAGCTGCTATATTACACTGTTGGCTCATGTTTAACTTCATGAAGACTCCAAGATCTTTTCCACATGGATTGTTGTCAAACCAGGCATCACCCATTCTATATCAAAACAGTACCATCAAGTCCCATATCCCTGAGGCATCCCAAAAAGATACCATGGACGACAGTATCAAAGGCCACTGAGAGGTCCAGTAGGACCAACAGGACAGACTCCCCCTGTCTAGTTCCCAGCGTAGATCATCTACTAAGGTGACCAAGGCTGTTCCAGTACCATGTCCTCACCTAAATCCAGACTGTGCCAGATCCAGATAATCAATGTCTACCAAGAATCCCTGGAGTTGCAAGACTACCACACATTCCAGGACTTTGTCCAAAAATGGGAGATTGGAAACTGGCCGAAAGTTGTTCAATTGGGTGGGGTCCAGTGATGGTTTTTTCAACAGCGGTTGTATAACAGCCTCTTTTAGGCTGGCTGGAATCTTGCCTTCCTATAAAGAGGCATTAACCACCACCTTCACCCACCCTGCCAAACCCCCTCTGGCTTAAGGGTAGCTGTAAGCGCATGTGTTAGCGCACAACCAGGATACTGTGCTGCCCAAAGCAAATAAAAATATGGAATCCTCCTCTTCCATTCCTTATATAAAAATAATATTTTGATCATTGTGGAGAGAGGACTTCCCTAACTATATAGGATTATTCACATAGAACAGCTTGATGGTAATTGCAGTCTATCAACATCTGGGGGACAGCACAAGACTCAGTCCTGATGCAGAGTTCCACCATATGCATAATTAGAAGTAATGTCAATAGAATCATTTAAGGAAAGACTTGTAGCTTTGTCATCAGCAGTTGCACTTGGATTTCAATTACTCTTCTCTTTTAATAAGAACCTCTTATTAATTTACGTGTTGATACTTGACAGATGGAGCAAAACAGAGAGCACAAATTAATGGCAAAATCCTTAAAAATGGCTTTGGAGGTTCTTGTTGCAAAATGGCTTAGCAGTCACAGGCACTGAAGGCACCACACACATAACACTGAATAGGAACAGCGTGATCCTCTTCCACCATTTGCCATTTTTCACATTTAAGGAGACATAGCAGTTCAAAAGCGAATGCATGCCTGGGAAATTGCCTCACATTTGGAAGCCCACAGGGCCAGCACAGTCTAATGGAGGGGACATCTGGTACATTTCAAACTGTTCTTCCATTTATCCGGAGGACTGGTCAGTAGAATAAAGCGGCCATGTCAATTAATGTGCTTAACTGATGACAAGATTGCTTAAGCTGGCAGAGTATTAAGCAATGATGTGCACTTACTTGGGCCCTTCCACACAGCCCTGTATTCCAGAAGATCCCACATTATTTGAGTGTGGACTCAGATAACCCAGTTCAAAACAGATATTGTGGGATTTTCTGCCTTGATATTCTGGGATATAGGGCTGTGTGGAAGGGTCCTGTGAGGATAGTTCTATTTACTTACTTAGGCGATTCCTTGTAGATCAAGGATGATGGTCTTCCAGATGTGATGTCTTGGTGGTGAGTCCATAGGTGGCTATGAAGTTCTATTCTTGATCCACATGTTTTCCCACAGTGAGGACATCAGTTTCCAGATGAAAGTGATCCTGGTCAGGATTGGCTTGACACGCCTTTCTCTTGGCACGTTTCTCCCTTTCACCCTCCATTTGTGCCTCTTCAAATCCTGCTGCAGAATTTGATAGATCCACTATCAATGTGGAAATTGGGTGTGTCTGTGCCTGCAAGTCATATATTTTTCTTAGGTAAGGAATGCGCAGCAGTAGTTTTGTTATATCCTTCCTCTGAAATATAGCCTGTTGGTGGTTTCTCAACCAAGTAATAAACTGGGCTTACCTTCCAAAATTAGATAGGACCTGGTGCCTACAGGGTATTTAGATTCTGGTGTGGACATGTGCAAAAGATTGGTTTATAGGGAGAGTAAAGATATGTACACTCAGAAATAGGTCCCATTGGGTTGAGTAGGATTTATTTGTAAAAATGTTTGCATACATAGATAGGGTGTTTTCAGGGGTGATGATGGAATGATTGCCCTTCTGATTCTACATGTGCTACTAGCTTTGCCAGGCTGGCACATTTGTTCCTCTCAAAGGGAGTGTGCATGGTGTTGTTAAGTTTCCTGGAGAGCAATTGGAAATGTAAACGAGATGTAGACTCCATATCTTGTTTTAAAGCTATACTAAGGGTTTGTTTTCCTCTTGATTGCTTCATAAGGCTACTCCCTGCTAAAAAATTATCTCAAAACTGATTTCACCCAAGACACTTTCGGAATACCAAAGACATGGTGAATGTCAAGCTCCTGTAAATGACTGATGACCTTCACATGACAAAGCTGATTGTGAGTTGTGTGGATCCAATTGGAAAGAGTTGAGATTTGAGTTTGGCAGCTTCATTCACTCTTCTAGTGGAGATAAGTCTATTGACTAAAGTAGATTGAGAAAGAGTACACATCAACTGCATACTTGTTTGTATGCAGTTGATGTGTCATCCTGAACGATGAGATCTAATAGGTGACCTTGCACTCTGTCAGCTAATGCTTGAGGGTTGCCATGAGCTTCAGTTGGAAAGTATAGAACCTTGAGCTCATTCAAGAAAAGGCAAAAGTAGAGATCTTTCTGCCTTTTGGGTACCATTGTTAATCACTAATACATAATTGGGGTTTTTGAAACCTTCCTATACTACTGCCACCCTGTGTTGCCCTCTAACGGGTTCACTCCTTATCCAATCATTTGTTAGCTCTTGGTTGCAAGGGTAATAATAATAATAATAATAATAATAATAATATTTATACCCCGCTACCATCTCCCCAAGAGGACGCAGGGTGGCTTACATGGGGCCAAGCCCTACAATACAGTAAACAATATAGAACAGAACACAGCAAAATAAAATAAAATAAAATACAAACCCATTTTAAATGCATTGACAACATAAAATCACACATTTAAAACATAGAAATTGATCACAGTGGCAGCCCGATTTGAATAGATTAAAAAAAATTAAAAAACAATGGTGAGACAGCAATGTCATATATCTAGAGAGGGGATCCGAGAGGTAGAGTAGGGTGTGATTGCACTAGCAGGAGAATAAAGTGCTACCAAGGGCCATTTTACAGAGGTAGATCATGTCAGGATATTATTGTTCATTCATCCATTGAAGGCACACTGTGTCATGAAGGACAGATTATATGGGAGAAGGTGATCCTGTAGGTAACTTGGACCCTAACACTGTAGGGCTTTAAATGTCATAACCAACACTTTCCCATACTTTGCTCAGAAACTAAATGGTAACCAATGGAGTGATTTTAGTAGAGGTATATTATGCTCATTGCTAAATGTTCCTGTAACTAGTTTGACTGCTATGTTTTGAACTATTGGAGTTTCCAAACTAGATACAGAGGTAGCCCAATGTAAAACACAAAGTGTTATATTTGAAATTCAATTGCATCGCCTTTCTGGATGACCAGCCAAGAAGAACAGGGATTGAGAAATCAGGTTCCTCCTTATTTACCCTTGCAGCTTGTCCACATCAATGGTACTCACTAAGGGTCCTTCCACATAGCCATATAACCCAGAATATCAAGACAGATAATCCGCAATATCTGCCTTGAGCTGGATTATCTGAGTACACACTGCCATATAATCCAGTTCAATGTAGATTTATACAGATGTGTGGAAGGAGCCTAATTGGACCTGATCAAGTGTAATTGCACTCACAGGGTTGCTGGACACCTCTTTATCTACTTCTGCTCCAATGATGGAATCTATGTCAGCTTTTTAGTGAAAGATTTTATATTTTCTTCAGAGAGCTTAACTATGTTTCTAAATGTCCAACTGAAGTTTTAATTTGCTGCCATATTAAAAATTTCAGAGTAGGAATGAACATTTCCTTCAGTGTATGTGTGCACGTAGGATCCTCCTTAGGGAAGCACAATGCACTCAGTTTGTCCTTTCCTGTAGCTATTCTCTTAGCTACCCCCTTCCCACTCTGGCACTTAATGTGACCTGAGTTTTAAGATACAGACTACTACCACCACCACATCTCCTTCTGCCATGGGAACATCCTGTAATATCAGTCTTCAGCACATAGCAACCTCATGAGATAGTGCTAGCCAAAGGCTGAAATGCTACGTCAGCGCATATGCATCCACTTTTCGGTGCCCCAAAGTTAAATAAACTTGAAAACCCTCAAATATTCCATTAGCTCTTGCCTATCAATTTCAGCACATTAATGGGACAGTTTTAAGCCACAATAGCAGTCCCCCAGCCTTACTCTCACCCTATTAAAATATTTATATTGTAATCACTCAAGAGCTAGCCCTCTCCAAACTCGAAAGCCTGTCGGTGGGCAAAAGTACTTTAGAGTAGGGTGAGACTGAAACGATATGACATGTAATTGATCGGAGGACCCTAGAAGGTGAAGCCTGGGCCATCATAAATGCGAGGAATGCGGATGTGACCCGCTCAGGGTGTACATAAGGCTGACGGAGGCTGACAGCTCCCATCTGCGAGCAATAATGTGTAGAATGCAGCGCCAGGCCAAGGCAGGGGGTTGGAATGTACCTATCAGACTCTCTCAGGGCTCGAACAATTTACTGCTCCTTATCGGTGACCACGGTCATGATTAGCTCCTGCAGGACTTGGAATGGAACTTGGGAATTCTAACGGAATTAAAAAAAAAAACCTTCTAACACACAAAGCCTCTCTTGTTAAAACAGAGTAAATGAGTTTTAGGCTTAGGTGATGAAGGGAGGGGAAGAAGCAGGCATAAGAGAGCTTCTTTTTCCAACAGATTTACCCATCAACATCCCCATAAAGTAAATAGTACAGGCAGTAATAACTACTAGTCTTTAATTGTCAGTTTCAGAATCTATTGTATATTACCAACTGGAGTTTTGGACCATAGATGAATCGCGGATTTGGATTTTCACCAAGATCTAAATATTGTTGGATAATGTGCCATGTTCCAAAAAAAGTTGCTTTTTTCGTTATTGTACTATTGTGATTTAGGGTGATTTCATTTTTAGGTTTCATCAGTCCATTTGTCACTTTTCTTAAAGCACCTTTCCCCCCTCTCCCCATTTTCCAGAGGTAGTCGATCACAGTATGACTTCTAGTCTACATTGAAACACACAATAGCAAACCTAAATGACAAATATCTAAAATAATAACATGGAGATTATTTTTCATGTCAGAAGCGAATTGAGAAATTGCAAGTCGTTTCTGGTGTGAGAAAATTGGTTGTCTGCAAGGATGTTGCCCAGAGGATGCCCAGATGTGTTACCATCCTGTGGGAGGCTTCTCTCATGTCCCCGTATGGGAAGCTGGAGCTGACAGATGGGAGCTCACTCCATCTCGCAGATTTGAACTGCTGATCTTCAGGTCAGCAGTTAACCCAGCACAAGTGATTAACCCATTGCACCACCGCGGCTCCTAACATGAAGATAATTGGTGGCAAGGCTAAATGAAAACCAGGACAAAATGTTCTTCTTATTGAGCACTGAGGTCAGACTAACTCTAGCCAAAGTATGGAAGCAAAATAAAATACCAAATACTGAAGAATGGATTTTGAGATGCTTGTCTGTTCTTAAGATGAAAAGCACACGTCTGCGTTTTAGATGGATTAGGAATCAGCTGGTTTTCTTTGTAATAGGCAGTAAGAGCACCTAAAGCTTCAGAGAGCTTCTGTTCAGCTATTTCAAAGCTCCCTGCTTATGTGATGATTAAATGAAATTATATTATTTCCATTCATCCTTAAGCCTGAACACTGCTTGTTTTACAAATTAATCAGTGTATTGGACCATGCTTTACAGTATTTCGAACTGAATAATAATAATAATAATAATAATAATAATAATAATTAATTACAGAGCATTAGCTTCTAAAGTCTGCAAGACAACCTTTTGTTAAATGTATTTTTTTTCCAAATGTGCTTTGTGGCACTGAAGGATAGTCCGGATAGGTGGAAACTCTTCATTTTTATCCAGTTTTGTTGTGAATGAAGTTAGAAGACATTTTATTACCAGGTAGTGATCAGCAGATATGCCATTGTCATAGGTCTATCTACACTCTGGCTGGATCTACACTGACCTTTTCCCCAGGATCTGATCCCTGCTTTTAACTGGATTATATGAGTTTGCATTGCCAGATAATCTGGGATAAGATTCTGAGATATAGGGCAGTGTCGACCCAGCCCAAGATTTACATGGAGAAAATGCCAATACAACTTCCGCAAAATTATAACTAAGAAAGTCCTAACATTCACAGCCACCCACACCTGTCCTCGCATCTATCACACATTAATGTTTGCAACCCACTCAACATATTTCCTGCTGAGATAAACTGAACACACTCACACTGCAAGTTGCACTTAATCAATTACTTATTGTTTCATTTGAATATGGAAAGTTAATGCCACAGCTTGGTTAAGAGTATCTGTTACATTATTCTGAACTCATAAGTAGTGAATCACCCAAATTAATATTTCCATGACTCAGAATATGAACTTCTTCCTCTTGAAATATGTTAACTTTTCCTACTCATACAGCTAGTCTTTGCAACACAAAAGGCATCATGTTTTGAAATAAGATCTTCTCTCATTGGAAATAAAATGAATTTCTGGGCATACTCAGATCAGTGAAGAATCGAAGGACCCATAAGCAAAGTCCATACATTAAGCAGACAAAGTATAATGCTCCACTTGTGCATTTCTATGCTCGCATCCCATGTGTGTCTTTTTAGGAGCAGTACTGGGTTTGGAAGGACACAATGGGAAATTATCCAAAGAGATCCAACCTCCTAACCCTTTCCCGCAGAACATCATTAGCTGAATTGTCTTCTTTATGCTCTCCATGCATCACTGCTTCGTAGCATCTACAGTGTTTTGACGGATGTGTATGTGCATGTATGTGGTTTTGGTGGCTGTACAAAGGTCTACAAAATGATTCAACTGAAGCTGCCATATTTGGGCCATTTGATGACTCACTAGAAAAGATGGCAATGCTTGGAATCGTAGGGTCCTTCCAGACAGGATCTGATCCCAGGTTTTCTGTTTAGCCCAGATTATCTGGCGATGTGGACTCACAAAATGTCAGAACTGTTCTTTAACTGGGATGAAATATTGCATATAGTTTAAGCTCTGTGTGTTCGGTGTAGAAATGTAATGCTGTGCAAGGGTTAAATGCACGAAGTTTTGATTTGTGCCTAGATCATAACTTTGGACAATTCCTGTTATGTCATGCATTCCAGAGATATGATAACAACTCCGGTGTCTTCCAGCAATGTCCAACATACAGGGAAGACTCATCTGTGAATATTCTTGTACATAGGTTTTGTAGTTTGTTGTTTTTCTAGAAAGTAACAATAAATATTTAGGTGCCACTCCAAGGATCTGGAGTTGAATGAAGGCTCCACTCTTCGTTTGTTCTGTGCCTCCCAGCAGTCGCCTTGAGGCCAATAATCCAACACATAATCCAGTTTAAAGCAGAAAACCTGGAATCGGATCCTGGGATATAGGGCCTGTATGGAAGGGCATGTAGAAGGCAGAAGTAAAAGAGGAGGTCTGCATTTCAGATGGATAAGATATAACCAAGAAAGTCACGGCCCTGAGTCTGCAAGATGGGAACAGAGCTGTTGAGGAAAACATAACATAGGGGCCTTCCACACAGCCCTATATCCCAGAATATCAAGGCAGAAAATCCTGCATTATCTGAGTGTGGACTCAGATAAGCCAGGCCCCTTCCACACAGTTGAATAAAATCCCACAACTGAGATATATGGTAGTGTAGACTCAGACAACCCAGTTGTCTGAGTCTACAAAGCAGATATTGTGGGATTTTCTGCCTTGATATTCTGGGATATAGGGCTGTGTGGAAGGACCCCCAGTTCAAAGAAGATATTGCGGGATTTTCTGCCTTGATATTCTTGATATGCCCTTGGAGGTCATTTATAAGATTGCCATAAGTCAAAGACGGCTTGATAGCAATTAAGAAACAGCTGTCATATACAAGCCAAATGAAGACTGAGCAACTGAGGAACACAGAAGTGAAAGCTCTTCCCTATATTTTTTTGCTGGAAAGAAAAGAATTAAAGATGAATTTGTCCACGAGGTTGCTGTAAGTCAGTGTTGTCTTGAAGCCAGTTAACAACACCAACAAAAAGAGAGACACTTGAACATAAACCATATCTGCACATAAGCTATGACACTGGGAGGATGTCGACAGCTGTCTACCCGTAAGTGGGATTTGGGATACTTTCAAGATCCCCAAAAGGCACTACATCAGGATCATGAATGCATAGCAGTTATGACTGTTTAACTGTAGGTGCCCTTCCATACAGCACTATATCCCAGAATATCAAGGCAGAAAATCCCACAATATTTATTTATTTGCTTTATTTGCTTTATTTCTATACCGCATTTTTCAGCCCAGACAGGCGACTCAATGCGGTTTCTGCTTTCTCGACTCAATGCGGTTTCTGCAATATCTGCTTTGAACTGGGTTATCTTTGAACTGGCTGCCGATCCAGTTCTGAGCACAATTCAAAGTGTTGGTTTTGACCTCTAAAACCTTATATTAATTATAATTAATTAATCTGAGTCCACACTCAGATAATGTGGGATTTTCTGTCTTGATACTCTAGGATATAGGGCTGTGTGGAAGGGCCTTCAGTTACATATTCATAACTGTCCCAAAGGATTCTGGCCATTGTATACATATGTGTGTTCACTCATAAATTGTGAAAACATACCTTACAGACTTATCCTTTGAACATTATTTATTTCAGGTAGTTCTCAAGTTGCAATGAGACTACTTGCCTGGTGGAAGCACCACGTCTTTTGAACAACTTTAGGTTACTTTTTAAAAAAACCCTCCAATGTTTTTGAGTGATTGAGGTCAAATTAAAGTAACAGGCTAGAGGTGAAAAGTCTTTGCTTTTATGATGTTCTCCTCCCAGTCTCCCTCCCCTGGTGTGCACTTGATTTCCTGGTAGCTGTCAACCATAAAGATTCAGATTACCAATAACCCAGCAACATGCATTAATGAGGGATTAGACGGGGTTTAACATCCCTTCTGCTTTGCTTGACAGGCTCACTCTTCTGGTAACACTTGCAAACTGTTCTCTAGACTTATCAACAGCCTTCTTAAAGTGACTACCGAAAACGTTGTAGTGTGCTGTTTCCAATCTGTCATGTGAAAAATAATAATCATTGGGCTTTTATTTCTCCATCAGGCTATTTTGCGTTTGTTTATTCTATATTCTGTTATTTCGTGTATTTTATTTTGATGTTATTATTTGTTGGTTGCATTTTATTTTGCTGTATTGTAATTTTGGGCCTGGCCTCATGTTGGCCGCCCCGAGTCTCCTTTGGGGAGATGGTGGCGGGGTATTAATAAAGTTTATTATCATTAATAATAATAATAATAATAATAATAATTGTTGTGACATTGCTCAAGTGCTTTTCCTTGTGATGACTTCAGAGCAATATTTGCTCAATCTGTAAATTGGCTGCTTTAAAAAACCTGTTTTAAAACATTTTGTGAAAAATTACATCCATAGATATATGGGATTCTTTTCACTTTCATATTATTCCAATCAAATTTAGGTTATACAGCTATCCTTAGGAAGAAACAGGGAATGGGAATTGGTTATATGTATATTGGTAATTTTTCTTGATCCATTTAGGTATTTATCAGGTGTTATTAGTTATCAATAGCCCCAGGTGTTTATTTATCAGGTGTTATTAGTTATCAATAACCTTCCACACAGCCCTTCATCCCAGAATATCAAGGCAGAAAATCCCACATTATCTGAGTGTGGGCTCAGATTTGTTGTTCATTCGTTCAGTCGTTTCCGACTCTTTGTGACCTCATGGACCAGTCCACACCAGAGCTCCCTGTTGACCATCACCACCCCCAGCTCCTTCAAGGTCAATCCAGTCACTTCAAGGATACCATCCATCCATCTTGCCCTTGGTCGGCCCCTCTTCCTTTTTCCTTCCATTTCTCCCAGCACAGATAACCCAGTTCAAAGCAGATATTGTGGGATTTTCTGTCTTGACATTCTGGGTTACAGGACTGTGTGGAAGGGCCCTGGATCTACATTGCCCTATATCCCAGGACTGGATCCCAGATTATTGTTTTATCCCAGATTATCTGGTTGTGGAGACTCATATAATCCATCTTAAATCAGATAATCTGGGATCAGATCTTGGGTTATAGGGTAGTGTTGAAGGGGCTGCAGGGACCTTCCACAAAGCCATACAACCCAGAATATCAAGCCAGATAATCCACAATATCTGCTTTGAGCTGGGTTATCTGAGTCCACACCACCATTTAACCCAGTTCAAAGCAGATATTCCTTCTTTGGAAGCTTTTAAACAGAGGCTGGATGGCAATCTGTCGGGGGGTGCTTTGAATGCTTCTTGGCAGGGGGTTGGACTGGATGGCCCATGAGGTCTCTTCCAACTCTTTGATTCTATGATTCTATGGGATTTTATACATCTGGGTGGATGGGGCCCCAGGGCCTCTCCAGACAGGCCCTATATCTCAGGATCTGATCCCAGGTTTTCTGTTTATCCCAGATTATCTGGCAGTGTGGATGCATATAATCCACATTAAAGTAGAAAACCTGGGAGCAGATCCTGGGATATAGGGCCTGTCTGGAAGGGACCCCAGAGAAAGAAAGCGATAAACCTCCCCTGATTTCTCAGAAAGGAAGGCGAGTGCAAGGTCTCTCTGAAACTAGCAAGAAAAAGGTTGGCTTCTATTGAATGTGAGCATTTCTATTGGTTAAAAAAGGGTTGGTTAAAAAAGGATATCTATTATCTTCTTAAGCATTTCAGGATGACTGTTCATTTCCAAGTACATTTTAGTGAGAGTTAAGCTAAAGAAGCAAGACAAAGGCAGAGCATCTTAATGAATTTTAATGAGCCAGCTTAATGAAGCAGCTGTTGAGAAAAGTGAACACATCACAGATCAAGATGGGTTACATAACAACAGCTGTGTGCTAAGAGGGATGATTTGCAACTCTAAGGGACTCATTACAAACCCTAGGACATGCTGGATTTACCTATCACTTATGATAAGCTCAAAGACTTATGGCAGAGAAAACTTGTTTGAAAAAAAATATGTTGAATGAATGAGACCTTCGAGAATTATTTTCGATTCGGGAGTCAATTATGGACTAAAGAAGTGGAATCCCGTGGAATGAATGAAATCATGCAAAAGCAAATGTGTAAGTGGGCATCAAATGTGGCAGAAGAAATATTAAGTGCATGGTAATTCGAGTCCCTAGTAGCAAATTCACTAAAAACCTATTGTGATGAATTTAATTTGCTCCATTAATTTTAACAGGACTTCTAACTTCATCTGTACTTACTTACTTAGGCTATCCCTCATTGTCCAAGTAGGATAGTCTTCCAGGATTAGTGTACTTGCGGTGGGTCCGTAGGTGACTGTGGAGCCCTATTCTTGATCTGCATCTTCTCCCACAGTGAGGGCATTGGTTTCCAGGTGGAAGGCGGTCCCGATCGGGTTGGGGTTGACTTGACCTGCCTTCCTCTTGGCACATTTCTCTCTTTCGCCCTCCATTCATGCCTCTTCAAATTCTACAGCACTGCTGTTTAGAGCTGACCTCCAGCTGGAGCGCTCAAGGGCCAGGGCTTCACAGATCTCAGTGTCTATGCCAGAGTTTTTAAGGTTGACTTTGAGCCCATCTTTAATCTCTTTTCCTGTCCACCAACATTCCATTTTCCATTCTTGAGTTCGAAGTAGAGCAACTGCTTTGGAAGATTGTGTTCGGGCATCCGGACAACGTGGCCGGTCCAGCAGAATTGATGGTGGAGGACCATCGCCTCAATGCTGGTATTTGGTTCTTCCAGCATTCTGACATTTGTCCGCTTGTCTACCCAAGAGATTTCCCAGATTTTCCGGAAGCAGCACTGATGGAATCATTCTAGGAATTGCATGTGGCATCTGTAGACAGTCCACATCTCGCAGGCGTATAGCAGGGTTAGGAGGACAATAGTATACACAAGTATCTTGGTATCCCTACGGTGTTGTATTTCAGTGTCAATGTTGGCTTTTGTGGAGAGGTTGAGGTAATGGAACCCTTTTAAGATTTCTAGTCTTATTTGTTCATATGCTGAGGATTTGTTCTCTCATCATGTTGCTTTTCCAACATGACACCTTCTAAATATGTTATATGGAAGGAAAAAGGAAGAGGGGCTGACCAAGGGCAAGATGGATGGATGGTATCCTTGAAGTGACTGGATTGACCTTGAAGGAGCTGGGGGTGGTGACAACTGACAGGGAGCTCTGGCATGGACTGGTCCATGAAGTCACGAAGAGTCGGAAACGACTGAATGAATGAACAACAATAACAACCTCCATCATCCTCACTGTCATGATGACTGGGAGAGCGCTAGTAGTAGCAGTCCAACACATTTGGAGACTAGCAGGCTAGGGATATATTTAACAGAGCAATTAGGATGGTCTGCTTTGTTTTTGTATCATCATAATTACCATGAAATTCATTTTGAATTTCTCATTGCATACTACTTGTCTCACTGTGGCCTGCTGAGAAAATAAATGTCAGTTCTCGAAAACACCCAACAAGCAATTCCAAGACTTTTTTCCATGTTCCTTTTTGGCTGCCAAAAGGAACATGGAACTACCTTTATTTATGTTCCCCCCACCCCGTACTGAATGTTTTTCAGCTCTGAAATCCTTCTATTAGTTCTGCCTTTCCAAGAGATTCCAGTTATGTCTGGTGTTTCTTCCCAAAGGGCTGCAGAACAGAATAAGGCAGCTCGGCTTGGCAGGCAAACAAAGGCCATTTGGAAACTATAAGGAAGGTCTTCCTGGAATGTTAACTCTGATTCAGAATGTACCCCTTAAAATATTCCAACAGTTCTCCGATTGAGAAAAATTGGAACACGGTTGAATGTTCCAGGGAGTAATTTAGGATTAAAATAGCAGACTCATGTTTCTAGAAGTCATTCAGCTTTCAGTGATTTGTTAAAAAAATCACCAGGAGATCTTAAGCCAAAAATCAACTTCCCAAACTTCTGTAGCCATCATAGACATCCATGTGCCTTGGATTATTCAGGGGGTTATTCAGTGGCACAGTTGGTTAAAGCACTGAGCTGATGAACTCGCTGACCAAAAGGTCGCAGGTTCAAATCTGGGGAGCAGCATGAGCTCCCACTGTTAGCCCCAGCTTCTGCCAACCTAACAGTTTGAAAACATGCAAATGTGAGTAGATTAATAGGTACTGCTCCGGCAGGAAGGTAACAGCGCTCCATGAAGTCATGCTGGCCACATGACCTTGGAGGTGTCTACGGACAACGCCGGCTCTTCGGCTTAGAAATGGAGATGAGCACCAACCCCCAGAGTCAGACACAACTGGACTTAATGTCAGGGGGAAACCTTTACCTCTACATGTGATCAAGAAAACTAATTTTTCCAAGTGTTACCAAAATGTGTGGTGTAGCATGTCACTTGCAAATCACCTGTTATAGGACTTTATCACATTGAGGTTTTAACCCATCCTAGGACACATCCAGCACAGGGATGGATCCTGCCAAATCCCATCAAACGACATAGAGCTACTTCCGGCAGGGCTCCATTCCTGAATTGTTCTGAATGCATCCTAAGAAGAAGCAAGGAAAACACAGGAGACTTCTCATGTTTTCATTGCCAGCAATAAGGTGAGTACAGGTGGAAGCTGGGCAGTGATGCTTTCCCCCCGTGTGATGAGGAAGGTGTCACTGCAGGTGTGGGGTGATGGATTCCCCTGTTGCCTGCTGGATTCACCACACTGCCTGGCGCTGTTGCCTGTGTTAGGTAACTTCATGTGATAAGGTCCTTATTTGTGATTTTCCAGGTACTTCCATTTCATTGATTCAGGCAAATGTGGAGTGGGGAGGAAGACAGACTGGCCTTTGATTAGCCACAGTATCAAAGATGTGGGACATATTTGGGCTACTGGGTGGACAAACCCATAGAATACCAAACCAAGTGAAAAAGCACAATTTCAAATAAAAAAGAGATTGAAAAGATGCTGGCACAATCTTTCACAGAGCACAAGATGAATCTGTCAAAGGGTAGGAGTATGTAAACATCTGGTGCAATAAGGTACATCAACTTTTTTAAAGCTATGAATTCAAGAAAAGCCTAAATGTATGTGTGTGCCTTTAAGCCACCTGTCAGCTTATATATATATATATATATATATATATATATATATATATATATATACACACACACACACACACACACACACACACACACACACACACACATACATACATACATCATTTATATACCGCTTTTCTCAGCCCTGAGGTGACTCAAAGCGGTTAACAACAGCACAATTCAATGCAAAAACATCACAAAACAAATACGGGACAGTTAAAAACAGTAGCATCATCAACGATTAAACATCAATATAACAATCATTAGCTTATGGTAATACCATGATTTTCATAGGCCTTCCATAGACAAGGAATATTCATATGTTGCATGCCACTTCCTTTCACAGTAGCAAACAGCACTTGATCTTTATTAGTAGAATCCCATCCAAGTAATAACCAGGGCTGACCAAGAAGTGATGGGATCTGTTATGTTTAGGGTATTTAAGCTCTATTTAAATGAGATTGTTGTTCATTTGTTCAGTTGCTTCTGACTCTTTGTGACCTCATGGACCAGCCCATGCCAGAGCTGCCTGTCGGCCGTGGCTATCCACAGAGTCAAGCCAGTCACTTCAAGGATCCCATCCACACAACTTGCCCTTGGTCGGCCCCTCTTCCTTTTTCCTTTCATTTTCCCCATTGTCTTCTCTAAGATTTCCTGTCTTCTCATGATGTGGCCAAAGTACTTCAACTTTGCCTCTAATATCCTTCCCTCCAGTGAGCAGTTGGGCTTTATTTTCTGAAGTTCGGACTGGTTGGATCTTTTCGTGGTCCATGGCACTCTCAGAATTTTCCTCCAACCTCACAGTTCAAAAGCATCTATCTTCCTTCACTCAGCCTTCCTTATGGTCCAGTTCTCACATCCATAGGTTACTAGGGGAATACCATTGCTTTAATTATGTGGATCTTCGTTGCCAATGTGATATCTCTGCTCTTCACTATTTTAACAAGATTGGTCATTGCTCTCCTCCCAAGAAGTAAGCGTCTTCTGATTTCCTGGCTGCAGTCATGCTTCATTTAATAAATGCAGGTGCTTAATTGTCAATTGAAATTACCAGTGTGTACATTCAGTGACGTGAAAGCCAGCATGACTGTTGTATGAGGATGCTGGGAAGTCAGGGTTCAGATTTCCACTTGACCTTTGACAACTTATGCTTTCTTAGTCTCAGAGGCAAATGGCTAATCTCTGAATAAATCTTGCTTAGAAAACCCAATGATATATGGGTTTATATGATATTACTAGCTGTACCCAGCCACGTGTTGCTGTGGCCCATTGTGGAGAAATGGGAAAGAAAGAAAACAGGAAGAGCTGATTTCTAAGCTATCATTACACAACTGAAGTGGCAAAGTGTCAATCTAATATAGGCCCATTTCAGTCTCCTTGAGGCCAAAGGATTATATGGATGTGTGGATGGCCCTGGGTTACCTGAGTCCACACTGCCATATAACCCAGTTCAAAGATATTATATAGGTATTATTATTGTTATTGTTATTACAGATGTCTAGATATTATTATAGGCATATAGATGTTATTATAGACACAAATATTATTAAAGGCATGTAGGTATTATTATTATAGATGTTCAATATATTGTCGAAGGCTTTCATGGCCGGAATCACTCAGTTCTTGTGGTTTTTTTTCGGGCTATATGGCCATGTTCTAGAGGCATTTCTCCTGACGTTTCGCCTGCATCTATGGCAAGCATCCTCAGAGGTGAGGTCCTCACCTCTGAGGATGCTTGCCATAGATGCAGGTGAAACGTCAGGAGAAATGCCTCTAGAACATGGCCATATAGCCCAAAAAAACCCCACAAGAACTGAGGATTATAGATGTTATTTATTTATTTTGTATCAAAAGCATTGCATAAATTAGTATAAAACTGATTAAAATAGATCCAGTGATTTATCAAGAGGTCTGCATTTTTCTTACAAAGAATCTCTGCCTTTCCTAAACTGTAAATCCTGTTTTCATTTGTTAAAAGGACTTTTAAGGTGAATACCAACTTTGTCCCCCTCTCTACAAAAAATATATATCACATTTTGAGGTGGACAGCTGAGATTTTCCCCCATTTTTTTTTCCAGGAAAGCAAGGCATGATAAATATACTGTATTTCTTCATCTTAAATTTTCTTGTTGCTAAAGAACGGTCTGTTCCAAAGTGAGTAAACGTCTCCAAGACATCAGAGGTGATTTGGCTGTGAATTTACCAGATGAAATAATAAACTTTTCTTGCTTAGGATATAACTCGAAACAGCACTTCCTCATTTAGTATCAAACAACCAGGCAACTTAGTATGATTTTTGCCTTGGAAAATCCCACTAGCAGTTTTGAGCAGCTCCTGATCCCTGAAAAACAGTGAAACAATATCGTAATTGTGTTGAAAGTTAGCATCACTCATTATTAAATTGTTGATGGGTTGCTCATAATACATCGATGTGTTCTTTTTCTCTTTAAGGTTTAGGATTAGTGTCTCTTACTATCCTGTTTTGGACAATGTGTGCTTCAGTCGCCCTGAAAACACAACGAAGAACAAACTGTAACTTGGACTCTTTCCTCGTTTTATGCAGAACAGTAGAGAACACAATGCCTGCACACTGTTTTCCCTGAAAGTTCAGCCTTCGAAAGTTGCTGAAAGAGCAGCCGCCATTCAGATGAAAGCAAAATGCCTCCTAACTGCTCTCTCATATTTTATACATGCAGGAACATTAAGGTAAATATTTTTGACCGTAGCTATTTCAAAATCCAATTATCAGTACCTGTAATATGATGTCTCAGCCATTTCTGATACCTTCCAGGGAGAAACTGGCCCACTTGATAGGCAGTTAATCAGCTGGAATTGAGGTTCATTAGTTAAGAAGTATTGAGTGAGCTATATTTCTTTCCATTGATCTATCCCTTCCTTTCATGTATAAACTATTCCCCAAGATCATTCAGAAAAAAAATGTTGAAGACATGGAGCTTAAATCCAATTGTTAAATCAACTATAGGAGACCCATGGGGTCTAGGGAACTTGCCTATGTTGGCAGATGAAACCCCAGCTGTGCTGCAACTGATTCACACTTTGGTCCTTGGGAAACTACAACTCTCAGGAAGGGCAGAAGTCCCAAGATCCAGCCATTTCCCAAAAGCCTCGTGGGGTCCTTGTTGTTGCCAGTGCCTTGGCAATGTGACCAAGACTTAACCCCTATTGTGCAGTCTGGTACCTTTGTCCTTTGCAGAACTATAAGTCACCATCCCTTGTTGGGGGGGGGCATGCTCGACGTCAAATGCCGGGTCTCTCTCTCTCTCTCTCTCTACCTCTCTCTCTACCTCTCTCTCTCTCTACCATCTCTCTCTTTACCTCTCTCTCTCTACCTCTCTCTACCTCTCTCTCTAGCTCTCTCTCTCTCTCTACCTCTCTCTCTCTCTACCTCTCTCTCTACCTCTCTCTCTCTCTCAACCCCCCGGGCTGTGCAAGGTGCGCTCTCCCCTCTTTCCCATGCTTCCTTCTTTCTTTCCTTCCTTCTTCCTTTCTCTCTTTCCTCCGCTGCCACAGCATGCAAGGAGGAAGGTGAAGAGGAAGGGGTCATGGCACCATTGAACTGGGATCATTGAACTGGGAAGTTCAAGGGGAAGGAGCGAGGGAAAGAAGGAAAGAGGCAGGAGAAGGAGGAATGAGAAGGAGAGGAAGCTTCCTTTCATGTATAAACTATTCCCCAAGATCATTCAGCAAAAAAAAATGTTGAAGACATGGAGCTTAAATCCAATTGTTAAATCAACTATAGAAGACCCATGGGGTCTAGGGAACTTGCCTATGTTGACTTACCATCGAATCATAGAATTCTAGAGTTGGAAGAGACCTCATGGGCCATCCAGTCCAACCCCCTGCCAAGAAGCAGGAATATTGCATTCAAAGCATCCCCGACAGTTGGCCATCCAGCCTCTGTTTAAAAGCTTCCAAAGAAGGAGCCTCCACCACACTCCAGGGCAAAGAGTTCCACTGCTGAACGGCTCTCACAGTCAGGAAGTTCTTCCTCATGTTCAGATGGAATCTCCTCTCTTGCAGTTAATCATTGACTCCACAAGTCTAGTCTAGTTGGGACCCATAACTGAAGTTAGTCCTCTTTACCTCACACAACTATGGTGTGGAAAGTGGACAACATATTACTTCCTGACACATTATAATTAGAATTACTTGAAGTTATACTAAATCCTGCCTTATAAGCTCATTATATTTTCATCTCCTGCATATGTAATAACCAAGATTTTCAGTTCTTTAAAATTGCAGCTCACCTTGGAATCATAGCAGGACACCAACTGATTCTTCAGGGTACTGTGGATTAAAATACCCTTCTTAATGAAAATATATTTTAATCCATTTGAAATATATTAATGTGCGTAAGTTTAAAATTCTCTCTGTTTTGTAAAAAGTCTTGTCATTTTTCAGCTCAGAGGTGAATAAGGTATGAAGAGAAAAGCGATGGAATCACAAACTCCCTCATCCATAAATAATCCTTTGGAAATGTAAACTGTTTATGGGAACTTAAACATGAACATAGTGAACACAGAGACACTTGTCTGGATCTTGCTAGATTCAAAGTTCCATCACCCCTCACCTTTGTGTCTAGGTCAGTGGTTCTCAACCTGGGATCCCCAGATGTTTTTGGCCTACAACTCCCAGAAATCCCAGCTAGTTTACCAGCTGTTAGGATTTCTGGGAGGCCAAAAACATCTGGGGGCCCCAGGTTGAGAACCACCGGTCTTGGTGGATGGGAGTTTAATTCCAATAGCATTTGGTGAGCCATAGGCTATCCATTCTTGCTATAGAACCTTCACCGCTCTGATATAAGGAACAAGATGCTGTATACCTAACAACACAATGTCAAGCACCAGGAGGTGTTAGAACCCTATCTAAACTTATGATCCCTTCAAGAAATCCAATTTTAATTCTCAATCAGAATGTGATCAAATAAATCTTGTCAGAAATTATCAAAATTATCCAAGAATTGTTCAAAGATTGTTCACAAATACGTGGAAATGCTGTAGCTTGGTGACAGAGCATATTCTTTATATGCAGGTGTCGGTCATGGGTATTCCCAATTGGTAGGAGGAGAGAAGAAAGTCTAGTTCAGTGGTTCTCAACCTGGGGTCCCCAGATGTTTTTGGCATACAATTCCCAGAAATCCTAACAGCTGGTAAACTGGCTGGGATTTCTGGGAGTTGTAGACCAAAAACATCTGGGGACCCAAGGTTGAGAAGCACTGGTCTAGTTGATCCTCTGAGGTTGAGGGTTATTTGCTGAATTTCACCCAATAGGTTTCTATGGCCAAGTGGGGAGTCAAATCCTGGTTTCTCATAGTCCAACACTCAAACCTGTAAACCAGTGGTGGTCAAACTGTGCTCCTTCAGATGTTTTGGACTTCAGCTCTCAAAGCTGGTAAGCTGGCTGGGATTTCTGGGAGCTGAAGTCCAAAACACCTGGAGGAGCACAGTCTGAGAAACACTATTTGACACCATGTTGGTACTTTACATTACATTACAAGTATAACTTAATGATGGATAACTTACTTTACTTACTTAGGCGATCCCTCGTTGTCCGAGTAATATTGTCCTCCAAGTTCGATGTCCTGTTGGTGGGTATATAGGTGACTGTGGAGCCCTATTCTTGACCTGCATGTTCTCCCATTGTGAGGGCATCCGTTTCCAGGTGGAGGGCGGTCTCGGTCGGGGTTAGCTTGACATGCCTTCCTCTTGGCACATTTCTCCCTTTGGCCTTCCATTTATACCTATTCAAATTCTGCAGCACTGCTGGTCACAGCTGACATCCATTTGTGTCTCTTCAGGTGATGGATAAGAGAACTCTCCTTAACTGGATGGTTAACTGCCGCTCCATAACTTCAACAGTTATGGAGCTGCAGCATCACTACATGGTGGAGCAGTGAACTCATATGGCTTCTACTATCCCTCATGTTGCTGTGGGTTAGATGTTAATAACTTGGTCGCTAGAGGAAGATTTTGGTTTCTACTACAAATCAGTGGATTATAACTTTTAAAAATAATTGAAAGGTAACAATTTAGTTACTTCTGAGAAACAAGAAAGGGTTCCTTTTGGGAAAACACACTGCTATAAGTTACCAACTACTTTGAAAAAAGTAATTTATCAAGAAAAATATTCCTCCCTCCCTAATGCTATTGGCTCTCCCTTCATTCAATTGTATGACAATATTAGTTTGGCAATACAGTATGCCCCCTGTATGTATCCCTTGGGGAAGAGTTCCTGGGCTTTGCATGGATATGATAAACCATGTCTGATAGCAATCCCTATTGAAAACCATAGTCTTGCTGGAGGACCTAGAAAATGCCTAGAGAGGACATATTTTGTTGGTCATGGATAAGTGAAACTTCATAAACCAGTTCCATGGATATCAGGGATTGTATTGTACACCACTTTGATGGCCGAAAGCGAGGATGAGCCTTCTAATCAAGGTGAAAGAAGAAAGCGCAAAAGCTGGGTTGCAGCTAAACATAAAAAAACCCAAGATTATGGCAACAAGAATGATTGACAGCTGGGAAATAGAGGGAGAAAACGTGGAGGCAGTGACAGACTTTGTATTTCTAGGTGCAAAGATTACTGCAGACGCAGACTGCAGCCAGGAAATCAGGAGACGCTTACTTCTTGGGAGGAGAGCAATGTCCAATTTTGATAAAATAGTGAAGAGTAGAGACATCACACTGGCAACGAAGATCCGCATAGTTAAAGCAATGATATTCCCTGTAGTAACCTATGGATGTGAGAGCTGGAGCATAGGGAAGGCTAAGTGAAGGAAGATAGATGCTTTTGAACTGTGGTATTGGAGGAAAGCTCTGAGAGTGCCTTGGACCACCAGAGGATCCAACCACTCCATACTTTAGGAAATAAAGCCTGACTGCTCATTCGAGGGAAGGATAGTAGAGGCAAAGATGAAGTACTTTGGCCACATCATGAGAAGAAAGGAAAGCTTGGAGAAGACAATGGTGCTGGGGAAAATGGAAGGAAAAAGGAAGAGGGGCCGACCAAGGGCAAGATGGATGGATGGATGGGATCCTTGAAGTGACTGGATTGACCTTGAAGGAGCTGGGGGTGGTGACGGCCAACAGGAAGCTCTGGCATGGGCTGGTTCATGAGGTCACAAAGAGTCGGAAACGACTGAACAAATGAATAACAACTGTACATAAGAACTCCACATTTTGCTCCTTCTTGAATTGAGCTTCCTTGAAAGCTTCTGGCGAATTATGTCAGCCATGTATTCAACTTTGCTATGTAGAAAATGGCAGCCCGTAATTCATTAAACTCTGCGGGTCATTTTGTGGTGTCTTGATATTCATTAAAAACAAAGCTTCCACATCCATTTGCAAAATGAGAACTACGCACGTATGCAACCTCAAACTGCAAAACCACATGATGAAAAGTGCTTACTCAACTGTTTCCTTTATAATTACATTCAAATGTAACTAAGCCAGCTTGTTTCTCCCTTGACTTGAAGCGCCTGCATAATAATGCTTATTCTATTCTGTTTCTGTCAGTGCAGCACAAATCTATGAATTCTTAGCAAAATAAAAAAAAGATAAACACAATAAGAAGGGGGGAGACAGCAAAACAAGCAGAAACAGGAAACTATACCTTGACTCATTGCTATTGAAATTCAGCACATGTCTGTTATGGACTAAGATTCATTAAGGTCAATGGGATTTACTGCTGGGTAAGTGTGAAGCTGATCGCAGCCTTAGGTTGTATTTGAGAATGCCTAGATTTACATTCCAGATGGAATGGGCTTTCACACCGCACTCTCTGCAGAGATGACCCCGCATTCCAACCTTTTTGGTTTGGGTGCTTGGAATTCAATTCCTCCAGAAGCAAGATTCTTTTAAGTGTGACTTCTATTTTTGGACAGGCTCTGTTCTTTATATAGAGAAAAAAGTCTTTTTATTCAAGCTGTAGGAGAGTATATGACTCATGTCCTATCATTTCAAATACTTTTTTTTTTACAGTGGGTTGTTGCATAATAATTACACAATGTCTTATGGAACACAAACACTCCTGGTAGAATGTACTCTGAAGACGATTTATATTTTCTGAATACAATCGTGTGTGTACACTCACTTGTTACTGGTATGTTTTGTGCAGTAATTGACCCATCTTCATGTTTCTTAGTAAAGTAGGTTGCTGTTGATTTGTGTGATAGGTAGGCAATCATCCCAATAACAGTTACCTTATAAAGCCCGACTGATCACTGGAGGGAAGGATACTAAAGACAAAGTTGAAGTACTTTGGCCACATCACGAGGAGACAGCAAAGCCTAGAGAAGACAATTATGCTGGGGAAAGTAGAAGGTAAAAGGAAGAGGGGCCGACCAAGGGCAAGATGGATGGATGGCATCCTTGAAGTGACTGGACTGACCTTGAAGGAGCTGGGGGTGGTAACGGCAGACAGGAAGCTCTGGCGTGGGCTGGTCCATGAGGTCATGAAGAGTCGGAGATGATTGAACGAATGAACAACAGCAACCTTTAGATTTTAAAAGCTGGTGCTGATGTCATCAATCTGCATTTCAGCTCATATGACATTGTTTTGGGGAAAGTTCATGAAAGTTGGCAAAGCAATATAAAATGAATGTAATTAATTTTAAACATTATCTAATGCTGAAGTAACTGAGCTTGCCTTAATTCAGCATTTCTCAACCTGGGGGTCGCGACCACTGGGAGGGTTGTGGGGGGGTGTCAAGGGGGTCATCAAAGACAATCAGAAAACACAGTATTTTATCTTAGTCATGGGGGTTCTGTGTGGGAAGCTTGTCCCAATTCTATCGTTTGTGGGGTTCAGAATGCTCTTTGTTTGTAGGTGGACTATAAATCCCAGCAACTACAACTCCCAAAGGTCGAGTTTTATTTCCTCCAAACTTCACCAGTGTTCACATTTGGGCATATTGAGTCTTCGTGCCAAGTTTGGTCCAGATCCATCGTTGTTTGAGTCCACAGTGCTGTCTGGATGTAGGTGCACTATTTGTTTATTATTTTATTTCATTTATTTGCTATACTTGTATACCGCCGTTTCTCAGCCTAGCCGGCGACTCAACGCGGTTTACAACAACTTATAGCAAACAACAGTATACAGTTTAAAAACTACAACTCCAAAACTTAACGTCAATGCCCATCAACCCTTTCCAGCATTTTCTGTTGGTCATGCTAGTTCTGTGTGCCAAGTTTGGTTCAATTCCATTGTTGGTGGAGTTCAGAATGCTCTTTGATTGTAGGTGAACTACAACTCCCAGCAACTACAACTCCCAAATGCCAAAATCAATCCCCCCAACCCCACCAATATTCAAATTTGGTCGTATCAGGTATTTATGCCAAATTTGGTCCAGTGAATGAAAATACATCCTGCGTATCCGATATTTACATTACGATTCATAACAGTAGTAAAATTACAGTTATGATGTAGCAACGAAAACAATGTGATGGTTGGGGGTCACCACCACAATAGGAATTGTATGAAGGGGTCACGGCATTAGGAAGGTTGAGAAACACTATCTTAACTATTTGGGAAGATTAAAAGCAAATGGTTCAAATGTTACCACAGTTGGCACTTGTATTTTAAAGCACAAAGAAACAAGCAGTTTACAAGCAGATACATGGAGAATGAAAGAAGGGTGATTGACAACTTGCTTCCACAGCTAAATCTGCCAACAACAAAGACATGTTTTTTAGTAAATGCACTTTGGGAGAAAAATCTGTGAAACTGGGAAGGAAGTCTTGGAGATTCTGTATTGTATTGTTTTCCAGCTGTAGCATGAGCTCTGGAATGGCTTGCTTCTTTGAGCCATCTGGATTACATTTTGCCAAACGTATGCTTGGCCCATCCTGTGCACATCTCTGGCATGGAATGGCTTCCTCACTCCTGCTTTTGTCTTATGTGCAGCCAATGATCGTAAGTGCTAAGTGTTAGAAGAAACAGAACATCTCAGATGAAACACCAGATCTCTCCCTTTGCCAGTGTCTGCTTGGCTACTCCCTTGTCTCTTGTTAACAGTTATTGGGACAAGGTGGGTTCATTATTCTGTGTTATATAACTCACATATTTTTATTAACATTGCAAATACTCATTGGATTCTTCCCCCCTCCCCAACTATTCCTATGAACAATTCAAGCCAGGAAGCCAAGATTACTAAACTGAGGCTATCATACATTGACCCTATTATGAGAAGAGGTAACTCACTAGAAAACTCACTGTCAGCCCTAGCTCCTGCCAACCTAGCAGTTTGAAAGCATGCATTGCAAGTAGATCAATAGGTAGCACCTCAGCGGGAAGGTAAAAGGGTGGCCCATACATATATGCAGACATGCTGGCAACAAAATCGGAGATGTCCATGGATGTCCTCAGCATTGAAAAATGGAACAAGAGTACCTCCTCATGGCCGGAGTTGAGCATCACCTCCAGATGCCAGAGATGGAAAAAAGGGGAAGCCCTTTAACTTTGTGTTGTACGTCATTATTCACTGTGTGTGTAAAAAGGCATTGGATGTTTGCCTCATATGTGTACTGTAATCCGCTTCGAGTCCCTCCAGGGAGATAAAGCAGAATATAAAGTGCATTATAGTGAGGGCTGTATTGGGACAATTGCAGCAATTTTTGGATGACACAGCTGGCCTGGACCCTTTCCAGTCAGGTTTTTGCCCGGGTCATGGGACGGAGACGGTCCTGGTTGCTATTACAGATGAACTTCGTTGTCAGTCTGATAGCGGCGGATCGGCGCTTCTGGTACTTCTCGATCTTACCGCAGCGCTTGACACCGTTGACTACGATTTAATGATCCACCGTCTCGCCATGTCCTGAGTTCGCGGTCAGGCCCTCAATTGGTTCAATTCATTCCTCCAAAATTGGAGTCAGTGTGTGGAATATATGGACCAAGTCTCCGAAAGTTCCCCCCTCCTATGCGGGGCACCCCAAGGTGCAATTCTCTCCCCCCTTCTTTTCAACATCTACGTTAGACCCCTTGCCAGTTTGGCTCGGAGATTCGGCCTGGACTGCTATCAATATGCGGACGATACCCAACTCCTGTTGTGCTTGGAGCCTGGAGTAACGTCAATACCTGACAATTTCACCTTATGCCTGGAGGCTCTGTCGAACTGGCTACGTGCTAGCAGACTGAAGGTGAATCCGGCAAAGACTGAGATCCTGTGGCATGGCTGCCCGATAGGTCTGACCCATTCGCTACCTACCTTTGATGGCGTTGCTCTATCTCCATCGCCTACCGTTAAGAGCCTAGGTGTCATTTTGGATTCGCAGCTGACGATGGAGGCTCAGGTCGCTGCTGCCAGCAAACAGACCTTTTTCCATGTACAACAAGTGAGGCAACTGGCACCTTACCTGTTGGATGAGGCTCTGGCAACAGTCATCCATGCCACGGTCACATCTAGGCTGGACTATTGTAACGCCTTGTATGTTGGCCTTCCTATTTCTACGACCCGAAAGCTCCATATTATCCAGAATGCTGCAGCCAGGTTACTCACAAAAACGCCCATGAAATGCCATATACCAGTGCTGCGGCATCTACACTGGCTCCCAATTGAGTATCGTGGTTTGTATAAGATGCTGGTCCTGACCTTTAAAACTTTATTTGGCCAGGGTCCATTTATTTATTTCTTTTATTTCTCGTGTCAGGGCAGCCAGTCAGTTATATTACATTTCTAACAGAACAAAGCAAACAAACAGGGAAAATACAAAATGTGTGAGTTTGGTAGTTGATTAAATGTCCTTTGACCAGTATCTGGCCACTTGGAGTGCTTCTGGTGTTGCTGCAAGAAGGTCCTCCATTGTGCATGTGGCTGGGCTCAGGTTGCATTGCAGCAGGTGGTCAGTGGTTTGCTCCTCTCCGCACTTGCATGTCGAGGATTCCACTTTGTGGCCCCATTTCTGAAGGTTGGCTCTGCATCTTGTGGTGCCAGAGCGCAGTCTGTTCAGCGCCTTCCAAGTTGCCCAGTCCTCTGTGTGCCATTGTATCTTAGAGACCGTCTCTCCTTCTACCATCATCGGAGGTTGCCCCGACCATCCCAACGCGATTTGCTCTATATGCCGGGTCCTAGGGAAGTGCACTTGGAGAGCACCAGACGCAGGGCCTTCTCTGTTTCTGCCCCTGCCTTATGGAATTCCTTGCCTCCCTATTTGAGAGCCATGCGTGACTTAGGGCATTTTATCCTAGCACTTAAGACCTGGCTTTTTACTAGAGCATTTGACCCATGTTAATTTTAATATTTATATGTATGTGTTTTATCCTGTATAATTTCTGCAATGTAAATCGCCCGGAGCATCTCGGATGGAGGGCGATTAATAAGTAATTAAAGATTATGATGATGATTACTATTATTGCTGTTGATGTTGTTGTTATTGTTCCATCTTCCAGGAGCTTGGTTTGCATTGCCCCTTAGTTGCTTGAAATAGCATCCCTTTGCATTTCCCCCAGGGTTGCTACAGTCTTAGCAGCACCCTAATAGTCAAACTTTAACAGAGGCTGGAAGCCAGCCTGCAAGCCTTTTGCAGCTATTGGCTTAAAAAAGTATCTCTTTGGTCCAGAGACCGCCCTTTTTCCTGGGGATGAGTTCTCCATTTTGGAGAAGCTCTCTTGCCTTCTTTAGTATAGAAAAAGCCTCAGATGTGCTGGTGGCCAAGCTAGGCAGCTCGGACAAGCCATTGTGAGTACGGTTATCCTCTTGCCTTTGAAATTGGTGCTGAGCTCAGATAGAGAAAGATCTGCTCTTTCTAAAGGACAGTAGCTCAGCGCTGGGGCAGGGAATATCTTAGTATTTCTTTGCCATTGGGAGGGGCTCCATTACTTCATCCCCAAACTAACCTTGAGCTTAGATAGGGCTACTGTCCTTTAGAAAGAGCAGGTCTTTCTCTACCTGAGCTCAGCACCAGTTTCAAAGGTGAGAGTAGAAAAATCCTGGGATCTTTTACCCTAACCCTGAGCTGTTATCTTTCAGCGCTGGGGCAGGGAATATCTCAGTATTTCTTTGCCATTGGGAGAGGCTCCATTACTTCATCCCCAAACTAACCTTGAGCTTACCGTTGGGGAAAAATTAACTTGGTAACTGAAGGAAAAAGGAAAGAAAGAACATCTATATGGTTTCCTAAATTGACTGTTTGTGTTTGTAACTTCATCAAGCTGTGCCAAGTCTGTCAAGGACTTTGAAAAATAAATGTTCTGTTGATGTTCAAATCTGGACTGGCCTCAGTTGCTGGGAATCTTGAGCTTCTAAGAAAGGCACCCACGGTTCACCCAGATAAAGAGAGAAGCACATCTTAGTTTTAACTTTATAGTGTCTGGGTGTGACGGCACAATTATGATTATGATTATGATTATGATTATGATTATGATGATTATTATTATTATTATTATGCCACAAGAGAAGATTCTACCCTAAAGGGTGTTTGGCTCTTTTCTGAAAGGCCATGCTTTTCTAAAAAGTTATGATATCCAAATGGTGTTTTCTAAAAGACTATGAACGCCGTTTTCCAAAAAGATCAACATGTGATGATGGATAAGACGTTACCAGCATGTTCTCAGTGAGTGGCTAAAGCGAGTGTTTTCCTCCCACTCATAGCACACCACTTCCTTCATTATTTCAGGCTAGGAACCTGAAACAGTTCATTATCTAAGAACATAATCTCTTTTCTGTAGGTGACTGGGAAAACAAAACAAGGGTGTGCGCACAGCAGTTGAGCAACCTGAAAATGGGTGACGGGGGAATAAATCGTGTTTAAAGCCCAATTCTAGCAGTCCTTGCAGCAGTTTGGGACTTTCAACACACTTTACAGGTTTCCAAACATGTGCAATATGGTCTTACTGAGATAAAACAGAATAGAAGTGTAAATAAATAAGATGGGCACGTGGGCTGCCCTGAGTTGTCTGGGGGAAAAAAAGAAACCAGCTGCTTTGCCACTCCTTTGGCGCAGCATGCATGTGTTACATAAGAAGGAAAATTGGAAAGAAGGAGAACTACAAAAGCACAAAAGAATGATAAAAATCTTAATGTAACTGCAGAACATTAGTCGGCCTTTTTTGAGAAAAGTAAAAAAAATAAATAAAGTAAAAGGTCTTCTATTAAGAGTGCTCTAGAAGCCAACTTTTTTTTTCATCTGCTTGTTTTGCATGGCTCCCAACCTTTTTCTTCCCCCATCTCATAAGGAAGATCCTATCTTGCACAATAGGTTTGTGCCCTGGCAGCCAGCTGATCTTCCCCAGTACAAAGAAAGTTGTTTTCCTTTTGTATTTAATTTCTCCTCCTCCACACTCCCCTCTTTCCTGGCTCCCTTCCTTCTTTTGTTCTGAGATGGTTTGAAGGAGGCAGCTTTGTCTTAAAGCAGCAGACACAAAAGTCTGTCAAGAAGTAGCTTCAGCCCACAGTTAACTGATCCCTAGCAAAGTGAGATGGGAAGCACACACGTGGGCGTAGCTTTGACTTTCTTATCTGCGTTTATGTTCAACGAATGTCACAGGTTGTCAGCGGAGTCCAAAAGCAACAGTGAGACACAAGAAGGAACATCTGCGTGGTCCATTCACATGGCTTGCCTGCTGAAATCTATGATCAACAGCAATAGGTGAAAGATGCAATTCTGACTAAACACACCGTCATTTTGATTTCTTGCTAATCTTTTTAAGGGTTGAGGAAACTGCATGAAAACCGTTGTTACCTTAACATATGTTACAGTAAGTCGTAACAGGATCTGGAATGTATGTGTGGTGAAGAAAACCTTATGCTGTTAATATTATGTGCACCTGCTAATGTAGGTCAACTAGTAAGTTTGGACCACATCTGGAGGGGTATAACTGTATGGGTTTTAGAATACAGTTCAGCTTTTGCTCTGAGGAGCCTGTATTCAGGCATTTTGCTCAACCACTTCTACTGGTCTCTCATTTGGACAAAAATGAAGAAGCCTTATTCTGTATTGCTTACAAAGACTATGTAAGTTTGTTGCACTGTGTGTAACATTGCAAGTTTATGTTTTAACTCTGCTGATAAGAGTAAAGTTTTTCTGTTTTTTTCCTCTTTCCTGGGTGCAATGTTTTTGTGTCTTCTGCATTGGACTTGACTTACGCTTAGCTCAACAACATACATGGGGTCTTTAAAAGATGTAACAGTAAAACAAGTGCATAAAAAGGAATGCTACAGTCACATATAATACAATCCACAGAGAATGCGTTCCTAAAGTTAAGTTGAGCCCCTTCTACACTGCCATATAAAATCCAGATTATCTGCTTTGAACTTGATTATATGGCAGTGTAGACTGGCATAACCCAATTCAAAGCAGATAATGTGGATTGTCTGATTTGACAGTTCGGATTATATGACTCCCATTAATTTGGGGAAAACCAATGCAAGGATTGAGGGTGATTGACTTATATCACCTTGTATAATAAAACAACAGAATCTGAAGAGTATAATTTCATTACCTAGGTAACATGAATGAATGATTTACATTGGCTCCATGACTTATAATGACTGCTTCCTTGTGTTGAGCTGAGATATTTGTCAGGGATGACACCCACCGATAAGACTTTCACATAAAACAGATTTAACAACTCTCTCAGGCAGGGGCGGCTCATCCATTACGCAAGGTAAGCGGTCGCAGTACACTTTTTTTTGCCAGGGGCGCAGAGGTGCCTCTGTAAATGCCCCTCGACCATCACTTGAGGAGCGCCCCCTCGGCTCACAACAGCCCTAGCAGTCCAGGGGAAGCCTCGGCAACCCATTACACAAAGTAAGCATTTGCAGTATAGTTGATTTTGCCCAGGGGCACTCTTGAGGCGCTCTTGGGGGAAAATAGGCCTTGACATATGTGAGTTGTAGTTACTGGGATGTATAGTTCACCTAAAATCAAAGAGCATTCTGAACTTCACCAATGATGGAACTGAACCAAATATGGCACACAGTACTCCCACGACGAACAGAAAATATATATCAATGATTGGTTGGGGGGGGGGTGCCAAAATACTGTTTGCTTACCATTGAAAATTACCTAGTGCCGCCTCTGCTCTCAGGCCCCTTCTGTACTGCTACAGAAAATTCAGATTATCTGCTTTGAACTGGATTATGTGCTAGTGTAAAAGGGGCCAAAGAGTTTTGTGATCCTTTATAGGCTAGAGATAGGCCACAAGGAAGACTTTCTTTGTGTCTGAACTACCAACATCATCACTGCATTGATACTTTTGAATGAAAAGTAATGCCTCCACCTTCGTTACTTGGGTTTAGATGGGAATATTTTGATAAATCAAATGCAGAAATAATCCTTAGAATGTGCTCCTTAACTACCACTATTCACTTTTCCACATAATTGGATACATTTCTGCCAATGATGAATAAGTTTTCTGAAGCCGTCATGGAAGAAGTCGACACTCTGTTTCCGCAACCCATCATGCACAGATTTTCCAATAGCCAAGCAAAGCAATAATGTGATCAACACATTCTTGTGAAATACCGATTATGCTTGAAATTTCTCTCTGAGTGATACGGCGATTGTCCTGAATCAGTCTCTCGAGCTTTTGCTTGTGAAACTCGGTGGTTGCTGTCACAGGACTTCCAAGTTTTTGTTTGTCACGCAAGTCAGATTATTCCCCTCAACATCTTTAAACTTACTCACTCAACAACGCATGGTACTCACATCAACACAATCACCATAAACAGCTTGCATTCTCTGATGAATCTCCTTTGAGGTTACATCTTCTGCTGTCAAGAATTCAATGACTGCCCATTGCTTAAGTTGCATTGATGATAATAATAATAATAATTGACCGACCGTCTGCGCAGGGTTCCATATTTCACACTTTAACAACACAACCGTTCAATGCTAAGGCTTCCTGCCAAAATGGAACTGTAGAGGAGAGTCTACTGAACAAGCCAGTACCTGCCGCATATCAGTACTGCCATATGTTGAGGAGTTACGAAGGTGGAGGCATTACTTTTCATTCAATCCCCTTGCTTACTATTTTGTAAGCAAGGCACACTTGGAGCAAGTGCCCTGTTTTGAAGAAGAACCACCCTTCCTGATGCTGTGCTGTTGTGCTCCTGTTTGTAGTACAGTGGCATTGTCCTACTAAGGCCCTTCCAGACAACCATATAATCCAGAATATCAAGGCAGAATAACCCATAATATCTGCTTTGAACTGGGTTATCTGAGTCCATACTGTCATATAACCCAGTTCAAAGCAGATAATGTGGGATTTTAGACAGTGGGGAAGGGGCCCTAGTTTCGGTAGAGTAGATAATCTGACCACAACTCATGGAAGCTGTTATAAGTAGTCATGCGCATCAATGATTTGGTTTTGTAAATGGTGCCTAGAAATGCTTGAGTTTTTGCCATAATAAATCATGCTCCTCTCCCGGTGACACCTGTTTGTTTGGTGTTGCTTTGCCGCAGCTTCCTCCCCAGCAACAAAACAGATCCAAATGATGCAGAGTGCAATCTTGGATGCAAATCTCATTTAATGGTATTTGTCTTCTGAGCAAATGTATGCAGGACTGGAACTGAGCCAGATGAGTTGTGCTCATCCTACGAGAAAGTTCTCACTTGACCATGGAATTCCACTGGATGACTTTAGGCAAGTCATATTCTCTCAGTCTCAGAGGATGGCAATGGCAAATCCCCTTTGAACAAATCTTGCCAAGAGAACCTGATGATAAGTTTGCCTTAGGCTTCCCACAAGTCAGAAATGATTTGAAGGTTCACAACAGCAACAATAAGAACAACATGCCTCATGCTTGTTTTTACAAGTTGTATGTGACCACTTCCACTGGACGTGCAAATGGACACTGTTATTATACTGGGTCCTTGGTATCTGCTGGGATTTGTTTCCAGGACTCCATAGATATCAAAATCCATGGATACTCAAGTCCAATTGCACTATGTAACAAAATTTGAATTAGTTACAGTGAGCCTCCCAGCACATGTTGTTGGCTAATACGTTACAGAAAGCCACTCAGCCCCCATAGAATCTAAACAATGAAACGAACATTACAAAATTTGAAAGATTTTTCTGTTCCTGGTTTGAAAGTGTTATTTCCCATTTAACTGTGCAGTACTTACTTTGAAAGTAGTTGTTATACTCCGTAAACTTCATTTTTGCAACTGCCACTCACTATGTTGATTTGGTTGAGACTCTAGAAGATATTCATTGAAAAACTATAGCAAAATGTGCTGCAGGGTGTCCTGCAAAAACAACGTTTTGCAGTTTAATAAACTTTCCCTGTGTTTTATTATAGCATCTATATATATATAAATGCTCTGTGCATAATGAGTACCTTAAAAACAAAAGAATCAATGAACGAAATCACACCAAATTTGGCAACAAAAGTCTCACAACACAAGGAGTGACCATCACTCAAAAATTATGATTTGTCATTTGGGAGTTGTAGTTGCTGGGATTTATAGTTCACCTACAATCAAAGGGCATTCTGAACTCCACCAATGATGGAATTGAACCAAACTTGGCACACAGAACTCCCATGACCAACAGAAAATACTGGAAGGGTTTGGTGGGCATTGACCTTGAGTTTGGGAGTTGTAGTTCACCTACATCCAGAGAGCACTATGGACTCAAAAAATGATGGATCTGGACCAAACTTGGCACAAGCACTCAACATCCAAGTATGAACACAGATGGAGTTTGGGGAAAATATGCATAAAAATTGTTGCCATAATTATGGTTTCTTGCACTGATGAAGGGAGTTGGATGCCTGTTCAAAGCAATTAAAAAAAATTAAAAGGCCGGGCCAAGATTTGTGCAAGCCCAAAAATTCTAGGGGGCCCGGGAATTAAATGCAATGCTATGGCAGGCAACAATAATATTAGGTATGGGTCTGTGGCTGTTCATTCCAGGGCCGACTAGAGGAAATGATCTGGGTAATTGGTAGGAAGAATAAGGCCGTATTCGACAATGTGTAGGGCTGAGTTAGAACTGGCCATTTTCAAAGGCTTGTTGAAACCACCAGGTCTTCAAGCTCTTACGAAAGGAGGGGAGGGAGGGGGCCTGTTCCAGAGGTGGGGGGGCACCACTGAGAAGGCCTTCTCTCTCGTCCCCACAAACCGTGCTTGAGACGGTAGTGAGACCGAGAGGAGGGCTTCCCTGGAAGATCTTAGAGCTCACGCCGGTTCATAGAAGGAGATGCGATCACGGAGATAGGCAGGGCCTTCGTGGAAAGGCATTCCAGAGGCGGGGGGGGGGGGCACCACTGAGAAGGCCTTCTCTCTCGTCCCCACCAACCGTGCTTGAGACGGTAGTGAGACCGAGAGGAGGGCCTCCCCGGAATTTCTTAGAGCTCGCGCCAGTTCATAGAAGGAGATGCGATCACAGAGATAGGCGGGGCCTTCTCAGTGGAAGGGCATTCCAGAGGCGGGGGGGCCACCACTGAGAAGGCCTTCTCTCTCGTCCCCACCAAACCGTGCTTGAGACGGTAGTGAGACCGAGAGGAGGGCCTCCCCGGAATTTCTTAGAGCTCGCGCCAGTTCATAGAAGGAGATGCGATCACAGAGATAGGCGGGGCCTTCTCAGTGGAAGGGCATTCCAGAGGCGGGGGGGGCACCACTGAGAAGGCCTTCTCTCTCGTCCCCACCAACCGTGCTTGAGACGGTAGTGAGACCGAGAGGAGGGCCTCCCCGGAATTTCTTAGAGCTCGCGCCAGTTCATAGAAGGAGATGCGATCACAGAGATAGGCGGGGCCTTCTCAGTGGAAGGGCATTCCAGAGGCGGGGGGGGGGCCACCACTGAGAAGGCCTTCTTTCTCGTCCCCACCAACCGTGCTTGAGACGGTAGTGAGACCGAGAGGAGGGCCTCCCCGGAATTTCTTAGAGCTCGCGCCAGTTCATAGAAGGAGATGCGATCACAGAGATAGGCGGGGCCTTCTCAGTGGAAGGGCATTCCAGAGGCGGGGGGGCCACCACTGAGAAGGCCTTCTCTCTCGTCCCCACCAACCGTGCTTGAGACGGTAGTGAGACCGAGAGGAGGGCCTCCCCGGAATTTCTTAGAGCTCGCGCCAGTTCATAGAAGGAGATGCGATCACAGAGATAGGCGGGGCCTTCTCAGTGGAAGGGCATTCCAGAGGCGGGGGGGGGGCCACCACTGAGAAGGCCTTCTTTCTCGTCCCCACAAACCGTGCTTGAGACTGTAGTGAGACTGAGAGGAGGGCCTCCCCGGAAGATCTTAGAGCTCATGCCGGTTCATAGAAGGAGATGTGATCACGGAGATAGGCGGGGCCTTCTCAGTAGAAGGGCATTCCAGAGGCGGGGGGCCACCACTGAGAAGGCCTTCTCTCTCGTCCCCACCAACCGTGCTTGAGACGGCAGTGAGACTGAGAGGAGGGCCTCCCCGGAAGATCATAGAAGGAGATGCGATCATGGAGATAGGCGGGGCCTAAACTGTTAGACTGGATGTGGTCTCTTAGAACTCTGTGATTCTCTGATTTCACCCTGATTCTAAGACTTGAATGTACAAATGTTCCATTATGTCCCTGACTCCAATAGATTTCATAGGTGTTTTTGCTCTTTCCTTCCTTGGAAAAGTAGCCTAACAGCTCCTGGTAAGCACTGGCAATCTCCCATCCAAGGACTAACCAGGGCTAGACCCAGCTCAACTTCATTAATCAGCCAGGACCTGATTCCTTTTGAGGTAGAGGATAGAGACCAATGCAAATACAGTCAACAAAGGCGGGGGGATGGAGAGAGGCGGGGGAGTGGGGAGGCGAGCTCCTATTGGCCGGCGGGAGGAGAGGAGGCGGGGCGAAGCTTTTCCCGGGAAGCAGGAGAAGGCGGGGCCGGCGGGAGCTGGAGACAAGAGCCGGCGGCGCTGGGTGTCGGGAGGGCAGTCTCTGGCGGCGCGGCTCTGGCTCCTGCTCGCCTCTCTCCGTCCCGGGCCGCCTTGGGGTTTGCAGCAGCTGCGATGCGCCTGATCCAGAACATGGGGACCATCTCGGAGTACCCACAGTCTGGCCACGCCACCAGCGGAGAGGGCTGCGGGTCTGGCCGGCCCCGGCTCATCAAGATCGCCGTCGTGGGAGCCAGTGGAGTGGGCAAGACCGGTAAGATTGATCGTTGAGCATCTTCTTCTCCTTCTGCTTGCTCAGGGATGGACTTGCATACACATTCAACTTCAGAGCCAACTTAACAGGACCTGTCTTGGGTTGTTGTGAGTTTTTTTTGGTTCCAGAAGCATTCTCTCCTGACGTTTTGCCCACATCTATGCCAGGCATCCTCAGACGTTGTGGGAAAAACAATACCTCTGAGGATGCTTGCCATAGATGCAGTCGAAACGTCAGGAGAAAAATTGCCTCCAGAACATGGCCATATAGCCCGGAAAAACCTACAACAACCCAAACTAGGAATCCTTTGTCGGAAGGTGATTAGTTGGCCCTGATGGTTTCTTGTTTTGAATTCTGGGTTTTTGAGTGTTGCTTATTTACTGTTACGATTTTAGACAATCTGGTAGCCGGATTTTGTTAATTTTCATTGTTTCATCCTTTCTGTTGAAATTCTCCAACAAAGGATTCCCCTAGGCTTAAGTAAGAAGCCAGACCTTGAAACTGCCAGGCCAAAAAGGTGAGAAAAAAGGGGGAAAAACATGAAAATGAACAAAATCTGGCTACCAGTATTAAAAAAAACTCCAAAATTATCATTGTAAATAAGGAACAAAACTCAAACACAGGGGAACTCCAGAAAAGAAATATTCAGGAACACCTGATCACCTCCCAACAAAGGATTCTCCCAAGCAGTAACAAGCCGCACCTAAAAACTGTCAGGCTATCAACTGCTAATCAAGGTGGCCAGTTGCATCATTCACACCTACCTCCAATAGACAAGAGTTCTTTCTCCCACCCTGGACTTTCCACAGATATATAAACCCCATTTTTCCTAGTATTTAAGAGACCTCACAACCTCTCAGGAGGTCTGCCATAGATGCAGGAGAAACGTCAGGAGAGAATGCTTCTAGAACATGGCCACGCAGCCCGATAAATTCACAACAAACCAGTGATTCTGATCAGGAAAGCCTTCGACAACACATAGAACCTATCTTGTTCATAACTTGGGCACTGCCTGTAAATAATAATAATAATAATAATAATAATAATATCTTGTTTTCTTTCACTAAAAAGAGACCCAAAGATCAGAAGAGTGCAGTTTGGGTGACTTTGGGGTGCATCCACACTGTAGACTTAATGCACTTTGATACCACTTTAACTCACAACCTCAGGGGACGCCTACCATAGATGCAGGAGAAACATCAGGAGAGAATGCTACTGGAACATTGCCATACAGCCCAGAAAACTCAGTGATTCTGGTCAGGAAAGCTTTGGACAATACATAGAACCTATCTTGTTCATAACTTGGGCACTGCTTGTAGTATTATTATTATTATTAATAATAATAATAATAATAATAATAATAATAATAATATCCTGTTTTCTCTCACTAAAAAGAGACCCAAAGGGCTCATGTAGGGAGAAAATCCCTTCCCAAAGCCAAGAGAGAGCAGAAGAGTGCAGTTTGGGTGACTTTTGGGTGCATCCACACTGTAGACTTAATGCACTTTGATACCACTTTAACTCACAACCTCAGGGGACGCCTACCATAGATGCAGGAGAAACGTCAGGAGAGAATGCTACTGGAACATGGCGATACGGCCCTGAAAACTCACAACAGCCCAGTGATTCTGGTCAGGAAAGCTTTGGACAATACATAGAACCTATCTTGTTCATAACTTGGGCACTGGCTGTATTAAATAATAATAATAATAATAATAATAATAATAATATCCGATTTTCTCTCACTAAAAAGAGACCCAAAGGATCCAAGTAAATCCCTTCCCAAAGCCAAGAGAGAACAGAAGAGTGCAGTTTGGGTGACTTTTGGGTGCATCTGCATTATAGACTTAATGCAGTTTGATACAATTTTAACTCATAACCTCTGAGGATGCTTGCCATAGATGCAGGAGAAACGTCAGGAGAGAATGCTTCTGGAACATGGCCATGCAGCATGGAAAACTCAGCAACTCAGTGATTCTGGCCATGAAAGCCTTCCACAACGCATAGTAAATATTGCTTGCCTCACCTATCCTCCGCTTGCTGGGCAAACAAAACAAAACATGGCCATACAGCCTGAAAAAAACTTAGAGCAACCCACCACTTTAACTGCTATGGCTCAGTCTTATGGGATCCTGGTATTTGTAGTTTGGGGAGGCACCCACACTCTATGGAAGACTTTCCAAAATTACAACTCCTGGGATTCCATAGCATTAGACGACAGTGTCAAACTGCTTGAATTCTACTCTAAATGCACCTCCAGTCCTGGATTTCAGCATTCAGGGATAATTTTCCTCCCAAGTCCCTTGTCAGATGGAGAAATGGAACAGTAAGGATTGTTCTGCCAGCTGTCAGGTTGGGCGCATAAGCAACAATTGCCTGCAGAACACAATAGATGGATTGTCGAAGGCTTTCATGGCCGGAATCACTGGGTAGTAAACCATAAATCAGTGGTTCTCAACCTTCCTAATGCCTTGACCCTTTAATATAGTTCCTCATGTTGTGGTGACCCTCAACCATAAAAATATTTTTGTTGCTACTTCATAACTGTAATTTTGCTACTGTTATGAATCCACATGTAAATATCTGATATGCAAGACGTATTTTAATTCACTTGACCAATTTGGCACAAAAACCCAATACACACAAATTTGAATACTGGTGGGGTTAAAGGGAGAGATTGATTTTGTCATTTGGGAGTTGTAGTTGCTGGGATTGATTGTTGACCTACAATCACAGAGCATTCTGAACTTCACCAGTGATGGAATTGAACCAAACTTGGCACACAGAACTCCCATAACCAACAGAAAATATTGGAAGGGTTTGGTGGGCATTGACCTTAAGTTTTGGAGTTGTAGTTCAACTACATCCAGAGAGCACTGTAGACTCAAGCAATGATGGATCTGGACCAAACTTGACACGAATACTCAATATGCCCAAATGTGATCACTGGTGGAGTTTGGGGAAAATAGACATTGACAATTTGGGGTTGTAGTCACTGGGATTGATAGTTCACCTACAATCACAGAGCATTCTGAACTTCACCAGGGATGGAATTGAACCAAACTTGGCACACAGAACTCCCAAAACCAACAGAAAATATTGGAAGGGTTTGGTGGGCATTGACCTTGAGTTTTGGAGTTGTAGTTCACCTACATCCAGAGAGCACTGTAGACTCAAGCAATGATGGATCTGGACCAAACTTGGCACGAATACTCAATATGCCCAAATGTGACCACTGGTTGAGTTTGGGGAAAATAGACATTGACATTTGGGAGTTGTAGTTGCTGGGATTGATAGTTCACCTACAGTCAAAGAGCATTTGGAACCCCACCAGTAATAGGGTTGAGTCAAATTCCCACACAGAACCTCCATGACCAACAGAAAATACTGTGTTTTCTGATCATCTTTGGTGACCCCTCTGACACCCCCTCATAACCCCCCCCCCAGGGGTCCCGACCCCCAGGTTGAGAAACGCTGCCATAAATGTTAAGATGTTATGCTTTTGGGGGGTTGAATGGAAACCAGAGTTGTGGTCAGATAAGATTCTCTCTCCCCCTTTTCTTCCCTGACGTACATTCTTCTCTATTCATTCCAGCTCTGGTGGTGAGATTTCTAACGAAGCGATTCATTGGGGACTATGAACGCAATGCAGGTAAGGAAGGACACTTGTTTTCTCTGCTTAGCTCATAGTGTGTCAGGCTCCTTCCACACAGTTGAATAAAATCCAGAATTACCTGCTTTGAACTGGGATATATGGCAGCGTGGACTCAGATAACCCAGTTCAAAGACTCAGATAACCCAGTTCAAAGCAGATATTGTGGGATTTTCTGCCGTGATATTCTGAGTTATATGTTTGTGTGAAAGGGCTCTCAGTTGGATGTTTTTTGTGCCTCCACCTCCCTGAAAATGCATTCAATAGAGCTTCACTTAGTACATTTGCTTTGAAAATATGGAAACCCCCATTGTCCGTCGGGCTGCACAGACCATAAAGGCGGGGGGGCATTCATCATGATATCTGAAGGACAAAGAGAATTCATGAGCAGTCTTATTCTGTGCCACTCATCTTCAAAGAAAAACACTCCTGCCGTTTAAAAGAAATAATAATAATAATAATAGTAATAATAATAATCTTTATTGATACCCCGCCACCATCTCCCCAATGGGGACTCGGAGCGGCTTACATGAGGCCAAGCCTGGACAACATGTTACAGCAAGCTAAAACCAGAACATAAACAGCAAGCAACATCATCAAAATGACATAGAGAATATATATATATATATATATATATATATATATATATATATATATATATATATATATATATAAAAACACAGTAACAAAATAACAATCCAATAAACACAAACATGATAAATAAATAATCAGCAATCAGCCAGATTGTTGTGCTGACTCCCATTTATTATTGTATTTGTAACTCTTTCCCTTGTTCCGCATTCTGACAGATAGACATCAGTAAAGGGAAATAAATTCTAGGTTAAAGGCGGTGGCATTCAGCCCCAGTTTCGCATAGTTTCACCCCTATCTTTATGGGTGATCAAGGTTGTTATGTTAATATTTATTTAATAGTTTGTGTTCTCCAGAAAAACAAAACAGACAAGGAAGAAAGCACCTTAAAGTAGGTGGGGTAGGAAATAGTTTTCCATAGGCCGCTTATCCTCAAGAGATGGAGGTTTCAAGAAACCGTGATTTTATTTATTTACAATATTTGTATCCCGCCCATATCAGCCCAAAGGCGACTCAGGGCGGCGTACAAGTCGGCAACAATTAGATGCCATATATAAAAGACGTACATCAGTAAAAAGCAAAAAGCATCACAATGCATTTAAAACGATTAAAACAATGAATAACCAAAATAATAATAAAAAACGATGTCTTCTTGTTAAAATCCTCAACCATTCCATCGACTTAGCCGTTCCTAGTTCATTTTCCAATTTGAGTTTTTTGGTCAAGTTGTGGTTCCAAATGCTCAAAGAGCCAGGTTTTCACTCTTTTTCGAAAGGTCAGGAGGGAGGGAGGCTGATTTAATATCCCTAGGTAGGGAGTTCCACAGCTGAGGGGCCTCCACAGAAAAGGCCCTGTCTCTCGTCCCCACCAAACATGCTTGTGAAGCAGGCAGGATTGAGAGCAGGGCCTCCTCAGATGATCTCAAGCTCCTGGAAGGTTCATGGTGGGAGAACTTTGCCTTAAGACAATACGCAGCACACACATACACACCTAATGTTTTAGAATAAATCTGAAAATGGATTTCTGGCAAATTCAGTTTTGATTTGAGGTGTGTGTGAGTGAGTTCTAACCCACACCTAGAATCATTGAATTGGAAGAGACGTCATGGGCCATCTAGTCCAACCCCCTGCCAAAAAGCAGAAAAATCGCATTCAAAGCAACCCCAACAGATGGCCATCCAGCCTCTGCTTAAAAGCCTCCAAAGAAGGAGCCTCCACCACATTCTGGGGCAGAGAGTTCCACAGCTCTCACAGTTAGGAAGTTCTTCCTAATGTTCAGGTGGACTCTCCTTTCCTGTAGTTTGAATGACCATAAACCTGATTATACATAACCATAGAACAAATATTTATGTTTTTTTTGTCGTGTCAGGAGCAACTTGAGAAACTACATATTTATGATGAAGGCTAGATCTGCACTGGCCTATATCTCAGGATCTAATTTTAGATTATTTTCTTATCCCAGATTATCTGGCAATGTAGACTCATATAATACAGTTCAAAGTAGATTATCTGGGATCAGATCCTGGGATATAGGGCAGTGTAGATCCAGCCAAAGTCAATAAAAGCCACTTTTTGTTTTAATTCAAGATACATCCTCTTACCTGGTACACTTTTTTTCAAAAGTATTGTCACTTTTCTGTACAAAGGCAAGCCTACAGATGTTGGTTCATGTGCTCTGAATCTGCTTGCCCACAGTGGAAGGGGAGAAAGTAGTCTATTTATAGTGAGAGCATTTGTATAAAATATGAGTTGTTAATATTAATGGGAAGATGGAAGAGAATGAATCCAGAATCAGTTATGCAAGCTTTTCTATTTCTAGTATAGCATGGTAACACGTGATGCCACCATTCTTGGCAGGCGGAAGTCCTATATATGAAATAGAAAATAATAATGCCAGTTGAAGAATTTAATTTGAGGGGAAATACGTTATTGCTGTACTAAGTCCTGCCCTGTTAAGAGAAAGTGTAGACGTGTCTTAGCAAAAGTGAAGCATTTTATTTCAAAATATAATAATAATAATAATAATAATAATAATAATAATGGCACAAGCCAGTAAAGGTGGTCCCAGTGGTGATCAGCACACTGGGTGCAGTGCCTAAAGACCTTGGCCTTGCACTTAAACACAATCGGCGCTGCAAAAGACCACCTTACTGGGATCTGCACGCATTATTTGCCGATACATTACACAGTCCTAGACACTTGGGAAGTGTCCGACGTGTGATCCAATACAACAGCCAGCAGAGTGATCTTGTTTGCTGTGGACTCATCTTGTTGTGTATAATAATAATAATAATAATAATAATAATAATAATAATAATAATCGAACTGCAAAGACTCTGGCACAAGCCAGTCAAGGTGGTCCCAGTGGTGATCGGCACACTGGATGCAGTGCCTAAAGACCTTGGCCTGCACTTAAACACAATCGGCGCTGACAAAATTACCATCTGCCAGCTGCAGAAGGCCACCTTACTGGGATCTGCACGCATTATATCGCCGATACATCACACAGTCCTAGACACTTGGGAAGTGTCCGACGTGTGATCCAATACAACAGCCAGCAGAGTGATCTTGTCTGCTGTGGACTCATCTTGTTGTGTTTAATAATAATAATAATAATAATAATAATAGTAATAATAATAATAAATCTCCCCGAATGGACTTAGGGTGGTTTCCAACATATATGGCAAACATTCAATGCCAACGAGAAAACAGATAAACAAATTACATCAAAACAGAACACATCAAACAATAGAAAACAGCCTAACTGTAAGCTTAATAACAGACAAAAATTAACCAGGAAATAAAACTTAACCCCCCAAAGACATAATCACATAATATAACTTTATCACAGAGTAAAGCAAGTACCTAAAAAACTTTTCAACTATGGAATATGCTTCACTTTTTGGCAGGTGACCTGTAAAATTGACTCAGGATACTACATTATCTTGTCCTTAGCATTAGCTGTGACTTTGCTTAGAAAGGTAGAACTTACAAACAAGCTTAGATGAAAACTCCTGGCAGTACCAGCTCACTGTATTTTGAATCAAATTATATGTATCAGTAAGTATCTATTCTGTGTGTGCCTATTCATTTTATATATTGATGCTTTGAGGCTTACCTCCACATATTAGTCATTCTGCTTGCCTGTCATAACAATTCACCCAGGCTGCCAGTTCTGGCTTTGCAGTAAGTACATAGGATTGTGTTGCCACTTATTTCCAATGATGGAAATATAATGTATGTAATGCATTCCCAGTTGATGGCAATGTGTTTCCTACCTGAACAACATAGAATAAGATTTATTGCTGTACCAAGCCCTGCCCTGTTAAGAGAAAGTGTAGACATGTCCTAGCAAAAGTGAAGCAATTTACTTAAAAATATAATAATAATAATAATAATAATAATAATAATTAATAATAATAATAATAATTTATCTCCCGGAAGGGACTTAGGGCCGTTTCCACCATATATGGCAAACATTCAATGCCAACGAGAAAACATAGAAACAAATTGCATCAAAATGCGGCATTCTTTTGTGTATGTATGTATATATGTATGTATATGTCATGTCTGTGAACTCAGTTGTGATCAAATACATTTTTATTCCTAGGTAATTTGTACAGCAGACAGATTGAAATTGATGGAGAGCTGTTTGCAATTCAAGTCCAAGATACTCCTGGAGTACAGGTGAGTTGGCATTTTTGCCTACTTGTTTTTGCCCGTTTAAAAGGACACCTCAGTGGGTTGTTGTAGGTTTTTTTGGGCTATATGGCCATTTTCTAGAGGCATTCTCTTCTGACATTTCGCCTGCATCTATGGCAAGCATCCTCAGAGGTAGTGAGACCTCACTACCTCTGAGGATGCTTGCCATAGATGCAGGCGAAACGTCAGGAGAGAATGCCTCTAGAACATGGCCATATAGCCTGAAAAAACCTACAACAACCCAGTTATTCCGGCCATGAAAGCCTTCAACGGACACCTCAATGTTGATACCGTTAAACAAACTCAGTATTTTGCCTGTTCATTTAGAGCAACTCCAGCTTTAGACACTGGAGTTTTTCTGGCTGTACTGAAAAGGCTTTTGTTGCTGGTAACTTGTGCTGTAAACAGTCCATGCTTGACAAATGATCTGTATATAGTCCCTTGACAGGAAAAGAAAACAAGCCACAATTTCAACTGAACTTTTGTCCACTCGAACACAGCCATCTTGTTGAGGAAAGCTGCTGTTCTTAAATGGAACGGTTGCTAATGTGTTAAGAGCAGTTCATTGGCAAACTAAGGAGCACTTCGTTTTTACTGTGCTAGCAAAGTGTGCTGGAAATCTGGAAAGAAATTTTATTGCTGTCGCCTAATCAGCTTTAGTTTCATAAACACACACCAGAGAAACAAAAAACCCTCAGTCCCAGCAGCTGGGCTCATTAAAATTTGTTAAGAGTTGATCTTATACTGTGGAAAGTTTGAATGTATAGACATGAGTAAGGTCAAATTTTGCCTTTTTGAACTGGGCAACTCTCCAACTTTAGTGTTTCCAGCTCATACCTTTGTTCTTTCCTCGCTCCACTCCCGCCTTGCTGTCTAGCCAGTTAATTTCCCATTCTGTGGCACGACAAAATCTTTCCTCTCTATATACAGTACAACAGGGGTCAATTTTCCACTTGAATATGTGGAAAACTTTGGAATAATTTTTCTTTCCTTCTTTTCCTTCCTTCTTTCCTCCTTTCTTTCATTCCTTCCTTCCTTCTTTTTCTTTCTCCTTCTTTCTTTCTTTCCTTCTTCCTTCCTTCCTTCCTTCCTTCCTTCCTTCCTTCCTTCCTTCCTTCCTTCCTTTTTCCTTCCTCCTTTCCCTTTCCCTTCCCTTCCTTCTCTCCTTCTTCCTCCTTCCTTCCTCCTTTCCTCCCTTCCTTTCTTTCCTTCCCTTCTTCCTCCTCCTTCTTTCTTCTTTTCTTCTTCTTCTTCTTGCTCATAATTTATTTTATTTATTTACTAGCTTTACCCGCCACGCGTTGTTGTGGCCAATCTTCCCTCTCTCTTTCTCTCCTTTTTTCCCTCCTTTTTTTGCTCGCTCCTTCCTTCCTTCCTTCCTCCTTCCTTCCTTCCTTCCTTCCTTCCTTCCTTCCTTCCTTCCTTCCTTCCTTCCTTTTCTTTCCTTCCTTCTTTCCCTCCCTTCCTCTTTGCAACTAGATAAATCAGTTTTATGAAGGAAGATGAACTCAATATTTGGAGAGTATGCAATATTAATGTTATCTCACACATTGACATCCCGTAAAGACTGTAACCTGAAATGTAGTTGCTTTCAGTTCTTCCTTTGCAACTAGATAATATTCCCATTGTCTCACTCTTATTTCAGATCCATGGACACAGCCTGGAATGCAATGAGCAGCTGAACAGGTGCATTCGCTGGGCAGATGCCATTGTGATAGTGTTTTCGATCACAGACTATAAGAGTTACGAACTGCTCGGTCACTTCCACCAGCACATACGCCACTTGCACCCTGGAAACAAAGTGCCTGTTGTGGTGGTAGCCAACAAAGCAGACCTCCTCCATATTAAGCAGGTTGAACCCCAACACGGACTTCAGATGGCTAGCATGCTGGGTTGTACTTTCTATGAGGTGTCAGTCAGTGAGAACTATAAGGAGGTCTTCAATGCCTTTCACAGCCTGTGCAAAGATGTCTGCAAGCAACAAACCACCAGCACACCCGAGAAAAGAAGAAGCTCCCTCATCCCAAGACCAAAATCGCCCAACATGCAGGATCTCAAGAGGAGGTTTAAGCAAGCCTTGTCCGCCAAAGTGAGGACTGTTACGTCAGTGTGACAGCTCAAACTCTTTCCCAAGTACATGATCATGGCGTTCCAACTTTGGAACGTGAATTGCAGCCTCCGAGGAGGAACAAGGGACAGCGAAGAGAGCTCACATGTTGTTTAAACAGGTGTGGACATTGTGTAGTGGAGAAGCAACACTGATGTTTTAAGAAGGTCGTGAAGAAGTGGTCAAAGGTGTACTTCCATGCTGAAAATGGAACACTGATTGAACAAACTGACAATACTTTCCTGTTTTGTAGTGGAGCTTGCGTCATGTTGATATCTGTTCTATCCTATCACTTCAATGAGGGTGGAGGACAGGGCAGAGACAATTTAGAATGGGACCTTTCTAATGGGGAACCACTTGTGTTTACATCAGTTGCAAATACCTTTTGCATTGAATTTAAGGCTCCTTTGAGCCTTATATTATGTCATTTAGGGGCATATGTCTCACTGATTCAGCAAAACAAGACCCATCAGAGTAAAATCTACTGGGCATTAGTAAGTGATTGTACTTTTGATTATATAATGAGACATTTTGTACCAAAAAAATCCTGTTTGGTGTTCATTTTTACAGATAAAGTTTACTCTTACAGTAGTGTCATGATCAAGTTTCAAAGATTGCCCATCTGATGCTGTGTTGACTTGACTTTCAGGTTGATCTTTGAATTTGCTTTGGATTGATCACAATAATTGTGAAATGCTACTTCAGTGCTCTGGCCATGGACATAACTTCGTTTACCTTTCAATCTAGAATGATTTCGCTTTCTCCCTCTCTTTGTTCTTTCACTATTGTCTATGAAGCTGTTATTTACTTGAGTCATGCCTTTAGTGAGTGCATGAAGAACATCCCACTGATGCATAAGTCTGTCATTTGCAGTCATGTTGGTTGTATAAAAACAATCATTGGGCTTGTCACACAGAGCCAGCAGGATTTGGACTGAGGGCTATTAGCCTGACCCAACTCCCCCAGTGCACTTTTAAAAAAAGAGGAAAAAAAATACAAAATGTTCTTTCTTTATGCTGTAATTTATTTTTTTTACTGATAGCAACTTGCATAGAACACAACCTCTAAATTTTGTTTCATAATTAAACAATGTTTTCTCATTTGATTGCTGTGTTTTCATCTACAGTTGCTCGAGTTGAATGGCAATAGTAAAGTCCACACAGCCGAAAGGCATGAAAATTATCTAAAGTAGTGGTTCCCATACCTTTGGTCCTCCAGATGTTTTGGACTTCAGCTTCCAGAAATCTCAGCCAGCTTGCCAGCTGTTAGGAATCATGGGAGTTGAAGTCCAAAACACCTCGAGGACCAAAGGTTGGGAACCACTGACTATATAAAAAGGATGCGGTGTCACTGACTGGAATAGCATAAGTATAGATGATCAGTTCTCGCCTCTTCCAGGATGCAACAGCTGTAGGAACTCTTGTGCAAAACCAGTTGCTTCTCACTTGTCCTCCCTCTCCACTTGCCTTCTGTGAAATCATACCCATAACTTTGGAGATTCTATACTACAAAATGTAGCCGTGGTTTCTTTGTTCTGCTCTAAAAAAATGGTTATTGTTGGAGGTATTTGAGCAGTGGTGAGCAAAATGAGGCCCCCCAAGCATTGCAACATAGGACTGGGTTGTGGCGCAGCTGGTTGGGAGTCAGCTGTATTAAAATCACTACTGACCAAAGGTCATGAGTTCGAAGCCAGCCTGGGTAGGAGTAAGCTCATGACCATTTGTCTAGCATGCTGTCGACCTTTGCAGCCTAAAAGCCAGTTGCATCTGTCAAGTAGGAAATTTAGGTACTGCTTTATGCGGGGAGGCTAATTTAACTAATTTACAATGCCATTAAAAAATCTCCAGCAGTGTGCAAAAGAATGAGGCAGTACTCCATCGGTGTCGCAAGTTGATGGAGAAGCAACAGCTGTCCCAGTGGCCGGAATTTGAAGCATACCCTCATGAAGCTGGGAAATTAAATAGTCTCTGTGTGTCTGTCTATATATGTTGTGTGTCTATGGCATTGAATGTTTGCCATGTATATGTGCATTGTGATCCGCCCCGAGTCCCCTGCGGGGTGAGAAGGGAGGAATATAAATACTATAAATAAATACATAAAGATAAACATATCAGCCAGAATAACCAATGGTGATGAACGCAGACCAACATCTGGAGGACACATTTTGCTCAACCTTATACTACACCATCATTGAGTTGCTCTTAGTAACAAGAGGGGATATCTCCCATTTTAAGGCCCCTCCAAACAGTGCTATATCCCATATCAAGGCAGAAAATCCACAATATCTGCATTGAATTGGAATGTATGGCAGTGTGGACTCAGATAACCCAGTTCAAAGCAGAAATTGTGGGATTTTCTGCCTTGATATTCTGGATTATATGGCTGTGTGGAAGGGCTCTTTTTGCTATGCCACAGTGAGACAGCTGTCAGCCAAAGAATAAAATTAGGACACATCTGTATTTCTAGCTTTTTGAGGATGATTAATGTAAGGTAATAGTTCCTTTGGAAGTTTTGCATGAGTTGTGCATGGTGCAGTATCTTGCGGGCATGCAATATACCATGGCTTTGTGAATCGGGACTCTTCTATTTTGCCACTTCAAGTTGTGTCAAACCTAAGCACTGTAAAGAAGTACCTTTTTAAGGAGTAGATTAACTCCATCTGCTTCAAAACTTCCATAGTGGAGTGATGCCAAACTATGAACACATCACACCCTTACAGAAGATCAGTTCATCTAAGGCAACCCACCACCATTTGACAAAAGGACATCAGCGACGGGCATGGTTTGTGTGCTATGCACGATTCCTTGCTTGAAAAAACATACTCAAAATAGATTCTATTAACACAATGTGGAAGAAATGGAGTGGTAACCATGGAAACTGCTACCTTTTGCTTTTCCTCCCTAAGCAGTTTAGATAAATAGCTTTGGCTGATTTGTCATCCATCTATCATACGTGGTGCACTGACAGCACATCCAATGAATATTGCCATGGGTAAACACACAAAGGTGCCTCTCTTTCTGAGTAATGTTTCCAAAGTACACCTTTGTTCTTTTTCGTTAGCTAAAGTGTCACATTACAGCCAAATTTAGATGGCCACACAATGAAAAGCCTTTCAAAAGGACATCCTGCACCTGTTAGGTTGGATAGACCACATCTATTAATGGACTTCGTAAAAAAAAAGCTACTGGAATGGGTTAGGCTGATAAAGGCAAGCGTCTAGCTGTATTCTTCAATTGAACATCAACAAAAAAAATGCTACCTGCTTGAAGTAAAATCAAATGTACAGTGCAGAAATAAACTACATAAAATGCCATTTTTTTTAAGGCTGGCCTATGTCGTGTTTTCTAAAATAGCTGTTTACCACTGCTATTCAGAAACTAAGGAAACAATTTGGCATTACATCTTCCGCAATTACATTCTGCTCCTTATATAAATGGAAAGAAAGAAATGCAAAATAAAAACACATTTATATTACATTGAGTAAACCCTCAGCCCACCCAGTAAAAGGTTGCTGTGAGTTTTCCGGGCTGTATGGCCATGTTCCAGAAGTATTCTCTCCTGACACTTTACCCACATCTATGACAGGCATCCTCAGAGGTTGTTAGGTCTGTTGGAAATTAGGCAAGTGGGGTTTATATATCTGTGGAATGTTGCCTAATTTCCAACAGACCTAACCTCTGAGGATGCCTGCCATAGATCTGGGTGAAACATCAGGAGAGAATACTTCTGGAACATGGCCATACAGCCCAGAAAAACTCACAGCAACCCAGGGATTCTAGCCACGAAAGCCTTCAACAACACATAACCCAGTAACACTCCCATTTGTGACCATTATCTGGAATGTCCCTGGTGTACTCAAAGGTGGTTCACCTTTGGTGGCAAGAGACAATTAACATACTGTTCTGTACTTTTGGGATGAGTAAAGCTCTAAGGCCATAATATTCAATGGACTAGGAAAGGGGGGCTCCCTTCAGACAGAAAATCAGCACATCAGGGCTGCTAGACTGAACCTTCTTTGTCTGACATACGTTTTCTAAGTACGAAGTATTTGTTTTGAAATGCTAAGGACCAGGAGTAGCTACATCACTCAATTTTACTGAACAGATCAACTAGGGGCCCAGTAACCAGCCCCTGGGAGAGTTTATTTCTGATACTTCTAAAGCAACCTGTGGGTCCCAGATGTTTTGGCCTTCAACTCCCAGAAATCCTAACAGCTGGTAAACTGGCTGGGAGTTCTGGGAGTTGTAGGCCAAAACACCTGGAGACCCACAGGTTGAGAACCACTGCTCTAAAGGAATCTCACACCTTCATTTTGATACTTGGCCATCCAATTCTCATCAAATCAACCATACTGGGATAATTTTGCAATGCCTAGTTATCCATCAAAAGTCACACTTTCATCTTCTGAGGCCCCTTCTACACTGCTGTATGATGCACTCTACACACTTCCCTGGTCCTTTGCTACTAGCCCTGGTCTAGCCCTATTGTAGCTATTCAGCAGACCTGGAAATGAGGAGTCCCAGGCATCATTAGTTAGGGTCTTGCTATGCACTTTACCCACGTCCCCAGCCCTATGTTTTCCCTACTGGCTCAGCCCTCTTGTGGTTATTCAGCAGGCCTTGGAAATAAATAGCTCCAGGTCCCACACTGACCATCAGGTAGGCCATGCTTGCACTTTACCCACTCCCCGGCCCCTAGTCTACTTTGTTGTACTAGCCCAGCCCTTTCATTGTTGGCAACACCCACTTTGGAGTCTTGGCATTTGGAAGCTGAGCTGCCCAATTTAATTAGTTCTGAACTGGTTTTTAATTTTTAATATGTGTGATTGTTATGTAGTACTATGTTTATACTTTTTATAATTTTTTGTATGTAATTTGCAATGTTTTACCATGCTGGAAACCGCCCCAGGTCCCCTTGGGGAGATAGAGCAGAATACAAATAAGGGTTTATTATTATTATTATTATTATTATTATTATTATTATTATTATTATCCAGATTATCAGATAATCCACATTATCTGCTTTGAACTTGATTATATGAGTCTACACTGCCATATAATCCAGTTCAAAGATGGTAATCTGGATTTTATATGGCAGTGTAGATGAGGCACCACTTACAGAGCACCAGTTGGGAGCGTGACTTTGCAATGGATTAATAGGAGATGGAGAATTGTTAGAAAACAATTGCCAGCCCCTTTCATTTTATGCCTGTTGGCTGGGGTTGGGCTACCACCAGAAAATCTACCCAATATTTGAAGCAATATATACCAAATAATAAGATTTTGAAGATATATGTTTCATCAAGGACATATGCATTTAATAATATATTTGCCATTTGGTGCTTTGGTAGACTTGGTATTTTTTTTTCCTGATGGCTTGTTCAAGCCAACTAAGGTCCCTTCTACACTGTCATATAATACAGATGATCAAAGCAGATAAGTAACATGATCTGCTTTGAACTGGATTATCTGAGTCCACACTGACTCAGTTTAAAGCAGATAACCTGGGTTTTATATGGCAGTGTAGAAAGGGCCTAAAAAGCATGTGCTACCAAAAACTGGATAAAAGCTCACTTAAAAATGCAAGTTGCTGTAGCTTTCTGTAATTGTTCTGCAATGTTCCTATGAAAGTTTCCATCCTATATAGCAGCCAACAAGAGTAACCTATGGGTCCTTCTACACAGGCATAAAACCCAGAATATCAAGGTGGAAAATCCCACAATATCTGCTTTGAACTGGGTTATCTGGGTCCACACTGTTAGAGTAAGTTGTAGCAGGACCTTGTGTGTGTGTGTGTGTTGAAGAAAAACCTTATGATGGTAATTATTATTATGTGCAGCTGGTAATGTAGGTCAACCAGTAATCTTGGACCACACTCGATAGGGTATAACTGTATGGGTTTTTAGAATACAGTTCTGGAGAGCTTTTTCTCTGAGGAGATCTATGCTCAAAGGCTCTGCTCTGAGAAGCAGGTTGGAGAGAAGCCGTTATGATGCTCTAAAGGAGGCTATGATGGAGTAGTTGTTTGCTCAAAGTTTATGTTTTGCTTTCTCATTTGACTTAAGATGAAGATGCCTTGTTTTGTGTTACTTACAAAAACTACGTAAGTTTCTTGCGCTGTTTATTTGTTATATGCAACATTGCAAGTTTGTATTTCATCTTTACTATTAAGAGTAAAGATTTTTTGTTCATCACTACTCTTGTCTGTGAGTCTTGTGCATGGTGCGTGACTAAGATCCGTTTGCTGCGCAACACACACTTCCATATATCCCAGGTCAAAGCAGATAATGCGGGATTTTTATTTAGCTATGTTTAAGGGGCCTAAGTCAGCCAGCAGGAAAGAAAGGATTTCAGCTCAATGCAACATTACTGCTTAAAGACGATCTGAATGTCAGATTGATGCCACTAAAGAAATGAACGGATTACCAAGTGCTCTCCTTGTGTAGCTACTTTGCAGACAGCTATCATATCAATTTCCGTAATGTCAAAATCAAGGTCGTGGGTAATTTGCAAGGCTTTCATTTTTGTAAAAATATCTAAAGGGACAGAAAGGAACAAGTTTGATGTATTCTGCAAGTGTGTGACGCTGGGGAATGGGTGTGGACAGACAATCATCTTCTTTGACAGATACTCTGTTCGTCAGATCCCAATATCTGGTTGGAGACGGTCTGTGGCAAACAGCAACTCCAGAACGTTACGTGGCGTCAGGAGAGTTGTGGAGAGCACAATTACCTGGATGAGAAAAGAAAAGAAAAGTACCTGCACACGCTGTAAAAGAAACTAATCCCCTTCATCTGCCCCCAACAGAGATTGCAAAGTGTCAGGCACACTTAATGACAAAGGAGGTATGTTTTGTGGGCCAGGAGAGCTTAGCTACAGCTGTTATGGGCTCAGCACATAATTACAGGTAAGCCAGCTACCATTGCAAGTGTTGTAATCATCAGTATTATACCCTACTTCTAGCCTGAATCATTCATCTCCACTACACATAGGCTGTGATTTTTTGTGTAGGTTTAAGTTATTTGTCATTAAATAATTGATAAATTGCCATTAAGGGACTGCAAATGGGTTCTCCAACTGAGTCAGGATATTTGCCCTTTTTTGTTTAAGGAGAATTGACTGTTTGTGTATGTTTGAAAAATGGAATCCACTTTCCCTCTGCCATCTGTTTAGTAGAACACAAATTCAATATTTTCTGTGGCATTGAAATCATTGGCAAAACTGCAATTCATACATAAACAGGGAAATCTAGGATAAGACCGAAGGAAGGATGACTTTCCAAATATTATTGGTCTTTAATCAATATCAGTCTCAGTCAGTTTGGGAATTATGAGAGATGTTACATGTCTGAACGCATCTCCCCTTATGAACATTCTAAGACCTTAAGATCATCTGGGGAGACTCTGCTCTCATTACCGCCTTCGTCACAAGTACGTTTGGTGGAGACGAGAGACAGAGCCTTCTCGACGGTGGCCTCTTGGCTGTGGAATGCCCTCCCTATAGATATTAGATCAGCCACCTCCCTTTCAACATTCCGGAAAAAAGTCAAGACGTGGCTTTTTGGACAAGTGTTTCCAAATGCAGAGCAACTGACATAGGAAAATGGAACAACGACAATGAGACCGGACAACGTTTTTAACAAGGAGACACTATGAATTTATATTTTATTGATATGTTTAATTTTATTATATGTTATGTTTTTAATTGCATTTATGATATTATAACCATTGAATTTTATGGGTTCCTCACTGTTCTTCTAAGCTGGGGGGGGGGGGTGTCAAAATTTCTGTGGTCCTCAAGGGTCAAGAAACATTTTCCATTTCCCCCCTCAAATTTTATATTTGTCCCAACACAATTTGGGAACTGTGGAATTAAACAATAGCCTTTGGATATTGAGAGTATGTTTTATAAAGGCGATGCTTTTGAAATACTTAAGTAAATCTTACGTACAGTCTTCGGTGCAAATAATTTAAAATCATTTCAACCTTCTGAATTGTTTTAAATTATTAGTGTTATATTGTTTCAACACAATTTCGTCTTGTCTATGCCCCACCTTGAGAACTTCTCATATAAAGCGAGAAACAAATCAACATATCAAAGATCTTCTCATACTTTGAAGGAAAAGCCATTTTAATGTTTTCTGTCTTCACAGCAATGAAAGAAATAGCATGGTAATGTGCAAAACCTAAAATGGTTACTAGGCTTGTGCAATCCAGGTAAACCATGACCTGTTTCATGTCCCAGCTTTCAGTGCGGGCCTCGATCTGTTTTTTGGGAGAGTCCTGAAATTGGGAGGGTAGATATCTATTTTCACTCTGGAATGTCAAAAGGTCTGTTTTCTATTAGCCCATTTTTTGGGGAGAGGGTTCCTAGGCTCCCCTTCCTATTATAGGCATTTATGCTGTTTCTACTCTAAAGACGTTCAGCTACAAGCAAACAGAGTCTTTAAAGAGGCTTCCTACCTGTTTCTCTACTCTAGAGGAGAGGTACTCAGCGGCAAGCAGGTGTGTGTGCTTTCTGGACCTGCACGCCACATACACACCCTTTCCAAGGTAAGGGGGCAAGTTCTGTTTCTTACTTTAGAGGAGGCATTCGGCTGCAGGCAGGCGAGTATGCTTTCTGGGCCTACATGCCACACACACACACTTTCCAAGTCAAGGGGGCAAGTTCTGTTTCTTATTCTAGAAGAGGCGCTTGGCTGAAGGCAGGCATGTGTGCTTTCTGGACCTGCACACTACACACTCACTTGTTCCAAGGCAAGGGGGCAAATTGTGTCTCTTATTCTATAAGAGGCGCTCAGCTAAAGGAAGGGTAAAGGTAAAGGTTTTCCCCTGACAGTAAGTCCAGTCGGGTCCGACTCTGGGGTTGGTGCTCATCTCCATTTCTAAGCTGAAGAGCCAGCGTTGTCCGTAGACACCTCCAAGGTCATGTGGCCAGCATGACTGCATGGAGTGCCATTACCTTCCCACCAGAGCGGTACCTATCGATTTACTCAAATTTTCATGTTTTCGAACTGCTAGGTTGGCTGAAGCTGGGGCTGACAGCGGAAGCTCATGCTGCTCCCCGGATTCGAACCTGCGACCTTTTGGTCAACAAGCTCAGCAACTCAGCGCTTTAATCCACTGCGCCATCAGGGGCTCCATGGCAGTCTTAATGCAAGCTTTTTGTCCATTTATTTTTTCTAGTTACTCATTCTAGTTTCAGCTAGTTCTAGTTCATAATCATTGTCATACTTTTGCAGGATGGCCTTGTGCTTATCTCATATATTTCTAGGCACTCAAGAATGTCCAAAATAAAGTTCTGTTTATATAATTTGCATCACCTCTTTATTTGATAATGTCATGTGAAGTGAACCATATATTTTTCACATCTTCACTTCTTTGTCATTTGTTTGTATACCAAGTAAGTCTTGGGAGGAACCAGCATCTGGTGACAGACCCATCAACTGTTGCCAAAAACACTTTTAGTGTTTAAAGATCTAATCCAATTCCTATTTAAAAGTAACATCAGCATTAACTGTGCTCTCTAAGGCATTGCCTAGAGATGGACAGGTATGCTAATACTGTGTTTTTACCTTGCCTAACATTTAAAAGTGACTGATAGAAGTTTTGGATAAACAAGTTCTAAGAATGCCAGACTCTTGAAAAACATAACACAAGCCAACAAGTATTTTTCATCAGATATTATTTTAGGTCATTCTTATAGCGTTTTTTGCGCTGAATTCGATCTGTCTTTATTTTTTCTCTATTGATTAGGCCAATTGAATAATGAATGGATTTACGCACTGATATCAATAGAATCTAATTGATATCCATGCATAAATGCATTGATTATTCAATTAGCCTCATCACAAAAACTACATGTGATAGAGAAAAAATAAGCACAGATCTGAATTCGGCGCAAAAAACTCCATAAAAATTACCTAAAATTATATCTGATGAAAAACTCTTGTTGACTTGTAGTTAATTAGAATCTATTGATATCAGTGCATAAATGCAATAATTATTTGATTAGCCTCATCACAAAAACTAGACGTGATAGAGAAAAAATAAACACAGATCCAAATTTAGCACGAAACACTCTATAAAAGAATGATTTAAAATTATATCTGATGAAAAATACTTGTTGGCTGGTGGTTAATTAGATTCTATTGATATCAGTATCAATAGAATCTAATTATTTGAATTATTTATAGAAGCTAATTATTTGATTAGCTTCATCGCAAAAACTACATGTGATAGAGAGAAAAAATAAACACAGATCTGTATTTTGCACAAAAAACTCTGTAAGAATGACCTAAAATTATATCTGATGAAAAATACTTGTTGGTTTGTGTTACATGAATATGATGTGAAATATACTGTTGTGATAGAGCCTATGAGTACTGATACTACTGGGAGTACAAATGTTAGGAGGGGAAGAAATACTACTCGTGAGCAAGACTCCGATGAGGAGCAACAAAGGAAGCAGATCCAGGATATACTTATGGAGCCCTCTGATGATGAATCGTTTGAGGGCTTTGCTGGGGATGATGGGTCTGAGACTGAGAAGAGTGTTATGGCAAGTTCAGAGGATGAAGAAATGGATTGGACTAAAGAATGGGAGGTTCAGGCTGTCTGTGAAGAGCCCACAAGTAGCGATTCGTTTGTGGGTTTCTCTGGAGGAGAGGACTGGCACACTGGGGATCCGGTTGAGTCTTGGGGAGTTATGGGTTTGGATAGATGGAGAGACTGGAGGGATCGGCAAGGGGCTTCAGGTGGAAGGAGAAATGGTGGGGCATTGTCTGATTCCAGTTCGGAGGAGGAATTGGGGCAAGGGGCTTCAGTTGCAAGGGGCGTTGGCAGGGCATTGGCTAGTTCCAGCTCTGAGGAAGAATTGTAAATAAAAGTGGGGTTGGGAAATGAGGACTCCTTGCAGCCGGCAAGGTGTTAATGTGTCTGCGTGTTCCTGGGAGCTGTGTTTAGGAAGACGTGTTTGGGAAGACTTCTGTGGATGTAAGTTTAAACCGGATTATCCGCAGCTTTGGTGGGCTGGAACTGTGAGGGTTTTCTCTGGACTGCCTTGTGTTGATCTTTATGCACTAGCTGCTGAGCTGCCATTCTCCATTTTGGCTTTGTGTAAGACCTGGACTGGATTTTCGTGTATGCTGACTTCTCCCTGTACTACCCGGATTGGATTCACTACGCTTGCTTCTTTGGGACGACGACTTCGTTTTGGACTGACTTCACAGTGGATGACCTTGGTGTTTCTGACAACTCTTGTATGCTGTGATGACCCTTTGTGTGCTGAGACAACCTTCATTTGTTTTGAGTGCTTTTTCTTGCTGTTTGCATAACTTTAAGTTTAAACTGAGTTATATTCCGGTTTAATCCGGGTTATTTTCCAGATCTTGTTTTTTTTTTTTTTTTGGCCCTATTGTGGGTAATTTTATGTTTCACACTGAAGACTAAGTGTTTTGAGCCTTTTGAGTTATTTTTTGGGCTCCTTCTTTGGTTGTTAACTAATAAACTATACTTTAATTAATACTGGTCTGGTGCTTTAATGGGTCTGTCTTGCAACATATACAGATGTTACAGTAGTCTGCTGTAATGTACCATTCATTGTATTTTTAAAAAGTTAACATGATGGAAAAATACACATTTAAAATCAGCATTAAAATTGATTAAAACTGTGCTACTCTCATTTCCAATTATTAGAAAAATTTGATTTTGTTGCCTTCTGTAATCTTCGACATGTGGTCAATATTCAAAGACTGTGAAGAAATCCAGGTCAGTTCCAAAAACTTATACAGGAAAGAAACTGGTTTGCTCTTCCCCCCCCCCCCCCCCCCCGCTGTGTGTGTATTCACCTTCGTTCCTCTTCGCTTCTAAATGCTATAGCTTTATAGAGTGGGTAAGTGCTAGTAAAATCCACTGAATACATTCTGAATTCTTTGTCTCAAAGGATGCCCAGTTCCTGTTGGGGTCAAGCCCAAGCAAAGCATCACCAGATCCTGTGTCACTCCTTGTCAAACTTCAATCCTTGTAAGATAGGAAACCCAAAGCCTGGCCACATAGTTTTCACTCTCCTTACTCATTAAACCTCTGCTTATCTTTCAAGTCATAGTAATACGTTTGGAGTCTGGATTAACTTGTCCATCAGTGGACTGCAAATTCAAGGCCGGCCTGAGACCACAAGGAATCTGATTCACTAGGCTAAGAAGATAATTGAGAAGTTAAATGCAAAACGACATGTTATCAGATGAAAACGTGTCGTGAGAGAAGGTATTTAAGACTCAGGAATGATTAAATGAGCTCTTAACTCAAGAATGCCATTAACACACAGAAGGCATACTCTCCAGCCCCATGGGGGCTCTGCATTTCTTGGCCACCACCTCCCCCTCCGACATTTTCACTAATCAAACATGTGGTCTGTATGATTTATGACAAAAATGTTTGCATTCCATTTGTAGAGCACAAATATGTTATTTATGTACTGAGGATTGGGGAAAGTAAGAAATCGGTCTGGAGTGATAAAGCTTTGAAGAAAATCATTGTGAGTGCTTTCTTGTAGTAGCATACAAAGATAAATTAGTCTGCTACTGATGGCACTGGTTTTGTGAAAAAAGGTTACGAACCCCTTGACATTTTTCTATATTTGTCAAAAGGTTTAAAGTTCTCTCCACTGGCTACAACCATGAATGCATTCCAAAGGTTTTGGTCCTTCCTTCTCATTTTAGATGTTCATAGCCATTCTTACTGTGTGTCCAAATATTCACACTCATTCACGTTATTGTTTCATAAGCGTTGATGTTCAGGACTTCAGACATTCGAAAGTAGTGGTAAATTTAGGTAATTAAAAATGGTGGCCCCCAAATTTGAGTCCCCAGATGTTGTTGAAATACAGCTCTCAAAAGCTCTAGCCAACATGGAGAATTTTCAGGGATTCTGAAACCTGTAGCCCAACAATATTCAGGGATTCAATTTAGAACCACTGTTTTAGATCCTGCCCACACATACAAATTTTAGATGGTAAGGTGAATTACTTTACTTGCTCCAAAATGTATTAAATCATCATGTTTGCATCTTGAATAATAGATTCCTAGAGTTGGAAGAGACCTCATGGGCCATCCAGTCCAACCCCCTGCCAAGAAGCATTCAAAGCACCTTCTTTGAGGGTTCTTCTTGTTCTTCCTGTTGAGAGGCACCCTTTACTTCCATGACAATATTCTGCAATGATATTACCATGCTTGAAAACAGACTTGAAGATTCTAATAGGGGACTAGCAACTAGACTTCTTTCAAAATGTTTCTCTTAGTATCTATCCTGGTTTCAGTCCCTCATGTTCCTTATCCGAGCTCAATTTGCTATCATCATTTCCTGCTTGAGGTGTTGTGTGCTTTCCGGGCTGTAGCAGCATTTTCTTCTGATGTTTTGCCTTCCATCTGTGGCTGGCATCTTCAGAGGAAATGCTGACAGAACACAGCCATACAGCCAGGAAACCACACAACACGCTAGTGATTCCAGCCATGAAAGACTTTGACAATACATTTCCTACTTGGCCTGCATCTTTCCTCTATCCCTGCTTCTTTCATATGCAGTCATCAGCACAGCAGGACAGCAAACCTTGTCACATATTGTTTTGAACATTTTCACCAACTCTCCTAGATCATCAACAACTTCTCCTCCTCCTCCTCCTCCTCCTCCTCCTCCTCCTCCTCCTCCTCCTCCTCCTCCTCCTCCTCCTCCATTTCTATCCTGTCCTATCTCCCGAAAGGGACTCAGGACAGTTTACAACAAAAATTGGCATTCAATGCCAAACATTAAGTTGTTTCTACCTAGTTTCCTTCATTTATTTTCCTATGAAATTGCACACCCTAATTTTTTCTGTTCTCTCTGCAGAGTGGTCCATTTCCTCTAAGACCTTAATCAAGTCTTTGTGACACCAAAAGAGTTTAGTATCACATCTTCACCAGACTTGAATGTTTTATATCAAAAATGCAGAGATGTTCCTAAGACTGGCCAACATACATTTTGGTGCCTCAAATGTTAGCCCGATTTCTGGGTATATTGACCTGTTTATTCCAATAATGGCACCAGTTTCTCCCTATCAGCTCTAATTTTTGAGATACAGAACATATACCATATACCAGTCGCCATCTCCTCACCCATAAAGAATCATGATAACCATATCTAAGAAACTAGAGCTGATGCAATCTATCCAAATCAATTTTTGAATCATCACCCTAAATAACCCCAGGAAGAGGCCTAAAAACCAAAATGCCAAGACATTTTTGGTTGGGCTAAGAAACTGTCAACATTCTTAATTGTCCAATACCTGTACTCCAGGCTTGTGTGCAGTTACAAGGTCTTTTATCATTCTGACTTCAGAAATGGTCACTCCACCAACCATGAAGAAGAAGATGAGGGAATGATCACCAGGGTGTGGGCGGCTCACCTATGAAAAGAACAAGGGAAAAAGATGTTTATGCAAATATTCTAGAACTCAAAACACTAGGCCTGTGCGATTTAGTTCGTTATTTCGTTATTTCGTTATTAATTCGTTATTTTTGCATTTTTGAAGCGATATCAAAACACATTTTCAAACCTGGAAGGGTTTAAAAATATTGAACCGGCAGCCCCCATAAATTTAACGAGCTTCCGCTCGTTTCGTTAATGGGATGGAGGCTGCTGGAGTGCTGGTGCCATTCCCCTCTTTCTCGGCCTGGGCTGCTCTCCCCGCCCTCTTTCCCCTCTCCCCGTTTTCCAACACTCCTCCTCCTCCACATGCGGCTGCATAGTGAGTGAAGTACTGTATAATAGCGCTGCATCAGGGGCGGCTGAAGCAACTTACGTGCCAAATCCCTGGCTGTGGGCTGCTTGGCTTGCTTGCTCGCTTCTCCAAGCGGGCGAAAGGAGAGGGAGAGAGAAAAACAGTGTGCTGCTGCCTGTCTCTTTAAGGAAGGAGCACATGGAGCCCTCGGCTGCCGGTTTGGCGGAGGGAGGGAGGCAGGCGCGCGCTTGGTTGCTTTTCTCCTCAGCTAAACCCAGAGCAACCAAGCGCACGCCTGCCTCCCTCCCTCCGCCAAACCGGCAGCCGAGGGCTCCATGTGCTCCTTCCTTAAAGAGACAGGCAGCAGCACACTGTTTTTCTCTCTCCCTCTCCTTTCGCCCGCTTGGAGAAGCGAGCAAGCAAGACAAGCAGCCCACAGCCAGGGATTTGGCACGTAAGTTGCTTCAGCCGCCCCTGATGCAGCGCTATTATACAGTACTTCACTCACTATGCAGCCGCATATGGAGGAGGATTCAGGAGCATTCTCTCCTGACGTTTCTCTCATATCTTATAGCAGGCATCCTCAGAGGTTTGTTGGAAACTAGGCAAGTAGGGTTTATATATCCCTGGGAAATAACGTCCAGGGTGGGAGAAAGAACCCTTGTCTGTTGGAGGCAATTGTGAATGCTGCCATTGGCCACCTTGATTAGCATTGAATGGCCTCGCAGCTTCAAAGCCTGGCTGTAGAAGGTCCAGGGTGGGAGAAAGAACTCTTGTCTGTTGGAGGCAAGTGTGAATGTTGCCATTGGACAGCTTGATTGGGATTAAATGGCCTTGTAGCTTCAAAGTCTGGCTCCTTCCTGCTCAGGGGAATCCTTTGTTGGGAGGTGTTAGCTGGGTCTGACTCAAACCCGCTATGTCTGTATAGTAGGCCTGTGCGGTTTCGTTTTCCATTTTAAAATATTTTTAATATTATTTTTTAATATTATTTTTAATATTATTTTTTAATATTATTTTTAATATTATTCTTAAAAAATAAAAAAAATATTCTAAAAATTCGTTAATATTTACAAAATTTTGTAAATACCAAAACTTTTTTTGGGAAAGTTTTGTAATTATTTTAAATATCGAAACAAAAAAACACCCCAATTACAAAACGATTTTAGAAACAATTTTTTTCTTGATCAAACAGGCCTACAAAACACATGTAAGTAGTCTGCTGAGGAGGGATGGATGAAACTTCTCTTCCTTAAGAGTCTGCCTGGTTTCTCTTCAGTATCTAGACCAGTTCTTCCATCTGCCCATGGCTAAAGGGGATTACTTACAGTAGAGTCTCACTTATCCAACATAAACAGGCCAGCATAATGTTAGATAAGCAAAAATGTTGGATAATTAGAAGGGATTAAGGAAAAGCCTATTAAATGTCAAATTACGTTATGATTTTCCAAATTAAGCACCAAAACATCATGTTTTACAACAAATCGACAGAAAAAGCAGTTCAATATATGGTAACATTATGTAGTAACTACTGTATTCACAAATTTAGCACCAAAACAGCAGTACTGAAACAGCTGTGAATCTGGGCAGGAGGCCGACTGTGTTGGATAATACAGAACTTTGGATGAGCAAAGGTTGGATAAGCGAGACTCTTCTGTATATATACGGTTGAGTTTCTGTATGTTCTATTGAAACACAATTTCCTGTACCTATCTCCTTATGGTATCAGGACTGGCTTTGAGCTGGCTGAGCATTTTGTCAGGCTGTCACTGTTTGGCAACAACGAAGTAACCACGTGGTAGCCTCATAAGACATCACATAAGACATCTACAGACAAAAACAAAATCTAGAAAACAAAAATATCACCAAAAGCCACCCTCCCTTCTCCACATGCAGAAAACATTTTAATAAATGGATGTCTCCGTGTCTTTCTAATGAAAAATACGACATTTGAAAACTTTATTTCTGTTTCTAATGCAATTAGGATGAAGCTATTAAGGGAGTCTCAGAAAAGATTTATTTGTTCTTTCACTTTAACAATAGCTTTAAATAGAAATATATAAAAATCTCAAGGAAAGTTTATAAGATATGACAGTGTTCTTCTGAGCTATCACTGGAAGTTTGACATTTCATTGCATTTTTTGAAAAAAACAATTGCAAACATGTAAGCCTCTACTCATGTTTTGACAAACTGCCAGATTGTACTGAATAAGGCAGAAGACCAGAACCTTAATATCAAAAGAATATGAACAAGAACTAAGGTGGAAGTTTCAGAGAAAAAAACTATTGAATTGGATCTGAGCCATTCGCTCAGAACTGGGTGCTCTTGGCTAAATCATTGCCTCTCACCATTGATTCCTCACCTGGAAAGAGGGCATCGCAGAGCCTTTCCACACAGCCAGCCCTATAACCTAGAATATCAAGAGAGATAATCCACAATATCTTCTTTGAACTGGATTATCTGCGTCCACACTGCCATATAATCCAGTTCAATGTGGATTTTATATAGCTGTGTGGAAGGGGCCGCCGTCTCTTAGTGTACTGTTGATGCAAAGATGACAAAGTGCTGTAAAAGTCACTGGTTATATTTCAGTGCAGACTTAAATGCACTTAAATTCAATGGTTTAAGGATACTTAAAATATGCACCGGATTTTGACCATGGACTAAAATTATTAAGAATCAACTGACGTTATTAGCAACAAATAACTCAAAATACAGCCCCATTTTCCTTTGGAGCCAATGTGGTGGAGAGATTTGAGTGCTGAACCACAACTCTGGAGACCAGGCTTCAAATCCCTACTTGGCTGTGAAACTCACTGGTTGACCTTGGGTAAGTCTGTAAATATTTCACCAATTTGTGAAGAAGTCACCAGTTTGTAATGGTTTTGTAAAGATGCCACCACTTTGTAAGAGTTTATTAAATTGATAGCGTAGCTAATAGCTAGTAATTTTGAATTGGTCTTTCTTCAGGGTGTAGTGTAACTTGACTTGGAAAGGATTTGTAACAGAGACCAGGCTTCAGAAGAAAATGTAACAAGTTTATTGAAATGTAACAGAAGCTTGATGGTTTCAATCTACTCAATCTACTGAGGAGAACTACAAGAAGGCCAAGTGATATAGAACCAACTATTTTCCCCACTGCAAAAACATAGGATGAAATACTTTCTTTAACAAAAGAAAAGTGGAGTGTGAGTGAGAAGAAGAATGAAGAAGAAGCTTCTCAAGGGTGCTCCTATACCACACAGTGAGAGGAAAGTTTCTTTTAATGCGTTTTGTAGTGTGCCTTTATTCCACTGATTAAAACAAAGGAGAGTTCTGGGATTGAGGCAAGTTTCTTCTGCAAGACTAGGTAATTTTGCTCGCATCTAAACAAATGGCAGAATGCTCAGGTTGGTTCCAGACAGTGGTAAAGTTCGCTCTGACCCGAGTTTAAAAAACCCGGGTCAGGGCGGACTTTAGTCTGCACACCGTCCCAAAAGCCTGCGCTTTCTGTGGCTGTTGTCTACATGTCATTGTCATCCCAGTACCTACCAGGAGAACAGGGAGGCACTCAGACCTCTCTCCCCCGTTAAAAAAACCCTCTAAAAATAAAATACCTCACTTGTCCGGCATTAGCAATGGTGCTGGAGCTCTCCTGGTGCATAGGAATGACACACCAGGAGAAGGGGGGGGGGAGCAATTGTCTTCCTCCCCCCTTTCTCCTGGTGCATCATTCCTACGTGCTAGGAGAGCTCTGCCATCACACTAACGGCAACCGGGTAAGTTCTTTTATTTTAAAACTAGCTTGGGGACCCAGCGGTACCTGGGTTATTTGAGAAAGGCATTGTGTGCCAAGGTTGGTCTTTATCAGTTATTTATGTGGTTTGCAGTGGTCTCAGGAAGTTAGTGAAGGTATTGCGAGTCCCATCATCCATGGTCCATCCTCCTCCAAACAGCACAAGGATATAAAGTGGGTCATGAGTGCTCTGTGTGCCAAGTTTGGTCCTGGTCTGTGATTTGTCGGGGCCACAATGTTCTCTGGGAAGTGAATAGGGTGAAGGTACTGCAAATCCCATAGTCCATGGTCCATCCTGCCCCACACCACAACAGGTTGTAAAGTGGATCATTGGGCCTCTGTGTGTCAAGTTTGATCCTGATCTGTCATTGGCATGGGTCACAGTGGTCTCAGGAAGTGAGTTTAAGTACTGCAAGTCCCATCTCCCATGGCCCGCCCTCCTCCAAACTGCAGCAGGATGTAGACTGGGTCATGGGGACTCTGTCTGCCAAGTTTTGTCTTGTTCTGTCATTGTTGGGGGCCACAGTGGTCTGTGGGAACCGAAGTGTTTGAAAGTACTACAAATCCCATCATCCATTGTCTGTCCTCCCCCAAACCTCACCAGGATGTAAAGGGGGCCATGGGAGTTATGTGTGCCAAGTTTGATACAGATTCGTCACCCGTGCTGGTCGCAGTGGTCTGTGAAAGTGGGAGCCAATCAGAAAGCTGCCACATACATACATGCACCACCTGCCCGCCTAAACTCCACATACAAGCACTGACTTTTATTATATAGATAGATGGTTTGTGGGGTTGGGAAAGGAGTTAGAGTCCTCTCACGTTTTCCAGGCTGACTCAGCCTGGAAAATGAGAAATGACTGTGTAGATGGTTCCCTCAGAAGTCTCAGGACTTCTGAGGGGCCAGTGCACAGCGGCCATAGTGGGTTTGCCCCGTGCCTTTCAAGAAGGCACATAACAAACCCACTAACAAATAATCTCAGTGCAAAGCAGACTTTTTCTGCCTTGCGCTGAAAGCATTCGCGATTTCGTGGGGCATTATCTGGATGCCCCTGTAAATATCCGAGAGGGTGCGCATTTTGTGCCCTGACTGGATGCACCCTCAGAATGCACCCCTCTCTCTTTATAGCATGTAGTAAAGGCAACCAACAGCACTTGATCCTCTGAATTACTACTTGGAGAACTTGCCCAATTGGCTGGGCATGTTTTCCCCAGCAGCAAGATAAGACGTTTTTACCTGGGCAAGCATGTTGTAGAGGAAAAGAGAGATGCAATGTGATTAGTGCATAACTTACTGGGCTATTTCTGTATCTTTTCATTTCAAAACCAATGACGCACCTTCCCTTCAAGTTACATATTAAATAAATAAACCCACAGGTTATTTTGACCTTCTTTGCTTTGGATCTCTGATACAAAGTCATCTTCATTCAGACCATTGGGCTTCATGTCTAGACTTTTCTGTTTCATCGCTTTTAAAAAAACATCCAAAAGCCAAAGAAGGATTAGTAGTTCTTTTTGCCTCTCAACAAGGCTGTTTTCCATAAAACAGGCATCCTTGTCAAGTGGTCTTTCCAGGTGCAGAGCTCTTGAACTCATGAGACAGTTTCAAAATTAACATGGCTAATTGGCAATCAGATAATGGACACCAACAGAGAAGCAAGGAAGCATACCAATAACGTGTAGGTGTGTTTTCTTCTCTCTCTTGTTCTGAATTACAAGAAATATTGTTACATGAAATATGTTCCTTACCTACCTATTCCAAAGACTGAAACACAACTATAATTGAATCTTGCCTAAATTCATATTCATAATGAATCCATGAAAGAGTTCAGGCTGAAAGGCAGTAAATTGTTCGGGACCCCAGTCTAGTGGGATTTAGGTTGAACTGTTAATCCTTTTATTCTGGTGCTGTTTACAGGTGATTTTTAAAACAAATCTGCAATTCTTTTGTGCCTGCAAGTTGTTTCTGACACATTGATCCTATAGCAAAACTATCACAAGGTTTTATTGGCAAGATTTATTCTGATTTATTTATCATGTCAGGAGCAAACCAAACAGTTGTATATATATATATTTAAAAAACCACAAAGTTTGCAAACTTGGCATTCTATGAAATGTCCTTTGACCAGTAGCTGGAGTACCTCTGATGTTGCTATAAGAAGGTCCTCCATTGTGCATGTGGCAGGGCTCAGGTTGCATTATAGTAGGTGGTCTGTGATTTGCTCTTCTCTGTTGTGGTTCAGTCTGAGCTTTCTGAACCTGAGTTACCTCAGGACGAGGAGGATGATGGGTTACAGATTTCTGAACATGTTCCCGTTAGTAAGGCAGTTGAAGCAGACTGTTGATTCTGAAGAAGAGACGGCATTTCTGTTCCCCAGAGAAAAGAATGTGGCTTTAGATAAGGATAGTGAAACTTCGAAGCTCCAGGTAGAGGCTCCTTCTGAGAGCTCCGAGCCTCTTGTTTCCCAGGGTGACCAGGCCCGGCAAGGCGAAGATAATGAGCTAACTGGTCTTGAAGATAGTGGAGATTTGATTAGAGAGGACTGTTTGCAATTAAGAGTTCGGAGAAGCGCACGCCTTGCCAACAAGCGTGAAGCTAGAGGTCAACATAATGCTTTCATGTTGGGGAAACTTATTTAATGATCTGGTCGAAGGGCATTCTCTGTCAGTCCAATGTTGCTTTTACCCTGTTAACTTCTGTGGAATTACCTTGGCTTTTGTGGAAAGCTTCTGGCTCTTTGGGACTTTGATTTTGATCCTGATTTTTAGAGACTTTGTCTTGCTGCCATGGACTCTTGCTTAACCAATGCTAAAGGACTATACTTCATGTTATTTGCCTTTGGAACCTGAGAACTTTGCCTTTGCATTTAAGACTCTGTATTGCTAATTGAACCTTACTTCTTTATTTCTCTGTTTTGTTTTTGCTTTTTTTCTCAATAAACTACAAAACCTACAGCCTTGGTGTGTGGTGGTGTCATGGGCAAGATGAATCTATCCTGAGTTGCGACATTCTCAACACTCACATGTCGTGAACTCCACTTTGTACCCTCATTTCTTAAGGTTGGCTCTGCATCTCGTGGTGCCAGAGCTCAATCTGTTCAGCACCTTCCAAGTCACCCAGTTTTCTGTGTGCACAGGATGGAATCTCTCATTTGGTATCAGTCATTGATTGAGGTTCTGGGTTTGAGCCTGCCACTTTTGGATTCTCGCTTGCTGAGGTGTTCCTGCGAGTGTCTCTGTAGATCTTAAAAAACTATTTCTTGATTTAAGTCGTTGGCGTGCTGGCTGATATCCAAACAGGGGATGGGCTGGAGATGTCACTGCCTTGGTCCTTTCACTATTGGTTGATACTTCCCGGCAGATGTCAGGTGGTGCAATACCGGCTACAATTTATTCTCATGGAGTTTGCATTTGCCTTCCTCTGAGGCTGCCACTTGCTCAAGGTCACCCAGTGGGTTTCCATGGCTTTGTGGGAATTTGAACCCTGGTCCTTCAGTGCCCTAGTCCAATGCCCAAACCACCAGATCACACTGGCTCTCTAAACTGCAATTGCTCTACCTCAATCACAGGAAATTGCTGCACAAAAATGTCGCAAGTTTTATGTTATTGCTGATTTCAATGTACCAAAGTCCAGTTATTTCAATAGGCTTAAACAAGACCACAAAGAAAGAACTCTCAAAGAAGAGAGAGAGAGAGATAGGAAAACACAAAACAAAGTGATCTGAATCATAGAGAGGAGCCTCCTCCCCCTATTTGCTAAATGGCGATGGATTCAATGTTCAGACTTGTCATTCTGTCTGGTACATGATGCTTTCTGTTTTCCTAGTATAACAAGATTCCAAAGGAAATCAATAGTTTTCTTCCTGCCTTCTGTTCCGCTTGTACTTCAAAACAATATGTGGAATGACAGCATTGTTTATCCCAGCAAGAACTGAGTTCTTTCTGTATTGTAAATAAAAGTGCAGGGTTCACTAAAGTTGTCAGCGGCCAGCACAAAAAGTAGGTCAAAAACGACTCCAGAATTGTTAACCACCAAGCTTTCCAGTTATTAAGGGCACACTAGACAAATGTTTCTGAATAAATACTTACACAGATTCGAAACATGAATTCTGGCTATTAAGAATTAGTGCAAAAATACCGTCTTCTATGAGTCAGCAATCAGACATTCTTGGACTAAATGAGGCCTTCATTGCTGACGTCTTGACAACAGACTGGTGGTACTGATCAGCATCTGTGAGAATGTGCTTGATCCAGGCTTAATGGCAGGCATATCTCAGTTAACAAAGTCTCTGTCAAAGTTTGCAGTAATGAAAAAAATTCTCCTTGGCACCACAATTTCCTGGTCCGCATTGGCCCTACAGTAACCTGGTTAATGTCACATGCATCTTAGTGGGATTGCCATAACCATCCACAAAATTCACCCTGCCGAACTCATCCTGCTGTTCAGAGGCATTCCACATTTCCTGGCCTTCACATTATTTTTGGTCACAAGGCCATGGACCTTTTGCTTTCTCCTGCCTGGTAATCGATGTGAATGTTTTCTAGTAGTGCTATTACATCAATAAGTGATTTAAAAAACTTTTTAAAATAAAAGAATTTACTCAGAAAAAAGCCACTTCCTTGTGGGAATACTCACCATCCTCCAAACCGTTCCACCTACCATTAGCCCCTCCCCACAATGACACACCAAAGTGGTGCCACCTAGAGAGATGGCCACATTCCTAAAAGTCCCAATTTCCTTTTTGCAAAAACTCAGGGAAAACACTTTTAAAAAGGTTTAAAGAGCAAATAAGTGTATTCCAAATGAATTGCCACAGAGTTTGTGTATCAGGATCAGAGTACCTATGAGATTATGATTTGTTTAAGGATGTGTAAACAAGCCCAAAGAACTCATTGTTTACATTTATACTTGCCTAGCCTCTTCTTTCTTGCTTTTAGCTGGAAGATCTGTTTTTAGTGGCATGAGTACTAGGAAGGTGAATGAAGAAAGGCTGGAGAAACACAGAATATGATGCTAGGTCGTCTCATTGGACCTCTTCACACGGGACAAATTTAGGCAGCAACTCCGGTTGTACAGCAGATTTGCCACAGAGCCCGCTGGCTTCCATCACACACTGGCGAAGTACTTCTGGGGCAGCTCTGTGACAAAAGTTTTGCAGAATCAGAGTTGCCACCAAAAAGAAGCCACCGCTGGCAACATGGGAAGCTTCCCGTGGTTGTGTTGTCCTCAACAGGTCAAGCCGCCCGGCAGATGCTTCCCCCCATGTGATAAGGTGGGGGGAAGTCAGGATGTTGCGAGGCATGGAGCGATGGGTTCCAGAATCTCCACAATCTACGTCAATTCCAGTGGCACATCTGAAGAGGTCCATTGTCACAATCATGTCATTTAACTATGACATGATGATGATACTCATTGTGTTTGCAATAAGCAAAGCAATGAAGCTTCAACTGGGAAAAAATAGCACCCTAGTCTAGCAAACTGTAGCTGTGCATGGCTACCTATAACAGACTAGGCAAACAGCAGCTGTCTCTAAAATTGCTTACTGAGAATGTGTGAACAGCAAAATGGAAAGAAAAGGGGAAACCAGATTAGTCTATTTGACCAGTGACCCTCACCATGTTTTAAAAACATAGATCTGTAAGTTTTGCCACTAGATTAGAAATCATAAAAAGTAGAGGCTTAAAAAGAAAAAGAAAGCTTATTTATCCAAGGCCTATTTGACTTGTTTTGTTTTCTTTTGTTTTCTTTTTCATTTCGCATGTACATATTGTCAGTTTGGAATACAAAACTTGCTGAAACATGTTGATCTATATTTTCATGTTATTTCTACCTCTGGTTCCATTTTTTTTTGTTAAAGAAGTACAGTGAGACCCATTTTCTGGGGGGGGGGGGGATATTTTCCTGGATTTCATAAACCCTATTGAGATAAAGGACTTCCAGCCTAAGAATACTAAAGAGTCCTTCTGAAGGATCTAGAAAAGTTATAGAGATGACATTTTTGTTGGATGTAGATACATGAAAACCATGACACTGGACTCATAGATATGGGGGGTCATGCTGTAATGCCTGGGAACACATCTACTTCATTAAATTAGGTATATCTGCATCACAACAGAAATCAGAGGAGCTCAAGTTAGAAAACATAATTAAATTGTGATGAAAAGAGACTTTAGTACACTACAGTACTTCCATTAGTCCCATCAAAGTGCCTTTCTCGCAAACAGTCTAATCTATCATAACAATGTTCAAGTTATTTCAATTCTGCATGAAGTTCTGACCTTCTCAATTACCATGAACTTGGGAATGTAACAAATAATCAGCAAATGTTCTCATCCTCTATGGGAGACAATACCTTGACCCACTGCAATACACCACTGAGAACACATTCAACCACTGTAAGATTTTTTTATAAACAAAAAAAATATCACAAAGCTCAATATTCTTGTACAGAAAATATCTTGTGTTGTCGAAGGCTTTCATGGCCGGGATCACTGGGTTGCTGTGAGTTTTCCAGGTTATATGGACATGTTCCAGAAGCATTCTCTCCTGGTGTTTCACTCACATCTAAACTGGGCTCCACAGGCCAATGGATACTTCACATCAGAAGAGTTGCAAGACCAAGAACAAACCATGAGAGCAAAGACAAAGATCCACCCAGAGGAAAAGTGTTCTTACCATACATCAAGGGAATCACTGACCACATAAAGAAGCTGATGAGGAAACACAACCTTTCAACTATCTACAGATCCACTTAGAAAATGCAACAATTGCTCCGTCCAGCAAAGGACAAGAGGGATCCTCTCACCTCTGTAGGAGTCTACCATATACCATGCAGCTGTGGACAAGTCTACATAGGGACCACCAAATCCAGCATTGCCCAAACATGAATCAAGGAACATGAAAGGCACTGCAGACCAATTCAACCAGAGAAGTCACACATAGCAAAGCACCTGATGAACCAAACTGGACACAGGATATTATTTGAGAACAAAGAAATGCTGGACCACTCTAAAAACCACTATGTCAGACTACACAGAGAAGCCACTGAAATCCATAAGCATGTGGACAATTTCAACAGAAAGGAGGAAACCATGAAAATAAACAAAACCTGGTACCAGTTTTAAAACATTATAAAATCAGGACAGTAATTAGAGAGTTAATAAACACTAAAGAAACCCACAGAAAAACCACTAAAAAACCCCACAGAAATTCCAGACAGAAAACCATCAGGGCCAGCTAACACCTCCCAACAAAGGATTTCCCCCAGGCAGGAAGCATTAAGTCTTTGAAGCTGCAAGCCCATTCAGTACTAATGTAGGTGGCCAATTGTAACATTCACACTTGCCTCACGCAGACAAGAGTTCTTTCTCCTACCTTGGACATTATTTCACAGATACATAAACCTCACTTGCCTAGTTTCCAACAGACCTCACAACCTCTGAGGATGCCTGCCATAGATGTCAGGAGAGAATGCCTCTGGAACATGGTCATACAGCCCGGAAAACTCACTGCAACCCAAAAAATATCTTCTTTAACCAGAAAGAAAGAAAGCTTTTATCCCAAACATAATGCATTTTTACACACACACATACACACATCAGGTCTAAGAGCCAAATTACACATTCCAGAAATGCATATTACAAAGCAGACTGGACAGACACGCAAGTTTTCAACTGAAACTATCAGAAAAGAAATGTTTTGAAATTGTTCAGTTTTAAGATCTGGGATTTTTGGATAGGTGGGGGGGTCTGTAGGAGAACAATATCTGAATTCAAATTAATTGTGTAAGGACATGGGAAACAACTGCATTTTTTGGTACAAGCAGTACAAGTACACATGGCTGTTTGTTTTGAAGATACTTCTGCCATGTGGCTCACAATAGCAAAGCTCCATGCTGAAACACTAAAAAGGAATTCTTGATGGCAAGCTTTTATAAACCTATTATCATAGTTGAGGCGGCAGTGGAATTTTCTGTCTAATGAGATTGGCCATTCAGAGGAATTTCCATCCCTTCTTGTTGTGCACATCATGCCAAACTTTTTTTGGCTGGGTGTGTTTTATAAGAAATGTAAGTCCTCAACATGCAAACCACAGTGTAGTGAACCACCTACTCTTTATTTGCAGCATAATCTCCCAAGGTTGTTTGTGATGGTAAAGTGATTGTTTATAATGACAATATGTGCAGTCTTGAGCTTCTTGGAGAAAAGACAACAAAAATATAATAAATCAAAATTTAAAATTAGTGGTGTTGGGAGAGAAAGTACTGGTCCCAGTTGCAATATGGCACGAGGTTTCTGTAGCAAAGGATTGTCTTGCTAGATTTGACCAAAGGTTACCTAGGCCCCATCTACACTGCCATATAATCAAAAGATTATCTACTTTAAATTGGATTATATGGCAGTGTAGACTCATATAATTTTGATATGAAAAATTTTAAAGCAGTTTAAAGCAGATAATCCATATTCTGAAATTGCATTACAGGGCAGTGTAGATCCAGCTCCAGTTTCAAACAGCAGCCTTTCAAAAACCACTGGACTCTCATTTCCCTCTTTTGCTGTTTCTAGTCAACAGTGCTTACCATAGGTAAAGGGTTAAGGTTTTCCCTTGATATTAAGTCTAGACGTGTCTGTTGTGGTTCAGTCTGAGCCTGAGCTTTCTGAACCTGAGTTTCCTCAGGACGAGGAGGATAATGGGTTACAGATATCTGAACCTGCTCTCCAGCATTCACAATTAGCGAAGATAGCAGATATCTCATCACTCCCATGCTTTACTTAGCAAACCTGGAGGTGCCTAAACACCGAAGAGCTTTCACTTTGACAAGATGCCATGCCCTTCCATCGGCAGTACTGGAGGGGAGGTACCGGAAGACCCCTGCCCAGGAGAGACTATGCCCATGTGAGTCTGGCTACATCGAAACAACTGAACATGTGCTCCTCCAATGTGTGTTCTATAGAGACATTAGAGCTAATTTCATCACTCCACGGCTTTTAAAACATCCAGGGCGCACTGAAAGATATTACACCTCCCTGTTGCTCTCTGACTCTTGCGCTGTGACAACCTACAGTGTTGCCAAGTTCTGTGCAGCAGCAATTAACATTAGAAGGCTGATGACCGACTCCACCAGGCAACTTCCTGCCGGGAATATAGTTAGAATGATTTGTAATAACTGAAATGCTGTAAATGCTCCCCTCTCATCCCTTTTATAGCTTCCCAGTCGTCTGATATTTGTTATTAGCCACCCCCTATTTTAGATTCATACATGCACTTTAAACTGTAAGTTTAGTCTGTTTTATCTTTTTAATTTGTCTCTTTTATAACATGTTTTTAATCTGCTTTTAATCTGCTTTTATACCTGATCTACTTGGGAACTGCAATTCCCTTCCTTGGGAACCGATGCCCCATTCTGTACTGTGCTGGTCAAAGACCGTAATAAATCATTGATTGATTGATTGATATCTGAACATGTTCCGGTTAGTGAGGCAGTTGAAGCAGACAGTGTTGATTCTGAAGAAGAGACGGCATTTCTGTTCCCCGGAGAAAAGAATGTGGCTTTAGATAAAGATAGTGAAACTTTCCTTCCCGCCGGAGAACTACCTATTGATCTACTCAAATTTGCATGTTTTTGATTTGCTAGGTTGGCAGAAGCTGGGGCTAGCAGCCGGAGCTCACTCAATTTCTGGATTCGAGTTGCCAACCTTTCAGACAGCAAGTTCAGCAGCTCAGTGGTTTAACCCGCTGCACCACCAGGGGCTCCATATATTTTCAAACTAACCTTGTGTATGTCAAGGGCAGGTTTTGAGGCCAAAATTATGGATTTTGATGTAACTCATGGATAGGCTGAAGGTCATTCCATGAAGAGGGAAACATGCCCTTACTACCTCAGGGAAGAAGCTCCTCTGTCCACTGCTACCATTTTCCCACCCAGGCTTTCATAATATCTAGAGTTGGCACCATAAGGGAGATAATAGAGAGGGGCAGTACTTCTTTTACGTTCTCCCAGGATTGACTAAACTCTCGCCTTTTGGATTCTATTCAGAGAACGTCCTCTTTTGATAAAAGTTTAGGTATGGCACTTATATTGATCCATAGATAGATCAACCCAATTTTTAAAAGTCATTTTTTAATTCTAATTTCCAGACTTATACATGAATATATACAACATGAATTCCTCTGTCAATATGTCACTAAACCAATCTGTCATACAGACATATAATGGCTGATGGCCATCACCATATCTTGAGAAACTGAATAGCTTCATCTAACAGTTTCCTAAGTTACTGGCATTAATTTTCATAACTTAACGTATTTTAAAAACTGTGTGCAATGAAAAATTTTAAGGGATACAGGTTCTCCAATCACTGTGAAACAAATTTCAGCAGTAGCTCTAGGGTGTCATGAAGCCCTCCACAGCCCTTGAATATACTTCAAAACTGGCTATGCTGACTAGGGCTGTTGGGACACGAAGTTCAATGAAATCTGGTCATTTTGTTCCCACTCAGATATAGGATCTGATAATACAAGGGTTGAATGAAAAGTAATGACTCCACCTTAACTCCTCAAAAGATGGCAGTACTGGTATGCAGTAGGTACTGGCTTGTTCAGTAGACTCTCCTCTACAGTTCCATTTTGGCGTGAAGCCTTAGCATTGAACAGTTGTGTTGTTAAAGTGCGAAGTATGGAACCATGTGCAGACAGTTGGTCAATGTGACTTCAGCAACTCGCAGGGAGATTAGAGTTATTCTTGTAATGAAACAACTTTAGTATAACACTCATACACAGCTTAATCCCAGTGGTTTCTAAATATGGGAACCCAGATATTACTAAATTTCAGCTCTCAGAAGCTCAAACAGGATAGAGGAAATGGTCAAATACTATGGGAGTCTCCAATCTTATAATATATAGGAACTGAAGTTTGAACCACAGCATTATTTCTTTGATAGGCATATGATTATGTCACAGCTGCCCATTCTCATATTAGGTCAGTAGTAGACCTTCAAATCCTATAGTTTTTAATTTTCAAGAACCAAAACATTGTTGAGAGTTTTTAAAAACACATTCCTTTCCAAGGTAATATATACAAATTATTCACCATGAGTTTAGTTCTCAAAACTCTGTGTTAACAGAAAACTTCATGAATAGAGAGGCAGTATTGCATGTTGCCACTAAGGTTACCTCAACATTCATATGGCAAGTTTGTCCGATTCAGCCAAACGATTAACCTTTTGAGCTACATCAGCAACTAGTGAGTAACTCTATCTGTGTTCTCTGCTGAGCTTTCATTTCACATTAATCTCTTGACCAAAGATGGCTGGCATTGATAATGACTGCAGTGGCAGGAGAGCAGATAAAGTAATGACAACTGTTTCCTTTCCTATTTATCCATGATGTCCATGAGGGTGAGATAGAAATGGCCTTGATTCAGTAGCATTAGAAGCAAAGTAACGTTGTTGTTGTTGTTGTTGTTGTTGGAGGAGGATATATTAGGGAATCTGCCCCAGGAGCGAATGGATTCCAATTAATTATAGAGAAGTCAGAGACATTTCCTATCTAATACAGAATGTGCTCCTTTATTGAGGCAGCAATGAGACCAAATAACTACTTTTTCCAGCACCAATGCACCTTCTTAGCACAAAGTGACATTTTGTGAGTGGTTCAAAGCCTTTGGGGTTTTATCACAGTGGGAAATCTCAAAGAAATGTTGGTAGCATGGTGTGATGAGCTTGAAGCACCTTTTAAGGACACAATCACTCTCTTTCATTGATCACACTGTTTTGGCAGATCTGTCTATAAAAATATCTAGTTAGATGCTGTAAGAAGATTCGTTTTCAAAAAAAGAGGACCCAAAAAAATTACCGTCCAGTCAGCTTAACATCAATACCAGGAAAAGTTTCTGGAGCAGATCATTAAAGAGGTAGTCTGCAATCACTTAGAAAAAAAATGCTGTGACCACTAAAAGTCAGCATGGATTTCTCAAAAACAAAAATCAGACTAATCTTATCTCTTTTTTGATAGAGTTACAAGCTTGGTAGATGCAGGGAATGCTGTGGATGTATCATATCTTGATTCCAGCAAGGCCTTCAACAAGGTCCCCCATGACCTTCTTAAAAGAAAACTAGTCAAATATGGGCTAGGCAATGCTACTATTAAGTGAATCTGTCATTGGTTAAGTGAATGAACCCAAAGGATTCTCACCAATGGTTCCACTTTATCCTGGAAATAAGTGACTATGAAGTATTTCTGAAGTTTATAGGTATGATTTCCTGCCCCAAAACAGACAGTTGGTGCCTCCTTGGATAATATACATTTCTTTACGCTTGGATAATGTCTATGACTTTGTGTTTGTGGTTTCACGATTTCCTAAATACATTTTGTATGGTTTCAATTGGCACTGTTTACAATGTACAATTTTTCCAATGACTCCTTTTTGACTTCTATATCTCTAGTTCTGCTTCCTGGCCGAAGTGTGGCTGCCAAAGTGAAATTTGGGATGTCCTTTGGGAGTTACATGAGTATTTGCTTGTCTGTCACCTTCATAGAGTTTGTTAATTGCTCCCACAAATGTGCAGATTCATTATTCATGGAAGAAATTCTGATAGAACAAAAGAGGAGGAAAGTGTATACATATCCAATGGAAAATATGGGCGGCACATCAAGAGCTTTATCTTTGTAATAGTGGAAATAGACACAGGCAACTGTAATAGAAACAGACTGATACTACGCAAGATCTTGGGACAAAGTTTCTCATCACATAAAGCTGTCATGGACAAACCTTTTTGTTCTGGGGCCACCTTGTGGGCCCGGCCACAAGGGCTGGGCCAGGAGGGAGTTTGTGCGGGGCCGGAAGGGCTGGGGGTGGGAGAAGGCACGGTCAGGACAAGAGAAGGTGATGCTGGGTGGGAGAGAGCAGGGTCATGGTGGGTGGGGAGGGTGGGAGGAGGAGAAACACACCATTGACATATATCACCCCTGGTGCTCCTCTGAATCTGGGGAAGGCAGATTCAGAAACCTACCCGAGGCTCAGAGGAGGAGAAACACACTGCTGGCAAGAAGGCTCTTGCCAGTGGTCTGTTTCTCCCCTGGTTCTCCTGAGTCTGGAGAAGGCGGGTTGGCTTCCTGAGGCTCAGAGGAGAAGGAGAAACGTGTTGCTGGCAAGAGGGCTCTCAGTTAGCGGCATGCTTCTCCCCCCAGTTCTCCTCTGAGTCTGTGGAACGGGGGCCGGAGTCTCTGGGTTCAGAGGAAGAGAAGACATGTGCTGCAGCCGAGTACTTCTGCTTTGGTCCCCCTCTCAGCCTGGGGACATGGCGGGCCGCTGCATCCGCATGCTGAGAGGAAGGCCGAGGCAGACGGAGGCTGAAGTGAAGATGCCAAAGGGCTGCGTCTGGCCCATGGGCCTGAGTTTGCCTATGCCTGCCACAAATGGTGATGAAAAATCTAGGGTATTCTTTGGATCAGTAAATGATTGTTGATACTACTGGGGTGACATGTATTTGACCAAATCTAAGGTGCACTTTCCCCCCTGTTTTGGGGGCTTCAAAAACGGGTTGTGCCTTAGAATCAGTGGTGACTTTGAACTGGATTCTATGAGTTTACACTGCCAGATAATCTGGGATCAGATCACGGGATATAGGGTAGTGTAGATATAGCCTTAGATTTGCCATTTTTTAAAAGAACTACCTTATTTCCAAGAGAGGAGGAGAAGAAGGAAGGCCCCTAGTTCGAAATGGGTCTGGTTTGGGGTTTTTAAAAAACTGTCTTACCTCCAAGAGAGCGGGAGGAGGAAGAAGAGGAAGGGCCCCAATCACAAACAGCTCTGCTTTGGGTTTTTAAAATTACTGCTGAAGCAAAATAGGTGGGGAGGAGGAGAAGGGTCCCCAGCTCTAATGGCTTTTCCAACCCTTCACCATTTTGTCCTCAGCCTCAGTTAGGTGGCTGTTTATCATCTGGCTGAGCTAAGTGCCACTCCCTGCTTCCTCTGATTCCTCAACCAGCCCATATACTTATTTAAAAAGACTCAGACAAAATGATTTCTAGCTTTTTCACACTCCCTCCTCATTCTATAGGAAAGACTGTACTATATAGCCACACTGAAACAAAAATAAGTTATAATGCATGCAGTGGCAATTTCTAAAAAATATTTCAAGAATTTTCTCCCCCCCCCCACCCCCCCCACTCCCAAAAGTGAACCTCCAAAAATGGGGTCAGCCTTACATTACACAAAAGGTGACCAATTTTCTGCACAGGCCTCCACCATTTTCTTCCTTACCCCTTAATTTTGACATAAAATAAAATCTTACGTCTATTACATAACTGGGCCTGAAGAAAAATACCATTGCAATCCAGCTGTTTTCAGCAGCAGCTGAATGAATGAAAGAGCAATTTGATCTTGAAAGTATACATTCTTTATATATGCACAATTCTTCACATTTGCCGGTTAAGCACTCACAGATCTGAATTGTTTGTGGATTACTTTATTTGCTGCCACCACCACTGTTGTCTTACATATGATTGGGGAAAAGGGTATTTCTAGATTCTCCGGTGCAAGTCTATGGTCAACTTTTGACTCTAGCAATGCCTTGAAAAGTTTTTTCATAGGAAAAAATAGTGTGTCTTTATTCACATTTTCCCCACTTTTGTGGGGATCCTATGCCCTAACCCTTGCAAAATATGAGAGCTGACTATGTTGGGAGGAGGAAAGCAAAACTGTCTTGATGACTGTTTGGACTGATGCTGAATGATTTGGATTTCACTTCAAATCCAACAAGTTTCATAACAGGATCAAAACTTCAGCAATGAGTATTCATATTCAAGTTTATATAGAATTATTTGAGTTAGTGAATCCATTAAAAAGAAAAAGGTACAAGAATTAGTCTGGTAAACAGCTGCAAATTACACTCAATTAAAACACAAGGCAGACACTGCTGGATGGATGTGAATGATCAATATTTTCCCTTAGGAAAGCGGATCTCAGGAAATTACCTTCAGATTGAGACTTCTACTACATTTATCGTAAAGCTTTCAACCCTCATTTTAAGGTCAAGATCATGAACAGCCTTCCAAATGTATTTGTGTATGTTCTACTCAATATTTTTCTAACTTTCAGAATTTGGAAATCTGAATTTGACATGTTTGTTCTCTTAAATTCTGACATGTTTCAAATGAGACTGTCTCCCAAGATCTTATAGAATGCAGTTCAATGCTTCGCCAGAGTCTATTTGCTAAGTTGCTCCATGGAATATAGTGAAAATAGTGAGTGAGACTCACAGTTAATTCACTAATATTGTGATAAGTAAGAAGGAAAAGGAGAACTATGTCTTATCTGCACTTCATCCATATTGAAATAGTAGGGGACAGGATGTGGGGGCTGCTTCACAAGGAACTTCTCCCATTCCCTCTGTTAGTATAAGGCAGGACTGTTTGTTTTTTTGTTGTGTCAGGAGCGACTTGAAAAACTGCAAGTCACTCCTGGTGTGAGAGAATTGGCCGTCTGCAAGGACATTGCCCAGGGGATGCCTGGATGTTTTGATGTTTTACCATCCTTGTGGGAGGCTTCTCTCATGTCCCTGCATAGGGAGCTGGAGTTGATAGAGGGAGCTCATCTGAGCTCTCCCTAGATTCGAACCTCTGAACTGTCTGTCTTTAGTCCTGCTGGCACAAGGATTTAACCCACTGTGCCACCGGGGACTGTTATGATACACATATTATCAATGAACCTTTTTGCTGTGTCATATAAAAATGTAGAATTTCCTGTGAAATACATATGTTCTAGGTCAAACAGAATGCATTCTTTTTACCACAATGGCTGTATTTTAAATTTGCAGTTGTTAATATTTGGTTAGCAGCTTTACCTTCATAAACATGCTGAATCCTGTTTTCAGAAGGTCTGTGAGCCCAGAAGACATATGTTCAATATCAACAGTGTCTGGTCGATCAGGATTATATATCTCTTCCACCACTTGCTTCAACAATGGTTTATATGTGGCCTGTAAAAAAGAATATACTGGTAATAAATTGTTGGAAATAGCAACCTTCTACAAGCCTCCGATACTGTGATTGCTTACTATATTGTACGTATATATTGATATGCAGTTTTCCCTTAACTCTATGTTGTTTGCAGTTGTGGGAGGGACTGTATTTTTTTAAAAAATACAAGAGACATCTACTTGAATTTTATATCCAATGCACAAGATAACCAGGACATCAATCTCCCCAAGTTTCAGAAAGATTCACACATCTACTGATTTTCGGGGATTTTTAAAAGTTTAGACAAAAATATTTATCCCTCAAAAGCCACAGCAGCTATCCCCTTGAATGTCTAACTCTACCATCATGTCTATATGACACACAATTAACCACAGAACTTCACCTTAGCACAGATTTATACTATTACTTACTTACTTTAGTCTTCTTTGTAGATTCAATAATTTTATTTATTATTATTAGAGTGACTAAATGGCCGGCTGCTGCAGCCCACATTGAGGCTTTCCGATGCTGAGCACTGCATTCTGGGAAATGTAGTTTAGGGCAGGGCCTTTTGGATTATTTGCCACAGGGGGCCTTGCCTTCCCAAACTACATTTCTCAGAATGCTGTGGTCACGGTCTCCAGCTCAGCTCAGCTAGTCCCGCCCCTGCTGCCCTTTCTTATGGCAGCCAGAGTCTTAATTTAAACACTAGCAATGGCCTCTTTGGCTTTCCCAAAGTTGCTTAATGTGTATACTGAAAATTAAACTGACTTTAGGAGGCTTCCGAATGTTAGAGAATCTTAACAGAAATTATTGGTGAGTGTTTTGATTCTTAAATTTTTCTCCCTGTTTCGACTTATAAACAAATTCAACTTAAGAACAAACCTACAGAATCAATCTTGTTTATAACTTAGGGACTGCTTGCATATACCACCCCCTGCTATGTCAGCTCCACTGGCTGCCGGTCCATCTCCGAGCCCAATTCAAAGTGCTGGTTTTGACCTATAAAGCTCTATACGGTTCTGGCCCAGCTTACTTGTCCGAACGCATCTACCCCTATGTCGTACCTCATAATCTAAGATAATCCCGGGAGGCCCTGCTCTCCCATCAACAGCACAGATGCACCTGGTGGGGACGAGAGACAGTGCCTTCTCGGCTCTGGCCCCCTGCCTATGGAACACACTCCCAAATGAGGTAAGATCCACTCCCTCCCTCCTGGCTTTTAGAAAAAAAAATTAAAATCATGGTTTTGGGACCAGGCCTTTGGGTAGTAGAAGTACAACAATACAATAAGCCTTTATTGGCATAACATGGCAGAGAGTATAAAACATAGTACACGTAATAAAAAAAAAAAGGGGCTTCTCGTTTGCTACACATTCAGTTTGCAGACTTCATTCAGGAATCTTGCCACTGAAAGGCAGCAGCTAAAGTCCTGGCAATTTAAAAGCAAAATCACTTTGTCAGAATCACTGCGGTTCTTCAGTGAATCTATAGCTTGTGTTAGCAGGCTGGATCTTAGCTCCTGGTAGAGTGGACAGTGCAGGAGAATATGCGGTATGGAGTCTAGCTGTCCTGTGCTGCAGAGGCAGACCCTCTTGTCGCTCGGGAGGCCATTGAGTCTTCCTCTATGGAGCGGCGATGGCATGATGTTAAATCTAGCCAGCATGTAGGCTCTTCTGTAAGAGGGGTTGGTGAGCTCCGTGATGTAAAAGGCTGGATTTCCCTGTGTGTATGGGATTGCCAAGTTAATAGGTGAGCAGGATTTGTTTGCCAAGCTCAACAATTGGTTGTGGTCCCTTTCTAGCAGCCTCCTTTTGATGAGGGTAAAAATCTCGGTAAAAGATAGTAGAGTCAGGAAATCGCTGTCGTAGCCCAATTCCCCGATCTTTGCTAGGACAGTTGAGCACCATTTGGAGTGGTGGAGTTCGCTCAAGGTGAGTTGAGTCAGAGAGTCGCTGGGACTTTGATAGTGTATAGATAGCCAAAATTTGATGACGATTAGCCAGATAGTAGCCTCAATAGAATATTGCCCAGATTCAAGACAGAGAACTGCATACGGGACACAGTTGGGGGCACCATATAGTTTGTGGAGGAATTTCGAATGAAAAGATCTGATGGCGCTGTTATTGGGGGTTAACCAGATGGGTGCTCCATAGAGAAGTTGTGACATCGCCTTTGCTTTGAAGACTTGCAGAGCTAGGGGGATATATTGATTACCCCTGGAGTGGAAGAACCTCCTGGTTGCACTGCCACTCGATTTGGCCCGGGCCAGTGTATATTTTAAGTGGGTGGACCATGACAAGTTGTTGCTAAACCAGAGACCTAGGTATTTGAAATGTTTTACTTGCTCAATATAGTGGCCCTTTATCTTCCAGACTTGTCTTTTGTTGCTTTTCCCAAACGCCAAGATTTTGGTTTTATCGTAGTTCACCTGCAGTTCGTTCGCCTCGCAAAAATCAACAAATTTATGCAGGAGTCTTTTTAAACCCACATGAGAGAGGGATAATAGGGCTGCATCATCCGCAAATAGCAAAAGGGGGACATGCTTTGGGCCAATCTTGGGGCTATGCCCGTCAACTTGAGCCAGGGCTGTAGGGAGATCGTGCAAAAAGATGTTGAAGAGGAGTGGGGCTAGTACGCACCCTTGTTTGACTCCCTTTTGAACCAGGATCGGGTTTGACAGGCATCCCCTGTGGTCTTTCACCTGGCAGAGGTTTTGGTTGTGCAATTTCTTAATCAAGAAGAGGAGTCTTGGGTCTATGTTGAGGGCTGCTAGTTTTTCCCACAACTTTTCTCTATTCACAGAGTCAAATGCCCCCTTCAGGTCCAAAAAGGCAACGTTTAGCTTATTAGGGCAATTTTTTGAGTATTTGTTGGCTAGGTGGGCCAAGATGTGAGTCTGGTCTAATGTTGATTTCCCCTTAGAGAATCCTGCTTGTTCTGGGCCAATTATGTTGTTTTGGTTGACCCATGATTCTAGCTTAGTTTTCAGGAGCTTGGCATACATCTTCCCTATTATGGAGAGCAGGCTAATGGGCCGATAGTTCGTTGGATCATTTTGGTCTCCTTTTTTGAATATTGGGACCATTATAGAGGAGGTCCATGCCTTTGGCATGTACCCCGTTTCGTTGATCCTTGTGAAGAGGTTTGCTAGTAGATTTGCCCACCACAGTGGGTTTGCCTTCAGTATTTCAGGGATAATGGCATCGCTACCTGGGGCCTTATTTGTCTTTAGGTTGTGTATCAAGTCGATGATTTCCTGAGATGTAACCGGCTCCCAGCTTGGACCCACTAGCTCTCCACTGTCCTCGTTTTCTTGGGGAGGGTTTATTCCAGCGAACACTTTCGAGAAGTGCTCGGCCCATCTCTCTAGGGAGATATCTGCTCTGGGTGGTTCCTGGGGGTAGTTTGTTTTGTTTACTATTGACCAGAATTTCTTGGTGTCATTTGATTGTGATGCCTCCAGCAGCTGCTTCCAGTCAGCTATGATGCGTGCCTTATGTTTTTGGCCCATAAGGAGCTGGAGCTGTTGCTTAGACTCTCTAATTGTTATAAGAAGGAGGGTGTTTGAAGTAGTGCGATAGCCATTGTAAAGTGAGCGAATCTGTTTATTTATCATTATGCACTCTTTGTCGAACCAGTTTTTTGGTTTGGCGGTAGGTTGCTTCAGAGTTCTTTGCCAGTCATATAGTTTCGAAGAGATAGATTTGACAAGGGATTCATACCCAATGATTGCCTCCTCGCAATCTGAGCTTTCGGTAATCCTAGCTTCCATGGACATCACTTCGTTAGAGCTTAATAAGTTGAGGCACATCTCCTTCGTCCTTTCATTCCACTTCAGTCTAGTATGGGTAGTAGAAGTAAATGTATGCAGCATTTCGGAAAGGCAATGACTGGAACGGCGATTCGACGGATGAGACTGTTTTATTGTTTTAATGATTGTTTTATTGCTCATGGATGTATTTTTTAATTTAATATCTGTCTAATTGTAGTGTATAATTGTAATTGTTTGTACTGGCATTGAATTTTTGCCATTACTTATGCGTAAACTGGGTGAGAAAAGCGGTATACAAATCCTGTAAATAAATAAATAAATAAACATCTGGAAATTTCTTGGCTATTTAATATGTAAAACTAGACTGTATAAACATAAGTCAGTGGGTTTATTTCTAAAGGGTAGGGTAAAGGTTTCCTCTGACATTAAGTCTAGTCGTGTCCGACTCTGGGAGTTGGTGCTCCTACCCATTTCAAAGCCGAAGAGTCAGCGTTGTCCATAGACACCTCCAAGGTCATGTGGCCAGCATGACTGCATGCAGTGCCATTACTTTCCTGCCAATCTACTCACATTTGCATGTTTACAAACTGCTAGGTTGGCAGAAACTGTGCCTAATAACGGGAGCTCACCCCACTCCCTGGATTCGAACCACCAACCTTTTGGTCAGCAAGTTCAGCAGCTCAGCAGTTTAACCCACTGCGTCACCAGGGGCGCTGGGTTCATTTCTACTTCACAAAAATGCAAATACTGAACTTATCAGAAAATATAAACTCACTTATTTCAAGTTAAACGAAATTTGATTAAATTTGAAAACTGTAAAATAAAAGAGAACTGTACAGAAAACTGAATATGAAAATTCTTATTTTTTATCTCTATGTCACTGCCAAAACTTATCTGCCCTGAGAAACACCACGGGTTACTTGCTCCCAGGCTTGCGCAACTTTACAATCATAACTTTGGAGGCAGGGATTAAACACTGATGGACAAATGTCTCTGTGGTAAAGAGAACAAATATAACCCCATCATCAGACAGTAACTTTGAGGTCGATCAGACTTTGACAAACGGACATTAGTGACAACCACAAAAGCACCTATATCACCTCCACAATTTGTGATGAGGGGAGTGAGCACCATTCAGCTAGAAAGGAAATTGATGCAGCTCTTTTGATTCATCAGAACTGTCCAGTCCATGGAGAATTTCCATGAAAAAAGAGAAAGAAGCAATTGTAGTCAATGGGCACAAGTATGATAACGCTACCTAGAACATTAGGGGAAGAAATGCCAGTCCTAGAGATCAGATAATATAAGAAGCACTGCTTTATGTGAAAATTCTAGCTTCTTTCAATAACAACATTTTCTTCATCTTGCCTATCATTACTGCAGGCAATAATAATGAATGACAAGCATTTCAATAGTAAGTATTACAATGTACATGTTCCATTTGTGGCAAAAAATATTTAATAAAACCTCTCTTCTAGGAATGTCAATCTTCGGTTTTCTTAGAAAACAAATTGAGGAGTTGTGCTGTGCAAATGATAAATGGAAGTGCCATTTAACTCAGATAAAAAAAAGAAACCGAATGAGCATGGAAGCACTCAAATAAAACAATTCTGAGAAAAATGATTTTTCTAACGCAATTATAATCTTAAAATTTCCCCATGTCTGTGTTGTCAAAGATTTGGAGCTTTGAAAATGTTTATTACAGTGTTTTAAGGACAACCTCAGTGACCTGAGGCACAGGTATTTTTTAAATGATAATGATAAATGCTGTTATTTCTTATGCTTATTTTATATGGTTTATGTAATGTGTTTATGCAATGTGCAGTTTTATTGTTTATTTGCTTGGGTTGGGGGTATGATGTTGTGCTCTTGTATTATTTAATTTTTATTTTAACTATTTGTTCACCGCTTTGAGTCCCGCCTGTGGGAGAAAAACGGGATTAAAATAAATAAATAAATAAATAAATAATGATAAATATAAGTCTTTTATACAGTCACTTAACTTTGTTTGTGTCTTCTTAAATACATTATAACTGTACCCTCAGTCTGCTTCTGAAACAATAAGGGGATTACTGGCCCCAAAAGTTAACTGTGTATCCAGTAATTATCTTCCTTGATTCTATAATTTGCTGAATTTTATGTTTTTGCCCTGTTTCCCCTTCTGCTCTCTCACCCCTATTGTGCTTCAGTATTATATTTACATTTTAAATGTACTAAACGTATGAAGTTCGTATAAAACTGTGACTTTTATTTCCTATGTTGGTCTATGAACGAAATAAATGATTTGATTTGATCTGACACGATGAAAAAATAAATTCTATGCAGTCACAAAAAAAAAGACATGCTATCCAGATTTAATTGGGGGAGGGAGAGAGACGGAACAGATATTAGCTATACATTTTTTCTGTATGAGAACATATCAATATATCAAATTTGGTGTGCTACAGAACTATCCATCTCCCTTCCTGTATCCACCAGTGTAGAAAGGTTAGAAAAATTAATAGCTATTCATGACAAGAATTAGAAGGAACATAAAATATATAAACAATTGTATTTTCATCAAAGACAACTTGACTGGGACATCTTTTCAAAAAATTAATTTGTATAAGCAGGGTATAACTTATCGCCATTACATTACAAAAGTACATTACATTACAGAAGTATAAAAGAAAGAAACTCAACCAATACAAGAAGAAAAATGTACATTCCCTTTTGGTATGTATTTTCTACTCTTTTCTAATCTCATTCTAGTTTCCTATTTATATCTATCCCCCTTTTTTCCCTCCTCCCCCTCCCCCTTCTCTCCGGGAACAGTTGTAATTCTATTTTAGCTGTTTTTTCCATTTGTGTGATCATGAAGATAGTCTGATTCTGTTCCTTGTATTTTCTTTTTCTCCTTACTCGGACTTGCTTGGGACATCTCATTGGCTGCTGTTAATGACAAAATGTTAGATTCAATGGGCTTCAGGAACTGTTTTGATGAATTGGACCAGTGATTCCCAAATTCTGGTCTTTCGGGTTTCATCTGTCAGAATCTCTGACCATTGGCCAAAGTGGCTGAGGCTGTTGGGAGTTGTAGTCCAAAACACCTGGAGGACCAGAGTCTGGGTATCACTTGCTTTCTTCACTATCTTAAAAGTGGCCTTTCTGGAAGTGGTTGATAAGTTTCTAGCAATTTACTATGTGGGGTTTTGGGGGAAGAGGGGTAGATTGATAGCAATACTAGGCAGATGGCCACCTCACAGCTGCCATTATTCAGCATATTTCAGATTAATTATTTACTTCCAAGAATATCTGAAGGCAAGGCTTACTTTACGAGCACATCTATATAAAGGAGCAAAATGTATTTACATTACAACATTATAAAATCAATCACTAAACATGATTTAATAAAATGCAGCACACTAATAAGAAAAATCCATATTGACTTGCCTGTTGGGTATGGCTTCCTGGAGTATGTACAGAATTAAACTGTTTCATATGTGTCCGCATTCTCGTAACATCCCTGAGGACCTTAAAGATGTCATCCACTATGGGCACAGCCTTCTGAAATGTCAGATCAAGGGCCGATTCACAACCTGAAAATAACACAGAGACACATTTGCTGAACTGAGGAAGAAGAAGGTGAGGGAGAATAGACTGGAGGAAAATAATAACTTGAGTATTGTATGTCTTCTATGTAGTAGTCTACAAACCTCCCATGAAAGACAGTCACTATTTTGGATCTTACATATGACAACTTAAGACAAGTAGCTCTAAATTCTGTTCTATGATGGAGACAGTGGAAATGGAGGTCAGCTGTGACCAGCAGTGCTGCATAATTTGAAGAGGCACGAATGGAGGGTGAAAGAGAGAAACGTGCCAAGAGGAAGGCGCGTCAAGCCAACCCCGATGGAGACTGCCTTCCACCTGGAAACGAATGCCCTCACTGAGGAAGAAGATGCAGATCAAGAATAGGGCTCCACAGTCACCTACGGACCCACCAGAATACTGATCCTGGAGGACTAACCTACTCGGCCAACAAGGGCTCGCTTAAGTAAGTAAGTAAGTAAGTAAGTCTCGTGAAAAGAATTTTGAAACAGATTCACAAATTCAGCTCTCCTATAATATAATGAAAGTTTCGATGCAGTCTTTGGCTTTAAAAATGTGAACTCCTTTTTTGGCATCAGAGGGAACTGAAAATGAAACTAAACAGCAATTGTACAAATTCATGATGCAACCACATCTGGAATACCGTGTACTGTTCTGTTCAGTGAACCTAAAAAAGGACACTGCGGAGATGGAAAAGCGTAGAACTAAACATCTAGAATAATCAAGGGCCTCGTGAAAATCCTCTGTGCAGAAAGGTTAAATATGCTGGGGCTGTTTATTTTAGAAAACAAGGTAAGAAGGGGGTTACGATAGGAGTGAATAAAGCTAAGCATGAGGTAGAGCAAGTAGGTAAGACACAAGTTCTCATTTTCTCTGGATCGGCCATGGAACCAAATGGTAGGAGACTCCGGTTAAAAGGTTTTCCCCTGACATTAAGTCCAGTTATGTCTGACTCTGGGGATTGGTGCTCATCTCCATTTCTAAGCTGAAGAGCCAGTGTTGTCCGTAGACACCTCCAAGGTCATGTGGCCAGCATGACTGCATGGAGCACCGTTTCCTTTCCACTGGAGTGGTACCTATTGATCTACTCACATTTGCATGTTTTCGAACTGCTAGGTTGGCAGAGGCTGGGGTTAACAGCGGGAGATCACTTCGCTCCCTGGATTCGAAGCCGCAACCTTTCGATCAGTAAGTTCAGCAGTTTAACCAACTGCGCCACCGGGGGCTCCTCTAGATCAGCCATGGAACCAAATGGTAGGAGACTCAGGGCAGAGAAAAGGAAGTACTGTATATACTCAAGTATAAGCCTAGTTTTTCAGTCCCTTTTTTAGGCTGAAAAGGTCTCCCCCGGCTTCTACTCAAGTCAATATTATTTGTTAATTTACTTTGTTGTTGTTATTATTATTATTACATTTATTATTTTATTGTTGTTATTATTACATTTACTATTTTACTCTATTATTGTTATTATTACATTTATTATTTTACTCTATTATTATTATTTTACTCTATTTATTATTATTGGAGGACATGTAAGCATATTTACATTGAAGAAGGTTAGAATAATGGTTTAATCAGAGTTGGACAGTCTTATCTTGAATTACAGTTTTATGTAAATATTCAAAAACATTTAACCTACTGATGCCTAAATTAATATAATTTTATTGGTATCTATTTTTATTTTGAAATTTACCAGTAGCTGCTGCATTTCCCACCCTCGGCTTATACTCAAGTCAATACATTTTCTCAGTTTTTTGTGGTAAAATTAGGTGCCTTGGCTTATATTCGGGTCGGCTTATACTCGAGCATATACGTTACTTTTTCACAGAGTGTACAGTTAACCTGTGGCATTTAGTGCCACAAGATGTAACTATGGCTGTCAAACATAAAGGACATCTTGGTGACATCCCTTGTAATCTCTATCAAAAAATTGTTAAAGCATGTAATTTATTAAAGTCTCATTTCCAGGCAGCCCATTTTTAGACATGCTTCTAACTACCTGGAACTGCTCTCTTTACATTCCGATTTGAAACATAAATAGGAAAAAATATGGTCCTTCATAGCCCATATTATTCAGACAGTAGATGGAATCACGATTTTGCATCCTCCTCCACCTTTGACTTGTGAAAGACGTCTTACATCATGTACATGGAAACTTATAGTGCCAGAGAGAATGTTTTTTCCATAACATGATAGTATTACATGACATTGTTATGTCTTGACTACAGGTTAAAAACCCACAGGCAAGATGAGATTCTCAGGATGGGGAAAAGCAACTTTATAAGGTTAAAGAGATAGGAGCAGCCAGGAGATGAGAGAGTTGGTTTAGTTAGACTGGAATAGCAGGATCCAAGGCAGATCATTAGGAGAAAACATGTTCCAACAAAGCCAGCAGCCAAAACGAAATCTTATATCACTTCCTAATTGACTCCCTCTTCATTGAATTAAGGCCTAGAGCTTTGCAGTCTTGATTGATATTAAATTAAGGTCTTGCTGGATGTATCGTTTGTGCTACAGAATGTTTGTTTATAGGTCAAGAGGCCCTTGAAATGGATCAGATTTGAGCCGTTAGTTACTTAGGCATTTTGGCTTGGGTGAAGACTTTAGACTACGATTGACCCTTCTACACTGACCACTTATGTGGCCCAATCTGGTGTTCCAGGTGCCAGATCAGGCCTGCATGGTGTCCAGATAGGGACTTCTGGAGTTCAGCCTGTGATTGTGTTTCAGCATCAGGGTGCTTTGGATGTGGGAAGTGATGCCAATGAATTTCAAGATGGCAATGGTTTGGTCAATGATACTGATGCAGAGAAGGACCAGGAGACCCCTGTGCAAAGTGTAGTTTCCCATGAGAATGTCCCTGAAGGGTGTGGGGATGATGGTATACTCCCTGAATTGTTACCAAGGAGTTCCCAGGATTTGGGGCTTGAAAACATCTGGGCACCTGGACCAGCTGGGAAACTTAATGAGCAAATAAATAGGATGCAGGAGATTAGTCAAAACAGGTAGACTGAACAGTGGCTTCGGTGGTCTGCCAGAATTCGACAGAAAAAGATAAGGGAATCTCAATTAAAGCGAAACCAATTTCTGAGTGCTGGGGATAGCTTAACGAGGGGATAATCAAAGTTCCAGGTGTGGGAAATATAGTCAGATGAAGCATCATTTGGTATCAAGGGAAGTTCTCGTTTTTGTTCATGGAAGCCTTGCTGGGAAGATTATCTAAGAATTTCTTGTTTCATGATTCGGATTCTTGGATTGTATGAATGCCTATTCATGCCTTGGATTAATATTTCCTGGTTTCCTGAATTATATTAGAGAAGTGTGGACTTTGTTTTTATGGACTTTGCTGAATTTTACCTTGGACTATTTTTGCTCCTGCTTATCTTCTTACCTAATTGGATTTACCTATTTCTTTAAAGTGCTTTTTACTTGTTGGTTTTTAACTATCTTCAATAAAAGGATTGTTTTCCAATCAACTGTGTGGTGTTTACAGTCAGAGGGCTTTTCCTGTACTGGAGTGCAACAGGGACTCCCTCAACTGTATTTGAGGTGGGAGGGAGTCCCGACTGTCCAGTTACGCTGAACATGATTCACAGCCACTAGGCAACTACCCTACCTGTTGTCCCTTCCACATGTTCCGACTGTCGCCAGAGTGCGAACGAGTAAACTAAATGAGGTGAAGGTACAATGACAAGTAGCCTCATCAGAGGGGGTGGTTTTAGCATCCTTGGATGCCTTCACCCTGTCTGGAGGATGAAGGCCAACGCCGGACATCACACGACATCGTGTGATTTCTGGCACAGGCCATGCCCCAACCAGGGTGAAAACGTCACAGGTTACTTATCCAGCAACACAGGAGACTTCCCGTGCTGTGCTGGTTCCAATGCCAGCACTGGGCCTCCCAACAATAACAATGTAGGGAAAGTGTTGCTGAGAGGGAGCTGCGTGCAGGGAGACAGATTTGCCCTGCTGCACCCTCTTTCCTCCCCAGAAACTTGGCGAAACGGCACACTTCGCCAGGGCTTTATGATGTCCTATGAATGACAGGAAGATAGCTGTGATTGGTTCCCATTGGGAATCAGCCCAACTGTCTTGACAGCCCAAAAGTCGTGTGAAATACCAAATCCTGGGTCAGGATTCTGGCTTTCCCCCAACTCAGCTTTACCCAGGGCAAGGCTGCATTAAGCTGGATCAGACCTGTGTTAAGCCAGATCAATGCCATGTGGTGTTTAGCTGCTGTGGGGCTGATGCAACTGAAGGCTGTCATGTCAGTGTAAATGAGCCCCTGAATCTCAGAGGTCCCAGAGGTTTGGGTGTCCTTCCTGTATCACCATACCAACATCAAAGCTCAAAGTGCAATGGAAACTGGATCAAAATATTGAAGCTAATTTCATTCTTTTTACCCTGTGTATCAGCTTTTATATTCTTTACTTTAGTTTGAATGTATTGATAATTGTGTTTATGAGTACACATTTATAATTCCCTTAAATATAATTATTAGGAATTGGATAAACTTTTGGCACGCCACCAGATAACATCAAGCAATCTTTTCAAAAGTTTTGGGTCTACTCCCAAAAGGCACAATGCTCCATATAAAATCAGAAGTCAAGAATAAATCCAATTCATAAAAAGTCTTATCTAAAAAAAGCCAATGAATGAAAGCTAATATTAGAATATCATGACTTCTTTCTTAAAAAGAAGAACATTTCCTTAAATACATGCATGATAATCCCATTGACAAACACCTTGCACTCCAGATGACGTTCAGCAGAACATTTTTAGTAGAGATGTTATCACATTTACATAGAGGTTATGAATCACACGGATAATCTATTTGATACAAAGAAAAAACACTATCTTAAAATAAACTTTTTAGATTAAACCTGTATGAATATCAGGCTCAATATAATAATTTTACCAAAATAATCCAGCTCAGGAGATGGAACATTTGTTCAAACTCCAAAATGATGATTCAGACCACTAACCCCTATAGTACTTCATATAGTAATCACCCCATAGCTAAGTACTGATACTTCTTGCTCCACAAAATTCGTATTTAATCTCAAGAGACTAAAATACACTAGGACTTCTGGAAACATTTTATTAAGCAAGCCAATTGCCCCAATGAAAATCCCAAACACTACAATCCTGAATACATAGAGAGGAAGGTCAGGATTCAACTGTGTTGTCTCACTTACAGAAACAGTTCTGTCCGCTGAACCAGAGAAAGGGGCAATTCCTTTCCACCTTTTATCCGTCTTATGTGAGTGCCTTCAAGTGAACCTATGGATCATCCCATGAATTTATTAAAAGCTCATTTGCACACACACATACACACACACAACCTCTTTGCTAATTGTATTACCCAGTCACTGATAGCATAATGCTTGCTTCCATTCATTATGAAAGGTCATAACACTCTTGACCCATAGAGTGAGTTTTCTCAAATGGTGTCTTTAATATTTGGACATAGAGAAATCACTTGAAATTTTCCACTATTTATTTATTTATTTGTTTATTTAATTATTTATTTGTGTCACTTTTATCCCGCCCATTTCAGCCTGAAGGCAACTCAGGGCGGCATACAAATCGGCAACAATTAGATGCTATATAAAAATATATACATTGGTTAAAAGCAAATAAATCACATCATACTATATGTAAAAACAATAAAAGAAATAAAAACAATAACAAATTATAAAACAATGTCTTCCCGTTCAATTCCTCATCCGTTAACATTGTCTTAGCCATCCCTTGTTCATATTCCAATTTGAATTTATCTGGTCACGCTGAAGTTCCAAACGCTTGCTGAAAGAACCAAGTTTTCTCTTTTCCGAAAGGTCAGGAGGGAGGGGGGCAATCTAATATCTCTAGGCAGGGAGTTCCACAGCCGAGGGGCCACCACAAAGAAGGCTCTGTCTCTTGTCCCCGCTAGGATTTCAACAGTTTCTATCCCTACCATCAAGCTGAACCTGGACCAATGCACATATCAAATTCACTCGCTTCATACCATTGTGTAATTGTGTAAGGGACGTTTAAGTACCACACTCTATTGCTATAAATACTTACAAATTTTCAGTTCCCACCCAAAACACACCATCAAATAACACATTGTTTACAGCCAACCCCTCAATACATCTGCATCTGCTCAGCTCCACAAGACAGAGAATCAAAACTCTTGGGTTTCCTCAAGCATTTCTCAAACTAAAATATCTCCCCTAAAGAGGCAAAGGAACAAATCAACAGACAAGATTTATTACCAAGAACAACTTACTACAGAAGAGACTAATAACACAAAATGATGTATTACCCCTAGTGGTCCTCTACAATCCCGAGCTGAGATTATTCAAACACATAATCAACAAACAACAATCAATCTTGTAGAACAATACAGGCAATAATATCACCTGCAATATGAATTCACTTGCTCTTCCTACAATATGATACATATTGGAGGATCCTATGCCATCACTGCCCATCAACACTCAACATTGGACAAAAAGGATAGTTTCTACGTAAGAAGATAAAAGGACACAATTGGGACATTAGAAATAGCAATACTTGAAAACCAGTTACAGAACATTTCAACTTCTGAGACATACATTACAGTCTCTGAACAAGGCATTACAGGAAGACTAGATAAGAGAATCAGCTCAATTGAATTATATTTACACATTCCAATCCATTAGCATAGATATGAACAAAGAAAATGACTTCATGGCTTACTTACTTAGGTTCTCCCTCGTTGTCCAAGTATGATGGTTTTCCAAGTGTAGTGTCTTGGCGGTGGATATGTAGGTGATTGTGGAACCCTATTCTTGACCTACATGTTCTTTCACTGTGAGAACATTGGTTACCAGGTGGAAAGTGGTCCCCGTCAGGGTTGGCTTGACACACCTTCCTCTTGGTACGTTTCTCCCTTTTGCCCTCCATTTAAGCTTCTTCAAATTCCACAGCACTGCTGGTCACAGTTGACCTCCAATTAGAGTGCTCAAGGGCCAGGGCTTCACAGTTTCGGGAGTATAGTAACTGCTTTGGGAGACTGTGATTGGGCATTCAGACAACATGGCCAATCTAGTGGAGTTGATGATGTAGGAGCATCACTTCAATGCTGGTGGTCTTTGCTTCTTCCTGCATGCTGACATTTGTCCACCTGTCTTCCCAAGAGATTTGCAGGATTTTTCGGAGGCAACGCTGATGGAATCATTCCATAAGTTGAGTGTGACGTCTGTAGACAGTCCACATTTCACAGGCGTATAGCAGGGTTGGGAGGACAATCAATCGCATTATAAACAAGCGCCTTTCTCTCTCTACAGATGTCCAGGTCCTCAAATACTCTCTGCTTCATTTGGAAAAACTCGCAGAGCTCAGATGGTGTTGTATTTCAGTGCCACTGTTTATTTTTGTGGAGGGGTAGAGGAAATGGTCAATGTTTTCTAATGTTACACTGTTAAGCTGTATTTCTGGCATTGCAGAGGGATTGGCTGGTGACTGCTGGAAGAACACTTTGGTTTTCTCCAAGTTCAATGAGAGGCCAAACTTCTTGTATGCTTCTGCAAAGGTGTTTAGAATGGCTTGTAGGTCTTCTTCTGAATGCGTACGGACTATCTTATCATCAACATATCGGAGTTCTATAACAGATGTTGTTGTGACCTTCGTTTAAGCTTTCTGTCTGCTGACGTTAAATAGCTTGTCATCTGTCTGACAGATGATTTCCAATCTGGTGGAAAGCTTCCCATCAACAAGATGTAATATCATAGCAATGAAGATGGAAAATAAGGTTGAGGCTATAACACATCCCTGTTTGACACCTGATTCCACCTTAAATGAGTCACTTTGAGAGCCATTGTTGTCCAAGACTGTTGCCACCAAGTCATCATGGAGGAGCCAGAGGATGATAATAAATTTGTCAGGGCTCTGACTCCATGGCACCCTACATATATTAACATAGCCCTCACTACTACAGAGATAATAAAAGGAATTTTCCCAGGGACAGTTTTAGACCCAAGGAAACTGACTTTTAGTAAGCGGATTTATTGGTTTTGCACATCAACACTAACTGACCACTTCATGTCCTTTGAAAAATTAGGACAAGGTTCATGCTTTGCATCTTTCTGGAGCCTATTACATTTTGCAAAAATAACAACCCAGAGATTCCACCCAAACATAAGGAAGCACTTCTTTTTTAAAAGAGCTGTTCCCAAGTGGAACAAACTGTCTTTGAAGATAGTGGGTTCTCTATCTTTAGAATTCTTTAAACAGAAGTTAGATGGGTATCTTTCAGGAGTGCTTTAGCTTTATATTCCTGCATGCCCGGGGATTGAACTAGCTGCCCTTTCCAACTATGATTCTAAGAAAGCATTTTCCACAACCTTGAGGCAAGTTATTATTTTTAAAATGTTACAACAATTTGCAACCGCTCTCCCTTTCTTTCCATCCTCCTCCCTCTGCTATACCAGCTAATTCAAATGTTTACACTGACATCTTTAGAGGAGGAGGGCATGCAAAAATAGCATCCTCTCTCTTTCTCTCTGCAAATATGTGTATGGAGGATATGTCATAGTGCCAATTTGTTCCTAACACTCAACATATTTTCATTAGAAAACTATAAAATGGTTAGATTGCCCAGTTCTTCTCAGTCATATGTCAAGATAGAGAAAGGTACTTGACAAAACCATTGGACCGGAGCTTGCAGCTACTTTGAACCTTTGAAAATAAGGCCAGAACATTTCTATCCCTTTGAGAAGAATCCTAAGTAAGTGTTCTTACATTTATAGTGTCCTTGGCTTTATCAAGCTATTTTTGTTTTGCAGTGATGAACTGAAAAAGCTTCTTTCATCTTCAATCAGGGCATTTCAAACTCTATTTATTTCAAACTTTATTTATTTCCTGCATTTGTATACCACCTTTCTCAGCCAAAGGCAACTCAAGGAGGTTCACAGTCGGCAGCGATTCGATGCCATAACAATCTCAGGTACAGTTAAAAACAATTATAAAACACTTATAAAAACCATTCAGCATTAAAATATAATATAAAAACAATAATCTCTATAAAAACAAATCTTCAATGTCTCCTTACTAAAATTATGGTCCAATTGCATCGTCAGGCATTCCATGATTGATTTTCGTCTAATTATGCTCCAGTAGTAAAAGCTTGCTTGAAAAGCCAGGTCTTAACCATCTTGCGTAATGTTAGAAGGGTGGGAGCTGATCTTATATCCCTGGGAAGGGCGTTCCATAGTCGAGGGGCCACCACTGAGAAGGCCCTGTCTCTCGTCCCTGCCAGACGTATCTGTGAGAAAGGCAGGATCAAGATCAGGGCCTCCCGAGATGATCTTAAAGTTCTAGATGGTTCATAAGGACAGACACGTTCGGATAGATAAGCTGGACCAGAACCGTTTAGGGCTTTATAGGCTAAAGCCAGCATTTTGAATTGTGCCCAGTAGCAGACTGGCAGCCAGTGGAGCTGGCGCAACAGAGGAATTGTGTCCTCCTTGTGTGCTGCTCCCGTTAGCAACATGGCTGTGGCTCGTTGGACCATCTGGAGCTTCTGGACCGTCTGCAAAGGTAACCCCATGTAAAGAGCGTTGCAGTAGTCTACACGGGATGAAACCAGAGATTGGACTACCGTGGCCAAGTCAGACTTCCCAAGGTACGGGTGCAGCTGGCGCACAAGTTTTAATTGTGCAAATGCTCTCCCAGTCACCACTGAAACCTGGGGCTCTAGGCTCAGAGATGAGTCCAGGATCACACCCAAGCTGCAAACCTGCGTCTTCAGGGGGAGTGTAATCCCGTCCAACACATGCTGTAACCCTATGCCTTCGGCCTTACGACTGACCAGGAGTACCTCTGTCTTATCTGGATTCAATTTCAATTTATTAGCCCTCATCCAGACCGTCACAGCGGCCAAGCACTGGTTCAGGACCTGAACAGCCTCCTCAGTAGCAGGTGGGAAGGAGTGACAGAGGTGGACATCATCTGTTTACAGATCACACCGTACCCCGAAACTCCAGATGATCTCCCCCAGCGGCTTCATGTAGGTGGTAACCAACATGGGAGACAATATAGAACCCCGAGGAACCCGACAAGACAATGGTTGTGGGGTTGAACAGGTGTCTCCCAGTAACACCTTCCGAGAGCGACCCTCTAGGAAGGACTGGAGCCTAAAAGAATGGAGCCCCCGATGGCACAATGAGTTAAACCCTTGTGTTGGTAGGACTGAAGGTCAGAGGTCCAAATCCATGGAGAATGTGGATGAGCTCCCTATGTCAGCTCCAGCTTCCCATGTGGGGACATGAAAGAAGACTCTCACAAGGATGGTAAAACATCAAAACATCCTGGCGTCCACTGGGTAACATCCTTGCAGACAGCCAATTCTCTCACACCAGAAGTGACTTGTGGTTTCTCAGGTTACTCCTGACATGAACAAAAATTCCCTAAAATGCTTGGATCTAGTTTACCTTATGCATTGCCTCTTCCTGTATAAACTGACCTAGGCTTTGAGAATGTATTCGGAGGCCTTTCTCTGCCTTTGCCAAACGTGTTGCGGCCCAAAGAAAGATCTCTTTCAGCGATGGCTCCTTGCTTGTACCATCTTCCAAGAGAAGAGCACTTGGTACCTAGCAGCAGATGAAAAGTCTCCCAGGCTTTATGATAGTTGGCTGGTAATTTTTATACGCAAAACACTTTCAAAGCACTTAACTCACTGACTCATTTAATATATGAAAATCAAGCTGCTTTGAGCATTATTTTTCACATCCCAGTGCTGAGTCTTTTAGCCTGTCCCCTTTTTGAAGATAGCCTTTTTATTAATATGAGTTAAAAAAATTTAAATCCCTAAACATATGTGCTTTGTCACATGTTTAAATTATCTGATCTGAAGACCTAGCATTTTCATCCTTGGTGTGATAGAAACTGGGGCCATATTGGTTCCTATTGTTTCTTATTTTACCTAGAAACTCTCCAGGGACCAGCAGTATCTGCAACCACTTACATGGCTAAAAACAAAGCTGTTTTCCATTAGCTAGCCAGTTCCATCGTGCAAAGAAAACTCTAGCTGCTATGTGGTGATCTAGTGCAAGGACAATGAATTATATACAACAGAATGAAAAGTGAATAACAAGAATGTCTACTTCTGTTGCAATTCAGAAGAAAAAGGCCAGAGAGAGATCAATAGCACATAAACATCTTCTCCTTTGAAATACACACTGGACTGAACAACACTCTCTCTGGTCTTGGATGAACAACAGCTTGATAACCTGAGTCATACAAAGCTGACATATTCCTTGACTAAAGTGGTTTTGTAGTTGGCTACAGCAGGTGTGGGCAACATAAAGCATATACCCTGCATGCACACTGAGTAATTTTATGTAAGTCTTTGAATCCTTTGTGGAATCTAGAAAGGACATGTTTTTACCACCTCTTAAAACTGTTCTAGTCATTGCAGCTCAAGCGATGTGCTTTAGAAGTACTGGAAATTTAAGATTTTCTTACTCAATTTGAAGTGCATTTACCATCTGTCTCCTGCTTATCTTTCATCTCAGAATTCCTTTAGCCTTCCCCCTTGTTCTTTGTCTTCCTATCAAATTCTATGCCTCCTCTCATAGTTTTACTTTTAATTTATATTTGCTATTTATGTAAACTGGATTATAATCCAAAAGGGTAAAGATGTGTTTTGCGTAATGTCAAGAATTGAGGTTCTTCTAATACAGTATTAATGCTGGTTAAATCTTAGCAGACACTGGGCACTGTAAGCTATGACTATCTGAACAAAATGAATCTTAGATTGACATAGAAATTCAGTTCTTAGACTGTTAGGCAAAATAAGAAAATTAAATATTCCTCCCGTTTTCTGATTTAACTTAGCTCCTGTGATTACCACAATTTAGAAATGCCTCAGACTGAGCACTGCCATGGAAAATTAAGTATGCACATAAACAGCGAAATGAAATTGCTGGGCCATTAAGGTGAAACCACCAAATGTATTTCTAAGGAGGCTTCCAGAGAACCCTGGAACGGTTTCTAGGAAACTTTTATAAATAGACCAATTTGGTAGTAGGTTGTTTGAGAGTTCACTGCAAATACACAAAGAACTTTTCTTAATGATGGCCTCCCTATTGTCTTGAAAGCCCTACATCTATAAAATGTTGACCTTTTAAGATGTACATTTAGAAGAAGAAGAAGAAGAACTTTATTTTTCTACCCCGCCTCCATCTCCCCGAAGGGACGCGGGGCGGCTTACATGGGGCCCAAGCCCAGGCAGAATACAATTAAAATAAACCAATAACAATTAAAACAGCATAAAACAGCATAAAACAACATAACAAAAATAGCTAGCAACAACAATAACAGCAGACTAATTTTGGAGGGGGGGGGGGGAGGATGAAGAAGAAATAGCTCAACTCTTTTTGATATTGTCCAATGCATGGAGTCAGAAGCACGCCCACTTTCCTTCTTACAGGCTTGGTGCAAATTCTTAAAATGCATAGAAAATTGGCCAATCTGAGAAAAAAAAACCTGAAGCAAATACCATTGCTTTGACTATGTGGATCTTTGTTGCCAGTGTCCAAAGCTTTAATACGCACACACAAGCACGTGTGTGCGTGTGTGTGTGTGTGTATGGCCCAGTCTGGTGATCTGGAAATAAAGTAATTAGAAAGTAAAGTAATTAGAAAGACATATAATTGCCCTTCTGTAGGGGTCCATTTCAAATCTATGATACTATATCTGTGTGTGTGTGTGAATCATATATATCTATCTATATCTATGGCTGGATGGCTCTTTGTTGGGAAGGCTTTGATTATGTTTTCTTGCTCTTGTGAAGGGAGTTGGACTGGATAGCCTTAAGTATTTTCTGTTGGTCATGGGGGTTCAGTGTAGGAACTTTGCCCCAATGCTGTCGTTGGTGGGGTTCAGAATGGTCTTTGATTGTAGGTGAACTATTAATCCCAGTAACTACAACTCCCAAATGTCAAGGTCTATTTCCCCCAAACTCCATCCGTGTTCATATTTGGGCAAATGGAATATCCGTGCCAAGTTTGGTCCAGATCCATCATTGTTTGAGTCCACAGTGCTCTCTGGATGTAGGTGAACTACAACTCCCAAACTCAAGGCCAATGCTCACCAAACCCTTCTTGTGCTTTCTGTTGGTCATGGGAGTCTTGGTATGCCACGTTTGGTTCAATTCCATCATTGTTGGAGTTCAGAATGTGTAGGTTAAATATAGATCCCTGGAACTATAACTCCCAAATGACAAAATCACCTTATTTTGAGTGATAGTCACTCCTTGGGTTAGTAGGTGTCTTGTGGCCAAATTTGGTGGCAATTCATCCAGTGGTTTTTGAGTTACGTTAATCCCATATATATGGAGTTACACTTAAAATGTACCTGTTCCAACTTGTATATAAATTCAACTTAAGAACAACCCTAAAGAAACTATCTTGTTTATAACTTGGGGGCTTCCTGTAATTGATCTTATCAAGACAATGATACATGAAATGCATATATCTGAATATGTCATCAAAGCACAGCTAAGATTTTTTTTTTGTGCTAAATGTAGGAAGACAAAACTCAGAAACAAGATTGGACTCCAAGTCTTGCTGAAGACATCCAATCTTGTTTGACTTCATGCTGACCAGTAAGAGACATTTGGGATATAGAGGTCTCACTTCTCTCAAGATCTCTTTTCACACTGAATCCACACAGTTGGCAAATGACAGAGATGAAGGACTAAATTATCATTCCCCCACCAACTTTGGAAAAGCTTCCTGAATTGTGAACTCTCTACCTCTGGTCTCTCTCCTCTGCTGCCCCTACGGTCATCTCCTTCTCCTTTCGTCCTCAATGCTGCCGCCGCCACTCTCTGTCATATGACAAATTGAAAGTCAGACATATCCCAAGGCCCACACGCTGTTCTTTTTATATTCCCAATTCTGAGTATTTTGTCACATTGCAAAGGTTTCTAAATGCCATGAGATGTGATGCTAAGCAACAACCTGTGAACGCACATATCAGAAAAATGTACAGCTGTGTTGCTGTAGCGAGTTATGCAAGTGAATTACAAATTGTGTACCACTCTGCAGTTCTAAAAATTCTCTTAGAAAAAGACTTGGTTGGGACTAAAACAAACTACTGTCATTTAGAGAATTGGCAAGATGCTCATGTGCAATTGAAATAGGTTCAGAATGCAATAGTCTCATAAATATAAGCCAGAGAACTTATGTTAAAATTAATCATAGAGGACTTCAATGGCTATCAATTTGCTTGTAAGTTCAATTCAAATTTCAATTTAAATCAAATTTAATTTATTGGCCTCGGATGATAATAATAATAATAATAATAATAATAATAATAATAATTATTATTATTATTATTATTATTATTATTATTATAACACAGCCAGCAGACGGATCTTGCTTGCTGTGAACTCATCTTGTTGTGTTTCTAATAATAATAATAATAATAATAATAATAATAATAATAATAATAATGTTGAAAAAATCAGCAGATGACCCAAAATGCAGACTGCAAGGAAGCTGATGAAACCATGGATCATATCCTCAGCTGTTGCAAGAAAATAGCACAGACGGACTACAAACAAAGACACAACTCTGTGGCCCAGATGATTCACTGGAACTTATGTCACAAGTACCAGCGGCTAGTAAATAATTGGTGGGATCATAAACCCGCAAAGGTTGTGGAAAATGAACATGCAAAAATACTGTGGGACTTTTGAATCCAGACTGACAAAGTCACAATAGACCAGACATCACGATTGTGGAAAAGAAAAAAGTCTGGATTATTGATGTCGCCATACCAGGTGACAGTCGCATTGAGGAAAAACAACAGGAAAAACTCAGCCGCTATCAAGACCTCAAAATTGAACTGCAAAGGCTCTGGCATAAACCAGTACAGGTGGTCCCAGTGGTCATTGGCGCACTGGGTGCTGTGCCAAAAGATCTCAGCCAGCATTTGGAAACAATAAACATCGACAAAATCACGATCTGTCAACTGCAAAAGGCCACCTTACTTGGATCTGCGCACATCATTTGAAAATACATCACACAGTCCTAGACGCTTGGGAAGTGTTCGACTTGTGATTTTGTGATACGAAATCCAGCATATAGATTCGTTTGCTGTGACATACTGTGCTTTTGTGTCAATAATAATAAATTTTTATTCCGTCCTATCTCCCCAGGGGGACTCAGGGCAGTTTACAACCCTATATGGTTCCCTTTCCCATTTTCCATGGTTTCTTTAGTCTCTCTTCCATGCATTGCATCCTGCTATGCTCCCTCATTCTCATAAACCTGAACAATAGCTGTTTAGACTTAGGACTTTTTATGTAGAGCCATTTCAAGTTATACGTTAGAAACTACTCAGACATATAAAATGCTTAGTAAATATCTTATTGCCAAATGATGATGTGTTCTTAGATTTTTGTTGTACTTGTCCCAGTTAGATGTAATGTTCTCAATGATTTGTTGGTCAAGAAAAAGATGAGCCTATCAAGGAGTTTTCTGTGCCTGAGAGGGAGGCCCTTTCACACACCTGAATAAAATCCCACATTTTCTGCTTTGAAATGGAATATATGGCAGTGTGGACTTGGATAACCTAGTTCAAAGTAGACATTGTGGGATTTTCCGCCTTGATTTTCTGGGGGTACTTCCAGACAGCACCAAATTGCGGGGTTTAGTCAGAGGCAAAAAAACAAAACAAAACAAGAAATTCAACTTTAAAAAACAACAACTTAAGATGCGAATATGTGAATCATTGTATAAATTCCATTCTTGGGTTATAGAGGCTGCATGGCCATTTATGCAGACAGGTTTGGCCATGTACTTGTTCCTGGGAACTACAGGGTGCTGTTCTTGGGTTATACATGTCGTTCCACATTATTTTTATTATAAAAACATGGGGAAAGTTGATTACATAGCAAAATCTTTGTGTGTCACAAACTTCATTAAACATGTGAGGATGAAGTTTCTCTTGCCAGGATAAAGTTTTCACTCTCTAGTCAACTGTTGCCATGTTTTTAGGATACAAGCAATCAGGAACTGACATGTATAACCCAGGAACAAAGCAACATTTAAAAACCTGCATTTTCTAAATGTAGGGACATACAGAAATTCAAATACCCACATTTTCTGGTCAGAACTGGGATATTCCCGCACCTGAAAATCTCACATTTTTTGGGCTTTGTAGCAATTGCTCCCGCATTTTCGGAGGACGTTGTTTGGCCATCTTTCTTTTTGAAGCAGAAGCTCCTGGGATAAAGGGACTGTCTGGATGGACCCTGAGTTATATGGCTGTGTGAAAGGGCCCTGAGTGACTTACAGAGCTTATATGGGATGGCACCAGATTTTGGGAAGACTGTTCCCATTGTATCTGTATTTATATTTGGTTCAGAAATAGGACAAGTAGATGGTGTTGTGTGTCTTCAAGTTGTTTCTGACATATAGCAACCTTAAAGTGAACCTGTCATGGGATATTCTTGGAAAGATTTTTTTCCCAATCGGGTTTGTTATTGCTTTTCTTTGAGGCACTGTGACTTGTCCACAGTCACCCAGTGGGTTTTCGTGGTCAAATGTTGGTCTCCTGGACCTCTAGTCTAATGCTAAAACCACCATATCATACTGTCTGTCCTATATTTTTAGATGCCCAGTTTAAAACCAGGATTTTTCAAATACAGCATTCCCTCACTACTTCGCAGTTCGGTTTTAGCGGACTTGCTGTTTTGCGGATTTTTGAAAATATTAATTAAAAAATTAAATATAAAATATTTACAGCCAATGGAGGCCAGGGACCTTGGAAGTGTGGCGGCCTGAGGTGCAGTGGAGGAGGTCTGCCTTCCTGGCCTCCACAGACCCTGGAAGTGCAGCAGTCTGAGGTTCGGTGGGGAAGACCTGCCTCCCTGGGCTGCTACTGCCTTCATGGCTCCTGAAGCTCTGCAGGGGTCTGCGGAGCCCAGGGAGGCGCCCTTGGGATGGGCCAGGAGGCAAGTAAGGAAGCGTGGGCAAGAAAATAATATATAAAATAATGTATAAATATTAAAATCAATATGGCATCCCTACTTCGCGGATTTTCACTTATTGTGGATGATCCTGGAACGGAACCCCTGCAATAAGTGTGGGAACACTATATACCAGATCTGAATCTAGACATTCAAACTAAGTTCTGAGTTTCAGATCTGAGAGTATTTACTGAAGATGTAGAAGTGCAGATACTTGCCCAGGTACCCTTTTGAAAAGAAGTTTTATTATTAATGGCTGGCTATAGGGATATTAGTAGACCTGGGGGCATTTGCAAGTCTAAATTTAAACATCTGTTATTACTGTACCAAAGAAACCAAGGTTCTCTTAGTAACCATTAAAAACAGAACTCAGCTGGCCATATAAACTATGGCATTCTTGGGGCTTTATTTACTACCAAATAAATTCCATATAATCTCTTGGACGGAGAAAAAAGTACCAACGGAACTTTTTAAATCCGCTATCTTTTACTGATGGAATGTGTCCCATCAGATTCTCATAGCAGTCTGTCCCCCAAACAAAGATTTATATAATTTTTTGAAAATTCAAGCATTGCTCCACTGCCCTCTGCTGTACATTTCTTAAACTGTAGTTGGTTTTTAGGTACTGGTAGTTCTTCCAGCTACTTTTGTAGGACCTATGTGTGCGCGCGCGTGCCTGTAGATTTATGGTGCTATGGTAATCTCATTAATTTCATAGGATTTTCATAGATCAGGAATACACAGATGTAGTTTTTCTCATTCCTTTCTCTGAAATATATCCTATAGCACCTAGTATTCATTTGCAACCTCTATCCAAGTACTAACCAGAGCTGACACTGTCTAGTTTCCAAGATCAGACAGGATTTAAGGCCTTTCGTAGTAAGGGATTTGCACTGTGTACAGTTGCCAAAATGAAAACTGGAGACAGTTTCTGTATCTTTGCTAGTTGTTTAGAAGAAGGAATTCCAGCAAGTGTTGCTTGTTGTCTGGATTAACCCATGAAGGATGCCTTGTTAGCTCCATTTTAAACTGGATCTACACTGCCCTATATCCCAGGATATGATCCCATATTATCTGCTTTGAAGTGGATTATATGAGGCCCCTTCTACAATGCCATATAATCCAGATTACCAAATCTGATAATCCACATTATCTGCTTTGAATTGGATTGTGAGTCTACACCGCCAGATAATCCAGTTCAAAGCAGATAATCTGGATTTTATATAGCAGTGTAGATGGAACCTGAGTCTACACTGACAGATAATCTGGGATAAGAAGGTAATCTGGGATCAGATCCCAAGATATAGGGCAAAGTAGATTCAGTCTTGGAAGGCAGCCATGATACTAACAGGAGCGGGACGCAGGGAGCATACAACCCCCCTGCTGTACCAGCTCCACTGGCTGCCGATCTGCTACCGGGCTCAATTCAAGGTGCTGGCATTGGCCTATAAAGCCCTAAACGGTTCCGGCCCAAGATACCTAACTGACCGCCTCTCGGCCTATGAGCCCACGAGGACTTTGAGATCTTCTGGGGAGGCCCTGCTCTCGATCCCGCCTGCGTCACAGGCACGGCTGGCGGGGACGAGAGATAGGGCCTTCTCGGTGGTGGCTCCTCGGCTGTGGAACACCCTTCCCGTGGACATCAGGCTAGCCCCCTCCCTGTTGATATTCCGCAGGAAGTTAAAGACCTGGCTGTTTAAGAAGGCATTTGAACAAGAAGTGCAATGATTGGTAATTTGACCATAGGAATGGAACAACGGAAATGATACCGGATTGTGGGTTTGACGATGAGACGACACGGAATGGCTTTTGTAGTAATTGTTGATGTTTTTGATTAGGATGTTTTTGATAATGATGAATTGTGGATTATTCTTACACTATGTCTTGTATTTTGCACCTGTTTTTCTATGTTGTACACCGCAATGAGTCGCCCCTGGGCTGAGAATTGCGGTATATAAGCGAAGTAAATAAATAAATAAATAAATAAGGCCAATGCTATTATTGGTCTGAAGCTTTAACTCCTCAACCCATTTGGCTTTGATTAGTCCAAAGCACTTGGTTTGAGCATCATCACTTATGTTGGGAAGAAAACCATAAAAAGGCACCCTGTTAATGATCCAAATTAAGCACAACCCTGCATATGTTTCATTGATCCATCTCAGATTCAAATAGAGTGAAGCTGAGCAAACTTTAATTTCAATTTAAGAATGAAAATCTGCAATCCAATAAAAGGGGGGGGGGTGTCAGATAGATACTTAACTGTAACAATATCTTTCATTTTACCCCACTATTCTATTGTGCAAAACTGAAGTTAAATTGTAATTTAGCTTCTGGGGAGAATAAAACACATCCCTCCAACAAAGGTTGGCTCTCCTAATGAAGAGATAAAGTTTTTCCAAAGAATATCTGTGGTTGCTTCTACACTGCCATATAAAATCCTGATTATCTGCTTTGAACTGGATTATATGGCAGTGTAGACTCCTATAATCCAGTTCAAAGCAGACAATGTGAATTATCTACTTCGATAATCTAGATTATATGGCAGTGTAGAAGGGGCTTCAGAAGCATATTTAGCAACCCAAGTCATCTCCTGCTCCACACCCCCAGCACGCCATACATGTTGTTTTCATCTCTTCATGGCAATGTGGTGGCATACTGATTTTTTTTTACATGTGATGATGTGCTTTGAACTGGAGTATAGGAGTCTACACTGCCATATAATCCAGTTCAAAGCAGATAATCTAGATTTTATATGGCAGTGTAGAAAGGGCCGCAATTATAACTACACAATTCCAGTAACATCCTGTGAATCTTCAAAAGTTCTGAACTGATTTTTCCTTAATAAGAACAGCACCCTCTACTGTTTCAAGTAGTTTTGGCAAGCAATGAGAAAACCTAAAAATCACATTGATAGAGGATGGATAAATTAAAGGAATATAAAAATGTTGTGCTAAATATATTTCTTTCCAATAAGCTAGATAACATGAAGCATTTTATGTTCCTTTAACTAACTCAGACAATTAGTATAATATTACAATCCCAATATTCCTGCTAAAATCCTTTAAAATATTTACTACTTGGAAAGCAGCAAAATATTTGTCATTTACTGTCTGGAAAAGAGAAGAGAAGCTCTTTCAGCACAAGCTTTTTACAAGAAACAAAGGGAAAGTGGGTACTCTATCAACGTGTTGTTGTTTGATAAGGAACAATGAAGAATTTGGTGCTTGAAGGTCATCGTTTTCAAAGTAAATAAAGGTTTTGAATCAAGTAAGACTGAATTTGAAAAGAAACTACAGACAATAAACATTGTTGAAGTGGGAGCTGCAGGAAGAACAATCTAAAGACTACATGGTAAAATGGGTCCAAAACTTTGATTGTAATATACAGTTGGAACAATGGGAAAATGTGGATTAAGGGACTGCAATTTGCTTTGTGTTATGGCCTTAAGAAACCCTTAAAAATGAACTGGTTTATATGGCAGTATAAACTCCTATAATCCAGTTCAAAACTCATGATCACACGTAACAAAAATCAGTATGCCACCATATTGCCATGAAGAGTTGAAAACAACATGATGACCTCTGATAGATTGGCTAAAATGCACAACGGGGTAATCAATGTGTGGTGGACATGTAAGCAACAGGAAGGACTTTTTATGTGGTAAGCTTGTGAAAATGCAGTGTTTTTTGGAAGTAAATACATAATTTGAAAAAGAAAATTCTTAAGATACATCTTTAAAGTGAAATCAGAATTGCTGATACTGGAGTTGATAGATGGTGAATTAGAAAAAAAGTACGGAAGACTGTTGCAATAGATGGTCACAGTGGCAAGACTATTGTCTATGCAAAACTGGTAGAATACAGTAATATTTAGGCTTGTGCAATCCAAGTAAACTGCGATCCGTTTCAGTGTCCCGGATTTTGGTGGGGGTCCCGATCCGTTTTTGGGAGCCTCCCAAATTTGAGAGGACAGAAATCCATTTTCGATCTGGGAAGCTGAAAGATTTGTTTTCTATCCAGCCCATTATTGGGTGGGTGGGGGGTGGGGTTGAATTCCCAGGCTTCCCTTTCCATCATTTTAGGCATTGTTTGTCCTTATATCCTTCATTAAGACCTGGATTAAAAGCATCAAAGTTAAGATACCACTCTTTCTGAGATCCTTTCCCTTCTGTCTGTAGAGGACCAAGTTTTATGCTTAGTTAAAGCTGTTTCTATGCTAGAGGAGACAGGCCCTGCAGGAGAAAGAGCAGATTGACCTGGGGCTATCCTACTTTGGGCTTCCTTAAAAGACTTCTCTCTTTTTCCTTGATTTGCAGGCCCTGGAGTAGTGCTCCCCCCTCCATGCTTCAATCTCCTTTCTGCTTTGGGATTAATTATTAGTAGTTAAAGCCGTTTCTACTTTAGAGGAGACAAATGCTGCACGTGTGTGCAGCACTCTCTCCCTGCAGTATACAGCTTTCCAAGGCATTTTAAGGAGGTTTCCCCACTTCTCAGTAAAGGAAGAGCGATGGACATGGAGCTATCCTGCCCTGGGTTTCCTTTAAAAAGTCCGCTCTTTTCTCTTGATTTGCAGGCCTTGGAGTAATGCCTTTCTCCCCTTCATGCTTCAATCTCCTTTCTGCTTCAGGTTTAATGATTAGTAGTTAAAGCCGTTTCTACTCTGGAGGAGACAATTGCTTCAGTACACAGCTTTCCAAGGCATTTTAAGTAGGCTTCCCCTCTTCTCAGGAAAGGAAGAATGATGGACATGGAGCTATCCCACACTGGATTTCCTTTAGATAGTCAGCTATTTTCCCTTGACTTACAGCCTTTCTCCCCTTCATGCTTCAATCTCCTTTTTGCTTCGGGTTAAATGATTAGTAGTTAAAGACATTTCTACTCTAGAGGAGACAAGTGCTGCAGGTGCACGCAGCACTCTCTCCCTGCAGTACGCAGCTTTCCAAGGTATTTTAAGGAAGCTTCCCCACTTCTCAGTCCACTCTTTTCTCTTGACTTACAGGCCCTGGAGTGGTGCCTTTTTCTTCTTGCACTTTTCTTTCTGGTGGCTGCCTCCATCCCGCACTCCACTTGTAAGCAAAGGCAGCCAGTTTTCAACAGCCCCTGTTCTGTTGTGACAAAAAAAATACATGGAGGCTGAGCCCCTGCCATTATGGTCAACCGAACAAGCTGGACCAGCTAGATTAGCCAAAGGGAACCAGCCAAATTGAATTCATGCACAAGCCTAGTAATGTTATCAAAAGAGAACTGCACTGGTGATGGTGCTGCTTTTTTCTTGTTGAATGTGTCTGCTGTTCAGTACACCAAGCCTTATAGGCACCTAAACTCCAACTAATTTTTTCTGTACTTTCTAAAGGCTCCTGAGGACATTTACTGTAAGACGAGCTCTCTCCAGTGTTATTGGTAAAATCTGCAACTATCCAATTCCACTCAATAAATTTGAACCACATGGGCTTTAAAGCAAGACAAATCACTCTTCTAGGCACCACTAGTACCACTAGTTCCCAGAGCATCTAAAGTCTGCATGCTCTAAAATCACTATGAACTCCAGACCTTTTTATAATAGCTAATACAACCCAAAGTTGTAAAGCCAGACAGCCAGCAACTCATTCCCCATCCATTTTCCTTAATTATGCTTAAATAATGCTGCTAATTACTGAGAAATGATTCTTTCCAATATCTTCAACCCAATTCCCCCTTCTTTTTTCTTTTTGGGCTTTTCCTAGCCATGGTCTTTCTTGATACAAACAAGAATCCTCTTCCATGAAATTTCCCCTTGAAAGAACCATAGGAGCATATGACTGGAACATATTAAACCCACAATCTTATGCACATCTATCTGGAAGTTACTTCCATTTAATTGAATGGGTCTTACATCCGAGTAGACAGGAACAAGATCGAGTTGTAAAGCTTTTAAAAACATATTTCAGAATCAAGAGCATAATTTGCAATCCTATTAAACTATTAAACGAAATGCCTAGGGTTGTATTGTATGTCTCGTTCAATGGACCAAATGCAAGTGAACAAAGCCAAAATCTATGTAACAATGAAAATTGGATCTCTAAGCCTTCTCTGTAGGGAAAACCAAAAACAAAGCTCCTCTAAGATAGTATTTTTTATTCCAGACAAAGATATTTAACATTTTAAAATAATAGCTGATTCCTTACATTGCAGTTCTCCCAAGGCAGAGGAAGGAGGTGGGGAGAGAGAAAGGAGTCTGTTATATCATGGTTTGTTTTTTGTGACAAAGAGAATCATCCCATTTGTATTACCATTTCAATATCATTGGGGGCCATCTTGTAATAAAACCTTCGTACTAAATCTCTATGCACCTTATGAATTTCCCTACATCTTTACCTCCCCCCTCCTGCAAGTTCCTTTAATAATAGCGGCAAACAGTTCCAGCTTTCTGCAGCTGCAGAGGTTAGCCTTCCTTAGAGATTTGCAATGGTACAGCTCATGCTTCCAATCAAAATAGCAACGCAGCCATCATGATTTATAGTCTAGAGGGGCTTTGTTAGAGAACAGTAAGCTACAGAACAACTATAGCAAATTTTTAAACTTTATACTTTGCAACAACAACCGTTTCTTGCCCCAAAGCTGAGGGTGAAACGGGAAGGCAAATTTAACACTTCTCTTCCTCTGTTGTTGAGTTTTCGATCCAGTAACCTTCATCCCCTAACCAAGCGAGGATCCTTAAAACAAATGTTTTTGCTATAACCTTTAATACAAGCCACATGTTCTTTTATACCAATGGGAATGCCATCCTTATGTTGCAAAATGAAACAATATTCAAGAGGTCAGCATCAGGTTAAAATCATATCTCAGGTAGAACTGGCAGCATTTTCCTGGTTGAATTAATGGGGATTAACTAATGATGGAGGCAATCAGAGAAACAAATGCGTTATTTGATAGCAGCAAATGAAGTTTCATGGAGAATGTTCTTATAGATGGGAAAATTTGGGCAAGACCGTTGTTGTTGGTTAAAATACGACATTTGTTGCTTATGAAAATGAAAATGGACAATAGAGCAGGATAAAATAGATAGGTTTTTTTATTTTAATGCAAAACATGCATCTATGTGTTTGCATTTCCTTTTGAAATCAATGAGGCGTAAGGCTGTTTAACATGACTGTGAACTCTGCCCAAAACCTCTTCACACTTTTACAGTGGTCCTTTCACATTTGTGGTTTTGATTTTTGCAAATTTGATCAATCATAGGGCTAAGAGACCTAGAAATTCCTAAAGGGGGTTTCCCCCCCCCCCCCCGGTAAAATAGCAATTTCTTTATTGTTTTTTTCACTTTCATTGGAGTCCTGAGCTTCTAAGTCCAGCGAATGTAGAAGAATGAGTGTATACGCTTTTATATAACAAATTTTACACAAGTGGCAGGCAACTGACAAGCCAGAGGTTCAGCATGGCCCTAAGAAGCTTCCCATCTAGATTGCTTATTAATCTTAGGGCTCTTCTACACCAAAACTCGTGATGGATTCCAGAGTAGCCTGAAGCATCCAAATGATGTCTCAGGCTAATCTGGATTAACCCAGAATAGACCTGGATTTCCAGGGTTACTGCAAGTAACTGTGTAGATTGAGTCTCGGGATCGCCTTCCACAATCCTGAAGGTCAGTCCTTACAGCCATCACGATATTTTGGGCTTCAGGAGCTCAAAGAACCAGGATGGCATTGCCATCCTCTCCTCCCAGTCTCTCCCCCCCCCCCAAAGTTATCAATGATGTCTGCATCAGTCTGCAGGCCCCTCAGAGAAATTAACAGATACTGGGGGCTGGCTAAATGCCCTTCTGGGCCCATCTTTAATCAATTAAGTAGAGCATCTAGCCAACCCCCCACCAAAAATTCTGGAATTTTGACCTGTTGTATGGCCTAAATCCCAAGAGGAACTTTAAATCCCGGTTCCTCTCAGGATTTACGCCCATTGCCACCTTCCCATTTAAATAAAAAGCATAGGGAAGGAGCTTTTCCCTTAAGTTCCTTGGTTGATCATTCCCCATTTGGTCTATACATGACAGTTCTGCAATAGACAAAGAATCTGCCTCTTCACACAGGTTGGTGGGTTGAAGAGCCTTTTTGTTGTACTTTCATATAGGTATGAGTTACTAGCAAAATGACATATTTGCAAAATTAACAGATGCCAACCAATTAAGAGAGGTAGCTAGTACCTCAAAAGACAGGATCACAATACAAAAATGACCTTGATATTTTGGAGAGGGAGAACATAATAAGAAAATTAATTTCAGCAGGGATAAATTCAAGGCAGTACACATTTGGGTAGAAAAGAACCAAAATATGCAAAAAGAGGATGAATGACATCTATCTTGAAAGCATTACGTGTGAAAAGGATCTAGTAGTCTGAGTAGACTACAAGCTGGACAAGAATAACAGTGTGATACACTGGCCAAAAACATTAATGTGATTCTAAAAATACAGTAAGACCCCCCCCCCCCAAAAAAAAACAAAAACAAAAAAACAAATCCCTGGTATCCTGGTTGAACCAGATTTCAGTGAAACTGCAGATATGACCAAATGCCATTAAATTCCTTAATTTCCTTTCCCAGCAGATTATAGAATTTCAATAGAGGACGAAGAAAGGCATATCCTCTAGGTATTTGCTATGTGTTCCAGACAATTCTATGGTATTCTTCCCCTGGAAGTTACCTTAGAGTTGTCTTGAGTGACTTCTCAAATTTCTAGAGAGATCACCCCCAGCCCAACATGGGTAAGTGAAACTGAAAATATGTGTTCTGTAGTTCTGTGGCTCTTACTGTACAGCAACCAGAGTGGAAGAAATAGTTGTGCCACTTTATTCTGATCTGGCCAGACCTCGCTTTGAATACTGAGTCTAGTTCTGGGCTCCACAATCCAAGAAAGATATTGATAAGCTGTAATGTGTCCAGAGAAGAGTAGCCAGGATTCTCAAAGGCCTGGAAACCAAACCCTAGGAAGAGCCATGTAGGTGATATGATAGCCATTGTTATGTACCCAAAAAGATAACACGTTGAAGGGTGGAATAGCCTTGTTTGCTCCTTCTTTAGAAACCAGGACACAAACCCATAGATTAGAATTACAAGAAAATAGATTCTAAATATTAGGAAGAATGGCTTTATAGTAGGTGTTCAATAGTGGATTAAACTTCTTCTGGTGGTGGTGGACTTTCCTTCTTCTGAGATTTCTCAACAAATGTTGGATAGTCATCTTTGAGGAGTGCTTTAGTTGTATATTCCTGCATGACAGGGGGCTGGACTACAGTCCTTCTAGCTCCACCCATCTATGATTCTATTTTTTTAGGTGTGAAAATGTAGCAAAATACATTATTCAAAATTGATGTCACTCCAAAAAGAGTTGTAACCCCAATTACTAATATTTTTCCACGTTGATACCATTACAAGAGTCTCAAATACAATAAAAAGCTTGTGGTTTTCTTCTACTGGACAGTTGCGATTATTTTTATATGTCACACTTTCCACTGAATTTTCCCCAACCTTTTTGTTCCAAAGAAAACCCAGATTTCGATCAAGGACTATTTTGTTTCGTTTTGTGTTTAGTCTGCATGCATAAAAAAGTGTGTAGACCACAAGCCTCTTTCAGCTGTACAACAAAAACACATCTGCATTTGCAGAGTTAATCGCCTGCTTATTAATTTTGCTTGGGCTTTTTTTTACCCCCCTCCAAGAGTGTCCTAATGAAAACCATGTTTGTGTGCTCTAAGGCACAGAGGAAATTCATTACTCTGAGGAATAACACACTCCACAAGTGAAATGAAAGTAATCTTATTTATGACAGGAAGAGGCCTTCACAGGCCTGAACTCCAACACACTTGGATTGATATGAGGAATATGAAGAGAGCTGTAAATATGTAGAAACCTATTTTCAAATAGAATCCTCATTTCTACAACACCGCATTTGAAAATTAGCTCTGAAAGATTTATCTTTTTAAAAGACTTGAGGGGGGGGGGGAAGCTATGAGGAATGAAACAGCGACACAGCACTTTGGACTCTGAAGAGACTTCCCTTTCTCATCTTATCACAATTTTGCTTCTCCTGTAAAACCTTCTTATGGTGGTACTTCTAATCTTGATAGTTCAAGTTCCTCATTACCAAAATGGTACATGGTTATACTGCATAGATCAGTGGTTCCCAACCTGTGGTCCATGGACCACCAGTGGTTCCCAAGAAGGTAGAGAAGATTGGGATACAGAAGTTTTAAATAAACACATAAATAAATAAATAAAAATATGGTCCATGGCCACACTGTTACTACACCATTGCAATTAGAGCGACTGGTCTCATGCAACCCTCTTATAGTGCTGAAGCAATGGGGATGTCAGGTGTGCAACAACAAGCTTCCTAACTACTACTTCTCTCCTCCTCCCTTACTCTGAGTGGAGCCGTTCTGTGTGGAGCCTGGAAAAATGGGCGCCCCCATTTTTAGGCCTGTTCCTGGAGTTATTTGGGGTGCTGATTCAGAAAATTGCATTGGGTAGACCACATCAGCTCTAGATTATTAAATATAGTTTTCTGTGGGCAAGCAGATGGCAACTACTGGATGGCATATGTTCTGTATCAGAAACTAGAGCTGATGTGGTCTATCCAATGCAATTTTCTGAATCAGCACCCTAAATAATCAAACCAAATTTAAAGTTGACAAAAATTGATTTGTAACCCCATTTGGTACTAATGTTGGAGAGTGGTACCTGGTCAAAGTGGTTTTTGGTCAAAAAATGTTTGGGAACCACTAGCATAGAGAGACCCTCTGGATGTCATTACAGCAACCTGTATAGCTAGTTCCAAAGCAAGCAGTAGGAAAGGGAGTCATTTCTACAACATATGCTCTGTCTAGGCCTATATTCCATAAATATCTATTAAAACTGGAATACAGGTTGTCCATCCTTTACCTGGAATTCCAAAATCTGAAATACCGGTACCTCAAAATCCAAAATTATTCACATGGGTGGCTAAGGTAGTGGTACCTATGTTCCTTTGCTTTCAGATGATTTAATACACACAAATATGGTTCCATGCACAAAATAATTAAAAATATTGCATATAAAATTATCTTCAGGCCATGTATATATATAAGGTGTATAGAAAACATGAATGAATGTGATGTATAGACTTGGATTCCCAAAATATCTTGTCATAGATATTCCAGTGTCCGAAACCACCCCCACTATGGAACAATTCTAGTCCCAATCATTTTGGATATGGGATATTCTCTGTATTAGCAGAGAGTGTGGTTTGTGGAAGAAGATCTCAGTTTCAATTACAAAAATATTAGATAGTCCTAACAAGCTACTGTTCTCTCAGGTACAGCAGGTACAGTTTTCCATGTAGAATAAGTGGACAGCAACATCATCCTAGTTTAAATTGTTGTTGTTTGACTTACTGAGAAAGCACTTTAAAGACCTCACTACCTCTGAGGATGCTTGCCATAGATGCAGGCGAAACGTCAGGAGAAATGCCTCTAGAACATGGCCCTATAGCCCGAAAAAACCCACAAGAACCTAGTGATTCCAGCCATGAAAGCCTTCGACAATACACTAAAGAAGTAGCGAAAGTTGCTGCTGCTGCTGCTGCAGCTGCTGTTTCTTCTCATCTGTATTATTAAGATTCGTATCAATTCATTATAATAGTACATTGCACATTGGCTACTAACATAAATTTCTTAGGTGAGTAAAACAGTGCCATTCAGAGACAAATACACTGACTTATTTTGAGTACAATGCAACCAGGGTGAAGACAGGAAAAACTTGTGCACATGTCATGTGACTTTGAAGACATCCTAATGGCAGTATCAATGTTTTGATTCTGTATATGCCTGATTTTACATAAAACTCATATATGCCACCGTCAAAATAAACCTGGTCTATTGAATTTCTGTTTACCCGATTGCATTTCACGTGCAATCACACGTGAAATGCAATTTTATTTAAACACATTTTCACCCTGCTCAGATCATAAAGAGGTAAATGTATATAGATTCTATATACATAAAATCTATATACATAAAAGTGAAAATATGTATGTATGTATGATTGAATGCATAGCTCTCTCTCTCTACCTTATTTTCCAAGATGGCTTCCACTTCCAGAGGGCCCTGTGACAATGGATCTGGACCAACTAGGCACACAGATCCCCCCCCCCCCCCCAATGAGTAATAGAAAATACTGGAGGGGTTTTGGGGGAGGATTGACCCTGGATGATGGGAATTACAGTTCACCCCACATCCATGGAGAATTTCCAGAGAGCACTGTGAACCCCACCAACGATGGATCTAGACCAAACTTGGCACACATATCCCTCATTACCAACTTTAACTGTTGGCAGTGTTTGAGGGAGATGGACCTGCAATGATGGGAATGGTAGTTTACCCATATTCTTATGCATTTTAATGGGGCCATACATAAAATCCAAAACCAAACAATGATCTTTTCTAATAAATAGCATTACAAATTACATAACCTGGGCATTGCCAGGTACCTATGCTTGTAATACAATAAAAGAAAACAGAGCTTTAAAACATTCTGGTACACATAGGCTTAACCCTTTTGAAAAAACAACAACACTTATTTAAAATAATATTAAGATGAATCAGTCAGCTTTTGTATTGATGTGGCAGAGATGGTTTTTCTTTTTACTACAGAAAAGAGGATAAAATGATGAGAAAGCTTTCAAGTAGTATCAAGTCACTCCGGCCACAAGAAGGCACTCTATCCTTAAACATAAAACAAGATGATCTGAAGGTATCTCACAGAATGAATCTTCATTTGACATACTGCATAGGTCTCACCACAATATATGAGGCTTTATCTAAGAATATGAAGAATAATTAGCCCTTCTGGAATGGAAATGCTTAGTCAACTGTAATTCAGATGCTTGGCGGCTGTTCACAAATAATTGGACAAGGGCAAAAACACAATCTGCTGTTGCATTCCTCCTTCTAAAGCAGGATTTCAGCACCCTAGAACAAGGCCAATCAAAACTTCAAACTGTGGTATTTGGTATAGGAGACAATTCAGCAAGATTTCAACATACACCCCTTTGTTATTGCTTACTATAATCCCCTCCCCTCCACAATCCAGCTGTTATTTCAACAGCAGTATAGTATAGGGTAAAAATCAAACTAAATTTATATATACAGGAAGTCCCAAGTTATGAACAAAATCAGTTTTGTAAGCTTGTTCTTAAGTCGAATACGTATGCAAGTAGGAACAGAAGACAGGAAATCTTAGAGAAGACAATTATGCTGGGGAAAATGGAAGGAAAAGGGAAGAGTGGCCGACCAAGGATAAGATGGCATCCTTGAAGTGACTGGCTTGAGTTTGAAGGAGCTGGGGGTGGTGACGGCTGACAGGAACCTCTCGCGTGGGCTGGTTCATGAGGTCACGAAGAGTCGGAAGCAACTGGAACAGGAACATTTTGAAAGTGTAATTCCAGCCATTTTTTTGAGTTTTGGCTAGCGTAGGGAGAAGTTAACACTCCTGTGGTGTTTGTTTTGCTGTCTGTGCTCCTGTTCAGAAGATTTCACCTCACTTTCTGTCCCTATGATAATTGGATTTTGAAAAAATTGGCTTGTTGTGGAAACAAGGATTGGGGATATAGCTTCAGTGGAGGCACCCATGATAACTCTTTCAGGAGTGAATTTCCCTTCCTTGAGGTAGATTTCTCTCACTTCCTGCTTTCTCATCCTCGTTCTTAACTATGAGTCATTTGTAAGTTGGATGTTTGCAACTCGGGGACTGCCTGTATCCATTCTACCTAAGCCTCGGCAATGTTATAGGAACATATTTAAAAGAGAATTATCTGCATTATATTACATGTTTTTGAATCAATTTTTTTTCTATTCAACTCCTGACAAGATAGCATTGAGACTGAGATAGAGCCCCAGAATGTGATTCTTCTATTTCTTTTTCCAAAGGTTTAGAGAGTTAAATAACATTAAAATACACCATAATACCTCCTGGAGCGTTCTTAGGTTGCAATTACCCATTTTAGGTCTGGCTGTTTTTCCCCCAGTGATTTGCCGTGGATAACTACAAAGAAAAGAATGCCCCTGAAAAATAGGACACGTGGCCACTGCCTCTAAATAGGTTTATGCAGAATTAAAACCCACTAATTACTAGGGTTGTACATGTTTTCCTTTCTACAAACGGGCTCTGGCTGGTTCGGCCCTTTCGGCCAGTCGTAACAATACAGGCTCCGCTGCCATTTTCCCCCCAGCTGCAACAGACCACATGGCTGCCGAAAACAGCACGGAGAGGCTGCCGCGCCCCTGAATGGGGTTTCCCTATGAGCCCTGCCTACTGAGCCAATCAGAACAGAAGAAAGTCATAACGTGTCTTTTAGCCAAGATGGGCTTCAATTTTTCTGTTGCAAGCAGGCTTCCGAGAGAGACAGATCAGTGAACTCTCAGTGCCACTCACAGCTCTACATGGCTTGGCTTGCTTTTTGACTTAAACAGTAATGAATAAGCAGTTTACTTTCTACACACTTAAGAAACTGCCACTGATGATCCCCTTCAGACAAGGCAAGCTTCAAGTGTAGGGTAGAGCACGTATCTTGCCATTTATAAATCTGTCATAAAATGAGGAGACAATTTATATCTTTTTTTTTAAAGAATGGCTAATGCTCCTTCAGGTGCTGTGGCTCCCACTGAAATAAGTGTTTAAAAAGGATGCCACCTTTAACTCAGCTTCATTGAAAGGGTGTTGAGGGCAAACAATCCCAGAAAGAGTGGTTTCTTAAGTTGGACTGCACCAGAGCATGGATCCACTTTGGTTTCTGCCTCCTGTAAAATTCAGGTGTTTCTAGTTTAGTGAGGCCTGGAACTGTCTGGCTGAGCAGTTTAAAGGCCCCTCCCTAAACTACAAGCCCCAGAATTCTGCAGGAAGCAGAAACCAGATTTAAAGTGGATCTATGCTCTTGTTGGGACTCCGCCTGTGTATGAACCTGAGCCTGAATCTCTGATTGTATTGCCTAATGCTGATGCCAATGTTGGTGGGCTTACACCAACATTTGGATAGTGATGCTGAAGTGATCAATGAGAATGAGGCTCAAGATGGAGACATTTTGGGCAGTAAAAATCCTACAAGTTTTGATTTAGAGGCTTCAAGGGGAAAGCCAAGTATTCATGAGAAAGTTTCTGTCAGACCAAGAGAAGGAAATCCACTTCCTTCTCCTTCTGGCCCGAGCTTGCAAGATAACTTGACACCTGGTCAGGTCAATGATAACAGCCGCAGTTTGGAGATAAGTCAGAACCATAGGGAGGCTCAATGTTTACGTAGGTCCGAGAGAATCCGACAACTGAAACCAAAGATTAGAGCTAGTCGGAATCAGTTTTTGGGATTTAAGAGTGCCCGTGAGGGGGATTTCCTCAGACCAAGCATCATTTAGTATCAAGTACAAACCTCCTGGGTTTTCCAGTTTCCAGTGGTCTGGTATCTAAGGGAATTTCTGGCTTCAAGTGAGAATTAGAAGGGGGCTAATCTGTTCATGGATTTCTATTGAGAGTTTTCTGGACATTACTGCTTTGGATTTTCTGCAAGCTTTCTGGACATTGCTGTTTGCTGTTTCATTTTGGCTTTTTTACCTTTGAAATTCTTTCTATTTTATATTCATCATTCAATAAAAAGGGTTGTACTTTTCCTGAAACCAAGGTGTGGTGTATTAATGACAAGAGGGCCCTGTTTCCTGCTGGAGTCAATGAACCACCAACCAACCTACTTGTTTAAGTGTCTCTCTCTGAACTGATTCTCTGAGGTTTCTTGTTCTGGGCATATCCACATATGTACTAATTCTATGTTATTGGAGTTGTTAAGAATTTAAGTCCACCCTACATCCATTTGGATACAAAGTGCTACAGATACGACAAGTTAAAATTTGAATTTAGGCTCATTGCCAGGTAGTACACTGACAATCTAAATGCAGAAAGGTACCCAATGATTCCTTGTCACTGCTAGCTGCTTCAGGATAGTTTTTAAAGACGTGGTGAGTGACTACCAAAATCAGGCTTTTCTTGTTGCCATGGCACAGTTTGACTCATCTGGAAACCTTTTTTTAATGTCTTCTACAAATCAGACAAAATGCTGTTGTTTTCTATTACATTTTTGCAAGGATATAATATTGCACAATTCATGGATCTACATTTCAGTTTGTTTTCCTTCTTGTGCCAAATGACACATTCTTTTTCCGTTTTGAGACAATGGAGTTTACAATGTTTCTAATCAGCAGTTCAAAAGGTTACACTACTACTACTACTACTACTACTACTACTACTACAGGGTGAGGCAGCATAGCTTCCTTTTTTGAAATGCGCGCCATTCAGTCGGTTGAAGACGTAGCAGAGCGCTAGTGGTCTCGTTCTAGAGGCGGGAGTATAAAGTTTTGTCCTGACACAGTTCAGTTGCCATCATGGAACAGTGAGGAGCGTGCTTTTGCCGTTGAAGCCTACTTTTCGAGTGGATTTGGAGTGGCTGGCCCGCTCTCCAGATTTGGCCCCTTGTGATTTTTTTCTATGGGGTTTTTTGAAATCCCATGTTTATGTGAACTGTCCAAGAACCCTACAAGATTTGAAGACCAACATGTAGGAAGAAATTGCCAACATAATGCCTGCTATGCTGGCAAGAATCATGACAAACACCAGAAATCGGTTTACTCCGTGTATGGAGAATGGAGAATGGGGAACATCACCTACCTAATTTGATCTTCAAAACTACGTAAAACAAAACTTTAGGTATGCGCCTACATTATAAAAAAATTGAAAATTTCTGATTCATACAATGGGTTAATAAAAACTTCCTTTGAAAAAAGGAAGTTATGCTGTCTCACCCTGTACTTCTAAATATATGCTTTCTAAATCACGAATTTTAAAGTATGCATAGTTTTTCTTCCAAAATGTACTGGTTTTATATGCTCTTTTAATTGGTATGTGTTTATTTTGTTCATGTTTGCTGACTTGATCTTTAAGTAGAACTGGAAGAGAAATATCATCCTCATCAACAACAACATCTTCCTCCTCCAGGTAGGATGAGTTTGATTGCTGGCAAATTCTGTGCATTGTAATTTAAAAAGTAACTTTTCCAGGCTCCAAATTTTGCTTCTAGTCCTATTATTCATTCAAGTTACCACGGTTGACAAATGGACCACCTTTCAGAAGAAAATATTTAAGCTTCCTAACAGCTGAGTCATGATTCTTGTACAATATCTCTCAAAATCTGAGGTTGCGCTGCTTGTATGAACATACGAATTCCTTTTGTTCCATCAAGAACCAAAGACTATGTAATCCAACATTCTGTTTCTAATAGTAGCTGATCTAATACCTTTACACATTTCTTTTTAGGAGATGAAATGTATAAAACTGTTTTGCATTATAATAATGTATTCCTTAAGCAAGCCAAAAAGAAAAAAGTGTGAGTCCTGTTATTTATAATATATACAAGCACCACCCTTTCTCATAAATCAGTGCAATCTTGTTTGGCTAAAATAAAATAAACTTTGCCAAGAGATGAAATGGATAGCCGGCTCTTTTGCAAGGCCCCCAGCCTTGGCTCTGTGAACTATTACACAGAGGAACTAAGTGACACCTTTTGGATAATAGTGCCAAAGCAACAGATGGAACACATTATAGAATTGGGACAATGCTGTTTAAATACTTGTTTGCCAGGATCCCAGGGTAAAAGTAAAGAAAGGTTAAAGGACAATGCATTACATAAAACATGAACTAGCATGACTATGCAGGCTGAGGAGTCCTTCATCTAAATGCAATTTTGGTGGCTGTTGGAAATGTTTCTCATTTTTCATTCTTCTGACACCAAGAGGAAAGTTTCTGTTTTTCTGGTTCATTAAGAGAAGTCTCATGAATATGAACGATTTCTTAATTTCTTTATTATATTTATACCTCGCCTTTCTCATCCCAAGGGGGACTCAGAGCGACTTACAAGTAGACAACAATTCAATGCTGCATACACAAACATAGAATAAAAATATAAACATGTGCATTAAAAACTGTAACATTAAACATATAAACATTAAAACCAATTATTAGAAACCATACAATCCAAAATCAGAGTCCAGGAGCCATTCTGGTCATAATTGCACTTATTCCATATCATTTATTGCACTGGCTTGGCCCCACAGCCACATTTTTACTTTCTTTCTAAAAGTCAGGAGAGAGGGAACTGATCTAATTTTGTTGGGGAAGGAATTCTATAGCCGGAAGGGCTACCACTGAGAAGGTCATGTCTCTCTTCCCCACCAACCACATCTGCAAAGGAGGCGGGATTGAGGGCAGGGCCTCCCCAGAAGATCTTAACATTCAAGCTTGTTCATAGAGGGAAATACGTTTGAACACATAAGCTGGGCCAGAACCATTTAAGGCAGTTGTTCTCAACCTGTGAGTTCCCAGGTGTTTTGGCTTACAACTCCTAGAAATCCCAGCCAGTTTGCCAGCTGTTACGATTTCTGGGAGTTGAAGGCCAAAACATCTGGGGACCCACAAATTGAGAACCACTGGTTTAGGACTTTATAGGCTAAAGCCAGTACTCTGAATTGTGCTCAGTAGAAGACTTGCAGCAGGCGGAGCTGACGCAACTGGGGCGTGTGTGCTCCTGGTACACTGCTCCAGTGAGGAATATGGCTGCTGCCTGTTGGACCGCAAACAGTCTTCAAAGGCAACCCCACGTAGAGTGCATTACAGTAGTCTATTCAGGATGAAACAAGAGCATGGACCAACATTGGGTCCCTACCTGACTTCTCAAGGTATGGATGCAACTGGTGCACAAGTTTTAAAAGCCCCCCTGGTCACCGCTGAAACCTGGGGTTCCAGGCTCAGTGATGAATTGCAGATTATAAAAGCTAAATAATATCTGGATGAAAGAACATGAAACAAAAAAAAAAAGGTAAGTAGGATTATGCCTCAAATGTACTGACTGTAGATGTGGACACCATCTCATTTCAACTATTCCATACCACTAGTAATGTGGAATAGTGTATAGTGTAGCCAGTGGTATTATATTGTGTTTACTTGAGGTCAAGGTGCAAGAAGGTACATCAGTGTGACAATGTTTGGAGCTAACATAGGGTGGAGAGGCATGATCTGTGGACTGAATTTCCTTGCAGAACCAAACATAACTTCTTGGGTTGAAATCAATGTTTTGTTTTCCTCATTGGGGAATAATATAATAATGTATATTTCTAAGAGTAAGAGGCTTTAATCAGAAAAACAGACCAACCTTCTTGGCTCCAAAAGTAAAATACAAATCAGCCAAATATCGCCTTGGTCAAAGTATATATTTTAAACAAGCCTGACTAAGTTGTTTCTAATTTTGAACACTGATGTACATTTTTTTAAAAAAAAATGGGTTAGCAACTAATATTGTGTTAGTATTGTATGCTAAGAGTAAATCTGGGAGCTAAATTCCTTGGCAACTGATATTGAAGTCTGGAATAAAATTAAATTAAAGCAAGAGCTCTGAGAATGTCTGCTTGTATATGGGTCAAGAACTGTTGCTGTGAGATCTCATGTTTCATGGATATGGTCAATGCCAGGTCTGTTTATATAGGGGGATGTCAAGCTCACCTCATAAAACAGTATTGTCAAATGAAAACCTTTCTCTTCACTTCTCTGAAAAAAGAGTATTGTAACACTGTTCAAGGAATAGTTACCAATAAAGGGTGGTGGAGGAGGTGGAAATAAAGCCATTGCCTGAACTGCTTTTTTTTATGTAGGCAGGAACATTTTATTAAGCTGAAATGATTTTATTTATTTATTTATTTATTTTATTTCCTATACTTGTATACCGCTGTTTCTCAGCCTAGCCGGCGACTCAACGCGGTTTACAACAAAATATAACAATCAACAGTATACAGTTTAAAAGCATAAAAACATAATACACAATTCATATATCAATAACAATCCAATTCATCTCCTGACTAAAATCGTGATCCAGTTTCGTCGTCCATATTGCCAGTCCTTTAATCATTACATTAATTGCACTGAGTTAACCAAATGCCTGCTCGAACATCCAGGTTTTTAATCTTCTTCGAAATACCATCAATGAGGGGGCTGATCTAACCTCCATGGGAAGGGCGTTCCATAGCTGCGGGGCCACCACAGAAAAGGCCCTGTCTCTCGTCCCCGCCAGCCGCACCTGTGAGGCAGGCGGGATAGAGAGCAGGGCCTCCCCAGAAGATCTTAGGGTCCTGGTGGGCTGATAGGCCAAGATACGTTCGGATAGGTAAGTTGGGCCAGAACCGTTTAGGGCTTTAAAGGCCAACGGCAGCACTTTGAATTTAGCCCGGTAGCAGATCGGCAGCCAGTGGAGCTGATGCAGCAGAGGAGTTGTATGCTCCCTGCGCTCCGCTCCTGTTAGTATCATGGCTGCCGAGCGGTGGACTAATTGGAGCTTCCGGGCCGTCTTCAAAGGCAACCCCACGTAGAGAGCGTTGCAGTAGTCTAAACGGGATGTAACCAGAGCGTGGACTACCGTGGCCAAGTCAGACTTCCCAAGGTACGGGCGCAGTTGGCGCACGAGTTTTAACTGTGCGAATGCTCCCCTGGTCACCGCCGAAACCTGGGGTTCCAGGCTCAGCGATGAGTCCAGGATCACACCCAAACTGCGAACCTGCGTCTTCAGGGGGAGTGCGACCCCATCCAACACAGGCTGTAACCCTATACTCTGTTCGGCCTTACGAATGACCAGGAGTACCTCTGTCTTGTCTGGATTCAATTTCAATTTGTTCGCCCCCATCCAGACTGTCACAGCGGCCAAGCACCGGTTCAGGACCTCGACAGCCTCCTTAGTAGCAGGTGGAAAGGAGTGACAGAGTTGGACATCATCCGCGTACAGATGACATCGCACTCCGAAACTCCGGATGATCTCACCCAGCGGCTTCATGTAGATGTTAAACAACATGGGAGACAATATTGAACCCTGAGGAACCCCACAAGACAAAGGTTGTGGGGTTGAACAGGAGTCTCCCAGTAACACCTTCTGAGACCGGCCCTCAAGGAATGAGCGGAGCCACTGTAAAACAGTCCCTCCAAGACCCATTCCCGCAAGGCGTCCCAGAAGGATACCGTGGTCGACAGTATCGAAGGCCACTGAGAGGTCCAGCAGCACCAACAGGGACACACTCCCCCTGTCGAGCTCCCGGCGCAGATCATCCACTAAGGCGACCAAGGCTGTCTCGGTACCATGCCCCGGCCTAAAGCCAGACTGTGCCGGGTCCAGATAATCCGTGTCTACCAAGAATGCCTGGAGTTGTGAGGCCACCACACGTTCCAGGACTTTGCCCAAAAAGGGGAGATTGGAAACAGGCCGAAAGTTGACGAATTGAGTGGGGTCCAGTGATGGTTTTTCAACAGCGGTTTTATTACAGCTTGCTTTAAGCTGGCTGGAATTTTGCCTTCCCGAAGGGAGGCATTAACCACCACCTTCACCCACTCGGCCAATCCCCCTCTGGCCTCCTTAGAAGCCAGGATGGGCAGGGGTCTAGGATGCATGTGGTAGCTCTCATTCCTCCAAGCACCTTGTCCACATCCTCGGATTGAACCAATTGAAATGAATCCATCAAAACCGGACAAGCAGATGCTCGTGTTACATCCTCAGAGACTGCCGTTAATATGGTGTCCAGACCAGAGCGGATCAAAGCGACTTTGTCTGCAAAGAACTGAGCAAAGGCTTCACAGCGAACTGCCGAGTCATCAGGGCACCCATCCTGAGGTGGGTTTTAAAAGGCCTCTGACAACTCGGAACAGTTCAGCCGGACGGTTCTTTGCAGACGCAATAGTAGCCGCAAAGAAAGTCTTCTTTGCGGCTTTTATTGCCGCGGCATATGCCCTTAAAAAGGACACAAACCGTGTTCGATTTGGCTCACTCGGATTCGAACGCCACACGCTCTCTAGTTCCCTCTTCTTTCGCTTCAACGCTGCCAGCTCCTCAGTGAACCAAGGAGCTGGTTTAGCTCGGCTACTTGAGAGGGGACGTTCTGGAGCGATCGTGTCTATTGCCCTAGCCATCTCCCCATTCCAGAGAGCGACCAGGGCATCAACAGGATCACCAACCGAGGCGGCGGGAAATTCCCCAAGAGCCGTCAGGAATCCATCTGGATCCATAAGCCTCCTGGGGCAGACCAACTTAATGGGTCCCCTCTCATAGAATGTCCATCAATATCTCCATTCCCCCCTTCCCTCCAACATATTTAAGCACAAACAGCTATGTACAATAATCTGCAAGTAGACAAAAACAAATAAACAAACAAAAGTATCGCCAATTGGTGTGAAACATGTACAAACCTTGATCAAAGAATTCCGGTTAAATTTATTCAAGTTGCTCTAAGAATGCTTTTGGATATATAATATAGATACACACTACAGTGCGAGGCAGCCTTGTAATTAAAGGAATGCCATAAAACAATGAGAAAGATGTCTGACATTATGAATAAAGTACAGTAAGTCCTCCAATTTTGAGGGGCTTATGGGCACAGACCCTCCCAAAATTGGGAAAACTTCCACACTGTCCCTATATCCCAGGATCTGATCCCAGATTGTCTGTTTATCCCAGGTTATCTGGCAGTGAGGACTCATATATTCCAGTTTAAAGCAGATAATCTGGGATCAGATCATGGGAAGGGCCCTCAGTCCTCTAGGAAGATTTTATGGCAAATGTCAGGCAGAAGTTGATCAATAGTTGTTCTAGAGAGCCTACAGATTCCTAGAGAACATATATTAAGCAAAACCCATAAATAAGCAAATCCACAAATGTTGAATCTGTCAATGTGGAGATTTGACTGCATAATTTTCAAGAACCCCTACAATATGTTGTAACCTTCTCTGAGCCTTTCAGTCAGGGCCCTTCAACATAGACCCAAAAACCCGTGATGGATCACAGGCTTACCTGAGGTGTCCAAATGATGCCTCGGGTAAACCCAGATTAATCTGGAGTAAACTAGGATTTCCCAGTCTACTCCAGATTGATAAAACACCTGGAAGGATCTAGACCTTACTGACCTGAGGGGATTCACTCCATGGTCAATCCCCCTGGCCGTAATGGTTCTTTTTTGGGGAAAGCAATGGTGGCATCATAATATTTAAACTAATTCTTACACAAAATAGCTTCAGCTTCAGAGGTAAAAGTTAAAATTCCAAACAGGCCAGTGGGAGAAAGAGAAATACAAAATGCCTGAAATTTACGGTATGAATAAGCCAGAACTTTCACTTCACCTCAAAAGTTTAAACTGGCAGAAATTCATATTTAAGTGGTACAAAAGTATGTTTGAGTAGTTCCACATATTCTGCCCATGAACATCTCCTTTCCTTTCACATTTACTCAGAGCTGAATAAACAATTCATAATGTCTGACTGCTAGCAGTGGCAAAACACACGTCTGAAATTCAATAAAAACAAACAATTCCAGTGAAAAACACTCTCTGGGGGAATCTATGACCAGTAATCCTGCCTTGTTACTTCCTCCTTGGCTTTCCTCCAAGAGATCTGGCCTCTGCCATTGACCTAGCTGGGGTTTTTTCTCCCAAGAGCAATCCTTCTCTGCTCTTAAGATTTCTTAGCCCAGATTTGACTCCAGCATTTTTACTTCCTTTGGTTCATTCAACCCTGAAATATGGGTGGGTTTATTTTGTTTTCTACAGTTAACTGATGCAAAATCACTGCCTTTTTCCATATCCAGTATCACTAACCCACCCACACTTCTACTGTACTTACATTAACACTAGTTTTTTTCCTGTCTTTCTCTATCAGTTATAGTCTTTTCATAATTAAAACTGAATTATTATCTAGTCTTTTAGTGTTTTGATCACCCTATATACTTATGTATTTGTATCCAAAAAATTTTGTCAGAAAATCAACCTAACATGGGTTGACTTATCCATGAGTCAATGTAAATACTGTACCTTAACTCTCCTCTCTCTCTCTCTCTCTCTCTCTCTATAGGCCTGTTTGATCAAGAAAAAATTTGTTTCTAAAATCGATTTGTAATTGGGGTGTTTTTTTGTTTCGATATTTAAAATATTTACAAAACTTTCCAAAAAAAATGTTTTGTTATTTACGAAATTTCGTAAATATTTACAAAACATTTTGTAAGTGTGAATGTTGCAGTTGGTCACCTTGATTAGCATTGAATGGCTTTCATTTCTCCCACCCTGGACATTCCATAGATAAACTCCATTTGCCTAGTTTCCAACAGACCTCTGAGGAGGATGCCTGCCATAGATGTGGGCAAAATGTCAGGAGAGAATGCTTCTGGAACATGGTCAACATACAGCCCTGAAAAGAAAACTCACAAGAGCCTGGATGCAGCCTTCAAGATGGTATTGGTCTCCCTGCGCTCCGGCTCCGGCTCCTGCGCCCTCCTCCTCCTCCTCCTCCTCCCAGCTGTGTTGCAGGAAGCGCTCACCCTTACAACCGGCCTCCGCGCGCCATCCAATCGGCTCCGGCTCCTGCGCCCTCCTCCTCCTCCTCCTCCTGGCACTTCCTGCAACACAGCGCCGGGAGGAGGAGGAGGAGGAGGAGGGCGCAGGAGCCGGAGCCGATTGGATGGCGCGCGGAGGCCGGTTGTAAGGGTGAGCGCGCACTTCCGCGCCCTCCTCCTCCTCCTCCTCCTCCCAGCTGTGTTGCAGGAAGTGCCAGGAGGAGGAGGAGGAGGGCGCAGGAGCCGGAGCCGATTGGATGGCGCGCGCGCGCTCACCCTTACAACCGGCCTCCGCGCGCCATCCAATCGGCTCCGGCTCCTGCGCCCTCCTCCTCCTCCTCCTCCTCCTGGCACTTCCTGCAACACAGCTGGGAGGAGGAGGAGGAGGAGGAGGGCGCAGGAGCCGGAGCCGATTCGATGGCGCGCGGAGGCCGGTTGTAAGGGTGAGCGGAGCGCTTCCTGCAACACAGCTGGGAGGAGGAGGAGGAGGAGGAGGGCGCAGGAGCCGGAGCCGATTGGATGGCGCGCGGAGGCCGGTTGGATGGCGCGCGGAGGCGCGGAGGCCCCGCCCGCCCCATTTACAAAACGGGCGAAAGCTCGTAAATACTGTGGGAGTTGCTGTTTCGATATTTAAAAACCCTTCCGGGTTTAAAAATGTGTTTTGAAATCGCGTCGGATATGGTAAAAATAACGAATTAATAACGAAATAACGAAATAACGAACGAAACCGCACAGGCCTAATATATATATATATATATATATATATATATATATATATATATATATATGAACCATTCCTTCTCTGGGGCAGGATCTACACTACTCTATATCCCAGGATCTAATCACAGGTTATCTGCTTATCCCAGATTATCTGGCAGTGTGGACTCATATAATCCAGTTCAAAGCAGATAATCTGGGATCAGATCCTGGGATATAGGGCAGTGTAGATTCAGCCAGAGTAGAGAACCAAAATGCGAAAGCTTAGTCCATACCAGAAGAACCTAAAAGAAGCACTGGCCTCCTCTTTTCTCTCTTCCATGGCACAGTTTCAGGCCTTTTGGAATGCTTAGGGGGGAAAACAATGGCTGCAGTAACTATGGATGGCTGGAATTCAGCAGCAGCATTGGTGCTTTCCCTTTCCCATGGAATGACCCTCAGCTTGTCCTTGGGTTATATCACAATCCACAATTTGGTCTCCAAACTTGCCCTTGATTTATACATGAGGTTGACTTTTATATGAGTATCTTTTTGTTGTTATTGTTAGGCGATCTCTCGTAGTCTGAGGATAATGGTCCTCCGTGATGTATCTCAGCGGTGGATACATAGGGGGTTGTGGAGCCCTATTCTTGACCTGCATGTTCTCCCACAGTGAGGGCATTAGTTTCCAGGTGGAAGGTGGTCCCGGTCGGGTTTGGCTTGATGTGCCTTCCCCTTGGCACGTTTATCTCTTTCCCCCTCTATTCGTGCCTCTTCAAATTCTACAGCACTGTTGGTCACAGCTGACCTCCAGCTACAGTGCTCAAAGGCCAGGACTTCCCAGTTCTTGGTGTCTATGCCAGAGTTTTTAAAGTTTACTTTGAGCCCATTTGAATTTCTTTTCCTGTCCGCCAACATTCCGTTTCCCGTTCTTGAGTTCAGAGTTGAGTAGCTGCTTTGGGAGATGGTGATCAGGCTTTCAGACAATGTGGCTGGTACAGCAGAGTTGATGGCAGAGGACCATTGATTCAATGCTGGTGGTCTTTGCTTCTTCCAGCACGCTGGCATTTGTCCACCTGTCTTCCCAAGAGATTTGGGAGATCTTTTGGAGGTATCTATGTTAGATCTTTCTAATGGTACAAATTTTCAAATATATATTCTGTATATCGAATTCTATAGTCACTTCTGATGTTCAACTTTTTCCCCCATTTCTTGCCTACTATCAATCCTAACTATAAAGTCAGATGGGCTTCTAAGGTTGAAGATTTAAGGGAAAACTCTGTATAGAACACTATACAGAGTGTAGATTAGAGATGAGTGTAGTGTAGAAATGAGCACCACTTCCAGGAGCCGCAGTGGTGCAAAGGGTTAAACACTTGTGCTGCTGAACTGCTGACCTGAAGGTGGCTGAACTGCTGGTCTGAAGGTTGGCAATTCAAATCTGCGAGACGGGGTGAGCTCCCGTCTGCCATCTCCAGTTCCTGCCAATCTAGCAGGTTGAAAACATGCAAATGTGAGTAGATAAATAGGTACCGCATAGGAGGGAAAAGGCAAAGAGATGCTTCAAGCAATCTTGCTGGTCATACAACCAGGAGGTGACAACGCAGGCTCCTTGGCTTGAAAATGGAGAAAAGCACCTCAGAGCCAGAGATGAGCACTGTCTCCAGAAGCCAAAATGAAAGAAGCCTCTGCTTTTGCTTGTGTTTATGTGTCTTGTATATGATTGTATAGGCATTTAATGTTTGCCCCTTTATGTAAATGCTATAATCCACTCTGAGTCCCCTAGGGAAGAAGGGCGGAATATAAATAAAGTGGATGATGATGATGATGATGATGACGATGATGATATTATTATTATTATAAATAAAGTGGATAATGATGATGATGACGATGATGATATTATTATTAGATTTATGTGGGAAGCTATCCATTAAAAAATGATGGCAGCAATAGGAAATAAATGTATTCTGGGCAATAGAGCAAAGATGGAGGTACACAGGATATGCATTGCTGTAGTAGTGTGTCTTTGTATTTCATTTCAATTTTTTTTGGATACGATTTGCACATCAGATTATAAATCTGAGCTGTAAGCAATGGTTTTCAAGTAAAGTGGGCCTTGGTATCTGCAGTAGTTTTGATCCAGGACTCCCCTTGCAATAATAATAATAATAATAATAATAATAATAATAATAATAATACACATAAACACAATTGGCGCTGACAAAATTACCAGCTGCCAGCTGCAGAAGGCCACCTTACTGGGATCTGCACGCATTATTCGCCGATACATCACACAGTCCTAGACACTTGGGAAGTGTCTGACGTGTGATCCAATTCAATAGCCAGCAGAGTGTCTGCTGTGGACTCATCTAGTTATGTTTCAAATAATAATAATAATAATAATAATAATAATAATAATAATAATAATATCAGAGGATGCTCAAGAAGTAACATAGTAAAATGGAGTCCTATATGCCAAAAGCAAGGTTTGCTTTTTTGATTAAAATATGTATTTTCAAGATGTGGATGGTTTAATCTGTGGATATTTTGAGGGGGGGGGGGGCTGTATTATAATAAAATCAATTTCTTAATTGAATAGTTCAGAGAAAGAAAAATTAATCACCTTTTTGAAAGTTTCGTAAGTCAAAGTGGTTCTTATGGGGGGAAAAAAGGTTCTTCAATATAACAATAACACTGAGAGTAAAGAAATCATTGTGATAGTCATACTACTTTGTACTAAGTTTTCATAAGCACTTTAGGTTTCTCTCCACAGAATAGCCCTTTAAATTAATATTTGTATCCCATGCAGAAATCTATTGGTTATACTTGTGCGGCCCCATGCGTGTTTACTCAGACAAATTTCACTTAGTTTAGTGTGGGTTACCTCCAGCTAAGTGCATATAGGAGTGTAGTCTAATTCATAAGAGTATTTTGAGGTAAATATATATTTCAAGGAATAAAGAAAGGCATTTTAAGTTATTTCAGCCACAATATAAAGTGCATGTTTGTGAAATGAGTTTTTAAAAAGTGTACAATGATTTCCCAATACTAAGGCAAGTGCCATATATAGACCAGCTGTGTACATAAAATTAACTTGAAAATATGTCAAGAGCATTTTCTAATATAATGGTTCCGTTTGTTGCAAACTTAGACTTCAGGCAAACATTCTCAGTACTTCAGTGGCAAGCACTGCAAGGGAATAATGCATTGCAAGGAGGTTTAGAGGGTATAAGACTGAACACAGATACTTGTTATAGACTGTTGAACTGTCTCTTAAGAAAATAGTTGCTTTGGATCACACAAAGCATTCCATTTTATCAAAAGTTATATCAGGCTCATATTGCTTAGTTGTCTTGTTACAATTTAGGACCAGGATTTATGGACCGTAAAGCTAGCAACCCAGAATGATTGTAGCCCATCATTTTGTGGCATGCACTCCTGGACTGTGAGGGTCTCTATGAGTGACTTATCAATTAACATGGTAAGAACATGAATGCCTAAAATAGAAAAGTTACAAGTATAAAGCCTCCCAGACTGCATAGTTGTGGCACAGGAATGGTAGTTTGCCAGATAAAAGGACAGACTTCATGACGCACCATTAACAGGACACAGAATCAATCAGGGAATCTTTATTCCCCTTTAATTCTTGCCTGTGGTGTGTCATCATCGTTGTTGTTGTTTATTTGTTCAGTCGCTTCCGACTCTTCATGCCCTCCAAGACCAGCCCACACCAGAGCTCCCTGTTGGCCATAACCACCCCCAGCTCCTTCAGGGTCAAGTCAGTCACTTCAAGGATACCATCCATCTATCTTGCCCTTGGTTGACCCCTCTTCTTTTTTCCTTCCATTTTCCCCAGCATCATTGTCTTCTCTAAGCTTTCCTGTCTTTTCATGATGTGGCCAAAGTACTTCATCTTTGCCGCTACTATCCTTTCCTCCAATGAGCAGTCGGGCTTTATTTCCTGAAGTATGGACTGGTTGGATCTTCTCGCGGTCCAAGGCACTCTCAGAACTTTCCTCCAACACCACAGTTCAAAACCATCTATCTTCCTCCACTCAGTCTTCCTTATGGTCCAGCTCTCACATCCATAGGTTACTACGTGGAATATTATTGCTTTAACTATGTGGATCTTTGTTGCCAGTGTGATGTCTCTACTCTTCATTATGTTATCGAGATTGGTCATTGCTCTCTTCCCAAGAAGTAAACGTCTTCTGATTGCCTGGCTGCAGTCTACATCTGTAGTAATCTTTGCACCTAGAAATACAAAGTCTGTCACTGCCTCCACGTTTTCTCCCTCTATTTCCCAGTTGTCAATCAGTCTGATTGCCGTAATCTTGTTTTTTGTTTTTTTTTGTTTAACGGCAACCCAGCTTTTGCACTTTTTTCTTTCACCTTGATTAGAAGGCTCCTCAACTTCTCCTTGCTTTTGGCCATCAAAGTGGTATCATCTGCATATCTAAGGTTGTTAATGTTTCTTCCAGCAATTTTAACCCCAGCCTTGCATTCGTCAAGCCCTGCACATTGCATGATGTGTTCTGTATACAAGTTGAATAGGTTGGGCAAGAATCATAGAATCATAGAATCAAAGAGTTGGAAGAGACCTCATGTAAGCCGCACTGATTCCCTTGGGAGATGGTAGCGGGGTATAAATAAAGTTTTATTATTATTATTATTATTATTATTAGTAAGCATTTTCATAGCGATGCCTTCAAACATTGTCTTATGAGCACTGGTTTACTAATATTCAGATAATAATGTGCTGTCTTTTCTTTCTAAGACAGTATTCAAACACAACTGCACAGCCGTCCACAACCAACTTTTGCTTCCTTCCCAAAATAAACTTCCTTTTTACTTCATACAGTGTATCGTTTCTTTTCATTCGAGGGCTTCAGTGTTCCATTTACAGAAAACAATTTTATTGCCAAATGAAAGTTTCATCATTCCATGAAGTGTCGTCTACTATAAGTGTATGGAGTAGCTGCCAAGACTTCTATGGCAATTTCCAAAACAAATCAATTTTGCCGTTACTTACGGTAGTTGCAACAAAATTATTTTAGCAAAACTTTAGGTCTGTGTATTTTATGTGTTTTTCTGGAGCAATGTGTAGCTTTAGGTCTCTGCTAAGCTGGTTTTGTGGTTCATACACCTCCATCTTGAACACATTTATTTATTTGAGAGTATAAACTTTACTGGTTTCTTCTACTTTTTGCAGTAAAAACACTTAGAATAAGCCTCTTAAAAACTGTGATCTCTCTTTGCTATTCACAATTCTCTTCTCCAAATGGTCCCCCAGCAAATCTAGGTCACAACAAATATAGTATCTATTCAGTCATAGACAAGGTCACCCAAATTGCAGCATGAGTAAGTGGATTGGCTCAATGGCTTATACATCTGTGGTTTTAGCTAAATTTTGCTGTTACTTATAGAGAAAGTGTATGAAAGAAAGATGTCAAACAAGCCCCACACGAGGGTCTGTCTCCAGGGGCAAACCAAGAATGGTCAACTTGGAAGTTTCTGAACAGACTCAGAAACAGATCAAAAGACAACCTGGCAAAATGGCACTACCTAGAAGAATCCTCCACCTTGTGCGACTGTGGAGCAGAACAAACAACCCCACATATGAATGCTTGTCCACAATGCCCTGCCTCATCCACAGAGGAAGGATTGTTTAAAGCTACAGAGAATGCCATCGCTGTTGCCCGTTTCTGGTCAAAAAATACTTAACTGCTTGTGTTTCCTTTACTTTTTATCTGTTTTATATTTATTTGTGCAATGCTTTTGACACAAAATAATAATAATCTTGGCACATTCATATATTTTTCTTTATTTTTTATTGTTTATTTTACCAATATTACAGTAAGGTACATCTAGCTTCTTTACTGTGCAATGTTTGACTTTGTAGATCAAAATAAACATGATTCAAATAAACTTGGGAGAATTTTTTTTCCAGACTGGTTGTATCTTAAATTTTCTTTTTTATCAATTTCTTTTGCTCCCCTTCCAATTAATCTGCCCTATACTAACAATATTGAGTGGCAAATTTGCCTTCATGCTAAAGTTGAAATTGCTGGATCTGTGCAAATTTTTTCACTCTTATTTTTCAACCAGAAAAAGCACAATGTCTTTCCACTATGACAGTTCATATTTTCAGTAGAAGAGGGAACATTTTAAAAGCTATATTTGGATCAAGAGAAAAATTGGACTACAATTCCATCAAATTAACTCTTAGCACTTAGATATTTGGAATTTTGTGTTTTATTTTGTTTCAAAAAGAACATTCAAAGTTTCTTAGCTCAGATGAATTCTAAATTTACCTGCTTTGTAGTGTGATAACTAACTGGTTGCTAATGTGGCTAAAAAAAGGAAGTACTAATCCAAAAGCTCTTAAGAGATCATGTATTTGGGAACATCTGAAGGACTCCTATTCATCATTGTGGGTTTTTTAGCCTGTTACTAGAAAGAGAATCTGAGTACCGTAATTCGTGATATGAACACTAAGCCCAACTGAGGAGAAATTTGCCCAAGGGGACAGGACTATAATAGTTTAAACCCTAATATCCACTACTGGGAATTCCAGAAAAAAAATCGAAAATTGTTAAGATTGGTGGCTGAGATAATCACATTGTTTATCTATGATGGTTCAATGCACACCTACCTTGCTTCATGTATACAATTATTAAAAAATAGTGCATGAAAGTACTTTCAGTCTATCTGTATAAGATGGATATGAAGCATAAATGAATTTCATCTTTAGACTTGGGTTCCATCTCCAAGGTATCTCATTATATATGTATATGCAAACACAAGTATCCAAAAATAAACAACAACAACCCTGAAATCCAAAATACTTCCCTTTCCAAGCATTTTAGATAAAGAATAGTCCACCTGTACTAATTTGAAATAGAGACTCTCTGAAATAAACTGCGGAATGGTAAGTCTAAACTTCTGTAAATACAACTGATTTAATGGGTTTTCTCTGGAAGGGACTAGCAATTGGATTTGGGCCAAAATATGTCACTGCACAAAGCTAACCAAGATGCATTGCAACTACTGAAAGAGGTTTTGCAACAAAATGCATTATTCTTACTTATTCCGTCTTTCTCCCTCTCTCACACAGACATATACCTCAGCTATCACAATTATGACATGCAATAGAAATCTTTGAAAAGATGTCAACTGTGCTTCTTTTCCTAAACATGTTACTGCTTTGTACAAGTGATGTTGACACCAAAAAAAAAAAACACCCATAAAGAACATACTACAGACTGAGTTTTCAACGTTTTAGTCTTGGGAAAACAAGGCAGAGCCGTATAACAAAGCACAGAATACTGCAATATGAAACCAAGGAAGACATCTGGAGTCTTTGTAACTGGACTAAGTTAGAAAGATTTAAGGTAGCTACATAAAAGACGACAGGGGAATTTGCACACATTAATTGGCCAGCTCTTCTTAGGTAAAGGGAGGCTTGAAATTACACAGGCCTCTTATGAAGGCTCTATTGGCAAAGTGGATTTGATTAAACTGAATGTTCTGAACAAAAACTATAAACCAAAGCATAACCTCATAATAACATTTTCAAAATTACATTTTATAATGTTTTTTAATAAATAGGTGATAGTTGTCGGGTTAGTGCATTGATGGGAGACCACCAATGATTACCAGATGTTGCAGGCTATATTTCAGAAGAAGGAACTGGCAAAACCACCTCTGATGGTTCCTTGCCTTAAAAATCCAATGCAATTCATGGGCTCACTATAAGATGACAAGCAATTTGAAGGTGTGTGTGCACACACACTCATCCGATACTCTAAAACACAATGGCTGACATCAGTACTGACCTACACAAGCATTTATGTATTGTATTGCTATTGTGGAATTGTATTGTTATTGTGGAAATTAATTATCTTTTCCCTCCTCCACAATGTTCAAAGTCATCTGTTTCACAGAGTTAGCTCCCCCCACCACCCAATTTCCTTTTGTTAGTGGAGAGTGGATGAGTCTTGAGGAGCATTTAATTTTATTATTATGCTTTTAGCAATTATTTCACATAAAATCTCTTGGATAAAGGCCAACTTAGATGCCATCATTGTAGCAGAAATCAACAGCGGGGTGCCCAATAGGTAAATATCATTGATGTGGGCAAAGTCTTAGGATGAGTAAGGAGAACAACCAGTCTTTTGATCTCTGTCCTTCTTGGCTGTTGTCCAGGGAGGAGATGCAGTTTGATCTCAGCCGCAATGTATTAATAATGTATCCCTCAGTCAAAGAGGATTTCCATCTTGTTTAAAAGAAGCGGTGGGTTGATCCTTTTTTAAAAAAATTTCCACCCTAGACTCTCTGGTTTTTATTTATTATAGACCAGCATCACTTCTTTTTTGGATCAAGGTAATTGAGAGGTCGGTTGACTTCCAACTCCAGACAGTCTTGGAAAAAATATAGATTTTCTAGGACCATTTCAAAACAGCTTCAGTTCAAGATATGGTGTTATGGCCACAAACAGCTCTGTGGATGATCTTTGCCTGTTGGTTCTTTTGGATCTCTTTGTGTCATTTGATACCATTGACCATGATATCAAGGTACTATCAATATGTGGATGGCATCCAAATACACTTCTCAATGCCTTCAAAAATAGCATGAGCTAAGGATTGTGCATCTCTTCTGAATAGTTTGGAGAAGGCAATGGGGTGGTTGAGGAAAAAACAAATAAAACTGAATGAAGAATAGACAAAGGTGTTTACCATTAAGGATACAAACCTAGGGTTGTGCTATGCCTTCCAAGGGGCAGATTTCCCTCACTTCCTCTTATCTCATGCACATTCTTAACTATGCGTCATTTGTAAGTCGGATCTTTGTAACTCAGGGACTGCCTGTACTCCGTCCTGTACACTCAAGTCTTCTGATGGACGTTTACTTCAACCAACTAGGATAAGGCTGGCAACGGTTAACCAGAAAAGTTTTTATCAGCCACCCCCAATGTGTGGAATGATCTGCTAGAAAAGATTTGACAGCTGGATAGGTGGTCTATGTTTAAAACAGCATTAAAGAACAAGGTTTTAGTAGGACCTATCCAGATGATTTTTAAATTATGAGTCCTTATGAGTTCTTAAATTAGGAATTGTTTTTAATATATATTTGCTTTTTAATCGATGTTATTTTACCCGGTTATATATTTTAGTTGGTCTTATTTTTAACTGTTATGTGCGTATTTATTGCTGTATTTTAATCTGTTGTTTCATGCATTGAACCATAGGGAAAGGTAGGCAAGAAATATTATTATCAATACTACTACTACTGTTAGTAGTAGTAGTATTGTCAGATGCAAATTGAGGGCATCATCCATTGTGATCTATGGCAGTTTCCAGTGGCAGATGTCCTTAGCCAATTACTTATAAAAATGTGGAATATGACATTCATGGTAGGCATAATAATTAAGCTAAGGTTAAAAATTAAAAAGTGTAGGCAAACAGTATATACTCTTGCTATGGCTACTCTTTTCCCATACGCTGATGAACCTTATCTGGGCCAGTACATTCCTTTATGTTACACTTAAAATAGGGTAATCCCTTTATGAACCCACAGAATGGAGTTCTTCTGCCAGAAAAAAAGGCCAAATTGCATAAGCTTGGTAAGAACAGTATTTGATATGGTTGGATCAAGCAATGCCCTTGGGTGGCAAAATTCTGCTTCAAACATATTGGCTTTAAAACTCCAGTTTAAGGTCACAAGATGTATTTTGCAGCACCAGCTACAACATGTTTTGGCTATCATGAGAATACTGCTTGTGACGTTCTTCCATCTGGATAGTGTTTAGTTGCCCGACACTGAAATCCTTCTCTCTTTAAGTGAAAGGAACTGTACCAGTATGGATATGAACAGAAAAGCCATGGCAATACAAAGAAATGAATAAGAAATCTGTTGGATATTTTTTGTCTGGAAGGGGAAAAATATCAACTGCTCAGCATGAAAATTAACTTCTTAGGTGGCCATGAGGCAAATCCTTGAATTTATCTCATCTTTGTACCTGTAATGAAAACAACCATCACTACCCTTATATCTGAGGCGTATACATGATGTGTCAATTTCTTTTTGGTTTTGGCTTAAACACCGCACTTGCAGTGTTCCAAATTCCTAGAGTCAATATGTTCTTCCCATGAGTGTGGAGGAGCAACAGAATCATAGACTCATGAAGTTGGAAGAGACCTCGTGGACCGTCCAGTCCAACCCCATGCCAAGAAGCAGGAAAATTGCATTCAAAGCACCCCCAGCAGATGACCATCGAGCCTCTGTTTAAAAGCCTCCAAGGAAGGTGCCTCCTCCACAGAAAGAACATTCTAAGACTTTGGGTGGAGGGATACAGAAAGGAGCTTCTCAAGTATCAAGAAACCCCAATGAGACAAACTCTGAATACCACTTTTTAATCTACTTCTCCAAGTCCTCAAATGCATCCCGAGGTCTATTCTTGCTCATCTTCCATCTCACAATTTTTGTTCCCTCCAGATGTGGTCATGTAATGACTAGGAGAAGAGCAGGGGGCAGACAAGAACTTTCATCTGTCTATGGAGACATCCTCTGGATCCTCCAAAACTCTCAGAGGTCCGTAATCTTCTTGTGTGCAAACTTTCAAAACATATCCAGATGATGATGCTCCGTCTTCCCTTGTTCTCCCTGTAGCCACTCTCTAGTTTTTAATGGTGGGAGGAGGCAAAAAAATGCTGCCTAGGGGGGGGGGGGGCATTGTCCCTCCTGAACCAAACAAAAATCACAGCAGAGAGAACATTTATTAATTTTTTGTTCTCTCTTGAAATAACAAAATAATAATAAAAATTACATTACTGTTCTTACATCCATTTCATGAGATCATTCCAGTTCTGCTTGGAATCAACAAGAACATAGGAAGGCATGGAACCAGTCTGCGGGAGATAATATTCCAAATAGCACAAAGGTCCCTGGAACGCCTGTCACTGGAGCACTTGTTTTCCAGCCAGAACAAAAGAAAATAACCATATGCCCTCATGACACCAATGAAATGCTAGCTATTTATGTTTGATTCATTAGTAAACCACTTCTGAACAAATCTTGGCAACAAAACCCTGTGGTAGGTTTGCTTTAGGGTTGCCATAAGTCAGAAGCAGTTTCAAGTCACTCAACAGCAACAAATCATAGTTAAGTGGAGAGCATGTCTTAAAAAAAAACAGCTTTGGCATGTACATTGATCAATAACTCCGAGCAACCTCAATAAAACCAAAGAGAACAATTCTGGATGAACTAGTAACTGATACACTGGATATTTTAATGTTTGAAGGATTGTTACAAAACTCTAGTGCCAAATATTTTGTAGAATATTGTGTTAGGTTGTGAGCTGTACTGAAGGTCAATGTTATTTTGTTGATCACTGTCATGCACAGATCCTTGGCTTAGGAATGAAGAATTTGAAGACCTCCACATATTGTTTAATTCTACCTCCTATTAGCCACAGCCAGCATGGTGAATGGGGTCCAAAATACCTAGAAGGCTTGTGTTTCACATCCGTATTTGACTCTATATTCTAGAATCTTTAAAATAAAATTATCTGAAATTGTTCAGGAAGATCAAACGTGGGGATAAGTTTCTGTGAAATGCATCTTTCCCAATGTTGCCATGCAATCTGCAATGTTGATGAATGCTGGGATGCTCTAGGCACATTTTAATGAGTATTCTAGGTTGACAGATTGATTCAGGACGATTGTCGTATCACTCAGAGAGAAATTTCAAGCATAATCGGCATTTCACAAGAACATGAGGGTCGCATTATTGATTTGCTTGGCTATCGGAAGATCTGTGCACGATGGGTTGCAGAAACAGAGTGCAGACTTCTTTCGGGCCGGCTTCAGAAAAGTTGTTCATCGTTGGCAGAAATTTATCCAATTGTCTGATGATTATGTGAAAAAGTGAATAGTGGTAGTTAAAGAGCACATTCTAAGGATGATTTCTGCATTTGATTTATTAAAATATTCCCATCCAAACCTAAGTAACGAAGGTGGAGGCATTAATTTTCATTCAACCCTCGTACATCTAACACCAATGGCTTTATCCTGAACTAACAAACAATGATTACCAATGTAGTATTAAAAACACAAAACATGCCCTTACAGCTAGAAGTCAGCCTTCAAAGAGCAAACTTTTTTCATCTTTATAGATTGAAAACTAAAGACACACCCAAAACCAGGAAGCCACAAAAGAAATGTGCAGGTCCACGAAAACCTTCACCACCCACAGAAGAGACCTAGCCAGCCAAATTATAAAAGCCCTAAAAGAAGCAAAACAGTACTTATGGGGACCATAATATTAACTACACTAGCAGGGTGAAATGCAAGACCATTTATTTTGGGTTGCTCCAAAGAGTACTCTATTATCTGTGGCTACTTAACGTTCTGTTCATTAGAGTATACCTATCTGTTTGGTCTAACTATAAACAGGATAATGAATGCTTCGTAGAAAAGAGACCACCATGGAAAGAACCACAACCTTCTTGGACAGTCTCTCTAGTTCACTTCTTACTCTGCTACTTAACTAAAGGGAACTACAAATGGAAAAGGAATTGTACTTCAAGCTTCTAACTATAGACTTTGTAGTCTGGCAAATTTATAGGATGTACTTACTAGAATTCCTCCCCACCAGGAAGAAAAAACGTCTTGTAGAATGAATACTTCCACAAACTGAAAACAGAAGTTCCATGCAAAGTACTAGAGAAGAAAAATAACAGAAACAACAACAGGGGGAAAAAACCCATTGATACATAAGGGGACTCCTTTGTTGAATGACTCCCTTATTACAACACCTCCAATAGATGCCAATTGAGAACAATTCAGTGTCAGTTATGACCCAGGAAGTCCCATATGGCTACTGTCAAGGCCAGTGATTCCCAACCTTTTTTGACCAGGGACCACTTGACAAAGGACCACTCTCCAACATCAGTACCAAAAGGGTCAACTTGGTTTGGTTACTTGGGGTGCTGATTCAGAAATTTGCATTGGACAGACCACATCAGTTCTGGTTTCTGATACAAAACATATGCCATCCAATAGTCGCCATCTGCTCGCCCACAGAAAACCATATTTAATAAGCCTCGGCACTATAAGAGGGCCATCCAGTCCAACCCCCTGCTGAGAAGCAGGAAAATTGCATTCAAAGTACCTCCGACAGATGGCCATCCAGCCTCTGTTTAAAAGCCTCCAAAGAAGGAGCCTCTACCACACTCCGGGGCAGAGAGTTCTCCTTTCTTGTAGTTTGAAGCCATTGTACCGCGTCCTAGTCTCCGAGCAGCAGAAAACAAGCTTCCTCCCTCCTCCCTATGACTTCCTCTCACGTATTTATACATGGCTATCATGTCTCCTCTCAGCCTTCTCTTCTTCAGGCTAAACATGCCCAGCTCTTTAAGCCGCTCCTCATAGGGCTTGTTCTCTGCACTTCCCAATGCTAAAACCTGTTCGAGCAGTTCACAAAATGCTAAATCGAAACTAGGGACACCCATTAGTATTGAACACTGCATATCTGATCTATATAAATAGTCAAACTTGTAATGGTGAATGCACAGAATTAATAGCTAAATAAAATGTTTGATTAAATCAATGGGACTAATTAGTCACAATCAACTTAAATTTCATTTATTTAAATGGATCTACATCAATAAGGCTAATATTGGACTTAGCCTTGAGTGACACATGCTGCAGTTGTATTCACTCCTATTTTTCAATATACCACACTGCTTAGTGCAGTTTGCTCTCAGGTATGTGTGTGTAGGAGTTCTGCCTTATTTTAAATGTTCCTAAAATAATAAGCTGAACTCAGGAGTAAGCACATATGTCTTTAATTGGCTTCTCTGCTACTGTATTTCTTGAGTCTCATTTGTACAAATAAAGAAAAGAAGAAAGGTATGATACGACCGCAGCAAATAATGAAACCAGGGTTACTATTTGCAAATGTTTATTTTATGGTGAGAGACTTTTAATACTATAATTTCTTCATTTAAAACCACTCACATCAAAGGAAAAGTCAAGACCAACACCTTTTGATGTCCCTCGAGTACAAATATAAAAGTAATCTTTTTGTTTTCATAGACCAAAAACGAGAGAGACTACTGTGCCGTTCTAGCACGTAGGTCTGTGTTTCTAGCTTACATCAAATCTACCGTCAGGTGAAATAAAACAATGAATCATTAAGGAGATCTTGTTAATTGAACCAATCTGGCCCGATCCAGCTATTTGTTAAATTGTTAAAACAATTTAGTAACCTCAGGGGCAGTTACCAATATTCAGGGGGGAAAAAATGGAACGTAAGATAATGTCCTCATGATCATTTTATGAAATGTTGACGCACGCCTATAGAAATGAAAACATTGGTACAAAACAAAGCATCACTGTTAAGTGGCTTATTAAATGTATCTGGCAAGTTCACAAAATGGTCAATGTAAACATTATATGCAGTTGCCAAAATTAACTAAAAATGGAATTTTTTAACTAATCGACTTTCCTATAAAATACATTAACAGTGCAATTCTGTATATACTGTATATCTATTCAAATATAAATGTCAGTAAGCCTAATAGAGCTTTTAGATAAGCACATATAGTACTGCAGTCTTTATCTCTTAAGGTTATTCTGTGTCAATGTATGTACCGTATATACTCAAGTATAAGCCGACACTAGTAAAAATCAAGTCACCTAATTTTACCACAAAAAATTGGGAAAATGTATTGACTCGAGTATAAGCCAGAGGTGGGAAATGCAAGAGCTACTGGTAAATTTCAAAATTCAAAATAGATACCAATAAAATTATATTAACTGAGGCAATAAAAATAAGTAATAATAGAGTAAAATAACTGAAGTGTAATAATAACAGTAATCTATATAAATAAAAATTTAATGTTTGTTTGTGGGATTAACATAACTCAAAAACCACTGGACGAATTGACACCAAATTTGGCCACACGACACCTACTAACCCAAGGAGTGACCATCACTCAAAAAAAAAAAGATTTTGCCATTTGGGAGTTGTAGTTGCTGGGATTTATAGTTTACTTACAATCAAAGAGCATTCCGAATTCCACCAATAATGGAATTGAACCAAACATGGCACACAGGACTCCCATGGCCAACAGAAAACACTAGAAGGGTTTGGTGGGCACTGACCTTGAGTTTGGGAGTTGTAGTTCACCTACATCCAGAGAGCACTGTGGACTCAAACAATGGTGGATCCGGACCAAACTTGGCACGAATATTCCATATGCCCAAATATAAACACGGAGTTTGGAGAAAATAGATCTTCACATTTGAGAGTTGTAGTTACTGGGATTTATAGTTCACCTACAATCAAAGAGCATTCTGAACCCCATGAATGACAGAATTGGGCCAAACTTCCCACACAGAATCCCCATACTTAAGGCCACCCAGTCCATCTCCTTTCACCAGGGCAAGAAAACGTAATCAAAGCCTGCCTGACAAAGAACCATCAAGCCATAGATATATAGAGAGATATATGATTCACACAGATATAGATACTATATGGTTTACTTACAATCGAAGCTATAGTATCATAGATTTGAAAGGGACCCCTAAGAAGGACAATTATATGTTGCATGTTCCGGAGTGGGCAAACCAGACAATCTCCACATCAACACTGACAAAGGAACAACAAGAAATACTGTTTACCCACATAAAGCATAAAGAAATTACATATATTAGAAACCAACATTTTCTCATTACTTTATTTTCCAGATCACCAGACTGGGCCACAGCAACGTGTAGCAGGGGGTGGCTAGTAATAGAATAAAATAATAAATGTAATAATAACAATAATACATAGAGTCAAATAATAATTGTAATAATAATAATAATAATAATAATAACAATAACAGAGTAAAATAATAATTAACCTTGACTTGAGTATAAGACAAGGGAGGCTATTTCAGCCTTAAAAGGGGACTGAAAAACTCGGCTTATACTTGAGTATAGATGGTATGTTGGCTGTTTGGTTGCCTGGTTTGCACCATAAAAACTCTTACATGGCTTGATGGATTGCTTTAAGTTGGATAATGAAGGGTAAGGGTGCCAAGTTTGGTCCAGATCCACCAAGTCATATAGGAGCCTTTGTGGTACCAACCAACCAACCAACATACATACATACATACCTTGGCCATTATATATATATAGATTTGAACATTAATTTAATATTCAACTTTGTTTCAATCATTATTACTTTTCAATTCGATTAATGGCATCCTAACTGTTCTTGATGTTGTCACTGTGACAAACCATTCCTTCTAGTGGTAATGGTGAAGTTTTGGCTATACATATAACAAAGACATCACTGGTCTCCCTTATTATACACTACCAAAGCATGAACATCCCAATCTTGGAAGGTTGCAGATTCCCCAACATGGTATCTCTCATGGTGTATCTTTCTCTGTCCTAAAGAGAGAATGGGCCAGCACCCTGGTACTCGAAATATGGCATGTTCTTTTAAATTCTTGTCTGTGTTTGGCTCAAAGAAAACATACATGTTCTAGTTTTGCCATAGCACACCAGGGAAATCTTCAAGCATGTTCTATAATTTAAACTCAATTACAATTTAACCTCCATCTGTACTCTTCATGATCTTCAGTGTGGGTTTAGGGCGTCCAGGTGTCCTATATCACATTGGACAGCCTGGTATTTCCGCCTGTGTCTGGAATGGTCTTTTTCCTTGCATGTCCTATAAAATTCTGGTAATCCAGATGCTTAGAAGTGGATTCCGGGTAAAATGAGGTCTTTTTTCATTAAAAAATGTAATTGGTAAGATAGCAGTTAAGCTCCACAGCATCTATCACAATGCACACTGAGACTCAAATGCATATCTTGCAGGAGAAGAGATTAATGAGGTATAGCTACTCCTGCAGAGAATCTTTTGAAAATATTGGGGGGGGGGGGGGCAGAGCAGGAAGTGATACATAAGCTCACATATCATCTGTGAAGAACCGGCTTGGGAATTTTTAAAGTTTGATCTTTGGAGTAACAAGGAGGTGACTTTTTCTATTCTGGTCCTGCAAATATATGTGTATACATTTTGACACCTTCTCCAGGTTGACTGTTTCCATTGGATGCAGCTATAGGAATCAACATATCTGAAACAGATTTGAAGTAGGCCAGTTGCAGAAAACTACTCGAGTTAAATGCTTTTCTTCCATTAACCAGCAAGTAGCCCTATTTTCAGTGGGTTGCTGTGAGTTTTTCAGACTGTATGGCCATGTTCAAGTAGCATCCCTCCCTGACATTTTGCCTGGACCTGTGGCAGGTATCCTCAGAGGTTGTGAGATCTCTTGGAAATGAGGCACTGGGGTTTATATATTTGTGGAATGTCTGTTTGAGGCAGGTATGAATGTTGCAATTGGCTAGCTTGATTAGCATTGAGTAGCCCTGCAGCTTCAAAGCCTGATTGTTGCTGTCTGGGGGGGGGGGGGATCCTTTGTTTGGGAAGTGTTAACTGGCACTTGATTGATGGCAGTCTGGAATTCCCTTGTTTTTTATTTGCTGTCTTGGTGTTTTTTATTTGCTGTCTTGATTCTTGTGTTAATTAATACTTGTAACCAGATTTTGTTCATTTTCATGGTTTCCTCCTTTCTGCTGAATTTGTCCACATGCTTGTGCATTTCAATGGTTTCTCTGTATAGTCTGACATGATGGTTGTCAGAGTGGTCCACACTTCTGTGCTCTAAGATAATGTTCTGTATCCAGGTTGGTTCATCAAGTGCTCTGCTATGGCTGAATTATTGTGCAGTGCCTTTCATGTTCTTTGATTCGTGTTTGGGCACTGCGTTTGGTTGTGCTGTATTTTCACTATGCACCAACAGTGCCTCCACCCCAGGGACTGAGATATTGCTTTTCTATATTATTCTTATCAAATGTACAACAGGATTTAAAATCTCTTTGTTTTAAAATGCCTTGTATCAACTTGGAATTCTTGGCAAAACTTTGGCACTTAATGATTCTTGCTATCCAATAGAATTTGATTCCAGGACTAGCCATGGACACCAAATTCCACTGTTACCCATTCTATTACAGTCGGTTCTCCACATTCACTGAGGTTAGGAGCTCAGAACCACCAAAAAAGTGAAAAATCACATACATGTTATTATTATTTTTTACCTGAGACAACATCTCTCTAAGGATCTCTAGGTCCTCCAGCTTGACTCTGTGGTCAACTTCTGCTGGAAAGTAACCATGGAGTCGCACTGGAAAATACAGAGATTCATAGAATCATGGAGTTGGAAGAGACCTCATGGGTCATCCAGTCCAACCCCCTGCCAATTGCATTCAAAGCACCCCCTAGAGAAACTTTTAATCCAAATCCACAAATCTCAAACCCATAAATTTCAAACCCACAAACATGGAGGGCTGACTTACATGCAATGACCTTGTAAAATTGTGTTGCTTATATAAAATGGTAAAATCAAAGTTTACTTTTTGGATTGTTTAAAACATTTTCAAGCTATGGGTGCCTGAATGCATGTATGCACAATCTGTGGATATGGGGGGCCATTACCATCGCCATCTTCTACTTGATGCTTTTTCCTGTGGAAGGCAGCAAAAGGGTTGTTGTAGGTTTTTTCGGGCTGTATGGCCATGGTCTAGAGGCATTCTTTCCTGACGTTTCGCCTGCATCTATGGCAAGCATCCTCAGAGGTAGTGAGGTCTGTTGGAACTAGGAAAAAGGGTTTATATATCTGCTAGTTCCAACAGACCTCACTACCTCTGAGGATGCTTGCCATAGATGCAGGCGAAACGTCAGGAGAGAATGCCTCTAGATCATGGCCATACAGCCCGAAAAAACCTACAACAACCCAGTGATTCCAGCCATGAAAGCCTTCGACAATACAAGGCTCAAAATGTTTTATAGTATTGGGGTACCATCAGTCTTCTGTATTTACAGATTCTTTATCCAATATTCAACCATTTACAACTTGAAAATATTTTTTTAATTAAAAAGCAAATTTTTATTTTGCCTTTTTATATAATTGATTTTGTCACCATTTCACAAGCAGTTGTATATAATGGGACTGGAGCATCTACATATTTTGGTATCCTTGGGAGGTCCTGGCACCAAACTCCAGCAGACACTAGAGGCCCACGGCATACAAAGGTTAAAAATATGAACAATTAAAACAATGGCCAAAATTCAGTGGTGTGCTTCAATTTCCAATGGTAGTGAAATCAAGACTCTTCTTTTCCTTCTCCTGCTGCAGTCCCTCTGTGACACCAAAAACCTACTCCAAAGCGTTTCTCAGCAGGATGAATGTGCAGGTTAAAGATGAGAGAGGCATTTCATTAACAATTGAAGTCCTTGTCCATATAACAGTTTATAGATTAAAACCAGCCGTTTTGAATTGGGCCTGTGCCGCCAGGCCAAAACAGATGTTAACACTCAAAATCTGGCCTCTGCTATTAGGCTGGTTGTTTAACTCTGCACTAGCTGCATTTTCCAAACAGTTTTCAAAGGCAGTCCCATAACCTCATTGCAGGAATATAACCTGGGAACACCAAAGAAATTCTCTGAAGCCAAGTTGTCTGACAGATAAAGGAATGCTTGGACCATTAAGCGAAGCTGGTCACAAACACCCTGTGCCATCAAAGTTGCTTGTGCTTCAGAGAGAGTAATGCTTTCAAGAGATGTCCCAAGTTACAAATCTGTACCTTCAGTAAGAGTGCAACCCCATCACAAGTGAGAAATATATCTGACAATCCATTCAGAACTAGCCATTAATAGTACCTGAGTTCCATCTGGACTGAGCCTTACAGTGGATCCAAATTACACAATTACAACCAGCCCTCCATATCTATGGATTCTACATTCATGGATTCAGCCAACAGCTTATCCAAAATATTTGGGGGGAAAAAGCAGTGCAGGACATCTCAACTCTTTTTAGGCAGAAATATTCAGCAACACTAGGATAAACTACAGTTCAGTATTTCTCCCCCCTCCCCCCACAATGTTTAAAGGGCCGGGCTTTACTACAGTCAGTTAAACCACCAGCTGTAGAAAATCTTACCGATTGAAAGGTCGACAGTTCAAGCCCGGGTTGGGGTGAGCTCCCAACCATCATCACAACTTCTGTTTGTCTAGCCGTTTTGGCAGAAAGGTAATCAAAGATGCCCATGCGGACATGCAGGCAATTAGATTAGGGGAGCGTCTAAAGACAACAAAGGTCCTTGGCTGTGCTTGACTCCTGCCATGTGTTTGGGGGGGGGGGCTGTCGCTCCGTCTTCCATGCCAAGGAACTTTGTTGTCTTTAGACGCTCCCCTAATCTAATTGTCTGCATGTCCGCATGGGCATGCAGGCGATTAGATTAGGGGAGTGTCTAAAGACAACAAAGTTCCTTGGCATGGAAGACGGGGTGACAGCCCCCCCCCCAACACACGGCCGGAGTCAAGCACAGCCTCCAGATGCTGGAGATGGCATAGGATGGGAAGCCTTTACCTCTGTTTAGGTGCTGTCTGTCTTTGCTAATTGTATAATCAGCATTGAATGTTTCAAATATATCTGTACGGTAATCCACCCTGAGTCCACTTGGGGGATAAGGCGGAATATAAATAAAGTATACTACTACTACTATTATTATTATTATTATTATTATTCTTGCAAAAAGAGAAAGGAGCTGGCGGATCGAGGGACATAAAAAGACTTTATAAAAAGGATAATCACTATCAGGGGCTTTGCCAACTTACGATATACCTGCGCAGCTTCTTCCTAATATGCATACAATAATTGTCATATCTATTCTGTTGAATGAAATGCAGTACAAACACACATGCCTTGGTATATTCTTGTCATATTTTTAATTCTAAGAGGACAAAATAGTTGCCCGAGGTTCGATACTATTTAAATATTTGAAAAAGAAAGAAAAATATTACTATGGTGTATTATTTGCAAATGTCAAATGTGTTTGATGCAGAATATAAACCATCTTTGACTTAATCCCTGTAATCAAGTACTTCCACATTATCATTTTAATGCATTCAATTTTATTTCTCTCTCCCAGACAGAGAGGAAGCAAAGCTCAAAATAGATATGAAAATGCCAAGCAATGTTGTTAATATAAATTACATTATGTGAGCGAATCTAGTGGAAACCATTTAGAAGCTGCCAGCAAGATGTGTTTATTTAAAATCCAAATTAACTGGCTAAAAGCCCTTTCTCTCTTTCCACTCGGCCCCTCCAGAAGACAGACTGGTGTTAGTATGAAATGAATAGCAGCAAGCACCTGAGTCAGGCTTCAATAGCCCTTCCACCATGTTATTAGATAGATGGGAAAATCTAGTGGCAAAACACTGAATATCTCTTTTAACCTTTAAACAAGACACTATCGCTGGCAGGGCTGAAAGAAAGGAGAAGAGAAACATCTTCTTCTATCTCTCTTGTTTAACTTCAGACGGATGTTAATGGTACAAAGCCAGCGGAGTGATAAATAGGTTCTGGCAAAGAATTCTTCCTACCTTGAGCAGAACCACAGTTTATCGTTCGTTTTAGCTATTCAGAACAGGAAATCGGGGAAGTAGGGTGATGTGGTCTCAGTGTAAGTTCACAGATACTTCTTTGGCAAATGCTGTGTGCACACCAAAAAAGGCATAAAAAGTGGCTTTATTTCACAAGCAGGTTCATCTCCAAAGATCTTTGGGGGAAACCCAGCAATAGGAGAAGCCTGGGCCTGAGCTAAAATAGCTAGTGTATTCACTTCTTCACAGTGAACAAAGAGCTCGACTGATTCACCAGACAAGCAATTGGCTAATTTTACACTGTGGGAAAGATCACAGACACTCATACGCAAATGAACAGCAGCTGCCACTCCAAGCTCAAATGAGGATTCAAATGCTACTCTTCACTGCAATCATAACTGATGAAGTTTTATTTTCATATTGATGTTTTATTTTCATATTGATGGCTCAGTGGTATAAGGGTAATCTTCTGCCATTGATGAAGGCAGAAGCAAGCATAGTGGAATACATTGTAAATATGCAACCTGCAACTAAGGGATGTAAAAAGACATTCCTTCATGTGTACATGGATGTCAAATACCTTGAATTGCAATGTATGCCTCATTATCCACAGGTAATAGAAGATACAGGCAACAATTGTAAAGAGAAAATCGTGTGGGTTGCCAAAGGTACATAATTATTGCATTAGTAGTTGTCCTGTGAGTTGCTGTGGCCCAGTCTGTGTATATGTGTTTTGTGTGTGTATACATCTGTGTATATATTTGTGTATTTATGTACATGTGTATTTATTTCGAACACTTTTACCCTGCCTTTCTCAACCCCTAGGGCAGTAGTTCTCAACCTGTGGGTCCTCAGATGTTTTGGCCTTCAACTCCCAGACATCCTAACAGCTAGTAAACTGGCTGGGATTTCTGGGAGTTGTAGGCCAAAACACCTGGGGACCCGCAGGTTGAGAACCACTGCCCTAGGGGGACTCAGGGCGACTTCCAATTGGTAACAATTCGATGCTACATAATAAAATACAAAACAGTAATAATTATAACAGTTAAAAGCATAAACATTAATACATAAAGATTAAAACAGTATATTTACAGTCCACTGAGCTATTACCTGTCTGGTAGCTATTTATCTAGCCGTATACTATGATTGAGTACTCAGTTTAACTTATCCATAATCCACTTCCAAGCCATAGTCAACATTGTCAGTTGTCCTTTTAGCCTAATTGCCTGAATGCCTGGTCCCACATCCATGTTTTGACCTTCTTTCTAAAGGTGAGGAGAGATGATGAATTTCCCTGGGGAATGAATTCCACAGGCGGGGGGCCACCACCGAGAAGGCCCTGTCCCTCGTCCCCGCCAAATGTGTTTGAGACAGAGGCGGGGCCAAGGGCAGGGCCTCCCCAGAAGATCTTAAACTCCGAGGTGGGACATAGAAGGAGATACGTTCAGACAGGTACGCTAGAAGTCTCTTCTGCTGTGTTTTTCAGTGTTTTTATGAGTGATGGTCACTCATTGGCCTGATAGCTGTATTGTGTCCAAATTTGGTGTCAATTCGTCCAGTGGTTTTTTGAGTTATGTTAATCCCACAAATGAACATTACATTTTTATTTATATAGATCGACCCAAACAAATTCCCAATATTACCCACAAAATTCTTCCGAGCCAAACTATCTTTTCCTTTCAGAATCTACTTTAAAGCAGTCCATGATAGGCATATGTTCAGGCAAACCGAAGTTTCAGAAAATCTATGAAACGCTGTCTGTTAATTTTGTATGAAACTATCAATATATAGCCTGAATCCTACTGGCCAAGTAACTTTTTTATCATGTCGGAAGAGAATTGAGAATATACTACCAGTCGCTTCTGGTGTGAGAGAATTGGCTGTTTGCAAGGACGTTGCTCAGGGGATGCCCATAAATGAATCAACAGCATTCACCAACATGTTGATTCAGCAGTCAAGAATTGATTCAGTGGTTGTCCTTTCGTTGGGAGTAAGTAATAGTATATAGGCTTGAAAATTGCTGGAAGAAACATTAACAAACTTAGATATGCAGATGACACCACTTTGATGGCCGAAAGTGAGGAGGAGCTGAGGAGCCTTCTAATCAAGGTGAAAGAAGAAAGCGCAAAAGCTGGGTTGCAGTTAAACATCAAAAAACTAAGATTATGGCAACAAGAATGATTGACAACTGGAAAATAGAGGGAGAAAACATGGAGGCAGTGACAGACTTTGTATTTCTAGGTGCAAAGATTACTGCAGACGCAGACTGCAGCCAGGAAATCAGGAGACGCTTACTTCTTGGGAGGAGAGCAATGACAAATCTTGATAAAATAGTGAAGAGTAGAGACATCACACTGGCAACAAAGATCCGCATAAAAGCAATGGTATTCCCCGCAGTCACCTACGGATGTGAGAGTTGGACCATAGGGAAGGCTGAGCGAAGGAAGATAGATGCCTTTGAACTGTGGTGCTGGAGGAAAGTTCTAAGAGTGCCTTGGACAGCGAGAAGATCCAACCAGTCCATACTTCAAGAAATAAAGACTGACTGCTTATTGGAGGGAAGAATAGTAAAGGCCAAGATGAAGTACTTTGGCCACATCATGAGAAGAAAGGAAAGCTTAGAGAAGACAGTTATGCTGGGGGAAAAGGAAGGAAAAAGGAAGAGGGGCCGACCAAGGGCAAGATGGATGGATGGTATCCTTGAAGTGACTGGATTGACCTTGAAGGAGCTGGGGTGGTGACGACCAACAGGGAGCTCTGGCGTGGGCTGGTCCATGAAGTCACGAAGAGTCGGAAACAACTGAACGAATGAACAAACATATAGAAGGCATTTGTATTTGATCATAAGCAGAAGATGACAGAGTAAATAAAAATTTTTGACAACAGTGTCTTTAACTAAATTGGGTAAAAAGTATCCATAGGATTTGTTACCAAGGCAAATTAATTATGAAAGAAGTAAATTCTATGCAAAATTGAAACAAGATAGCAATATGAGTCTGAATAGCACCAATATAAATATATGACTTGCCAATACTACCTATAAATAACGTAAAGAACTGATATATTATTCTGAAATATTCAATGCTTTGGTGATTTTTTAAAAAATAGTTACAATTAATTACAGCAGATTATTTTTGATTTCAGCAATTTAAACATGGAGAGAGAGAAATAGACATATTTCTGTTCAGTGTAAAAAGGAATGGTGCATTACGACTGTGGCTTTTTATATTTGTACCAAAAAGCAATTCTTCATGAATGTTTCATTCAGAGATGATCTGTCAGTTTGTCCTGAATGATGAGCATTCTGTTTTAAACCTCTTTGGTACAGCAGTTTGAGATTTATACTTTTTATCTAGCTGTTTGCTCAGTTTCCAGTGCCATTGTAAGGTTAATTCCTAGCAAAGACAGATACTTTCCCTCCTCTCCAGAAGAAGGCATCCTCCCAAAGCTTCCCACATAGAATACTTTTTCTTGGAAAAAAAATCCCCAAACATTAAATTTTGTGGTCCAACTTATGGAGGTCTGTTCAACGTTATTTGTCTACAGTGTAGAAGGATTATCTAAGAGTCATAAGCAGGCTCTAATGTGGGAGGAGGACAATGTTGAGTTTTAATTATACATTTCCTCTTGGGAAGTTAAGGCGTGGTAATACTATTCCACAAAACGTAGTGAGAGCCATCTGCATGAATAACAAACAGAAGCCACCGGTCAGCAGTCAAAAAAAGAAGTACAATCCTTTGTGTGATGCTGCTTCAGTGCCTAGCACCATAAATAGCATCTCGCTTGCATAAGTGTTCTGGGTGTCAAAGCCTCTGAGGATGCTTGCCATTGATGCAGTCGAAACATCAGGAGAGAATGCTTCTAGAACATGGCCATATAGCCTGAAAAACCTACAACAACCCAGTGATTCAAGCTATGAAAGCCTTCGATAATACATTGTTCTGGGTGTGTTGCATTTCCAGCATCCCAAGCTCTTTTCTACTGGCTAATGAAATTGTAACTGTGGTTTCTCTTCATGGAGATTCAGGTGTCATTTCCTCACTGCAAAATAATAATTGCCACGTTAACACAGAAGCCTCTTATGATCACACAGCCAGCTCTTTATTATTGTCCTAATATACAATCACCACCAAACAATTTCAGAACTGAACAAAAAAAAAATAAATTCAAAACTGTGAGCAGCAAAATCAATGCCCAATTTTCCAAGTCTTCAATTGACAACAATTCAGATCTCATATTGTTGTCACAAACTTCAACAATAAAACATTGAAAACATTTGGGTCTTGTTAAAGAAATATCCCATATTATTTCACTTCTGGCACAATAAAAGATTTCCAAGATATTTCAGGATATAAAAGTAGGTGCTCTCTGCAGAATCTGTGTTGATGAGAACCATACTACTGAACAGGAAGTTCAAAAGACAGAGAATGGCAGATGAGAGCTGCTCCATCTGTTCTGGAAACATATAACTGTACAGAAGAGGCCAAAACAACTGACAAAGCGAAGTCTTTATTCATGGAAAGACTGCACTCTGGCTGTTTGTCAAACACTCAATGCTAGGCTCAAAAGATCTGCAAGCAACTTCCATAGCTTGGTGCTCTAATTGTCACATGCTGAAGTGTCCCTGAACACCACTCTAAACACCTTTGCAGAAGCATACGAGAAGCTCGGCCTGTCATTGAACATCGAGAAAATCAAAGTGCTCTTCCAGCAGTCACCAATCCCTCTCCAATGCCAGAAATACAGCTTAATGGTGTAACATTAGAAAATGTTGATCATTTCCGCTACCTTGGCAGCCACCTCCCCACAAAAGTCAACGTTGGCACTGAAATACAACACCGCCTGAGCTCTGTGAGTACAGCTTTTTTCCGAATGAAGTAGAGGTGTTTGAGGACTGGGACATCCATAGGGTACCAAGGTGCTTGTTTATAAAGCTATTGTCCTCCCAACCCTGCTATACGCCTGCAAGACGTGGACTGTCTAACGACGTTACACTCAATTTCTGGAACATTTCTATCTGCATTGCCTCTGAAAAATCCTACAAATCTCTTGGGAAGACAGGCATGGTCATCATGACAGACATTACATTTTGAGAAGGTTTTCCTAAGTGGTTGTCATATGGAGTTTTTCAATAACAAGTCTGAGACAACTTCAGCTAGTTTAGGGATAGAGTGGCTAGCATACCAGTGAAATTCCCAATCTATGTCTCTAGTCTCAAGCTATGTCAAACATTCTCGAATGCAACACTTAAACTGGTCACCTACTTAGGCTAATGGATGCCTTATCCTTGAGTTGCTGAGTTACCATATTATGATAACTATCACTGGGAACAGTACTTTACTTACCCACATCCAAGAAATATGTTCTTTTTAGAAATGTTCAAGGTCATCTATTACTATTCTATGATATGCTTCCATCAGAAGTCATGCCAGAAGATATAGAAATGCTAGAGAGGTGCTCTCCAGACATTTTCTAAGATCTCCAGTGTAAATTCTATTGTATGCTTTTGAAAAAAATCAATAAATTTTATAGGGTTTACTATTATTCACAGTTTTGAGTTTCCACAGTAAGTCCAGGGATGTAGTCTTTAAAGCAGGTCTTTTAAAAACTGTATCTGTTTTATATCCCATAATTCAGTTTAAAAACAGGTAATTAAAAACAAAAAAATCACAACAAAATACAGAAATAATAAAACATAAGCATAATATATGAGTTTAGAACAAAACAAATAATAAGTATCCATGTTTCATTTTCCATATTTTAGGAAAATCTCTTACACTAAAATATATTGTTTAGTTTTTGTCATATTTATTTTTGAGGATTCATTTTATTGCAATCCTAGAGAAAATATGAAGGAAGCCTAGACATTCCTGTCATTGCCCATTATCTATATTTCACAGAAACGAGGCTTTTAGCAGAAGCAATATCACGAACTTAAATATGGACACCCACAATAGAATAAATTTTCCACTCAGCCAGCGTTTCTGCCAAAACTGAAGCTGAGTTATAATGTGCTGGTGAATGTTCATACTTCTTCCCCACTTCCCCTAAATTCACACTAAAAGACAGGAAATGCTATTACGAACCTGTTCAAATTTATATGCACATAAATATAAAATATATCTACGTACAAAGATCCAAAAGCTCAGTCTCCTAATGTTGCAGGACAGAGAAATAACTATACTCTGATGTTCATGAGATGAAAAATGGAATGACAAGATCTCACCAGAATTCTGAAATCTCTACCAACAGAATTAAATATATAATTAATAAACCAAGATGTTTAGTTTAAGTATATGCACATGGAACTCAGAAACAAGGTCTTATGTAGTGGTTCCCAACCTTTGGTTCTCCAGGTGTTTTGAATTACAGCTCCCACAATTTCAAACAGTTGGCCAAATGGACAGGATTTCTGGGAGCTCAAGTCTCAAACATCTGGAGGACCAAAGGTTGGGAACCGCTGTTCTAATGAATCTAATTAAATTTACTCCCTGATTAGTTTGTACAGAACAGTCTTGAGTGAAATTCAGTAACTACAATGGAACTTGCTTGCCCAGTCCCCAAAACTGACCCCAGAAAGTGTCCTTCATCCACCCACCTGTTTCACAGAGATCAAGTGGGGAAAGGATTCTCCCCTCTCACTTTTGTGCAATTCTCATATTCTACAAATAGAAGCCCATCACTGTATCTTCACCTGCAAAAGTGTTCTCCGATGACCAAAGCACTCATCCCCCCAAAATGTTGAAAACTACATCTATATCTGTAACAAATATGGAATGTTACCTTCAAATTCATTACACTATGTAACAAAATTTGATATCTTTTTGCTCCTGGTTTAAAAATGTTATTTCTGGTTTAATTGTGAAGTACTTACTTTGAAAGTAGTTGTTATATTCCAGAAATACTTTGTGTTTTTTTTGTGGCTGTCACAAACTATGTTGAATTAGTTGAGTTTCTTTGAGATATTCATTGAAAATCTATAGCAAAATGTGCTGCAGGATATCCAGCAAGAACACTTTTTACATGTTTTTATAATAGAATCAATTAGGAAGAAAACATTTATAACCCAGGAACTAAAATTGTGTTACACAGTGATATTTATGATGCTAAAGCTTGGTTTCATGGTGGAACGTCAAAGAAAGATGGAATTGTATATTTATTTATTATTTATTATTTGCACTTATTGACCGCCACTCTCAGCCCTAGGGCGACTCGTGGCGGTGAACAACAACATAGAAAAGACAGTATACAGTAAATCATGACAATACATACCAAACTACTACTACATAACATATACTAAAAATCCGCTTCGTCAAATCCAGGGGTCACAGTCAATATCGTAGTCAAATCCATTCCAATATCGTTCCAATGTTGCACTCAATTGAAGGCCTGCTCGAAGAGCCATGTTTTCAGGCTCCTACGGAAGGCCATCAGGGAGGGCGCCTGTCTAACTTCAGCAGGGAGGGCGTTCCACAGCCGGGGGGCCACCACCGAGAAGGCCCGCTCTCTCGTCCCCGCCAGGCGTGCCTGTGAGGCAGGCGGGACCGAGAGAAGGGCCTCCCCGGATGATCTCAAGGTCCTCGTGGGCTCATAGGCCGAGATGCGGTCTGCAAGGTATTTTGGGCCGGAACCGTTTAGGGCTTTGTAGGATAACACCAGCACCTTGAATTGGGCCCGGTAGCAAATCGGCAGCCAGTGGAGCTGGGACAGCAGGGGCGTTGTATGCTCTCTGTGCCCTGCTCCTGTTAACAACATGGCTGCCGCGCGTTGGATTAGCTGAAGCTTCCGGGCCGTCTTCAAGGGCAGCCCCACGTAGAGAGCGTTGCAGTAGTCGAGGCGGGATGTGACCAAAGCGTGTACCACCGTGGCCAAGTCAGACTTCCCAAGATACGGGCGCAGCTGGCGCACGAGCCTAAGAGAGTATACTGCTCTTACTACTATTTGAGCTTCCTATAAAGCCCTTTCTTGAGTTACAAGTTTTTTTTCTGAATCTTTCAGGATAGGATAGGATATCAGAAGAATTACATTCAGGAAAATTACTTTATTCTCTAAGAGGTTTTTCATGGGATATAGAAAGATATTATGACAAAAACTTCCTTTCTATCATTTTTCCTCTGCTTTTGGTTCTTAGGATCCATGTCATTGGACAGAACCTCATTGGCTGGTCAAGACTACAGGCAGACCCAGAATTACAAACATCCGACTTACAAATTACTCATGGTTAAGAACAGGGGTGAGAGAAGAGGAAGTGAGAAAAATCTACCCTCCAGAAGGGGAATTCACTTCTGAAGGAGATCATGGGGAAAAGGTATCTCTGCTAAAGCTTTCTCACCGATCCTTGTTTCTACCACAAGCCATCTTATCACAGTGACAGAAGGTAAGGTGGCATCTTCTGAACAGGGGCACAGACAGCAAAACTAGCACCACAGGGGTGTTAACCCTTCCCTATGCTATCCAAAGCTTAAAAAGATACATTTCTGGCTGGAGTTACACGTAAAAAATGTACCTGCTCTGATTTATAAACAAATCAACCTAAGAACAAACCTACAGAACAAATCTTGTTTGTAACTTGGGGACTTCCTGTACTTGCTTTCAATTTACACTTTAAAGTGGTTTAACAGCAGATACACTGTATACACTAACCATTTGAAGAGGGGGAAACTCTCTTTGCAAATATAAAAATGTCTGCAAAATCTTTAACGTTAACCTACTTGACACATATTTACTTATGTATTTATTATTTACAACATTTATATGCCGCCCTTCTCACCCCAAAGGGGACTCAGAGCGGCTTACAATATATATATATATATATATATATATATATATATATATATATATACACACACACACATATATATATATACATACATACACACACACACACACACTATATATATTATTAGCATAGTACAATATCAGTATTAAATATTACTATATTGCAGTAATATATACTACTATATATAATATATTACTAATCCTAATTCGAAACAATATATCAAACTTGCATATCTGAAATGGAAGTCAGATTGGCCACCTCCCTCCTGTCTTTTAGAAGGAAACTCAAGACTTGGCTATGGGACCAAGCGTTACCACTGAATAGCAGCAAGTGAGAAGACTTAAGCAACTCGCGACAATGAATTGTTCCAAACTTGGATTTGGATTTTAATTGGCATGTTTAATTAATTGTTTTTAATTAACTGTTTTTAATGTCTTTTAATGTATTTGTTGAATGTATTTATGATGGTTATGGAAGCAAATGGTGCTTGTTGTGAAGCCACCCTGAGTCCCCCCTCAGGGTGAGAAGGGTGGGGTATAAATGTAGGAAATAAATAAATAAATTCAAACAACAAGGTCTCATTTCAGAAGATAACCTTTTATTTCCCCTCCTCCTTCTTCCTGTCATCTAATGGTTAATTTTTTTTTTACTGTTACCACTTACAAGATATGTGACTTTCTTTACAAGACTTTAGAAAACATACTTGTGATGCAACACTCAGAATTTCTTATTAAATTATTTGGATAGTCAGCATGGTGAAGTGGTTTGAGTGTTGGAGTCTGACTCTGAAGACCTCAACAACACTCTCTCATCCACAGAGGAAGATAAAGGTAGCGCCCCTTGAACAAATCTTGCCAAGAAAACCCCATGATAGGTTTGCCTTAGGGTTACTGTAAGTGGGAAATAACCTCTACAACTTTTTAAAGTTACACATTCTAAAGCTCCTATAAGTATTTTAATCTAACAACATTAATGAAATCACCATATGAATTCACCATATGAAATCACCATTCAGAACTGCCCAACCAAGTATAATGGACTCTACTTCCACAAATATATAGGACTGTAATATTAATCTGAATGCTTTGGAAGTCTATATTACTCCCAAGTACAAGTCTCCCAATTACAAAATAAATCTGTGATTACTCTAAGCAAATAGAAAAACTGGGGAATATTTTGCAGATAAACTGTCATGCACAAATGATCTGCACAATTATATATTGCTAAAGTGTCTTCACTCACCTTTGAACATTAATTCACAGTATTGGTAGTCTGGGAAAGCATCTCAAGACTATTCTCCATTAGCATCTTCTTCCCTTTCCCTTAGAGTTAACCCTTAATCCTGAAACTGAATTTTGATATCTAATTTCCAATTTCTAAATTTGAAAAGTATTTCTACCCAGATCACTTGCTTTCTAAAACATTGGTTTAAGAATTCTGCCTTAGCAGACCTTATGCCATTTCTAAATAATCACTCAATTAAGATGAAAATCTGAAACCATTAACTATGAGGTACTGGTGAAAGGGGGCAGATTAGAGGCGATGACCTGACAATGATAAAGAGACCACATTTCACAATCAGACAGTTAAAAGGATTCTACTCTAGCTAAAATTCCCACCTCTGGTTTCTGTCATGGCTCACCTAGACAATATTATATCATCTACTTGTTGATGTACCTCTCTCCCCTCTCCTCTCTCTCCTCCCAAGATTTCAGATGTTGACAGTTTCAGATGTCAAAATTTATTGTGCGTCTTTGTTTTTAAGACCAATTATAACACAACTTTCACATTGAAATAGAAATGTATTGTTGTTGCTACTGTTGTTGTGAAGCTTCACGTTGATTTTAAATTCTGTGAGCCTCAGGTGAACCTATCACTGGGCTTCCTTGGCGAGCATTGTTCAGAGAGGGGATGCCTTTGCCGGTGAGGCTTAGATAAAGGTTACCCAGTGAGTTTCCAAGGCCAAGAGGGCATTCAAATCCTGGCCTCCCAGAGTCCTAGTTCAACATTCAAACCACTACATCAAACTGGCTCATGGAATGTATTGTATTATATTTCAAAAAGAACCTTTTGTGCTGCTTACCTAAGAGATTTCACTTGCAACAACAAAAAGGTAACATTATTCATTACCTTTGATTAGATCCAGGTAATATGACCCTGGAAGTTTTGAATAAGCTATCTTTTGTAAAGTTGTAAACGTACAATTTAAGGATTAATTATATTTGTTAAACATAGCAAATGACACTGAGAGGAATGTTTTGTCCATTGATAATTCCTTTCAGGCTTTCGTCATGAAATTGATTTTGTCATTTGGGAGTTGTAGTTGCTGGGATTTATAGTTTACGTATAATCAAAGAACATTCTGAACCCCACCAACGATGGAATTGAACCAAACTGGGCACACAGTTCTCCCATGAGCAACAGAAAATACTGGAAGGGTTTGGTGGGCAGTGTCCTTTGGTTTTAGAGTTGTAGTTCACCTACATTCAGAGATCACTGTGGACTGAAACAATGATGGATCTGGACCAAACTTGGCACGAATATTCCATATGCCCAAATGTGAACACTGGTGGCGTATGGGGGAAATAGAATCTTGACATTTGGGAGTTGTAGTTGCTGGGATTTGTAGTTCACCTACAATCACAGAGCATTCTGAACCCCATCAATGATAGAATTGAGCCAAACCTTTTCAGAGCGGCGCCCATGGCTTGTTCTTGGCTGGGAATGGAGCAGGAGGCGCCTCATGGCCGCGGAGCGCAGAGAGATCCCTGATGGTGAAGACGGGGGTGTGCGCTCTTGGCGGTGGAGGCGGCACTGGATGGGCATGGCCAGGCAACGCTGGCTTCCCGGGAAGCTTCTCCCTCCCACACGGGAGGGAAGGAAGGAAGAAGGAAAGGAAGGGAGGGAAGGAGGGAGGGGAAGGGGGAAGGGAGGGAAGGAAGGGGAAGGGGAGAGAAACGCCGCTGACGCAAGCGGCATTGCATGAGGCCTGGCCAAGCCGCGCGGGCCGCATCTGGCCACGGTGAGGGAGGGAGCTGGTTGCCGCTTGCTGTGCCAGTTCTATTTGTATGGCTGTGTGTGCACATGCGCTTGGCTCTCAGTGCTGTAATGGCTGCTCTTCCCTTGTGTGGATTATTGGGGTTTCTGCTGTATCTTTGGGAGATTTTTTGAGTGGAGGACATAAATTGGACTGTTAGGTGTCTTGTGTCCAAATTTGGTGTCAATTCCCCCAGTGGTTTTTGAGTTCTGATGGTAGCACAAACGAACATTACATTTTTATTTATATAGATAATCAGCAATTTGTACTTTGAAAACTAATTGGCAACCAATGGCATAGCTTTCGAATAGGTGCAATATGCTCACTTCAATCTGGCAGCAGTGTTTTGAACTGTTGGACATGAGTAAATGCATTCGAAGCAAGAAAATCTGGCTGATTTTTCTCATTTGTTAACTAGCATTCAGGAAGAATTATGTGGGAGTGTGGCATGATAAACATCAACACATCCATATTGTTTATTCCCAGCTTCGCGTGGTTGATCAAGCCTGGAATTGCCACCCAAACCAGGTTTCTGTCCTTCATAAACAATTGATTCCCTGTAGAATATGGCATTACTATAAAACCAAAGAATCAATGACATTCACCAATAAAAAAACTATTGTTCAATCATAAGACAGTAAATGTGCTGATCAATCAAATAAGACATTTATTTGCTCTACATAAAGAACAGTAAGAGTCAAATCCTTTTGGTTTTTAAGTCTCTGCACATCTGCTCTTAAGAAAAAACATACAATTCATGGAAACCTGTATTATATCTAGTTCTGAAAAAAATCTGGAACACATCAATTCAGAGGAGCTAAACCATGCCCAGTGTAACTGCAGAAAGCATTGCGCTGCTTCCAGGAAAAATCTGGCTCTTAACTGTACAGGTTTGAGGAGGGTTGTGTGGAAGATTCATGTGATGTCATAAAATTTAGAAGTTGTGGGCTTTTGGCCAGGAAAAAACTTGGAACAATCAGTATTTGATTGTTTTAGACAATGATAGTTTGGCCTTCAGTGTGCATATTCATTTGTTTCTGATCATTTGCTCTTCAAACATATCGTAGCAAACCAGAAGACGACCAACAGTGCAGCAGCTCACTTTAATGAGTAATTGACTGCTTTAACATTCTCAGCAGAACGTACTGAAAGAGCCAAAGAAACATACTATTAAGGTAGTAGTATAAAATGGGAAAGTAGTATAAAATGGGAAAGAACAACTACCGTATTTTCCAGCATACTAGACAGCTTTTTAGGTCTGGAAAATCTATGAAAAGTCGGAGGTCATCTAGTACGCCAGGTGGGAGTGTTCTGAAATAAACAAATTCTGGCAAATGATACAAGGAAAAATTCAGGAGATATTCCAGATAAAAATTCAAATTAATAATGATTTGTTACTATGGAGAGTGTTGGATCATCCGAGTATAAAAACCAATTGCCAGGAGTTATTTAAGGTAACAATAAGAGCAGCCCATACTGTGATTGCTAGAAGATGGAAAGACAAATCCAAGTGCTGTTAGACATTACGGGAATTATGACTAAGCAAGCACCAAAAATGGACAAAGAAAAAGTCATTACAAATAGTTCAACTGGGTGAAAAATGGAGGAGCCAACGATCACATCAAAGAAAAAATACCAAGACTTTACCAGTGGCTGGATCTGCAAGATTAGTAGAAATATACTGTGGTTGAGGGGAGAGGGAGAGGGAAGGAGATGGGGGAAAGTGGGAAAAATGTAATCTACACAAATGTAAATTACCATAATGTCTTTAATATTTGTTGAATTACTCAGGAATTATACGTGTAACACTTGGAAAGACTTTCTGTATATATTTCAAATTTCAATATTAATGTCAAAAATACGTAGTATGATTTTACATAGGATTTGGCTTGTTGATTTGTGTTTATAGCATAATTTTTTTTTAAAAAAGGGGTAATACACAGAGTATAAAATTAAAATAATAATAATTAAAAGAAAAAAAATACAACTACCCTTAGGAGGGAAGGAGGAGGGGGGTGGAGGGAGGGCAGGGGGAGAAGGAGCGGCAGGCCATATTGCCATGGAGTCCAGCCAGGGGTGATCACCCGCTGGGCTGTCCCAACGGTCCCCGCCGCTCTCCCTGCTCTACTTTCATGGCCCTCCTCTACCACCGATGCTCACCTCCTTCAAAGGCCACTGGGCTCGTCTAGGCCCAAGGAAGCACCTTTGGATGACTTTCAGCAGCCCCGGCGGCAGCGCTTCCTTGGGCCTAAGGCAAGCCCAGTCGCCTTCGGTGGAGGTGAGCGGCAGAGCAGAGAAGGGCCTTGAAAGTAGAGTGGGTAGAACAGCGGGGGGCATGGGGACAGGCCACCAGGCCATCACTCCCAGCCAGTCTCCATGGAATGCGGACTCGTCTTTAATGGCGAGTATATCCCTAACTGTATTTTGTGTTGAAAAGTTGGAGAGTCGTCTTATACCCCCAGTCGCCGTGTATGCTGGAAAATACGGTAAACAACATTGCATTTCATGCTAGGTAGATGCACCAGCCAACTCAAAATCTTTACCCACAATTATTGTTATGTTTTCCTGTTTTTGGAGAGCACACACCCAATCTGGGAAAATGAATCAGCCAAAGAGAAGACTCATGTTTTAAATATGTGTACATTGCTTTCTGCCAAACTATGGATTCTTTCCAAAGAAGCCATTTGTATGGAGCAGTGTATGTGTGTGGAGTGGTTGGGGTAGGATTAACCATCAGATGTTTGTACAAGCTTCTCTGAAAGAACGTGGATTAATTTTAAGAGCAGCTTATTTGCCAATTATAAAGTTTACTTAAACGTGCTGTTCAGATGACCTCCAAATGCGATTGGGCTGTAGTACTTCAAGAAACATAAATAGTTAATGAATATTGCAACATATCAGTTTCCTGCTCCAGTTGGCTGGCTTGTTAAATTGGCAGGAATTCGGAGGCCTACAAATGTGAAGGCATATGTCTCATGTTCAAGGAAAGAGAGAGATAACTTCACATTATAAACATCTTCATAAAAACCATCAAATTTAAAGCCAGCTCAGACCAGGTGCTGAAGACAGAATAAATACACAACACACAATAGCAATATTTTAAAAATGGAGCTTTAAGGGGAATTATATTCCATTTTGAATAACAAACTGAAATCTAATCTGTAATAATGCATGTATTTATCCAAAGAAAGAAAAAAAATCTCTTTTGACATAACACTGCAGAATATGTCACTTAAAAATAAGTTAACTACACTGCTCAAATCATCTTGCTTTCTATATTATTAATTTTGAAGTGAAGGCTGTGTCAATTTTGCGAAATTTTGCCATAGTGAATATAATTTATGTAGAATTTGGGAAATACAAACAATGTTTGCTATCCATATAATGGCTAATGAAATAGTGCTAGGGCCCTTGCCATAAGAAACACTGAATTAATTGCACACCGTATTTTGATTCACAGTTAAGAACTAGGAAGCAAATATCAATTACTAGGACTGTGCAAAATTTCGTTTGTGCCTCGTTTGTCATATCTATTTCATAACATTTGTACATACGACTCAATACTAAGATACCCAAGGAGTGCCCAGTGCTTACTGTTTTGGTGGGGGAAAATTTGTGTTCATTCTCTAAAGGGTTTCCGAGATAAAAGGGGATTGTTGAGAATGGAAGGTTGCTTACCTGTAACCGTGGTTTCCTGAGTAGTTACCTGTGAATTCGCACATTATGGTATTCCTGCGCCCAAGCAGGCCAGCATCGGAACCTTCTAGAAAATCTTAAAAGAATTGTATCCCCCTCAGGGCTCCACCCCCCCTCCCCGAGTATATAATGCCCCTAAGTGGAGCCCGCCCTCAATCCTCTTTCGCCGTAAAGCAAGTGGAGGAAGTGGCATGATACTCGAGGGGAGGAAGGGCGGGTATGTGCGAATTCACAGGTAACTACTCAGGAAACCACGGTTACAGGTAAGCAACCTTCCATTTCCTGTCGTAGTTAACTGTGAATCGCACATTATGGTAGACTAGCGAGCTATGTAACGGATGGCGGGCTCATGCCACTGCCGAAAAAAGCACCGCTCTACCAAAGTTGGCCTCTCCTCTAGACACCGAGTCCAATTTATAGTGTGACACGAAAGTGGAAGGAGAAGCCCATATAGCAGCCTTACAGATCATTTCCAAAGGGATACCCTTCATAAATGCCGTAGAAGCTGCCACAGCTCTAGTCGAGTGACCCTTCACCTGTCCAGGCAAGTCCTTGCCCGACATCCTATAAGAAGTACGGATAGCGGAGACAATCCATGCAGACAGCCTCTGGGAAGAAACTGGGGAACCCCTAGTATCCTTCCTGTACTTGACAAACAATCTAGGGGATTGTCTAAAATCAGCAGTTCTCTGTACATAGAAGGCCAAGGCCCGTCTTACATCCAGAGAATGCAAACCTCTCTCCATTGGAGTCTCTGGGTTTTGAAAGAAAGCTGGTAAAACCACCTCCTGGGACATATGGAACTTCGTGGCCACTTTAGGTAGAAAAGCTATGTCCGTACGGAGAACCACTTTATCCTTGTGAAATTTCAGATAAGGTGGGTCTACCCTAAATGCACACAGCTCACTGGCTCGTCTAGCTGACGTTACAGCTACTAGAAAGACAACCTTCCACGTAAGTGGCCCTAACTCTGACGTAGCCATGGGCTCGAAAGGAGGTCTCATTAGAGCTGAGAGGACCAATTCCAAACTCCAAGAAGGAGCAATTGGGGCCACCGCCGGCCTAATATTCCCTATGCCCTTTAAAAACCATTTCACTAGTGGGTCTGCGAAGCAGGATGGCTGGCCCACTTTTCTCCTAAACCAGGAAATGGCCGCCAGATAACATTTAAGGGAAGAGTTAGAGAGGCCTGCATCGAAAAGCGATGATAGAAAATCTAACACTATAGAGATGGGTGCGGTCTCCGGTTCATGGCCCTTTTGTCTGGCGAAATCCCTGAATCGAGTCCATTTGAATAAATATGACCTTTTAGTAGAGGGCCTATGGGCCGCATCGATAATACACTTTACATTTTGTGGGAGACCTGACGTCAAATCTGTCCCTGAGGCAAGACCAGCCAAGCCGTTAGTTTCAGAAGGTGGACGTCCGGGTACAGCACCTGACCCTGTTGGGACGTTAAGAGATCGATCTTGTTGTCTAACCTCAAGTGGTTCCCTCTCGACAGTTGCAATAGAGGGGCGAACCACTGCTGCCGAGGCCACCATGGAGTAATCAATATGCACCAAGCGTAGTCCCTTTGTAACTTCGCTACCACCCGTAGGAGAAGAGGGAAGGGAGGGAATGCGTAAGCTAGGCCTCCCCCCCACTCCCTGAGGAATGCATCCCCTAGACATTCCTGATCCCTGGGGGCTGGGAGTCTCGAACAGAACATTTTGCACTTTCTGTTTTCCCTGGTGGCAAAGAGGTCTATCAGTGGATGACCCCACAGTTGGAATAACTTGGTGACTTCCCGAGGATGGAGGGACCATTCGTGATGGCCCAGCGGATTTCTGCTGAGTGCATCCGCCAGAAAATTCTCCTGACCCGGGAGATGGGTGGCGTGTAAGTATATCTGCCTCTGGATGCACCATTCCCAAACACGCATTGTTATCTGAAGTAATGGGGTAGAATGAGTGCCCCCTTGCTTGTTTAGATAAAACATGACGGTTGTGTTGTCCGTCAGGATTTGAACAGCTTGACCTAAGATGAGTTTTTCGAATGACTTTAACGCTCTTTCTACGGCCATGAGCTCGAGAACGTTTATGTGAAGGAGCGACTCCTCTGGGGACCACTTCCCCTGCGCGGTCAGTCCCTGCACATGGGCGCCCCAACCCATCAGAGAGGAATCCGTTGTGATTACACTGGTGGGGTAGGGCATTTGAAATGGTAGGCCCGAACAGACAAACTGGGGGAGTAACCACCATGTCAGGGATCTGCAGATCTCCTCCGGTAACGTGAACTTGAGCCGTGGGCAGTCCGTAAGAGGATTGAAAACATGGCCAAACCAAGACTGGAGAGGGCGCATACGTAACCGTGCAAAAGGGGTTACAGAAGTAGTGGAGGCCATGTAACCCAGCAAGGTTTGGATTTGTTTGGCTGATACCCTGGATGAATCCAGGGCTGATTTCACCTGTAACTGCAGAGTGGAAAAACGTTCCGCTGGGAGGTAGGCCCTGCGCGTCACTGCATCGAGGAACGCTCCGATGAACAGGATGCTCCGGGATGGGGTCAGAGAAGATTTCTCCACGTTGACGATCAGACCCAGGGACTGGAGGAGACACAAAGTAATATGTACATGTTTTTGCACCTGAAAGTATGAGTTTCCAATAATAATCCAATCATCAATGTAGGGGTGCACAACTATTCCCTGGGTTCGTAGGTGAGCTACCACTACTGCCATGCATTTCGTGAATACCCTGGGAGCAGTACTGAGTCCAAACGGGAGGACATTATAATGGAAGGCTCTGCTCCCCACCAGGAATGTTAGGAATCTCCGATGGTGGGGGGCTATAGATATATGGAAGTACGCATCTCGCAAGTCTATGGTAGCAAACCATGCATCTTGTGGGATGAGGGGCATGATTGAAGAAAGTGTCACCATACGAAACTTTTTCGGTGAAATTGCTTTATTGAGATCCCTCAAGTCCATAATTGCTCTATATCCGCCACCACGTTTTGTAACCACAAAGTATCTTGAGAAAAAACAGAGGGGAAGCATAGAACTTGGAACTGGGGAAATAGCACCTTTCTGCAGAAGGGTATTTATTTCACATAACAGAACTTCTGAAGGAGCAGTACTCTTAATATTTCCCACTGGAGGGATGTATTCAAATTCAATGGAATAACCCCCCTTGATGATTGCTAGCACCCAGTTGTCGGTGGTGATGTTAGCCCAAGAAGTGTAAAAACCTTGTAACCTGTTAATAAAACTATGAGGCGCGGTGGGGGAGGAACATTCAGGTAAGCCAACTGGGTTGGTAGGGGCGTGCAGTCTTGGGGAGGGACCCGGGAAACATGGCGTCTCCATCTGGACTGCCGAGACCGTTGGAATGGAAGCGTCAAAGGCGTTTCCTGGAGGCACCCTGAGCTTTGGACCTAACCTGGTAAGGTTGGTACCTTGCTTTAGTTGAATATGAGTTCCTTCTGTTATTTTGGAACCTAGGGGACGAGGGGCCCCTTCCTCTACCTGAGCCCGAAAAGGAGGTGTTGAAGTTCCTACGGTACTGAMTYGACGGCGGCTGCCATCTAGTACGGCTCTGGTTGTATGGTTGGTAGGCATAACCGAACTTACCAGCGGCCTGTCTGACCTCCTGTTTCTCCTTTAGAGTAGCGTCGGTCTCGGGGTTGAAGAGGCCTTCCTCATGAAGAGGAAGGTCCTCTGCCAAGGCCTTGCCCTCTTCGGACAAGTTAGCCGAGCGAAGCCACGCATGTCTACGAATAGAAGTTGCTGTGGCAAAAAGGTGGCCCGCAGATTCCGCCAGGTGTTTTGCAAAGTCCTTTTGGACCTTTGATAGAATTAGGGCCTCCGCCTGAACAGCCTTGGGAAAGCGTTGTTCCTCGGGAGGAAGTTTGTCCAGATAAGGCATTATTTTATTCCATAAGAATGTTTGATAACCACTCATATAAGTGGCGTAGTGCGCCATCCTCGTCACTAGCCCTGCCGCTAAATGTGCTTTTTTTCCTAATAAATCTACTTTTCTTCCCTCTCTGTCGGGGGGAGCGGCCAAGGTGCTTTTAGGCTTTTTTGACTTCACCACTTCTGCGACCACTGTATTGGGTCTGGGTGGGTTGGCAACCCATTTGGCGGTCCTAAGGTCGATCCTATATAAGGAGTCGACCTTCCTGGGTGTTGCTGGTATGCTCACAGGGGAAGCATCCAGGATCTTGGCCAGTTTTAGGAGATAAGGAAGCACAGGTAGTGACGTGGAAGTGGGGACCGCCTGCTCCTCCGAAGGAAACATTGGGTCCTCCACGTGTTCCTGTGTCTTTGGGGCCGGGATGTCTAGTGCTTTTATCATCCTATCTATCAAGGATGTGAACTTATTAAAATCCGGAGGAAGTGGTGCAGGGTCTACCACCTCCCTAGGCTGAGCGGGATCAGTCGGTTCTGCTGAAGAGTCGGAGTCCTCTAGCGTTAAGGGTACCTGATCATCAGCTGGTATGGCCAACTCCTGTGATACCTGGGGGGTGCCTGGTGGAGCAATAGGGCTAGACACCTGGGCATTAACAGTGTCCCCAAGTGGATAATCCCCTGCGACTGAGCGCTCAACACATACATTACGGTCAACAGCTCGCTCCGTGCGTACGCCCCCATCAGATGGGCGATCTACACATACATTTTGGTTAACTGAACGCTCAACAGAACGAGTTTGGCTAACACAAGACACATTTTGTTCAACAGCATCAACAGGTGTAGACATTAACTGTCCATGTCCCCTCAATGGAGGAACCGTCATAGATGAAGAGGCAGATGGGGTTGGGGGGAAGATGGTCGTTGCATTCCCATACCCCCTTTGCTGTATGCCCTGGATCGCGCCCATGTTAGTGAATGGGGCAAAAGGTGGAGTCGCGTGCTGCGCGAACATGAAGTGTCCCGCAGGTCCTAAGTTCCATGGGCCTGCAAAGGGATAAGGTCCCGGTCCATAAGGTCCCCACTGGGGAGCTGGTGCCTGCGGCCTCTCGACCTCGCGAGTCCTTCTCGAGCTCCTAGCGGTAGCTGCGGAGCGGGCCGACCTAGCGGAGGCTGAAGAGGAGGAGGAGGAGGAGGAGGAGGAGTCGCTCGAGGACGAGCTGGAGGAGGAGGATGAAGCCGCCCGAGACCTCCCTCTCGATGTCCTCCGTCGCCGGGATCCGCCGCGCTTCTTATTGCGTCGGGAGGGCGATCGGGGTCTCCTCTTCTTACTGCTGCCTCCCTTGTCCCTGCATCTTCTCGGTACCGGAGCCGCCGGGACCGCGAATTCAGCGACCACCGGTGGAGCCAAGGAGCCTTCCTGGTGGGACATCGGCTCTTGCTCCGCCTCCCCGAGGGTGGGGGGAAGCTCCCATCCGGCAACCACGCCCCCAGGAGAGGGAGGCAGCTCGAGCTCAAGCAGATGGAGCTCCGTCGAGCTCGGAAGATCGATGTCGGCCGCGGAAGGGGCCGGCTCCAAGGACCTGTCGGGTGTCTCGTTCTGTCCCGTCATCGGGGCCAAGGTAGGTGGAGACCGGGTCGGGGCCGGGGAGCGGCTTGGTGCTGTCGAGGGTGACGGTAGGGCTCCCGAAGGTCTCGGCCCGATTGTCGGAGAAGGGCTCCCCTGTACAGCCGCCGGGGAACCAGCTGACGGTTTTCCCGCTCCTTTCCCTGTGCTCTTGGGAGGAGCAGTCTGCGGGCGGCCATCTTTGTGGGACTTTTCGCTCTGCTTTTTGGCCTTCTTCTTGGGGTTTGCCTGCTCAGGCCTGGCGGGAGTCAGGAGGCTAGGCCTTTCTCCGTGTGCTTGAGGGCTGGGAGCAAGCGGCATGAGGGCCCTCTCATATAAGGCCGCTTTTAGACGAAGCTCTCTGTTTTTGCGCGTCTGTGGCGTGAACGCGGCGCACACAGAGCAAGTCTGGGAGAGATGTCCTTCCCCCAGGCAGGCCAAGCAGAGGCTGTGCCCGTCCGTGTCTGGGAGCACGTTTGGGCAGGCTGTGCATCTCTTGAAAGAGGTGGTAGCCATCTTAAGATTCGTCCCAAACCGGGGATGCCCTTAGACGTAGTCCGAAGAACAGTCCGTGTTGAGGGGGATAGAGTACCTTGAACAACCGATAGCCAGTCCGTTGTCAAAAACCAGAAGACGGTGATAATAGCTAAGGTTCACTTGCTGCTCTGCCAAACGGCGGAAAAAAGAGGATTGAGGGCGGGCTCCACTTAGGGGCATTATATACTCGGGGAGGGGGGGTGGAGCCCTGAGGGGGATACAATTCTTTTAAGATTTTCTAGAAGGTTCCGATGCTGGCCTGCTTGGGCGCAGGAATACCATAATGTGCGAATTCACAGGTAACTACTACAGGAAAATGAATCAACCTTGTGAGGTAGGGAAAGTTAAGATGTAAGAACTCAAAAGTTTACCTAGTAACAGGCCCGTAGCCAGGATTTTGATGGGGGGGGGCTGAGTTTGATTCGGAGAGGAGGGGGCTGAGTTGTATTGGGGGGGGCTCAGGATCTACCCTAGCAAACTTTTTGTATAATTATCTCAATACCCCCATGCATATGGGATATATTGAGCATGGTGATCAGATCATAATATGAATAAACATAACAGTTTAAATAATGTACCAGTAAGCCTTCTCGCGGACACCCTGAGAATTTCGGGGGCGGGCTGAATCCCCTCAAGCCCCCCCCCCCCCCGGCTACGGGCCTACCTACTAGGTTTCCTATTATTATTGTTGTTGTTGTTGTTGTTTCAAAGGCTGTGTGGGCATCTGTTGGGGGTACTTTGACAGTGCTGGCAGAAGGGGATTGGACTGGATGGTCCCTGAGTCTTTCAGTGAAATAGTACTGTTAAGTTTATGTTGGTTAAAATTCCCTAAAAATCAGTGGGTGTGCAAATGTTTCTGAAACTTGGGGGGAATTATGCTCTTGTTGTGTTGCATCATTGAAAATAGAAATTCAAGGAGATAGCTCTTGTAGTTTTTTTAAAATGTTGTTCATAATTTTTCCCAAAAACCAGTGGATGTGTGAAATATTCTGAAACTTGGGTGAGGGGTAACAGTGGTAAATGTGATTTACTGTTGTAGCAAGTTTCATTGCGATAGTTCTAAAAATGAGGGGGAAAGAGCCTCAGAAGCTTCCCCACTTGCAGAATTACATAATGAAAAAGTAACAAAATTTTTGTATATGATTATAGTTACAATACAGACCCCTTACGATATTTTACAAACACTTTATAAACAATTTGCCCTCCCATTTAGTAATGAGTATTGAAATTTGTTTTCACTGATCGCACAAGCCCAATTACATATATAGAAAGGACCTCCTCAAAACAGTAATACTTAGGGTGCATTTACATTATATAATGCAGTTCAACACCACTTTAATTTCCATGGCTCAATGCTATGGAATCTTAGGATCTGTAGCTGGAAAAGGCAGCAGCACTCTTTGGTAGAGAAGTGTAACGACCATATAAACTACAACTACCATAATTCTACAGCACTGATCCATGGCAGTTAAAGCAGTGTCAAACTGCATTGATTCTGTAATGCAGATGCACTCTCAATCAGAGGGAAACAAAGGGACTTGTTAGGATTTTTGAATTTTCCTGATCTATCTATACATTAATTACATGACTAATAGAAGAGCAATGTAATGACTGTTCAGATGTGTTCAGAAAGACCAAACTTTTCCAAAATCTGACTGATCCCACACACGTAAATGAACATACCTCATCACAGAATTAAAGTAAGCTCACCAAAACAGCCTTTTAACCGCTTCATCATTTTATTTGTTCGTTCAACTGCTCAATTCAGAACTTTCTGAACTATCTTATATGTGTAAATTTCCTATCAATATCCGTAAACTCCTGACAGCATGCCAACCCTTCTGTCTCTAGAGCACAGCTTTCCAAACATTTTATGATGGTGACATTCTTTTTAGACATGTAATTTGTGACACAGTAATTCAGTTTTACTAGAACACCAAAAGTTAAACCAATCCATTATAAGAGATACGGACACATACATAAATTGTAATAATAAAGTGTTTGGAGACACAACACATCTCATGAAAACCTTTCACTGATATATTTAAAACCACCTGTACCCACCACGCGTTGCTGTGGCCAACCTTCCCTCCCTCTTTTTCTCCTCCTTTCTTTCTCTCCTTCCTTCCCTCTCTTTCCTTCCTTTCTTGCCCTTTTTTCTTTCATTCTCTTCTTCCTTCCTTCTCTTCCTCTTCCTCTCCCCCCCTCCCCACATTTTCTTTCTCTTTCTTCCTTTTCTTCCTTCTCTACCTATTCTTGGACTGCAACTCCCAGCAGTCCTCCTGATCAAGCTACCTAGGAAAAGAAAGTTTGCAACTTGGAAGCAGTGCATTTAGATCAGGGGTCCTCAGACCTTTTAAACAGAGGGCCAGGTCACAGTCCCTCAAACTGTGGAAGGCCGGATTATAATTTGAAAAAAATTGAAAAGTGAGTGATGGTCACTGGTTGGCCTGATAGGTGTATTGTGTCCAAATTTGGTGTCAATTAGTCCAGTGGTTTTTGAGTTATGTTAATCCCACAAACTAACATTACATTTTTATTTATATAGATATAGGATTTCTTGCTTATCTAACATAGACTCGTTATATTTGCGCGACACACACACTGCAGCCAACACACTAATGTGTCATGGCTCACCATTTGGAAAGCTCTATTCTAAAGCTTCAAAGACACATTCAATTGTGTCACATTTCACTTTCTAACCCAAGGATGGACAACAATGACAGTTCCACAGGCCAATTCTTCTCTCTAAAGTAGTCATACAACTCCTTTTGGTCAGTGAATGTGTGTGTGGGGAGAAATCTCAAATGTTTTAGTGGTTTTCCACCCAAGTTTTGCATTTGCTTGCTTTAAATGAGGTTCTCCCTATTTACCCCTGACATCTGGCAGCACACTGCTAGAAGTCATTTAAAACTAGCAAAATGCTTGATTTAATTCCACTCTCCCCGTGGCTGCTGAAATCTAGCAATTTATTGTTGAATCTTGGCAGCACAGCTTTTCAGCATACCTTGGGGGCTGTAAAAATGGCTTTGTGGGAGTATAAGTGGCTAGTAAGCTATATGTTTCTAACTTCTAGTTTAAACAGATCCTCTGGATATTGATTTTGTTAGAAAGTCGTATTTTCTTTCTAGCTGTGCTGAGGAATGTGAAAGATAGATGTCCTTTTGTAGATGTTCTCTGAAATGCCAGGCATTGTTTTGCAGAATTTTAATTGTACTTGGATAGCCAGAAGACAGTTCTGGGAGATTCCCCTCAACCACACATCATCTTTGCTTCAGAGCCCTGCAAATTCCAACTCTGCTTTTCAGTCATCTACACTCAAATGCAGAATCATTCAGCAGTTATGGTCTCCAATCAGCATGTTGATTTATTATTAGGCAAAAAGACCTGCCAGAGAATAGTACACAATATGTGGAGTGACACGTCATGTTTTGAGACTAAATTTAACACACAAGGAAAAGGAGGAGGGGATTATGTCAGAACTTATAATAAACCAGCTAAATGAAAATAATTCAAGCATGTCTCTTCTATTTCTCCTTTTCTCTAGAGCCATGTGAGGTTATGGGTAGGTGGGTAATATTACTTTGTTTATTTATAGAAGATTTATACCCTGGTCTTCAATCACAAAGGTTTCTAGACTGGCTTACAATTACTTAGTTTGACAGTTACCTGGCCTTAGGCTTTACAATCCAATATAACTATACCCATGTATTGCATAGAAATGCATAGCATACACAGATGCATTTTTTTGCGCATGCTATAAATAATTATTGGTTGAGCGTGTGATAATTGGTGAAATGATATATCTTAGGGCACATGCGTCAAATGTAAGGCCCTGTGGACCCGCCACATCATTTTATTTGGCTTGCAAGGCTTTCACTCCCAGTGCAACATAGTTACACATATGCAGTTTTACAATTGCAAATAGCACTTTGAAAGCAACCATAAGGCTGATGAGACCCTCAGTGAAAATTACTTTGATACCCAGGAATATCTATATAAATAAAAATGTAATGTTCGTTTGTGGGATTAACATAACTCAAAAACCACTGGACTAATTGACACCAAATTTGGACACAATATACCTATCAGGCCAACCAGTGACCATCACTCATAAAAACACCGAAAAACACAATGGAAGGGACTTAAAAAGCCAAACCCCCCCCCCCAAAATACATTACAATATATGCGCAAAGCCACATATATATATACGCAAACACACACATATACACATATACACAAATATATATATACACACAAAGCACATTGTAAAGAATATAGGGGTCTTATATCATGTGACGGGGGGAACGTTTCTTTTCAATCCCACCGCTGCCACCACTGTAAAGAAGATTGTGTATTCTTACAGGCAGGAGAGACAACACACTGTCTCTAATTCGTCTTGTCAGACCCAAAACGCTTCAACACAAGTGTTGTTGTTATAACATGAGTGTGTAATGGTAGGGTTGCTGCCACCACCCCAAATTACAGTTTGAGGAATTGTCTTGTTGTTGTACTTGAGGTAAAATGTCCCTATACACCGGCTCTTCCTTTTGGCCACCTTTCTGGTGACTGAACTGTAGAGATGTGGAGGCTTACTGGATCTAACCTTATATGATGAAACAAGGCTGAGGCAGATTAATAGTAAACTAGAGAAGAGGTTTATTGAAGTATTTGAAGCAAACAACTGACTACTGAGAGGTACATACGTGTAATTGGTTTCTGAAGCACAGACTTATTAAGCAAATGGTTTCTTTAGAAGGAGTAACTTTTCCTTAACCTGAGCTACTTTCCCCACACTATTCTGTAATATGTAACAGTGCGTTTCTTTGACCAACCGCCCCTGGCTGCCTTCCAGAGTATCTAGGTTTCCCCTGGACTACTCTGACCTTTAGGGAAATAAACCCACTTGTATTCTGTCCTAATACAAGTAAACAAGCCTTCACTTTGACTGCCCTAGTCAAACTATGCAGAAGCACTAGCTCTTTAATTATTCCCTAACAGGCTAATTCCCAGCTCACTAAGAAACTCTCTTCTCCCTGTCCGAAATCCTAATTCCCCCCCCAGATCAAATCCTTCTCTCTCCCTTCTGTCAGAAATGACAGCCTATTTACACTCTCCTTCAACTCCTCCCCTTGGGGTCTGCACCAATCAGGAGTTAGCTGACTCCTCCCCTTGCCTCTCTGCCTATACCATCATGACAGCCATCCTGAGCTACCTTCTCAACATGGAGGCCAGCTCACTGACTTCCAGGCTGCGACCTACGAAGAAAAAGGTATGAGTTCATTACACACATATACACAGACTGGGCCACAGCAATGTGTGGTAGGGGATGGCTAGTATATCATAAATTAGATTGGAGCACAGCGTTATTCTGAACATTAAAATATATTCTAGACCAGTCAATCCACATATCTTGGACAGATGGTTTAGTTTTCAAACAGTGCCTAGTGACCTTCTCAGCACTATATAAAGAATCTCTGATTCAATACTTTTTTCTTAAGGATTTTAAAAACAATTCCTTATTGGATGAAACATAGCATATCTTGGGGACATTTTAAAGCAATCTCTTAAATGCAATCTCTTTGCACATATGTGTTTTCCTCACAAAATGACTTGAGGCATTATTTTTCTTACAAGTTAGCAAGAAACAAGAGATAATTGGAGCAGTAGAAAGATAAAACCAATGGAGTTTACTTCTACCCAAGTAATATTAATAGCTTTATATCTGTGATTTTTTTTCATCTCTTTTTTGCTCTAGATAAAAGGGATTTCGTTTTCTGTTTAAACTTGCATAGTGAGTTTATATGGAACAAAGAGCCTCCAGATTTCCAGTCTGGATTTATTCTGCGGTATTTTTGCATTGTTTTACAATTGTGGTCATCTGTGGACAGTGTTTCAAAAAATATAAATTACAAATTTCAGGTAATCCTTTTAATGTTCCTGTTTTGTTCTATAGATACAAAATCAACTTTTTTAATTGAAAAAAAAACTGTGTTGTCAAAGGCTTTCATGGCTGGAATCACAGGAGAAAATGCTTATGGAACATAGCCATACAGCCCGGAAAACTCACAGCAACCCAGAAAAAAATACTGTTTTCCTTTACAGTTTATAACAGCGGTTCTCAATCTGGGGGTCGCGACCCCCCGGGGGGTCGTTTGGCCATTTTCTGGGGGTCGCCAAGCCGCATTGGCTAGCCACGCCCCCTCCAAAATGGCGGCCGACCCACAAGCCAATGGCACTCCTGATAGGGATAGCGGCAGCCCTTTCCCAGCCCAGCAATAATCACATGCCTTCCTGGAGCGGCGGAGGCAGCGGCATCCTATCTCTGAACACCTCCACCGTCGAGCTGCTACTGCAGGCCTAGAGGAGCAGCTGCAACCCAGCAGCAGCAGCTCGACGGAGGCTGATGGAAGTCCTCCCCGGCCTGCCAATGGCTCCTGGAAAAGTGGGAGAGGAGGCCTTTCCTCCGCTCTCTCTCTCTCTCAGCAGAGCAACCCAGCTAGGGAGAGAGGAAGATAAAGGGTATGCAGGGAAAGGGAGAAGGAAAGAAAGGTGCCCACGGAGTGAGGGAGAAAAAAGGAAAAGCACGCACAAGATGAGAGAGAAGGAGAGAAAGGCACGCTGAGGGTGAGGGAGAAGGAAAAAAGGCAGGCGGGGGGGCAAGGGGGGGTGGAAAGGCACACATGGGGCCAGGGAGAAGGGAAAAGGGTACACGCAGGGTGAGGGAGAAGAAAGGTGAACGAGGGTCGAGGGAGGAGAAAAGGGCACGCACATGGCAAGGGAGAGGGAGAAAAAAGTGCACACGGGCGAGGAAGAAAAAAATAAACGTGTCTGGGGCAAGGGAGAAGGAGGGAAAGGTGTGCAGGCAGAAAGAGCAGAGGAAAGAAAGGTGCAAGGAAAGAGGAGGAAAAGACAGCTGGGTTGCTCTGCAGAGAGTGGATGCCCTTCTTTCAGCCGCACACCTTCCTGGCATCATCCTCCGTGGAGCAGGTGCTGGGCTGCAGCCGCTCCTGTAGGCGGGCCCAGGAGCGGAGGAGAGCCATCCCCAGGCCAACGGAGAAGCTGCAAACGGAGAAGCTCCGTGCTGCAAACGGCCCCTGAGTTGTTGCAGCAGCGTTTGCAGGCGCCTCCCAGGGGATAGCTGTGGCAGGAAGGAAAACGCAGGCTCCCAATCTCCAAGGTCTGTTTTCCCCAGAGCCCCCAATATTCTCTTTTTGTTCATGGGTGTTCTCTGTGCCAAGTTTAGTCCAATTCCATGGCTGTTGGGGTTTCAGAATGCTCTTTGATTGCAGAGAACTATAAATCCCAAGCAGCTCCCAATCTCCAAGGTCTGTTTTCCCCAGAGCCCCCAGTATTCTCTTTGTGTTCATGGGTGTTCTCTGTGCCAAGTTTAGTCCAATTCCACAGTGTGTATTTTATGCAGCTGTATGGAAGGGGCCCTAGATAACCCAGTCCCCTTCCACACACCTGAATGAAATCCCACATTGTCTGCTTTGAACTGGATTATCTGTGTCCACACAGCCAGATAATCCACTTCAGTGTGTATTTTATGCAGCTGTATGGAAGGGGCCTCAGACAACCCAGTCCCCTTCCACACAGCTGAATGAAATCCCACATTATCTGCTTTGAAGTGGATTATCTGAGTCCACACAGCCAGATAATCCACTTCAGTGTGTATTTTATGCAGCTGTATGGAAGGGGACCCAGATAACCCAGTCCCTTTCCACACAGCTGAATGAAATCCCACATTATCTGCTTTGAACTGGATTATCTGAGTCCACACAGCCAGATAATCCACTTCAGTGTGTATTTTATGCAGCTGTATGGAAGGGGACCCAGATAACCCAGTCCCTTTCCACACAGCTGAATGAAATCCCACATTATCTGCTTTGAACTGGATTATCTGAGTCCACACAGCCAGATAATCCACTTCAGTGTGTATTTTATGCAGCTGTATGGAAGGGGACCCAGATAACCCAGTCCCTTTCCACACAGCTGAATGAAATCCCACATTATCTGCTTTGAACTGGATTATCTGAGGCCACACAGCCAGATCATCCACTTCAGTGTGTATTTTATGCAGCTGTATGGAAGGGGCCTCAGATAACCCAGGCCCCTTCCACACAGCTCAAGTTTGGTCCAATTTAATTGTGGTTGGATTTCAGAATGCTCTTTGATGGCTGGGGAACTAAACACCCCAACAAGTCCCAAATGCCAAGGTCTATTTTCCCCAAACTCCACCAGTCTTCAGATTTGGGCATACTGAGTAGTTGTGCCAAGTTCTGTCCAAATCCATAGTAATTTGGGTTCACTGTGCTCTCTGGATGTAGGTGGACTATCTCTCCCATAATTCACTATCAATTCCCCCCAACCCCTCCAGTATTTTCTATTGGCCATTAGGGTTCTGTGTGCCAAGTTTGGTCCAGGTCTGTATTTCGGGTGGGGGGGGGGAGGGGTGTCTCTTTGGTCTCTGGAAGTCAGAGCTGCATCACTTGAAGGTACTTCACATCCCATCATCCGTTGCCCACACTCCCCCAAACATATTGTTTTTTTTATTAATCACTATGCTTTAATTATGTTCAATTTTTAACAATGGGAATACATCCTTCATATCAGACATTTACATTACATTTCATAACAGTAGCAAAATTACTGTTATGAAGTAGCAACGAAAATGTGGTTGGGGGTCACCACAACATGAGGAACTTTATTTAGGGGTCACGGCATTAGAAAGGTTGAGAACCACTGGTTTATAACAATGACTGCCCTAAGTTTTTACTCTTGATTTTGGCTGGAAAAGGTGATGAAGAATATAAATCTGTTACAAATTAGTACCATGAGAAAAACCAGATATGCAGCTGTCCTTTGTACTGGAACAGCCCACTATAAACTAAACAACTTTATCATATGGAACTATAATGTGAAAAATATTTTAAAGTGATGCCAATATGGGAAGGTATTTATTCTCTTGATCATTTTATTTTAGCATCATAGATGGAAAAACTGTGAAAACTGTTCAAATGTACATCTATATAAATAAAAATGTAATGTTCATTTGTGGGATTAACATAACTCAAAAACCACTGGACGAATTGCCGCCAAATTTGGCCACAAGACAGCTACTAACCCAAGGAGTGACCATCACTCAAAAAACCCGATTTTGTCATTTGGGAGTTGTAGTTGCTGGGATGTATAGTTAACCAACCATCAAAGAGCATTCTGAACTCCACCAATGATGGAATTGAACCAAACATGGCACACAGGACTCCCATGACCAACAGAAAACACTAGAAGGGTTTGGTGGGCATTGACCTCGAGTCTGGGAGTTGTAGCTCACCTACATCCAGAGAGTACTGTGGACTCAAACAATGATGGATCTTGATCAAACTTGGCACAAATACTCCAGATGCCCAAATATGAACACAGATGGAGTTAGGGGGACACAGGCCTTGACATTTGGGAGTTGTAGTTACTGGAATTTATAGTTCACCTACAACCAAAGAGTACCCTATTCCTTATAAACTGTTCAACTTCTCTTCTTTCAAGAAACAGATCTGTGATTGCTATTCACCCTTTCATGGGCTCCCTATACTGGTCTCTTTTATCAAGTGTGGAAGAGCATATTATCCCAAAGTCACTGCTGAAGTAAGAGTCAGTGTCTTCAATACCAAAATATATGGACCAGCTCTTGAATTACTGCAATCTATATGAAGAAGTCAGCATGGGAATTATCTCAGCTACCACAAAGGGTTTTAGAATATCAGAAACAGCATGTACAATTCTTAGTCCAACAGGAGATACATGCAAGTATCTGACTAAAACATATGTCTCCAGCTGGGCTGGGATAAAAAAAGGCTTTACCCATCCAGGATTTTACACTTTTAAGACTCTTCAAATAAAAATCATAGTTTCCGTATATTACATTATCTCTTCCTCAGGTAAATACTTTATCCCAATGTGTTTTGTGCAGCATTACTGAAGATGTAGTACAGCTTTGAGCCATACTGCTTCTTCAGCGTTGCCAATTGAGATACTTCCAGCTGCTTTCAGCTATGGAAAGATAGAATGCATTTGTCAACAGTGTGTCCAAAGTGCTAATTCCCTCATCCCATAAACAGATGTGAGGTCAGAGCTAAATATTCACTAAGAACACATTTGGTTCAACTTATCTATCGCTCAAGTTCATTATGGTACACGTAGTTCCAACTCATTTCTCATCACTGGCTGCTGCTCGCAGGGGTGGGGAAATGTATATAATAATAAGATCAGGTCAAGAGTAAGATGAACTAGTGGGATGTGGTGGAATAGGGAAAATCAATATCAGATTGCCTTTGTCTTTTGCCTTCACCCATATCATATGAGGGTTGCATGAAAAGTGTAAAGATGTACCATTAAATACTGATATTTCTAGTTTTTCGTATTTAGCTATGAAAGCTTGTATGAGGGTTGAATGAAAAGTAATGCCTCCACCTTCATTACTTGGGCTTAGATGCGAATATTTTAATAAATCAAACACAGAAATAATCCTTAGAATGAACTCTTTAACTACCACTATTAGCTTTTCCACACAATCACCAGGCAATTGGATACATTTCTGCCAACAATGAACAAGTTTTCTGAAGCCGTCAAGGAAGAAGTTGACACTCTGTTTCTGCAACCCATTGTGCACAGATCTTCCAATAGCCAATTAAAGCAATAATGTGACCCACACGTTCTTGTGAAATGCCGATTATGCTTGAAATTTCTCTCTGAGTGATACGACAATCGTTCTGAATCAATCTGTGAAACTCGGTGGTTGCTGTCACAAGACGTCCAACTCTTTGTTTGTCACGCAAGTCAGATGTTCCCACCTCAACATCTTTAAACTTACTCACCCAACAATGCCCAATGATACACATCATCACAATCACCATAAACAGCTTGCATTCTCTGATGAATCTCCTTTGGGGTGACACCTTCTGCTGTCAAGCATTCAATGACTGCACGCTGCTTAGGGTTCCATACTAAGTACTTTAACAACACAACCTTTCAATGCTAAGGCTTCCTGCCAAAATGGAACTGTAGAGGAGAGTCTACTGAACAAGCCAATACCTGCCACATACCAGTACTGTCATCTGTTGAGGAGTTACGAAGGTGGAGGCATTACTTTTTATTCAACCCTCGTACATATTCGTACTATCTGAAATAAGCATTGAAGCCCTATTTGTGGTGGATGTATACATCTTTTAAATAAAGAAAACCCTTTACATCCTAACTTGCAATTAGGATAGTCTTCATTTTAAAGGATTCCAAAGGAATCATGTTACTGGTGTGTATGTGGATGCCGAGATCATCCATTTTAATTGCTTCCATGGATGTTTGTAATTGATATAGATGTTTATGATTATTAACTAAACTAATTAGTATCCAAAGCATCTGACATATAGAAATGAATTACAAGAGGAAAGCAATTGTTCACATTTCTCTGAAGTTTCTGGTGCCGGCACAATAGAGGAAACAGAATTTTTATTAAATGTGCCAGAAATGTGATACAGGATGGCTTTGCTTTTGTTCTCATGTACACGAGACGTATTTCTGCCATGAGTTTATGCTATTAAGTAACATCTGTATTATGTTTTACAGCAGTTGTTTATTTTGTTTCTCTCACACAAGCAGCTATATTGGATACGGTACTATTCTCTGTTTGAGAGGATTTAAAAGTTTACAGTCAAGTTTTTATACTATGGAAAAAATGAATAGTGGCATATTTAAGTTATTTGTTATGTGCTCTCTAATCATCTAAATTTTGGTTGATTAGAACATGCAGCAAACACAGAATGTAGATTCTAAATTACAGTATCATAATGTAAAAGCTGCTTTTATACAAAATGTTAATTTTGGTCTTTCATGACTCTTGGGCAACAACTGGATCTTTCTTAATAACAACATTTAAAGGGACATTTTAAGAATTCAGTACATCAAGTACTCCAATGGATTCATTATTCATCATGCATCTTATAACTTAACAAATAATAAATAAATGCTTAATAAAAATGGAAACTACACATGAAAATTTGACTTGAAGTTACAATAGTAGCCTCCAGGTAAGACTACAGTGGCTTTTAAATGGACAAGTGTTCTTTCTCCCACCCTGAACATCCCACAGATATATAAACCCCATTGTCCTAGCTTCTAACAGACCTCACAACCTCTAAGGATGCCTGCCATAGATGCAGGCGAAACATCAGGAGAGAATGCTTCTGGAACAGAAGCATTAGGTCAGCTCCATCCCTCCTCTCCTTCAGGAAGAAGCTCAAAACATGATTTTGGAACCAGGCATTTGGACAGCAGGTTTGACAATAATTACAATGTTTTTAGATTAGACTATGGACAGGCTCTGGACTGGGTTGTTGTATCAAACTCGGATATGGCTATATGGTTAATAATAACGTTTTAAATGGTTTTTAACTTAATGTTTTTATTTATTGTTTAATGTTTTTATTGCAATGTTTTGTATGTTGTTGGCATCAAATTGCTGCCGTTGTAAGTCGTCCTGAGTCCTCGCTCAGGGGTAGAGAAGAATGGGGTATAAATGTTTGAAATAATAAGTAAACAAACAAACAAACAAATAAATAAACATGGTCATACAGCCCGGAAAACACACAACGATCCACGGATCCCAAGTTTGTTCAAATAATATCAAACTGAGTTTCTTCTGGTTTTTCCAGCTGTGCTGGGATGATAGGACTTGCTGTTTAACATATTCAAAGATATGACGAAGAGTGGTATAGTTTTACAACATGTATCTCTCATTATTCTGCTTCTGATATGATACTATATAGTACAGGTTTTTCAAGTGAAGCATGAGGTAAGGATATCTTTAGACTTTTACCACTTTGCTTCATTTGATTCATTTTAAAAACAACACACATTATTTTGTTATCATTCTCTATCTTCATTTTAGACATGGTTCTGTTTTGCTGTGCCAAAAAAGACAGATTATAAGTGCACAAGACAATTATTTACTAGCTATCCCTTTTAAATTTAGTTTTACCTTTCAAAGCCAACTATAGATTGATTAATTGAAAAAGGATGTTTTAGTAGATCAATATTTTAAGTATTTAAATCTGATGGAATTTTGCGATTTGAAAGATGTTAGAATAGGTCTCCTGATGAAAGACGGTGTATATTCGCTGCAAAGAATTTAGGAAATGTACACTTACCTGTCATTTTCTGCAGTAAGGTTGATAGTTCAGGCTCATCACAAAGAGATTGGACAAGGGCTTCCTTTACTCGTTCTTCGGCCTCATCTAATTCTTTTCCAGTTTTAATTTCTCCAACTATGGAGTAAATATAAACCAGCAACACAAGGAGATCTTCAGGAGTGTAATCATCATCTGTCCTGTTATCATGAGACTTGATGATAGGTAGCAATTGGTTCAGAACATTTGGTAATGGTGACTCTCCAATACTCTGAAAATAAAAAGTAGAGAAGAAACAGTGTGGGGAAAAATATTTTACCAAGAAAATTCGAGAATTTATTTTAAGGGATTGAGGATGCATATACTGAAATGCTTATACTGCTTCTGTTTCTTTATAACTGTCACTTCCCAATCCAGTTTGTAAACTACTTTCATTATAAGGCCACTTGTCTATCACAACCTCTACATTAATCACTAACTCCCAGTTTGGTAACCCTTCTCATGCTGTCAGCATTTCATAGTAGTTTGGGGGATAAAAGCTGCTGAAGTATTTTCAATCATTCTTTTATCACTTTTGGAAAAATTCAGACTTGCCAGGGAATATGGTTTTTTCCAAATGTGATAAAAGGAGTATTGAAATTGTTGCTATTTCAAAAATATCTGATCCTTGATCACTCTCCAGTTTAGCCGCACAAAATTAAATAATTAGATTTCACAATGTTATTTATTATTTATTTTTATTATTTACAGTATTTCTATCCCACCTTTCTCAGCCCAAAGGCGAATCATAGGACTGTTCCATCCTATGTGTTCTTCAACTGCAGTTCCTGAAACCAGTATGACAATCTCCCAGGAAATATAGCTTTACCTAAATACCGTAAAGCAATGGTTCCCAATCTTTTTTTGACCAGGGACCACTTGACCATGGACCACACTCCAACAGTAGTACCAAAAGGGTTACGAATCAGATTTTGGTCAACTTTAGATTCAGTTTGGTTATTTGGGGTGCTGATTCAGAATATTGCGTTGGATAGACCACATCAGCTCTAGTTTCCAATACAAAACATTTGCTATCCAGTAGTTGGCATCTACTCGCCCACAGAAAACCATATTTAATAATCTAGAGCTGATGTGGTAGTAGTGATGTTTTGTGGGTAGTCAGCATCTCCTCTCCTGACATCCCCATTGCCTCGGCACTATAAGACGGTTTCACAAGGCAAGTCACTCTCATTGCTACATGGTTTAAAGACATGAAGCTGTGGACCATATTTTCATTCTTGCAGACCACTGGTGGTTTACGGACTACAGGTTGGGAACCACTGCCCTAAAGGCACCAGATTGCTTCTAAACTTACAAAGTAAGCAGGTTCAGTCTTAATACATGGATGGAAGACTGTGTGGCAAAACAACTCCTGAGTAATCTTTGTTTAAGAAAACACTATGAAATGAATGGGTCTGCAATATTATTTATGTATTTATTTATTTCATTTACTTGTACCCATGCCCTTCTCACCCCCGAGGGGGGACTCGGGCAGCCTCACAGCAAACACCATTCGGTGCCATCATAATGATAAGAACAATCAAGAAATTCATTAAAACAAAACATTAAAAAACAGTTGTTAAAACACGCCAATTAAAATCCAGGTCTGGGATAATTCATTGTCACTTTGAAATTGCTTATGTCTTCTTCATAAAAACCGCTGTTCAATGGTCAAATGCAAGGTCCCACAGCCACATCTTGAATTTCCTTCTAAAGGACAGGAAGGAGGTGGTCAGTCTGATGTCTTTGGGGAGCCACTGTTGAGAAGACCCTGTCTCTCATCTCTACCAATCACGTTTGCAACAGCGGTGGGATCGAGAGCAGGGCCTCTCCAGATGATCTTAAACTTCGTGATGATTCATAGTAGGAGATACGTTCGGATAACTTGAAGGGACATACACAAAGAGAGAGGGCAAGGTAAAAAAATTGATTCCTTCATCATCTCTGCTGCTTCCATCCTCTGTTAAAGCAGCTTAGAGATGAGGGCAAGGGAATGTGATTCTCTGTCCTAAATTGTTTGGGTTGTTCCAACATTAATAACCTCCTCATTGGAAGTGTGTAGTAGGAAGTGACGGTTGTGACAAGTGTCAATAAACATAACAGTTGCTATAGGTAGGAGAGAATGTGATTTTTAGTATGGGGAGCTCCAGCTTCCAGTTTACTAGTTTGTTTTAAATAAGGATTTATATTTGCAATTATAGGAAGAGTGAAAATACTTTCTACTGGCCTACCAAAAATTCCATGGGGGAAAAGAGATTGTGTTACAACCACTGCCTTAGTACTTGCACCTGAATCTTCTTGGCTCCTGGTTAAAAAGAGAGAGGAAAGAACGCTAGTCACAGCTGTAGAACCTAGCCCAGGTTTGAACTCTAAATGCGTTCACTTTTAAGAGCAGCATCTATTTGTTGGCACTGAACAGAAATGAGGATTCATTGCGGCCTTGTAAACAAGTTCCCAATCCCGCGATTGAAGAAGCCTCTGCCTGAAACGGTTTTAAAGGCATTTAGACCCTAATGTTTAATATGATTTTCAAGGAGATTATAAAATGTTATTAATTGAAGAAACCCAAACAGTTCTTTCAGTTCAAAAGTAAATTCAAACTGATATAAAAGGGCTATATAATTGTTAAGGCAGTGTGTATTTTGCACATAGGCAAAATACTTCAATAGAATACCAGGTATTTAATGGTTTTATTAATAAACGTCACCCTTCGTTAGTTATTCCAAATATGTCTAAAGACAAACTGTAATGTACTCATTGTAAAAAAAATCTAAACAATAATACATGCAATAGAGCCAGCCTAATTTGGTATTTTGAGAATAAGACTATGGTTCTGGAGACCAGGGTTCAATTGCCCATGGAAAACTACTGGATGACTTACTTTCAGTCCAAGAAAAGTTGGAAATGACTTGAAACCACACAACAAAAACGCATGTAATCGAGCAGACAAGAAACATGAAGCAGATAAAAAAATGAAAACACAAGAGTGCTAAAAATAATTAGGTATAGCTACTTAAATAATTTCCCAAAAAAATCGATAAGTGTTTGGTCATGATATGGAATAACATTAAAGTGATGGGAAGGGAAAGGAACTCACTTGGGAAAGGATTTCAGAGCCTAGGTGCATCTGTGAAGTTGTGTTCTCCTTTTCACGGCAAGGCATGTTTCTAGGGTATTTGGAAGATACAGGAGATGCTTTGGCTGGTGATGGTGTTATCAAAAAGCAAGAAGATTCATTTAGTTGAATGTTTTTTTTCCCGTGTCAGGAGCGACCTGCAAAACTGCAAGTTGCTTCTGGTGTGAGAGAATTGGCCGTCTGCAAGGACATTGTCCAGGGGACGCCGGTTGTTTTTTGATGTTTCGCCATCCTTTTGAAGGAGATCCTTCCAATATTCTCACCCCAAACTATAAAACACTCCAAGGTCTAGCAGCAGCAACATGTTGAATTGTGCTCAGAAACAAACTGGAAGCTACTGTATGTTTAGGCAATCCCACAACTCTGTGAACAACCTGAAGAAAGCATTCTATGCTAGTTTTTCATTTCTGAATACTCTTCAAAGGCAGGTTTGTCAGGAGCACCTTATTTATTTATCTGTTTATTTCGTGTACTGCCCTTCTCAGCCCCCGAGGGGGGACTCAGGGCGGCTTACAAAAGGCACAATTCGATGCCTACACAATAATACAGATAAACGTATAAAACAGCAATTAAAACAGTTATAGCAGTTAAAAACAGTTACAGCAGTTAAAACAATCAGTATATAACACAGTCAATAAACGTCATGCTCAGCGTTCGCCACTCAGAGTCCATAACTTCATTCCACTTTGTCCATTCTTATCAGTCGTCATAGTCCTTTATTTATCTGCCAGATTGTCCAAACACCTGGTCCCAAATTCATGTTTTTAATTTCCTCCTAAAGGAAAGGAAGGATGTCGCTGATCTAATTTCCCCGGGAGTGAATTCCATAGGTGAGGGGCCACCACCGAGAAGGCCCTGCTCCTCGTCCCCACCAATCTCACTTGTGATAGAGGTGGGGCTGAGAGCAGGGCCTCCCCAGAAGATCTTAGACTCCGAGGCAGGACGTAGAGGGAGATCTGTTCGGACAGATACGCTGGGCCGGAACCGTATAGGTTTTTGTAGGTCAAAACCAGCACTTTGAATTGTGCTCGGAATTGGATCAGCAGCCAGTGGAGCTAACATAACAGAGGGGTGGTATGCTTCCTGTATGACGATCCTGTGAATACTCTGGCTGCCTCCCGCTGGACTAGTTGGAGTTTCCGAACAGTCTTCAAAGGCAACCCCACATAGAGTGCATTGCAGTAATCTAATCGGGATGTAACAAGAGCGTGGACCACTGTGGCCAGATCCGACTTCCCAAGGTACGGGCGCAGCTGGCGCACAAGTTTTAATTGTGCAAAGCTCTCCCGGCCACCGCCGAGACCTGGGGTTCCAGGCTCAGTGATGAGTTCAGGATCACTCCCAAAGCTGCAAACCTGCGTCTTCAGGGGGAGTCTTGCATGTGTCATCCTGGAACAGGCTTTCATGTGGCTGCCATTACCTTCCCGCCAGAGCGGTACCTATTGATCTACTCACATTTGCATGTTTTCAAACGGCTAGGTTGACAGAAGCTGAGGCTGACAGTGGAAGCTCATGTCGCTCCCTGGATTAGAACCTACAACCTTTTGGTCAACAAGTCTAGCAGCTCAGTGGATTAACCCACTGCACCACCAACTCTATGATTCTATTATTCTAAATATGAAAATAAATACTAATTTAGTATGAGGGCACAAAGATTGATGTTCTTTCCCAGCCACACCTTTTGGGTAAAAAGACCATGTTATAATTGCACATAAAATGTAAACTACTTGTGACATATTCCTTACAGAGGGAGGTGTTGTTGTTCATTCATTCAGTCACTTCCGACTCTTCGTGACCTCATGGACCAGTCCACGCCAGAGCATTCTGTCGACCATCACCACTCCCAGCTCCTTCAGAGTCAACCCAGTCACTTCAAGGATACCATCCATCCATCTTGCCCTTGGTCGGCCCCTCTTCCTTTTTCCTTCCATTTTCCCCAGCATCATTGTCTTCTCTAAGCTTTCCTGTCTTCTCATTACGTGGCCAAAGTACTTCTTCTTTTGCCTCTACTATCTTTCCTTCCAATGAGCAGTTGGGCTTTATTTCCTGACGTATGGACTGGTTGGATCTTCTTGCGGTCCAAGGCACTCTCAGAATTTTCCTCCAGTACCACAGTTCAAAAGCATCTATCTTCCTTCACGCAGTCTTCCTTATGGTCCAGCTCTCACATCCATAGGTTACAACGGGGAATATCATTGCTTTTACTATGCGGATCTTTGTTGCCAGTATGATGTCTCTACTCTTCACTATTTTATCGAGATTGGTCATTGCTCTCCTCCCAAGAAGTAAACGTCTTCTGATTTCCTGGCTCCAGTCTGCTTCTGCAGTTATCTTTGCATCTAGACATACAAAGTATGCCACTAAAGAGAGGTACTTTATACTTAAGCCATTTAATATTCTCTATATCAGCTCACAGTAAACTCTAAATTTTGGTAATGGTGCTTTTCCTCAAATACATTCAACCAGAAGAAAAATCTGTCCTGTCGAAAAAGGAATGTTTCATGTAAATAATCTAGCTAAGATGCAGCACAAATGAAAACAGGAACGAGCCTTTTGGGAGAAGGGAAACAACACAGAGAATTAGGAAATTTGTCTCAACACAACCTTCTAGCAGTTTGTCACTAACTAGCCACTTCTCCTAATGATTTAGGGGTTCTTAGGGTTGTTACAAATCAATCAATTATACTGATTGAACAGCCCTTAAAATGCAAGATTTAAAAATGTAACTACCCGTGACCCAAATTTCCTGCTGGTTATGTTAGCCTCAGGTTAGCCTCGTTTGTCTTATCATCGAGGGGGCTGATAAAAATAATTTTTAAAAGGTCAGTTCTGAAGCAACACTGTGGAAGGTGGCTCATAACCAAAGCAGCTTTCTGCTATGTTGCCTACGCATATTATTAGGATCAGTATAAAGAATTTCCCCTTGTGCTTCCCTCTTTGCTTATTTTATATTAAACCGAAGCTACAAAATAATGAGTTTGCCCTAAATGAGAAACACTGAAGTTAGCTTTCTGATTATAGTTTAGCAGAGAGAGGACATATGTTGTTTCTTATGATGCTTGCTTTTATTGTTTATGATGATGTTGTTTTTATGCTGTTTTATATTTTGTTGTTCTGTTTTTAACTGTATGTTGTCTGGGCATGGCCCCATGTAAGCTGCCCCTTCGGGGAGATGGCGGCAGGGTAGAAAAATAAAGTTGTTGTTGTTGTTATTATTATTATTATTATTATTATTATTGAATCAATAAATATTTTCCAAAGTATCATTTTTCAAAATAATATATTTCTTCACAGAACTAAGGGGGAAAAGCATGGTCACAACCATTACATTTTTTTTACTTATTTAAGGCCTTTTAACAGTAAATAGCTTATTCAAATGGGAGAAAAACCACCTTGTGATATTTCAAAGACTGTGTGGGAAAACGGTATTCACATTTTCTTTTCCTCTTTAATGTGGTGAATTTTGTGACACCCTTGTGCTAGCACTACTAGAGAGCATGAAGCAGTTGGATTACCCAGTACCCTAACACAAAAAACAAAGGACTCCACAAGGACATTTGTTAACTGCCATCACGTTGACTTTAACTAGAGATCTCCAAGTCCTCCTAGATGTTGCAAATTATGGGCCATGGCCTCACTGATTGAGTCTATCCATCCATTGACCTAAGCCTATTATCCATCTATCCTATTGCTTTCCATCTTACCAAGCATTATTGTCTTATCTAGTGAGTCATGTCTTCTCATGATATGTCCAAAATACACATTCTCAGCTTAGACACTTTGACTTCTAGGGAGAGTTCGGTCTTAATTTCCTCTTGGACCTATTTATTTGTCTTTTTGGCACTTTTCACAGAACTCTCCTCCAGCATCATATTTCAAATGACCCAGTTTTCTTCATGAGTTTTTTCCCCCTCTTCATGGCCATATACAGAATTTTCTTCATACAAGGGTTGAATGAAAAGTAATGCCTCCACCTTCGTAACTCCTCAACAGATGGTAGTACTGGTATGTGGCAGGTACTGGATTGTTTAATAGATTCTCCTCTACAGTTCCATTTTGGCGGGAAGCCTTAGCGTTTAACGGTTGTGTTGTTAAAGTGCGAAGTATGGAGCCCTGCGCAGACGGTCGGTCAATGCGACTTAAGCAATGTGCAGTTATTGAATTCTTGACAACAGAAGCTATCACCCCAAGGGAGATTCGTCAGAGAATGCAAGCTGTTTGTGGTGATTGTGTTGATGTGAGTACTGTGTGTCGTTGGGCGAGTAAGTTTAAAGATGTTGAGGTGGGAACATCTGGCTTGCGTGACAAACAAAGAGTTGGACGTCCTGTGACAGCAACCACCGAGTTTCACAAGCAAAAGGTTGACAGATTGATTCAGGATGATCATCGTATCACTCAGAGATAATTTTCAAGCATAATCGGCATTTCACAAGAACGTGTGGGTCACATTATTGCTTTGCTTGGCTATCGAAAGATCTGTGCATGATGGGTACCTAGGATGAGAGACCTGTGAGACACTGGTTGTGGAAAACTTGTTCATCGTTGGCAGAAATGTATCCAATTGTCTGGTGATTATGTGGAAAAGTGAATAGTGGTAGTTAAAGAGCACATTCTAAGGATTATTTGGGTGTTTGATTTATTAAAATATTCCCATCCAAACCCAAGTAATGAAGGAGGAGGCATTACTTTTCATTCAACCCTCGTGCAAGCTTTCATAGCTAAATACGAAAAATTGGAAATATCAGTATTTAATGGCACATCTTTACACTTTAGGATTTTGTCCAAAATGAGACAACTACCCCATATCAAATAAGAACACTGTACTTCCCTAACTCTTTATGGGGCTGTTTCTTGAAGGAGTTAAGTATACTTTATTCCAAAGGGAGAATATATATATATATATCTCTCTCAAAACCTATCAGTAAAGTAAAGCAGGGACAGGAAGATCACTGAAAGATTAGGTTGTACTACTGATATGTTTAATTCTTATTTCTTGGTTCTTTTATAGAGCAATGGGTGCTGCAAAAAGCCTTTGCAATCTCTTTCCTTGGCTCCAGGGTCACTCCCACCCTCTTCATGATTCCTCCCTTTTTGAGTGGCAATTTCCTGCCTTCGTTAAACTTTCAGCCTCTCAATTGCTCTGGTTCCTTCTCAGTGAAACCTGTCAGATTCTGCTGTTGATTTTATTATGCCATAAATGGAAGGCTTAAACACAAACGACCCTTCTCTAGCAACAAATTAAGCACCCACAATTGCCAGATGCTTTCCAAACACACACAAGGGCATGTGTGTGCACACACATGCATGCACAAGCACACTCACTTATTTACTCTAGCAATTTTCTCAAGTCCTATTACTGGGCAATACATCACTCGTATTTATTGATAAACATGCATTTACAGCTCTTCTTTTGCTATAGTTCATTGGTAGACCAACAGGAATAGGATGTTGACCCTTTTTAAAAGCTCACAGACAAAGGACAAAAACAAGAGTGGGTTTTATAACTGAAAGTTATTGCCTTGTAATTCCCATTGTTGCCAGAATAATAAGTCTAACCACTAATTTGGCCACAATAGCTTTTAAAAACAGGCACAGATTAAGAGTGAATCGTTTTAGTCCATGACAAAGCCAGAGCACAACAGTACCTACACGATTTGAAAAGGTCCTGAAATAGTATGCAAATGCTGGCTGTTAAAGGGGACTGGTTCCTAAAGAAGCCAAAACAATGGATCCCTGGCTGTATGGCTGTCAACAAGACTGTGTGTTAGTGGTTGAATGTCCCATTTTATTTATTTATTATTATTTCTAGCATTTCTACCCCGTCCTTCTCAACCCCCGAAGAGGGACTCAGGACAGCTTACACTTGGCAACAATTGGATGCCGTTACATATAAATTACAATAAAACAACAATTAAAACAGTAAATAGAGCATTAATTAAAACCATAAAAACAATAATGTCAGCCGTATCACCATTCCACTCGAATCCACATTCAAAGTGCTATTATGCCTGCTGTCCAAAAGCCTGGTCCCAGAACCACGATTTTAATTTACCTTGTTGGGAAGCGGGTTCCAGAGGCGGGGGGCCTAGAAAGCCCTGTCTCTCGTCCCCGCCAGATGCATTTGCGACGCTGGCGGGAGCGAAAGCAGGGCCTCCCCGGATTATCTTAAACTGCGATGCAGGACATAGAGGGAGATGCGTTTGGACAAGTAAGCTGGGCCAGAACCATATAGATCTTTATAGGTCAGGACCAGCACTTTGAATTGAGTTTGGAAGTGGACCGGCAGCCAGTAGAGCTGACACGGAAAGGGGGTGGTATGTTGTTCCAGTTAGTAATCTGGCTGCCGCCTGTTGGACTAGTTGGAGTCTATATGGAGCATACTACACCCCTATTAAAACAGCTTCATTGGCTGCCAATAAGTTGCCGAGCCAAATTGAAGGTGCAGGTCATGACCTATAAAGCCCTAAACGGTTCGGGCACCGCCTATCTTCACGATAACATCTCCTATGAACCGGCACGAACTCTAAGATCTTCCGGGGAGGCCCTCCTCTCGGTCCCACCTCCGTCGCAAGCATGGTTGGTGGGGATGAGAGAGAGGGCCTTCTCGGTGATGGCCCCCCACCTCTGGAATGCCCTTCCAAGGGAAATAAGACAGGCCCCATCCCTCCCCTCCTTTTGTAAGAGCTTGAAGATCTGGTAGTTTCAACAAGCCTTTGAAAATGAACAGTTCTAACTCAGTCTTACACATTGTCAAATGCAGTCTTATTCTTCCTACCAATTACCCAGATCACTTCCTCTAATCGGCCCCGGAATGAACAGCCACAGACCCGTACCTAGTATTATTGTTGCCTGCCATAGCATTACACTTAATTCCCGGGGCCCCTAGAATTTTTGGGCTTGCACAAATCTTGGCCCGGCCTTTTACATTTTTTAATTGCCTTGAACAGGCAGGATTACTTTTAATATATGTGTGTTATGATGACAATTTTTATGCTTATATTGTTTTGTTAATCCTATGGTTATGTCGTTTTTACTTCGTATGTTTTGTGATGTTACCTGGGAACCACTCCGAGTCCCCTCGGGGAGATAGAGTGGTATATAAATACATTATTATTATTATTATTATTATTATTATTATTATTATTATTATTGGAGTTTCCGAACAGTCTTCAAAGGCAGCCCCACTGCTGTCTCAGGCCTATGAAAAGATAAATGATTGTATGGAGACATTTTTATTATTGTTGATGGGTTTCATTAGGTTTTAACTGTTTATTATTTGACAAAAGATAGAAACTCTACCTCTCCACCCCATCCCCACCCCCCAAATGAGTTATATGTTGTTTACATTTTGTTGTTGCCAGAATCTACTTGGAATATTTGGAGAAAACAATGAGATGTTCAAAAGGAAAACACCCAAATATTAGCATGATAGTGGGCTGTTATGGTGGGAAGTGGCGACAGATGTAATCCAATACACTTGGTGCTTTGGCCGGAAAGAAGGCCTTAGACTGCTCCGTACATCGAAAAACATGAATGGCGCAATGCTCAAGCAGCTCCAGTACTGCTTCAGAGACCCCATGCTTCTCGTTTACCAGTTGACTTCCAAGATTTGATTGTTTTGTTTTAATATTGTTGAATGCATCTCATTCATGAACAGAGATAAGTCTTGATAAATTCTTGGAAACTAGCTCTCTGGAGTTTGTTTGCTTAAGAATGGAGTCCTTTAATGTAAAAGTATTCAATAATAATGCTTCAACAAAAGGCCTGATCAAAATGGCTAAGGCTAAACTACAACTCCCAGGCCACCAACTATTAAACCCCTTGGGCATATTGTACTTTCTCATACAATATGGGGGGTGAAAGGCTAAACTACAACTCCCAGGCCACCAACTATTAAACCCTTTGGGCATATTGTACTTTCTCGTACAATATGGGGGGTGAAAGGTCTTTAAAGTAACTATATGGATTAGCTCTGTGTTGACGTCCAACTTTTGATTGTTAAGGACCATTGTTACTTATCAATATTTGCACTTTTTGCTTTCCAGTTCTCAACCCACTGACTACAATTATCTGCCTCTATAGTAGAGGACAGTAGTCAGTGGGTTGAGAACTGGAAAGCAAAAAGTGCAAATATTCCAATGTATGTGTATAATACCCTGCCTAATGAGGGAGAACCTTGTGCAGCTGATAATATTTCACTGATAACAAACCACATTAAGTGATAATATAATTAGTCCTTAAGTTAGTGCCACAACATGCTTTGTTATTTTTGCAGCAACCCAAGAACCCTTTCCTGAATTAATTGTTTTAATATCAGGACCTATTTGAGAAACTGCATTAATTAATGCAGAAACTGAATAAATGGAACTACATAGCATACTAACACAACTATCATCCTTGAAAGTATTGCTTACAGGGAGTCCCCCAATAACTAACAAGATAGGTTCTGTAGGTTTTTTTCTGAATTTGTATGTAAGTTGGAACAGGTACATTTTTTAAGTGTAACTCTAGCCAAAAATATGTATTGCTTAGTTTTGGATAGCATAGGGAATGCTGAATACCCCTGTGGTGTTGTCATTTGTAAGTTGGGTGTTTGTAACTCAGGGTCTGCCTTTATTTTCAATGACCCAGCATGCATCTTATTATTAGCTGTGTTAATTGGATAGACGTAATATAAATGTAGCCAAGACAGCAAGAAAATAAGTAAATACCACTGAAGTGGTATTTATAACTGATTGTGAAAATTTAAAGGGGAAATCAAGAAACCATTAAATGCCATGTGTTGCTTGTGCTATTGGCGAAGACCATGGATATGAGATTCTGCCTATAAAGGATTTCAGGGCTCGGAGTTCACACTCTCAACTTAGGCTGGATCTACACTACATATCCCATGATCTGATCCCAGATAATCTGCTTTGAACTGGATTATATGAGTACCTGTACAAATGTATCTCCTCTTACGAACCATCACGAAGTTTAAGATCATCTAGAGAGGCCCTGCTCTTGATCCTACCGCTGTCACAAATGTGAATGGTGGGGACGAGGGACAGGGCCTTCTCAGCAGTGGCCCTCCGCCTGTGGAATTCCCTCACCAGGGACATCAGATTGGCAACCTCCATCCTGGTCCCACAAAGATTTGGTTGTGGGACCAAGCACTTGATCATTGAATAGCAGCAAGTGAGAAGAAGACAAAAGCAATTTGAAGTGACAGTGAACTGACCCGGACTTTGATTTTAACTGGCGTGTTTTTAACAACTGTTTATTTAATGTTGTTTTAATGAATTTGTTGAATGATTTTATGATTGTGATGGCACCGAATAGTGCTTTCTGTGAGTCCGCCCTGAGTCTCTCCTCAGGGGTGAGAAGGACGGGGTACAATTGTATGAAATAAATACTCTGGGATCAAATCCTGGGACATAGGCCAGTATAGATCCAGCCTTATATAACACCATATGCATTATATATTTATTCAGATGCTGAATTGTCATCACACAGTCAAAAAAATTGTCAGATTTGATTTAATAGCTGAGAATGCAAGTGGCTACAGATTTGATTGCAGCCGGTGTCTCTTTAAAGCCATAAATGAAATTTCAATGCACCAGTTTGCTTTTGTTTTTGTCCTCTGTCCCCTATGCTCACTTTTTTTCAGCAACGAAAATAAAATTAATGGTAGGTGGTCTCCTATCACTGTAAAAATGTGTTTTAATTAGCCAAGAGCACTGAAAAGGATTATTGTGCAAATACTGGCGAATCTTCAAACAAGAGCCCATGCTGTCTATTTTATTCACAATGAAAAAGTTCTTAAGAGAGATTTCGATAAAGATTTGCCTCCCTCCTTGCAGCCTGCATTTGTAATGTTTATGTACGTGAAGGATATAAATCTTTTTCAAATGAACCCCACTGTTCCTCGAACCAGACTGCTTGTTATAAACTGCCTGTTTCCGTTTTGCCTGCTTAAGCAAGCAATGCCGAGCCTTGCACTGGACATAGTGGAACTAATTTAATGTGTTCCAGGTTTGATTCCCCTCTCCCTCCCTTCTAGCTTTTACGAGTAGATTTTACACAGTGGATTACGGCTGACTTTAACAATGATTCATGTGATAAGTGGGGTTTGATTCGATTTGCCATCCCAGAAAGGTTGTACTGCCAACAAGAATGCCACCAATGGCTGTCAAAAACAAAACACAACCCCAGACCGTAGTAAAGAGAGCCGACTTTTGGGGTTGAGTTGCAAAACAGGAGGAACCAAAGAGACTTAGAAAATGACTTCTAAATCCTTAAGGGAGGCTAAGCCTTTTGTCTTGGTGGAAAGAAGACAGACCATTTTGCAAAGATGGCTTTATTTGACTTGGGAACAAGCCAACAAACACAGAATTGAACTGATTTTTGTGCAAGCGAGAGGATTTGTGCTTACTCTTCAAAACACAAAGCCACTGCAGGAGAAAACAGCTAAACGGCAATTCTTTGAGCTGCCTAAGATTCTGTTCCTTATTGTTTCCACAGTAATTATCCAACAAAGACAATCCCAAAGCAATTAGCTACACATATTTGTGCTTCACCCAAGTGTATCCTTGCAATGCGAGATACATTAAGATTGAGGTCAGAATCACTAGCTTTTTTTAAAAAAAGCGTTTTCCAATTACTCAAGCACACACAGTCTCATTTACTTTCTCGATGAAGTGGGTGTCTGGAGTGTTTAGTCTGCAAACAAATTTCGTAGCAGAGTGAACTTTCTGCTTCCCATTCACAAACAACAGTAGATGGCAGTATTGCACTAAATTGTTCACTTGACTAAAACAAGATGCTATTAGTAGGAAAGATTGAGGATGCCTCTGGGTTATATTTCAGTCTTGCCTTAAGATTTTTTCAAACACAACAAAAATAATGTTGAACTGCAGCAACGAAATTTTCTGGGTTCATTTAAAAAAAAAACATGCTTTACACACAAGGCAGGGAATAATAACAAATATATGTACTTCCCATTGCTTTAGACACACTATCCAACATTGGAAAGGGGGTGGCAGTGAAGGGTTTCTTTAAAAAACCAAATTAAAACATCAGGGCAATACACACTTGATTGTTGAAATAAAATATATCCTTTAAGAAATGGAGAGATGTTGTCAAAGGATTCTGCACTGACAAATGTTTACAAGTCCAGCACTTTTCTTCCATATAATGGAGCTTTTTTATGTTGGGCAAGTCTTGGCAGAAGTGTCAAGCGAGGAAACAAACTAGCATTGCTTAGAAGCGCCATCTCAAATGCTTTTCATTCCCTTTGGGAAAGTACACCCCCTCCAAACAAACCCAAAACCCTCATTGCCAGATCTTGACACTAGAATCAGTCTACTGAGGAATCCCTATAATGGACAAAGGGCATATGTTCTAGCACAAACAGTAATGCTTAGTCTTCTTAATTTCTGTAAAGCTAATTGGCCGATGGGATCTTTTTCCCAGTCTCGGATTCCACGAAGCTTATGAATGAGGAAAGAGAATGAATAACGATTGCACAATGAAACCACTAACCTAAACCCATGAATGTTTAGTAAATAGAGAAACAGGCTAAAAGAACATCGCGGGGACACAGAAATAATTAAGGAAACAAATACATTGATAACATTTGATTACAACAGTATGACGGGGGGGGGGGGGGGGGGAATCAAAGATCCGATCTTGATCATTGTTCTTAGGCATTAGAAGCAGGCAGACACAAATTCTAATTTCAATCTAAAAATATATACAAAGCCTGTTCAATAAACGTTGCAATTGGAAACGTAGTAATTGAAACACCTTAGGATTTCCAAAAACAAAATGTAACCTTCATACTAGGAGACAACTGAGCAAGTTTCACCATTTTGGGTGTTTTTCCCCCCTCTCATAAAATATACCACATTACCGCTGTTGATGACACTCAATTCGGTTACTCCTTTCCACAAATTCCAAGGAAGTCCACTGGATCCTGGACCAGTGCCTGGTGGCCATGATGGTCTGGATGAGGGATGAGGGCTCTCGTTTCCACCACGTCACAAGAAAGATGGCGGGGGGGGGGGAGGCAGAGAGAGGGCCTTCTCAGTAGTGACCCCTCAACTTTGGAACACCCTCCCCAGGGATATTAGGCAAGTTCCCACACTGTCCTCCTTTTGTAGGGATCTGAAAACCTGGATGTTCCAGTTGGCATTCGAGAACAACTAGTCCCTAGTTATAAATGCCGAATTTCTAGGTTGCCAGATTGTATTCTGTTTTGCATTTCATCCACTTCCCTGGCCCTATGGTATGCTGTTTGCACTATTCCTTGCCCAACCCTTTTATAGCTTGATTACACCTTTTTTTTTTTTTTTTAGTAATTTTGGTCATTGGTTTTTGTTTAATCTTGCCAGAGCTTCAATGCAATCTGTTTTATACTTTAATGTTTAGTGTGTTTTTTCTAGGTTGTTGTATTTTATGATGCTCTTATTTTAATGTGTTTTGTTTTATGGATTGTTTTTGCTTTTATGTTTTGTGCACATTCCGTCCCGTATGTAAGCCGCCCTGAGTCCCTAAGAATAAAGTTATTGTTATTATTATAAGGAGATGAGAACTGGCAAAAAGACAAAATGTGTACCCCTTTTTGTTAATTAGTTGATACAAAGGAAGTTTAAGTGTTGGTTTTTATCACTGGCGAAGGCCACGGACAATCAGACATGTATCCAAATGTAAAATCATATCATTTGCTTCTCCCTTTGGCCCATTTCAAAGGCTTGTTGTGAAGATGAAGCTGTGTATACAGTGCTATGCTCTTTTAGAATTAGTGGCACATATATGTAATTATTAAATGAATGTGGGGGGGGGGGGTTTACATACATTTCTATACCTCTTTGGACCGATTTGTTGTTGTTTTGGAGTTTGTTGTTTTGTAATGAAAACATAAAAATATATTAGTACTGTTAAGCCCAAGGATCTCTCTCATTATATTATGGCACAATGTCACTGTTATAAGAAGTTCTTCTCAGACAGCAACTTAAAAAGAAAATAGTATTTTCTTGCATAAGTAGACAGCTGAATAAGAACATTTTTCTCAACTTTATGGTCACTGGGAGTAACAGACATAGAGAAGATTGTCTTAAGAAATGATATGGCACAAGCAAAATCTTCCTCATCACCTTTCCTATATCAGAGACTTGTGACTACGTATTGGTCACAGAATTTGTTGCATTCATTTACTGACTTCTATTACCCCTTGCTTCATTTCCTGGACATTGAAATTTAAGTTGCATCAGTGAGCATGAATCCTTCAAGGAGGATGCCTGGAGGCCAACTCATTAACAGTAGAGGAAATACAAGTGACAGTGATGTAACATACTCTGGGCAGGACATGTTCTTCTACATCTACTCTGACAAGCTTTTTGAGAATGTTGCTCCTTTGATGATTTTTTTTTTTTGATATAGATCAGGTTCCAGAGAGCAACTATCAGCAGCCCCAAATCCTCATGTTGGACCAGTGGGGCTTTTCAGAGTTTCCCCCTTGAGATGGCAGATTCTCATTTTAAGCTATTTTTGAAACGCTCCTCAGGTTCAAATCTGCCTTGTTAGGAATAGGAATGAAAGATGAAGTTTGAAAATATACACTCAAAACATTTTTTAAAGTTGTGTAGTTCTTCACATCCACATAGGGCTTAAAGTTCTGGTAAAAATAATCAAAGACATGTTATTTGACTTCTTATCCTTAGATAGCAACATCATTTAAGATGCAGTTCAAAAGGGACCACTAATGGGTATATATCAGGCATGAGCAAACTAAGGTCCGGATGCAGCTCCCTGGGCGCTAACCTCAGGCTTTCCTCATTTTCTCTGTCCTCTTGGCATAAGGACATGATGGCCCACCACATCCTTGTGCCAAAAATATGGGGAAAGGAGGCACATAGTAGCTGAGAGCCCCCTGGAGTGCTCTCAGCCATTGTGTGTCTCACCCTCCTCCCGGCATAAGGACAGTGCAAGCAACCCCATCCTTATGCCGGGAGGACAGCTCAAAGAAGACACACAGTAGCTGAAAGCCCTCTGGAGCACACCCAGCCACCGCCTGTCTTGCTCTCCTCCCAGCATAATGCCAAGAGGACAGCCTGAGGATCGGGGGAAGAGGATAGGAAGGAGGATCGGGGTAGTCGTCATGTGTCCCGCCTTCCTCCCAGCATAAGGATGGGGCAAGCAACCCCGTCCTTATGCTGGGAGGACAACCTGAGGATGACCCGGGCCCTGCCCTGCCCCCTCCTGGCCCCGTCCTTTCCTGGGCTCTCTCCACCCAGTGTGTGCCTGCCCCCTTCTGCCTGGCCTGGCCTGGCCCTCCCGGCTGGACCCAAAATATGGCCCCAAGGCAAAAAGGTTTGCCCATGTCTGGAATATATAGAATAAAGATAATGTTTTGCACTCTCAATAGCCAGTATTTTGCAATGTCCACAAACCAAAAGTAGAAGAAAACGGTTGATTAAACAGTAGCTGTGTTGCTGCAAAGATGTCAACACAAAATATTTTGAGATATTTTAACCACTACATATAAAACACTAATTACTACTATTTGGCACCTCTGACAAAATTTATATTAGGTATATATCTATTTTTTTTTCAAATTGGTTAACAGTGTGAATGAAAATCATCCCTCCAAACCAGCGACATTCAATAAAATAAGACAAAAGCATGAATGTTATGTGGTATACTTGAAGTCATGTTCATAGGCACCTTCAGCATTAACTGTATGGAAATATATGTTTAAATATTCCAAGATTACAAATAGAAGCTATAACAACCAAGATGAAATTCTGTGTGTGAACTTTTCAACTTTGTTTTTTTTTTTCCAGAAGAAGGTCCTACACAGGGTCTAATTAAAGGCACATTTCTGTCAAGACCTTCCCTGCTCTCTGGTTTTCATTTTAGACATCTCACTGTGTCAAAAGTCACATTGCAAAAGGGAATTTAAGTTTATTATTAAATCAGGAGCAGGATTCCCGCTTCCCATTCTTTCAGTAACATGCTTTTGATTTGGATTTTAGTATTTTGCATCTCTAAATAAGATTCTGTTACCTACACCTGAGGACTGAAGTTAAACAAGACTTCAGGAGAAAACTTAATAAAAAGCTGGCATTGGGAAATATAGGGTACTCAAGTTTTGCTGTCAGTTTCCAATTCAGGAATTGAAATTATTTGCATAAAATAATTAACTAAGCAAGTTTGGGCAAACCCAATCCCTCGCCCAATAAAAGTTCCTAAAAATATTTGAGGAATAGGTGAACACTGTAAAAAAAATCTTAATCCTATTTTTAAAAGGATGTTCAAAATTAAATATTATTAATAATAATAAACTTTATTTATACTCTGCCACCATTTCCCCAACGGGGACTCGGAGCAGCTTACATGGGGCCAAGCCCGAACAACAAACTACAATATAACAATACAAATTGCAGTAAAATAAACAACAAAGCTTTGTGGATACCTTGATTGCAGTAAGGCTTTTGATAAGGGCTCCCTCCACAGTATTCTTGCAGATAAGCAAGATGATGCTACTGTTAAATGGATTTGTTGGTATTTGATGGCATGAACCCAAAGAGTGCTCACTAATCATCTTCATCACTCTGCAAAGAAGTGACAGTTAAGATTGCGCAGCGCTCTGTCCTAGCCTAGCCTATCTTTTTAAATTACTTGGATGCAGGATTACTATAGATAATTATCCTCTTTACTCGAATCTAATACTAACTTTCTTTCTTTCTTTCTTTCTTTCTTTTCTTTTTTGCTAAATTGCCTTGCAAAAATTAGAGTGCACATTAGATTTGCATAATATGGTAATCTTAATGCTGAGCCAAAGCAAAAGAGGAAGCCACTTCAGAAGCACCTGAAGCTCCTATTTGAGGAATGTTTATCTCAATCCTATGAAATCCTGGGATTTGTAGTTTGGTTAAGCATGAGCCTTTTTTGGCAGAGAAGGCTCAACCTTGCCAAACTTGAACGCCCATGATTCCATAGCATTGAACAAAGACAATTAAAGTGGATTCATTTGACAACATGAATGCCTCCCAAGGTTTTATTTTCCATCGCTGGAAGCCTTGGTGTCCTAACACTTTTGTTTTTAAAGAAGGAATTCTAAGGAGGCAGCAAACTGTAATACATACCTTTTGGGCCTGAAGAAAATATATCTGAGGAGCAATTTGATCCTCAGCTTACAGTGTCTGAATGGCTATGGTATTGAAAATGGAAAAAATGTTCTCAGTTTGTGAAATTAATTAATTCAAATTAGAAGAAAGCAAATTCTGACTGAATCATAAAATCACATTGGAAGAGATCACATGGGTCATCCAGTCTAAACCCTTGCCATACAGGGAAAGGACAATTAAAGCACTAAAGGTTATCAATCATAATCTGTCCAAAGCGGTCGCTCATGTTCACCTGCTCGTAGTTTATGAACATTGCGGTTGGGAAGACGTCGGCTACCCATTTGACCATCCAGCCTTTGATGAAAAGCTTCCAAAGAAGGTGCTTCCACTACATTCTGATACAGAGTTCCACTGTGAACAGCTTTTACAGTCTGGAAGTTCTCCCTAATGTTCAGGTGGAATCTCCTTTTCTGTAATTTGAATCCATTGCTCAAAGTCTCCAGGGCAGCAGAAAACATGCCTGTTTCCTTTTTCTTATGATAACTTTCAAATATTTAAACATGGAGATCATGTTTCCTCTCAACCTTCTCTTTTGCAGGCTAAAGAAGACCCATCTCTTTAAGCCACTCCTTGTGGGGCATGGTCTCCAGACCTTTGATCATGTTAGTTGCCCTCCTCTGGACACCTTCCAGCTTGTTAATATCTGGACTGAACACTAGCAAGAACATCCTGATTGGAACCATTTTTGATACTCGAATGGACTACCTCAGAAGGTTATAGGCTCTCCTTGGTTGGCTGACCATCTGTGGATTCCTGCAAAGGCAGGGTAATAAACTAAATGATTCATGGATCTCTCTGAACTCCACAATTCTATGATTGTATCAGTGTGGTTTTTTTTGGGGGGGGGGGGTTGGTGGGGGCAGGTGGAGGCAGTTTTTCTTAAGAAAAGGCACAATAAATTTCAAGAGGACTGATGTTGCTTATCTACAGTTCATAAGGGGGGCAGGATGAGGAGGAAGAAATAATACCGTTTTTAGAATTAGCAACACTTGCCCTCATTACATGGCCAGAATCCACAAAACACAAGCATTATTTTTACAGATTGTTCTGTTTACACAAAGATGACTTCAGTATTATTTTTCATAAAAACAGCAGCACCCCATTCAGCTGTCCATACAGCATGACAAACTGCTTTTGAAACTGGGAGTTGAAGGAACAGCATGTGATATAGTATAGGGTCAGCAAGGTGAAAAGTTCCACAGAGTCTATAGGCTATAGGCCATGCCTGAAGTAGCTCCTAGGATCCCAGCCAATGCATTTTGGATTGGACAATTAGATTGACTGATTCCTATGAAGGTCAAAGGGAAACCATCCAAATTGCTTTACAAATACAAAGATGGCAATCAAAACATATTATTAAAGAATAAAAATGTCAGGCAATCCTTAGGTATAAAAAGACATGAGATCTCTTGCAAGGCACCATTTCTTAATTATGTGTTATCTTTGGAAGACTTCCAGTTTCAAAATATGATTTGTACTAGATGTTAACTCAAGGGCATTCAAACATGTCTACAACCACAAAAAATTAAGTATATTTTTGAAAAACTCTTTAGATGTTTGTCAGATCGACTGGATATGATGACGACGCACAATTTAAACTGGCTATAGCGAATTCAATACATGATACCAATCATTGAAATGACTCAAAATATTTAATAAGACCATTATCCAAATTATTCCCTCTCTTTGAGACTATCCTATATGTTTCTAAACTCCAAAGTATGTATATTACCTAGACAAAATATGTTTCTTCTTGTTCAAAATATAAAATTATACGGGGTATGTATTATATAAACAATGGGCTCTGTAAATACAGAAATTGAGTTCCTTAGCTATATACAGAAATCCGGTTAATATTATTTACATCACAACTAGTCAAGTGTTTAAGACTTTCCCACTCTGGAAGATAAATGGAAATGATCAGAGGATAATAAGAATAATAATCACAATAATAATAATAACTACTACTACTACTACTACTACTACTTCTTTATTCTTATACCCTGCCATTATCTCCCTGAAGGGGCTCAGGGCAGCTTACAAATGGGACAAGATGTTCACAAGACATAAAAAGCCAAAACAAACCATAAAACACAACATATTAAAATAGGAGCGTCATAAAATACAACAGCCAAGATAAAACAGACTAGACCTAACAGAATAGAACAGATTACAGTGGAGCTTCATCAGACCAGGTTCTACAAAAACAATGACCAAGATTTCTAAAATGGGCATGACACAGCTATAAAAGTGCTAGGCAAGAGATGGTACAAACAGAGGAAAAATAAAGTTATCTAAAAGAATACAAATTACCATAGAAGCTCATACTTCCTAACCTCTATGATTCTCAGTACAGAATCTACTACACATAGAAATACCAAAGTAATCTTGATGTCTAGCTAAATCTCAACAAAAGCAAAGATGTATTGGTTCAGATTTTGCAGATTTAATTAAAGATTCTAAAGACAAAGTTTTATTTCAGCAGTTACTAGTTTGAGCTTCAGCATAAGGTGCGGAGAGGTGGAAATGTGGATCTAGAGAGAAAATTTTAACTGTGTCACAAGGAAAGATATGAGCATGTAGCAGCATTGCGTGAGAAAATTCAGCCATCCAAGGTCATATTGAGAAAAATTCTGCAGCATCTTTAAATAATAAAACAGAAGACATCTTCTTTTTTTGCTCACAAAGCCTATAACGTTATTATTTTGACAACTATAACCCCATGGTACTTCAATTAATTCTATAGCTGTCCTACATCTCTATTAGTAAGCACAAGGCACATAATAAAATTAAAATTGTATAAAACAGTTACAATCAACACTTCAAATGTAGCATGTGCATAAGCATCATGTGTCTATCAGAAACTAGTAGGATTAATTTTTTGCTTTTAAAAGCTGGTATTCCTAAAATAGCATACCAGCCATTAGGTGGTCATTTATTTATTTATTTACAGTATTTATATGCCCCTTTTCTCACCCCTTGGGGGACTCAAAGTGGTTTACATAAAAATAACGGCAAATTCAATGTCTTACATGCATAAACCTAAACCCAATCAACAACATATAACTAGCATAAAATCAATAGGGCAATTCACCATAAGATAAGATAAAAGGACATTTACAACATGAAATATAAGAATTAAAATACCTAATAAAAGCATTAAAATCACATTATCCAGCTTGTAGACTGGGCCATTCCAAATGTCGATTGCACATAAACCATAAACTCTTCCTTGAAATAGCTGTACCACCCTAGGAATTTGTTGACACATGATCTAGTCATCTCAGTAAGACTTCAAGTCCTATTTTGGATCCAGAACTGCCTTGATCATCCTTCTTAATTATTGTTGTCAAGAGGAGAACTGGGGATATACCTCCTAATCCATCAGTATCTCTATTTATTTATTTACAGCATTTGTAGCCTGCCTTTCTCAGCCTTATGGTGACTCAAGGCGGCTGATGACCCAACAAGTTACATACAGAAGGTGAGACTAATGTTTTGTCCTGTGGAATTAATGCTATTGAAAGGGACAAAGAACCTGATTTAATTTGATTTAATTTGATTTCCTCTGATTAATAAATACCAATAGTATGATTACTATTGTAGTGCCTCCCAGATCTATCTGAATACCCAAGGACAACAGATCCTGTCTGATCTTGGAAGCTAAACAAGGTCACATCTGGTTAGTACATGGAAGGGAAACTGCTAATGAATACCAGGTGTTGTAGGCTATATTTCAGGGAAAGGGATTGGCAAATCCACCTCTAAGTACTGCTTACCTAAGAAACATATGTCAGCAGGCAACTTGAAGGAACACAAACACTGCTTCTCACCTGCCTGATGTGAGGGATCAAGATTTTTTTCCCAATGTGCCAGGGTCCAGTACCATAATTGTGTCCATTGTCTATAACTTTTTCCCTCCTAGATGCTCTGGACCAGAAGCTAATGGCTCTAGGACTGGCACCAGTCCAGTGACCAGCACGTTGAGTAGGTCTGTGTGACAGGATACCACAGAGTTGTTGGCCAGTGCATGAAACCTCTGAATGAAGCCATTCAGGGGTTCATTAGAATGAGATATCATTAAAAAGATATAGATACCCTTGCCCACTTCACATTTTCATCTAATGTAGGTAAGTTGATGCATGCTGAACAGAGGTATGGAGACACCAAAACTAAAGCACAGTAAGACAGAGGTTTGTGTGTTTGGGAGCAGGGTGGGGGGGGGGGGCTCATCTTACCAAGAATGTACAGGTTGAATATTCCTTATCTGGAATTCTAAAATATGCAAAAACCCAAAATAGTCCACATGGGTGGCAGAGAAAGTGACAGCTTTGATTTTTGATGGCTTAATGTACACAAACATTGTTTCGTACATAAAATTATTAAAATATTGTATAATATAAAATATTGTATAATTGTATAATTATTAAAATATTGTCTGGCTAAGTGTATAAGATATAAGAAACAAAAATGAATGTCGATCCAAAAATTTTGGATTGTGTGTGTGTGTCTGTAAGATTTTGGATAAGAGGCATTGCTCTTATGTAATTGAGTTGTCTTTCTTTTAAACCTTTCAATATATTTTGAATTAAATTAATTTTATATATATATATATATATAGAGAGAGAGAGAGAGAGAGAGAGAGAATTAAATCACTTTAATATGTAATTTAAAGTATGACCATTTTTTGTTTCAAGGTGGTAAAAATCATGATAAAAATAAAAGTGATCTAAAATGGCATGATGTAGTTCCACCACTGAAGCTAAATTTGAGCTTGGCTGGTCCAAAATGGCAAACTGCTCAATTATCCTACCTATACTACTTTTTTCTCTTTAGAAGAAAGCAAAGGTACATACGTTATACCTTTAAAAAACAAAACAAAACGAAATGAAATGAAAGAGGAGCTGAAATTAAAATCTGATGTTATTTAGAACAGGACTCTACAACTACTAGCTAATGAGTCCTTCACCTAAATACCACTACAAGTTTTTAATGCATTTTCTGGGTCCCCAAGGCTTAACTCTCCCCAACTACTGCCCTATATGATTGAAATAATACTGTAAGTCCTACTTCAAAACAGAGAAAATTGCAGTCTTATGGACCATGCAATTCAGAGTAATTGTTTGACTGGAGGGAAAAGAATTGTTTATTTGGGAAGCAATTATAATACTAGGTAGAAATGTTTTTGTTGGCACACATAAACTGTTATAAGGGCTGGAGGCAATGGTTATAAATCCAGATATTGGAAGATTAGAAAAGAGCTTGTTAATAATCAAAATATATAGTTTTAAATGTTTGTTTGCCTTCTCCTTTTCCTTTGCTCTTTCCTCATGTGGGATATAGTGTAACACGCTGCTATTGCTTTTTCGATAAGAGTTTTCACACAGAGCAGAACCTGAACTTTTCACAATGTTCAAAGACACTACAAATGATGAAAGCATACTTTTATACATCACTGATATGGTCTGGTCGAACACCATTGGAATGACCTGATCAGGCAGCCTTTAATACCATGACCCTTCCTGCATAATGGAAAAAGACTCTATTACATTCAGAGCCTCTGCTGATTTCAACAGAAGAGATTTAAGCCATCATTAAATCTGTTTAATTTAATAAACTTTAAAATGGATTGATTGCAGATATATTGGGTTCAATGTAGTAGAGATGCTAAATAAAATTGAGATAGTAGACTACCTGAGATCAGCTACTTCAGACTCCTTGTAAGAAGATGAAGGGAGGGAATCCCACAGGATGAAAAGGAAAAGCATTGGGTATGATTGTCTCCCACCTTAAAAAACAACACACCATATTTTACCTGCACAAGTAGCCTTTCAAAGGCTAGGAAGTTGTCCCATTTAGCACTTTGAGGGTGTTTCATTGTCTGTACGACAGCCAATGCAATTTGTAGAAACCCACAGTGGTTCTCAAGAGCTTGAAAATTTCTTTTAAAGAGTTGAATGTATGAGCTGAGCTGTTCTGGGGTGACCCTACCTGTGAAAAAAAAATTATACATTGTAGGCACTTCTCAACAGTATACAAACAAACAAAAGCAATAAATGTGATTCATGATCAGCAAGATAGAACAAGACATTTCCAATGTATTGAATCCCTTCTTCTAGAATCACAAAATCAAAGAGTTGGGAGACACGAAGGCCATCCAAATTGAGTTTTTAAAGAGACACAGCAATAACTGTTAGCATCCCAAAGATTTGTGACTGGAGGAAAATCGTTATTAGTGTTATTTCACATCCTTTAAACTTCGTATGTGTCTGACTTGGTAGAGTCAGTATCTGTTTTCATATTTACAGAAAAGGAAGATGTTCTTTTGGACTTATCTAGTGCCCCCAACATCATGACGATTATTATCTTTTGATCTTATACATTCAGAACTCAAACTTTTAAAGAAAATTCAGTGTGAAACATCAAGCCCATATGAAAGGTCAACAAAATATCATATATATCAAACTGACTAAACTTTTGCATGGGTAAAAGCTAACAAAAGGGCCCAACATTCAGCCCACAAATGCTTAAGAAGCAACCAGAGCCACATGTGTTTTGAGACTAAACATTTGAACTTCCGGTCATGCTTTATTTCTTTTAGAGCTATGTCAAGTACATTGACATGGTGATTTGAAAATGTCAACTCTTATGTCTTGCACTGACTGTTTTTCCCCCTCTTTAAATCCTGGCAGTGATGATATATGGCATCTTACTCAAAATCTATTTTGTTAATAAACACACTTGCACACAGTACTACCATAAAGAGAGAGATCTTCTTTTCCTTTCCTTTCAAAACATTGTTTTTAGAGAAAGTATAAAATACTTTTGCTGTTATCATATGCCTTCAAATAATTTCTGACTAATGGTGACCCTAAGGTGAACCTATCATTGGCAAAATTTGTTCAGAGTGGAGTTGCCCTTGCCTGTCTCAGAGGGTGAGAGAGCATGACTTGTACAAGATCACTTAGGGGGAATTCTATGACTAAATGGGGAGACAAACTTTGGTCTCCTAGTGTTCCAGTCCAACCCCATACCATACTGGCTGTGAAGTAAAATAACTTGCAATAAAAAAACCCTTCTCTCACACGAACAATTTTTATTGATTAACCAGTTGGCCTTATCAAAAACAGACAGTGCAAACACAACATACAACATACATCTAGACCTCTTAAAACAAAATACAAATATACAGGTATTTGTCAGCTTGAAACCAATGTAGCTTAGCTGTAGACATATGCATCAACTATCGTCGTCTCCCCTACACTGCACCCCAATCTGATCTATCTCCTTTTAGCAGCTTTAAACAAATAAAGGGCAACTTTTGTTGTCAGAATGGGATTGTAACTGACCAACAAAAATGAGGTTTTGGTCGCTGTATCCCAGCTTGATTTATTGCAAATTAAAGGCCATAAGTATTTTTTCCTTTCTTTTTCATATAGATTGCAGTTATGTAAAGTGTGATTCAGATTTTCGACTTTGGGGGCGCCACAGATACATCGTCTTTCTTCATGTAGGATATGATTGAATCTGCCATGTCTCTCCATGGACTCAATTTGTTCAAATCGGGCCCTGGTAAAAGCGAGTCTTAGGTGTCTTGACATATCAGCTTTTATATATGGTGCCCGCTGGAAATTATGTTTAAAGTGTTCTAACCACTTCAAAGATTCTGTGTTTGACAGGATGGCTATATCTTTCTGGGCTTCAATATCTAGGATCCTTTGAATTACTCTCCTTTTTTCAGCATCCCTATTCTGGCCTAAGGAGGCAATTTGTAATCCGCAGGTGCAGAGGAACCTTGTTAATTATTCAGACCAGGAAGCTTGGTTTTGACCATCAGATTGTTCTAAAAAGCACAATTTTGGATCTGAATTTATCCATGCTGGGGAGAATATCTGTCGTAAAGATAAATATATTGTCGGAGGCCTTTATTAAAAATATTAAAGAAACATCCGGGCAGGGTGGACACCACGATCACACCTCTGCCCTTGGATATAGCGGAGATCAAAGGCTGATCCTAAGTGACCGAATCACTTGGTAGTATTTGCCGCCACCACCTCAGAAATATACTGGCCTGAGGAAACATAAGGGTGTGAATGTATTATAGGTAATGTGGGTTTGAGTTCTTGATCTTCTATGGCTTCCTCCCTAGCCGACTGGACTTTAAAAATGAGTCGTCGGAATAAGTTACTGAGAGAACAGACGAATTGAGGCATAAAACAGTTGAAAGTTAACTAAGAAAGAGTTTATTTTAACTTTAGAATAACAACAACTCATTGGAAATGAGTGGTACAGAATCTTGATGCAGTTGCAGTAACTTGGTTGCTTGAACAGACAGTTCCCCTGACAGAATAGCTTTAACCACTGTGAGGCTTCTATAGCAAACTGTTCTATCTTTAGACACAGTTTCTCTTAGAGCGCAGACTCCCGTCTGCCTCAACTCACTGGGCTATAAGGTATCTTTAAATCTCTCTTAAGTTTAATAAGACACAGCTCTCTTTTACTAGTCCTTTCGACGTAGTAAAACCCTAGCCTAATGTCTTCACCTTATTCCCAAACCTATAGGCTCACTAAAAGCTCTTCTTCTCCTGTCAGTTCCCTGCTGTAACTTCCTCTCTAAAAATCCACAACCTTCTCTCTCTAGTCTAAGACCCTTCTCTCCTTTGTGTCAAACTAGACAGCTGCTTTTCCTCTCTAAGCTGACTCCACCCCCAATTGCTACACCCAATCAGGAGTCAGCCTGACTCCTCCTCCTGCTCAGCTTGAATACCAAGATGCCAGACACTGCCATGCAGGCTTCGGCCTAGCCGACCAAAAGGTAGATCTATTACAGCCTTGTTCTTATTTCAAACCCTACCAATAGTGAAATCTAAAACAATGATAAAAAACTGGCACAGGGAGATAGGAAGGTTTATATGGCAGGGAAAAAAACATAGGATAAGCTTCGTAAACCTAACGGACGACAGAAATAGAGGGGGACTTGCTTTACCTAATTTCCAATTATACTATGAGGCGGCCGCCCTGGATTGGATAAGGGAGTGGACAACTCTAGAGAAGAAGAAACTACTAACCCTGGAAGGGTTCGATTTAGCCCAGGGCTGGCATGGGTATCTTTGGAGGGGAAAGGCAGAAAAGGAGAGAAACTTTAAGAACCACTCGATAAGATCTGGGCTAATCCTAGTATGGAATAGATATAAGGAAAGACTATATACAAGAACACCGCTACGGTTCTCGCCCAATGAAGCTAACCACCTAAAAGAACTACCCTGAGATAAATGGTTAGTATATAAGCAATTGTTAAAAATAAATACACAAGAAGCAATGCTCAAGTCACAGGAAGAACTAAGATTACTGGATCCAACGCTCTCGTGGTTCCATTACTTCCAAATTAGAGAGAACTTTAACATAGACAAAAAAGTAGGCTTTGAAACAAAGGAAGGATTCTGGGATAAGGTGATAAAGGCAGACACAAAGATAATAAGTAGAATATATAAACAACTACTAATATGGAGTACGGAAACAGAACAGGTAAAAGAAAATATGGTGCAGTGGGCCAGAGATGTAAATAGATCAATATCCATGGCAGAGTGGGAAGAAATATGGCAGAAGAAACTGAAATACTCATATGCAGCAGAAATGAAGGAAAACTGGTACAAGCTATTTTATAGATGGTACTTAACACCAGAAGTACTAGCAAAAATCAGTAAAGGAAGAACAGGAGGAAAGTGTTGGAAATGTGAGGAGAAAATCGGGAACTTTATCCACATGTAGTGGAAATGTAAAAGAGTTAAAGAATTCTGGCGCCAAATAGGAAAGCAAATAGAGGTTATATTACAGACAAAAATCGAGTTAAAACCGGAGGCCTTCCTATTGGGAATAACAGATAGTAAAATGGACAGGAACACAGACAAGCTTTTCTTCTACATGACAACAGCGGCAAGGACTATCCTTGCCAGAGTATGGAAAACAAAAGAGGTACCCACAAAGGAACAATGGAACTTGAAAGTCTTGGATATATTAAACATGGATAGGCTCACCGAAAGAATGGCTCAAAATGATGAGACCCATAAAAAAACGGACTGGACAAAATTTATAGATTATATTAAAAAAGAAAATGAGGAGATCGGTATTAGTGAACTTTAAGAAAATCTCAGAGGTAACTTCAAGAAGAAAACGGGGACTTAAGATGAAAAGAAAGAGGAAAAAAGGAGGAAAATAGAGGAGAGGGAAAAGAAGGAAAAAAGATGAAAGAAAACAAACAATTAAAGAAATAAAGAATACAAAATGGGGAGATCTGGTAGTCTACACATTTGTTAAGGTTTTGTGTTTTGTCTTTTTCTTAGGTTAATTTATTCTGTTCCCTTTTTTTCTTTACTTCTCTCTGCTATCTTTTACGTCTAATTACTATTGTAAAAACAAAGATGAGTATTAATAAGAAGGAGGAAAAAAAGAAGAAAGAAAAACAAAAGAAAGGGGAGAATTTAGGATATACGAAGAAAAGTACTCATGTAATGAAGGAATACACCCAATCAGGCTGCTGTCTTGTCTTTGTATGTAATGTTAAATGTTCTTTGTATATGTTGGTAATTGTCTATTTTATAATGAATTTCAATAAAAAATTTAAATAATAAAAAGCACAATTTTGGAAGTCTATTATTTTTTGAGATTTTTTATTTTAAACCAGTAATTAAAGGCCCTGATTTTGGCGAGTTCTTCAATAGAATATATTTCTAGATCTGCTCTGACTGCAGCAGCAGTCGTCTTAATGTCAACACCAAGTATATGTCTTAGAAATTTTGCTTGTGCTTGTTCCAGTATTGGTAATTTGCTTAGGCCCCAGATTTCAGCTCCATATAATATCATGGGGAAAATTTCTGCTTTGTAAACTTTGATTATCAGAGATAAAGATCCAGGATATCTATGGGATAGCAGTCTTGCCAGTGTGTTAACGAGTGCCTTAATTTTGATCGCACAAGATTGAAAGTGTGCAAGTCATGTGCCTGTCTCTGAGTATACCAAGCCTAGGTATGTAAAAGAGCTAACCTGTTCTAGATGCTCTGCATCTAGAACACATTTGTGTCTAGATGGGCAATTTCCAAACACTATTATTTTTGAGTTGGGTTTGCTTATTGTTTGGAGAAACTGATCTACCTTGCTGGCAGGGCGCATGAACTGATATCAGATAAGAGTCTGGCAAGATGGTAGACATCAAAGTTTTGATCTTGGATGCGCATACCAATCTGAAGCATCACAGTCCTTATTAGATGACATGGGAGATGAGAACCCAGTTTTTCTTGCCTGGGTTCAGTAAGAGTCCAGTAAGTCAGATGCAGGGGCAAGAAGGCAGAGATAAGTGATTTACTATTATTCTCTTTCCCATTTTGTGAAGGTATGATGTCCAGAACAGAGATTCCACTGGTGTATCTACCATCCCCACTGCCAAACAAAAGGCATTTCTCAGCTAGTGGAGTGGTCTGAAGGTTGTTGTTGGATGACTTCAACATCAATACTGTGGCTCTCCTATGAATATGGCTTAGACGTTTTCTATAGGTCTCTCCCAAATTGAATCTGCTCCATTAAGTTGTCAGGAAATGCACAGGACTTGTCTTTCTGTGAAAAATGGAATGGATGAACTTTCTACAATAGCATTGTCATATATAGCTCACTATTTGGTGAAGTTTAGACTTTGTGGGACTTGGACTGCTTACAGAACTGGGAACCCAATAAGAGACTTTGGCCCAGAAAACTCGTAGATATGAATGGTATTCTGGAACATCTTTTGGATTTTTCTGTTGCTTCAACAGGCAATCCTGTCAATGCCCAGCACAGGTGAATGAACCAAGCAAATGACAAAATTATATCTGAGCATCTACATTTGAAAATCAAATGATCTTCCCTGTTTTGTACAGAGAAGCCACAGGTAAGAAGTGAAATGGTTACTAAAGCAAACTGGCTGGAAAGTTCTCAGTGAGTCTAACCAAAAAGAATCTGATGTAATTTGAAGACAACAGTAGCAGTGAATAATTTATTCTTCTCTGCTACAGTTACCGAATAGGGGTCTTTGGGGTTTCAGACCTACAATGCTCTAATCTGTAATCAATTTACACAACATCTATAGGCATATATTTTATTTGGAAACTGTATTGGTAAGCGTCCAATGAATACATTTGAGTTTACGCAGTTTGGGGATGTGAAAGGGATCCTAAAATATGTGGAACGGGTGCCTTTTTTGGCTTAAAAAACATCTAAAGTGACTGGCTAAATGGATGACGACACTGATAAACATTTTTCTGTGACACTTGATGGTCTATCCATATTCAACCATTGTGATTAAACAACAGTAATACCTCTGTTTCACACAAAAGGACTTTTTTTGAACTTCATCCTATCTGATAACATGACCACTGGCCTACTATATCCCTTAAGTCTCCATCCTGCCACACACCCCACCATTTAATTTCTGCTTTTTGATTCCAAGAATATTGTTCTAGTTCTGAATCAGCATCTGATATTGGGAAGACTCCGTGATGGTGGAGGTTAATCCAGAGACAAGGAAAAGGCGATTCTAGTAAGTCATATGTGAGATCACAGATCAGAAGCTGTACTGGATAGGTCACATACCCTTCACAAATTCAAATTCAGAATGTTAGTGTATTCCGAGATTCTGCTCAGATTCTCACATTCAGTTTCAGTGGTGGCCAGAAGGGTGTTGAGGTTAGTGTGCCAATTGCACCTGTTACTGGGCATGTAAGATTGGTCATAACAACATATACTTGATCTATTGCCTCTTTTGGCCTACTGTACATGCACATGCAGATCTATCTTTGAAAAGTATTCAGAAACTTCAGCTGCAGGCAACTTAGGGGGAATATGCAACTCCCTTGCAACAGCAGTTTCACCCAATTTCGACTCATTTCCATGCACGTTTAATAGTCTGGTGACCTACAAAGCCCTTTATTACTTTGGACCATCTGTCTGGAATACCATATTGTCTCATGCAAGCCTGCCTATGCATTAAGATTTGTGTATAAAGAGGGGGGCTTTTTCTTGTTCTGATCATGATTAGAGACATGTTTTTCAGGAATAGGAGAGAGTGCATTTTCAGTAACCAGTCCTCAACTCCGAAACCTCTTGTCAAGGATGGAATATTTTCTCTTGTCCATCTGCAATTAAAACCCTTTTTTATTTTAGATGGGGCTGTGGCATTTCAGTTGCATTGCTGTTCAAAGGGCTTTAGTTAATTGAGAGCTGACAATTCTTTTTATTTGTGTATTTTTATGTTCTGATTGATTGTATTTATTTAAATGTTATTACTAATAGCCTCCTCCAATGTATTTCCTTGGGGAAAAGTGAGGATATGAAATAAGCTAGCAACTACTTGGAAGGAAAGGCCATTTCAGATACATTGTGTAGCAATGCTTGTTATTCACTGCGGAGAACTGTAATGACTGTGTTTTGCTCAGTGATTTGACTTCTAGCCTTTCCTAGTATAGTTTCCAATAACATTGTGTGCTTTCTGTAACCTTGCTTCAGGCCCATTGAAGCCAAAAAGCCTAATTAGTCCTCCTGAAGAACTAAGTCTAATTGATCCTCCTGAAGAATTGCTAAGGGCAAGGACTTACTGTCTGACTGAAGAGGAAGATAGACAGCAACAGGCAAATATTAATGTTATATGAAGGTTTCTGTAAGTCAGTGACCAGAGTGGAATCATCTGTCTTTGTCGTTTTCAGATATTGTTTACTAGATTTGTTGTACTTGGGTATGGATTCCTAAGTAGTCAATGTCCTTGGAATTGAAAGAATCATCTGATCACATGAAGAGCTATCAGTGAGGTTAGGGTTGCAACCAAGCATGTGAGTACTGCCATGGAGACCTGGAACTATGTTAGATCTTCACACAACAAACTGAAAGGTCTAAAGAGGAATTTGTAACCATGTTCAAGTGAATGTGGATATCAAACTCTCATGATGGGGTGCTTTGTCTTGTTGGAATCCCTAGTCAATGGAGTTCTATAAGCACGTTCAAACAAATGAATCATAAAATCATAGAATCATAGAGTTGGAAGAGACCTCATGGGCCATCCAATCCAACCCCCTGCCAAGAAGCAGGAAAATCACATTCAAAGCACCCCCGACAGATGGCCACCCAGCCTCTGTTTAAAAGCTTCCAAAGAAGGAGCCTCCACCACACTTCGGGGCAGAGAGTTCCACTGCTGAATGGCTCTCACAGCTACAAAGTCGGCTTCAAAAGTTCACTTTTGGCTCATGAAAGTTAGTGCTGCTACTGAGTGCATGGCGGTGTCCAGGAATGGAGATGACATGGTGTGGTCAAGTTTCCATTACTCATGTATATCCTGTGTGTTTAGGTAAGCACATGGACATGGCTTAAGTCAGACGCAAACAGCATATGCCTGCTTGAAATAAGTTACATTTTCCTTTTTACATCAAAAAACCAATCCTATCTATAGTCCTGACTGACAGTATTTTGAAAGTTGTATTTGAAATAGACATGCATTCCTAATACCATGCAGTCTGCATCTGATCACTGTGGGAAAGATCTCAAGAGAAGTCGCCTTAACTTCAGGCTCCATATATATGAGCCTTGACATTTCTGTTGGACAAACGTCATTACAAGAAAACATCATGCTCAGAGATGAACTGATTAGTACTAAAATGTCATGTTCGAAAATTCAGAATCCCAGAGGAGACCATGGTTTTTCTCCCTAGACTTTACCGATGAACGAGGTGTCAAAAAAGGATTGTTTAGAAATAGTAAAGGTGTCTGAAAAGATGTAATCTTTCATTCTAGACCTTATATAGAGTTAATTATCTCCTCTGGGACCAATTAATAGGGGAGTAAAGTTTGAGGAACTGAATAAGTGGCCTCTTTCCTGAGGATAGAGGTTCTGCCAAGTATGTTAAATTCAGTCCAGTTTTGTTGGTGCTCGACTGTAACCTTCCCCCAGCTTTCAGCTGACAATCAACAGTAAGTGGTTCCTTATGTTCCTCTCAGCACACTTGGGTTTCACAAACCAGACTGTGGATGTATAACACGTTTGCAGAATGCCACAACAATGCTAGCAAGTATTTGTTTTTATACTGCACTTTCAGTGGCCAAAGATTTTCCTATAGATTGTTATTCACTACGGTATGGCTAGATGTTAGTGCTGCCATCCTCCCTTCCTGATAAGGTGTTTGTCATCCTTCTATCAGTCTACTTTTCTTTCGTTGTCTTTTTAAAATACATATGAGCAGTGGCTCTTGTAGGTCAACGGCAAAGGAAAGGAGTAGCTGATCAAGGCTGCAGCCCAGCACTATTTTAAACTAAGTATTTTGCCACATGCAAGTCACCGGCAACAAAAGGAATCAATCAGCCGCTGCCTTTGCAAGTCTGTGATTAATAAGGTAACAGAACAAGGAGGTGGTCTTCTCGTTGCCCTGGTCCCCTGATTGGCTACATGACCCCCAAGTGCAGAAACTGATTCGTTTGGTTCATTTCAATGCCTTTTTTTGCACTCAGGAAAATACTATGATTTAACATGCTATGGGATCCTATCACATTAGCCAGCCACCACAGCACTTTTCTTTATACAGAGTCTTGTGCTTGCACCACAGCAGCCTGCAAAAGAGTAATTTACCCCATTTGTTCCCAAGAAAATAATATGACTGGGGTAGGCTTGAACCATATTGAGACGAGGGTTTTTTCTTCAGGTAACATTTAAAAACATTCTAGATACTTCCAAAGACTACTCAGACCTTTTTTGTTTCTCTCTGGAAGAACAGGAAATATGTTGGAAATACTCTAACAAAGTGTTTCATTTTGGTAACTTACCCCCACCCTTTGGGTTTCACCGTACCATAACTGTATAGAAGGGGTGAGCAACTGGAAAAGGCTAGGGGTCACATTAGTCCTCTAGGACATCTCAGAAGGCCACTCCTCAACACCTCCCATAAAGAAGGTGAGGACATGGGAGGAAATATTTGTCATAGCAGGACCGTGTGTTTGTGTTGAAGAAAAACCTTATGGTGTTGATTAGCATGTACAGCTGGCAATGTAGGTCAACCAGCAAGCTTGGACCACATCCAATGGGGTATATCTGTATGGGTTTTTTTAGAATACAGTATGGATGTGGATGTTGGAGAGCTTTAGGAGAGCTTCTGGAGAGCTTTTTTTCTGAGGAGATCTATGCTCAAAGGCTTTGCTCTGGGGAGCAGCATGGAGAAGCTACTCTGAAGGAGGCTATGGTGGAATAGCTATTTGCTCAAGGTTATATTTTTGCTCTCATTTGATGTAAGATGAAGATGCCTTATTTTGTGTTACTTAGAAAGACTATGTAAGTTTCTTGCACTGTTTGTTTTTTGTATGCAAGCTTATGTTTCATCTCTGCTGAATAAAGAGTAAAGATTTTTCTGTTTGTTTTTCCTCTTGTCTATGGGTCTATTGCATTTGGACTGTAGGCGCTGGGTAAAATCTGCTGCTGCGCAACAATATTCACCATGTTTTGGAAGCTTCTTGGGCCATTATATATCTACTGGCTAGTGGGTTAGTATGGCAGATATACATTACACGTCCCCCATTTGCATTCCAGAACTCCAGGATAAAAGGTGCACCACGTTCTGACTGGTATCTCACCTGTAAACCTTTAGAAACTTTGAAACTTACATATAGTCCACTGGTAGGCCCCTAATGATATAGTATAGGCAAACCTCAGTTATCAAAGTAGATATGTATTGTTGAAGGCTTTAGTGGCCAGAATCACTGAGTTGTTGTAGGTTTTTCGGGCTATATGGCCATGTTCTAGAACATGGCCATATAGCCCGAAAAACCTACAACAACCCCAAGTAGTTATGTTCCTCAGCAATTAGAATAGAACAGAATAACTTTATTTTCATTGTACATTGTACAACAAAATTAAATGCTTCCTCCAGCACACATCACAAAACAACACACCCATCCTTCCATGCTCCCACCCCACCGTACAGCCCCCAATGCCACATCAATGGAAAGCCATGGGGTTCAATGTAGTTACAGCTGAACTGAGATGTCTCTCAGTCTGTTTGTCTTTGCCTTTGTCAACATGTACCACTTGCCAGATGATAAGAATTCAAAAGAAGAAGAAGAAGAAGAAGAGGAAAATGCTGTGTGAGATGGATCCTGAAGAATGCTCTGAGCTCTCTTCAGACTGCAGGACCTATAAAGTTCTTCCAAAGATGAAAGAGGGCAACCAGTGATTCTCTGTGCAGAACTCATGACCCTTTGGAGCACTTCATGCAGAGAAAAATTGGTACCAGTGGCAGAAATAGCATGAAAAGAATAAGAATAGACTCCGTTACCATTAAAAAAAGAAAAAAAAGTAGTTTAATGTATTTCAGCCAAGTTGTTAATCCTTGAATTGTCAATATTTGCGATTCATATCGAGTTCCTTGGCCATTGCTCCTCCTCTTTGCTGAATATGAGGGGAAAAGGCATAGACATTTTCTTATTAGTAAATCAAGATATTTTTTTTAGAACATTGGCCTTTTAAAAAAGGCATGCCCACCAATCTCACAACATCTATATCCAACAGTGAGCAAAGGTACTGGGGAAATCTGAATGATGACTGGCCGAATGGACTACTATATTGTAATATCTGAACAGTGACTGGATAAATTGTCTACAATATCACGCAGTCTCCTTCATCCTCCCTGTTTTCTGCTGGATTCTACAGGGAGACCAGAAAGGCTCCAAGTGGATGGAGAAGCAACATCCAGAAGGCACCTATTGTTAGAGTTCTCAGTTCTTTACCATAGTCTGGAAGAACTAACTCATACGTTAACAAGGTTTTTGCAGGAATGCAATTAATATTACAGGTATTGGAAAATGTTCGTTACTAAAGTGTAATTTTTTAAAATAAAGTATTTATTTACAGGTTCATTGATTACACCCCTTATCTCTTATGGATATGTAAAATAAAACTGTTAGAAGGGTCTCTCTTATAAACTACCATCCTAAGTGTGGTTTGGAAATTATGGACCATGATCAGAACAACTAAAACATTAATCTTTGCACTTTGACTGATGGACAAAAATGTATATTTAAAAATTATAGTATGTCTGAATATTGAATGTATGTATAATATTTGACTAAGAACACCAACTGTTTCTCTTTAATTGTGCCTATATTTACTTTCATTATGTCTAAATTAACTTTGTTTTAAAATAAACAAATCTATTGCCAGACAAGTCAAAATAGTTGGCTCTGAATTCAAGTTAAAATATTTGAACTTCATATCTTCCAACAAAATGTTTGAGTTTAGAGATAGATACAGCATCATCCCAAAAGGCACACATACACATACAAAAAGGCCATTGTCTTCCAACTTCCTTGCTGCAAGAGACAGTAAGGCCAGCCAAATGGTGCTACAACCTAATATGCAAACACAGCACACTACCAATTTATTTAAACTTGTAAGAACAGTGGATATACTCACCGTTTCCAGGAATTTTTTTAACACTTTGTAAGGATAAGTGAAAAGTGATAAAGCAAAATGATGCAATTCTGGTAATTCTTACAAATCTGTCAGCACAGATTTCTAATCTAATGGCAGCACTCCTTATCAGTTTTAGCTCTTAGTTTACAACAGAACTTTAAGATTAGAAGTTTCATAAAAGCAATGTTTTCATTCAAATGGAAGCTGGATCAACATAAGGTCCAGGAAATAGATCCAGCTGACTATCATTTGAGGGCAACATGAAAACTCGAGTATACAACTTACATTCTATGAGCTATTTATGAAGGCTGTATTGTATCCATCCACTACAAGTGACTGTGACAGCATCCTGGAAGCTGGATCTACACTGCCCTATATTCCAGGATCTGATTCCAGATTATCTGTTTATCCCAGATTATATGGCAGTGGAAACTGAGGGCCCTTCTACACAGCCCTATATCCCAGAATATCAAGGCAGAAAATCTCATATTATCTGAGTGTGGACTCAGATAACCCAGTTCAAAGCAGATGTTGTGGGATTTTCTGCCTTGATATTCTGGGATATAGGGTTGTGTGGAAGGGTCCTCATATAACCAGATCCTGGGATACAGGGCAGTGTAGATTCAGCCTGAGATGAGGGTAGGAGTAGGAAGTTTATTTAGTGATAAGTAAGAAAATCAAGCTCTTACCTCCATCAATGATATGAAATTTGAGTACCATATTTTCCAGCATATAAAATGACTGGGCGTATAAGACGACCCCCAACTTTTCCAGTTAAAATATAGAATTTTGGATATACTCACCGTATAAGACTACCCCTCTTCCAAAGCACACCAAATAAAAATTTAAAAATCATCAGATTTGATTTCAATATGGTAATTTTCCTATTACTGTACCTCCTTCTCTACCTCTCAGATCTCGCACCTGCACCGCTTCACTACAGTCTTCAGGAGCGAGATCCGAGAGGCAGAGGAGGATGTACAGTAATAGGGTGGGCCAGACAGGTAAAAGAGTTGTGTTTTTCTGGGCCCAGAGCCACTCTATCTCTTTTTTTCCATACCCCGAGCGCCTCGGAGGCCTGCAGCTTGCTCCGCCCTTCTCTTACACCTTCCCGGTGAGGTGCTCCTTCACCTCACCATCGGGACCGCATTAAGTCCATGAATCCTAATAATGGATTTTCTTCTACCATACTTGTACAGCGTCACCCTTAATGCTTTCATACCCTTAATGTTGCATACGGCAGGGATGCGGCCACTGCCATTTTTGAGCTTCCCCCACAATATGCAGCAACCACAGATTCTCTAATCCGGATTGGAAGTTTTAGCACTCGCTCTATAAGATGACTCCCGGTGTATAAGACTACTCCTGCGTATAAGACGACTCCTGTGTATAAGACGACCCATGACTTGTGAGAAGATTTTATTGGGTTAAAAAGAAGTCTTAGACACCAGAAAATACAGTAGTTTAATTCTGCTCTAATTTCAGAATAAATGATATGAAATTGGAGCAGTTCAGATTGGAAACCTACATATCAAATGTTTGTATTAGGATTGAAAAAGACTTTAAATTTTAAAATAATTGAGCTGTGCTGTAAGAACTCCAGGAGGAGGAGAAAGGGTAGGTCAGTAGCAGTGGAACAGGGAATTTACCACCTCAACTTCAAAAGAGTTATCTGAAGTGCTGAACCTACTTTAATTCAAGGATTCAGAACTTTATACATGGGGTCTCGCTTTTATTTTTGGCTCTGGCTTTGTCTATTGCAGAGTTCAGCCCTTCCTCATACCAGCAACTAGCTTCTGACAAACCACCCTTGAGAAAATGCTGCTCATCTTTGTAATATTCCACCCTGAGTCAATTAGGCCCCTTCTACATTGCCATATAATCAAGATTATCAAAGCAGACAATCCACATTATTTGCTTTGAACTGAATTATATGAGTCTACACTGCCATATAATCCAGTTCAAAGCAGATAATCTGGGTTTTATATGGCAGCATAGAAGGGGCCCCAGTGAATTTTAGTGGCCAAGTGGGAATTCTCAATACTTCTTTGTTAAAGTTCAAATCAAGGTTGTATATCTTCCATACTTTAAGATGAGCATAGTATTATTGATAACTATACTTACAGCACATACAGTAAAACTTGAATAAACTATAAACTGTGTATGTGGAATAATTAATAATAATAATAATAATATCCACCTCTCCTTGTAGCTCAAGGTGGGATACAACATAGTTAAAATATGTGTGGTGGCGGCTACTTCTTTGGATGCTTTTAAACAGAGGGTGGATGGCCATCTATTGGGGGTGCTCTGAATACAATTTTCCTGCTTCTTGGAGGGGGTTGGACTGGATGACCCATGAGGTCTCTTCCAACTCTATGGTTCTATGATTCTATGTGAAGTAAAACAAAGCACTATTAAAATTTATGTAACTTACACATGTTTAAAGTTCATTTCAAACACTACAAAAGTGTTTGAACTCAAACACTACATTTGATAAGGCCAAAGCTGTTCATATTTCTTCCTTTTCCTTGTTTCTTGGATTTTCCCAAAGTTTAGACATACCTTACCCAAGAAATTTGCTGTTTTCTTTTATTTGTTTATTTCTTTTGCCAGATTGTGATACACTACTTAATGAATTTGCAGCCGCCTTATCCAAGCCTCTTTCACAAAGCCTGCTGTATCTATACATTGTCGGTATAGGCTAGGTCTGCCTTGTGCTCTTTAATGAGATGCTTCAGTCTTTCAGGTTGCGATCTGCATAGTTTACCAAGAAAGAACTGAGGAGGCTTTCTTCCGTTAATGGAGGGTTAGAGATGCAGAAGAGAGGACTTTGTTTCTGTTATCCTCCTGGTGTTTCAGCTTTCATCATTCAACATGCCAATAAAGGGACATAATAAAGGGATTCAGTCTGAGTTTAGATTTACTGCCCTCTGTTACAACTGCCAGCCAAGGCAGTTGTCGTTCTGAAGCCACAGAACGACATTTGTACCAAAGTGCATTTCGCTGCCAAATAATATGCTAATAGCAAAGGATTAAACAAAAGCATCATGAAGCATCACTTTTAAGAAGCATTCTGAGATACACATCTGATCATCAATGAGTCTGAGAAGGAAGTGAGGGCTGGGAAGAGAAGCAGCAACACTTCTTCTTGAAGGCACAACACTTCTTTGTTCCAGGAAGCCATGCAGAATAGAACTTTCTTTTAGGACTGAATATTCTCAAGTGTGTTAAAATACCATAACTGATGAAACCCAGGGAGAAAATAAGAGGGTTGCACTTAAGAGTAAATCTGACTGCCTTTTGGCTCCTGATAACTACTTTAAGATATAGATCCTTTAAAAAAAAAACAGTGTAAGAGATTACTACTCATTTTATGAAGTATAAACCAGATTTCACAGAGTGAAACAATATAGGCAGCCCTTCACATTGGCTAGAATTAGGGGAATAGGAGCCCTACAAAAGTGAGAAAAAAACCCACAAATAAAAAGCCTGTTCATTATTATTTTAGATAACATTTCTCTAGGAATGTCTAGGTCATCCAGATGACTCTCTACTGGAAACTAATAATAAAATCATACTGGAGGATCTAGAGCAGTGGTTCTCAACCAGTGGTACATAGACCTCCAGTAGTCCCAAATAGTGAAAATATGGTCCACGGCCTCAACATTACTACACAATTTCCTCGAAATCGCAGGACAACGAGAGTGACTGGTCTTGCAAAACCCTCCTATTGTGCCGAGGAGGGGACAGGCTGACTATCCATGAAATATTACTACCACCACATCAGCTCTAGATTATTAAATATGGTTTTCTGTAGATGACCAGATAGCGACTACTGGATGGCATATGTTCTATATCAGAAACTAGAGTTGATGTGATCTATCCAATGCATTTTTTTAATTAGCACCCCAAATAACCAAACCGAATCTAAAGTTGACCAAAAACTGATTTGCAACCCTTTTGGTACTAATGTTGGAGACCCACTTTGACCAGGGACCTCTTTCTGTTTGGCTGAAGGTGGTGATGGACAGGTGATTTTACAGAGCATAGAATCCAGCAGCTGAAAATCAATTCTACAGAGTATGCCTACATGAGTTATTTTGCCCCAAGTTGAATGGTGCCCTAAATGATTTTATACCATGACCCAAATTGGCATTGGTGTACTTGTACTTATCACAATATTCCTACACTTTCTTTAAAACATATATGCTAAAATCCAATTTAAAATATAGGAACCCAGTGAACAGTGTACTTTAACGTTGCCTCTACACAGTTATCTCTACACCTCGTCACTTTCACAGCTAACAAAGCCAGCTTAGTTCAGAACTAGCCTAGGGCCAGTTTTCACAAGAGGGGTTAAAATGATTTAAAACTGTTAACACGGTTGGGTCTTTACAACAAAATGACTGATGTTCTTCTCAGTCTTGAACACAGAAGAATTCAAATAGGGGGGAAAGTTGTTTGGAAGTGCCAAAAGTCAAATGAAGGAATGTATGAAATCCACTGGAGTTAAGTCACTACTGCTAAAACATACATTTGTGGAAAAATAGTTCTCAAGCACCCTTTGAGATAAAATTAGACACAGTCAACTCCCACATTAATTCAAGTACCTAGCTTTTTATACAAAGTCAGGTTTCAAATGGCTAGACGCTAAAAAGATGCTTGAAATCATAAGTGGCTCTTGATAAACCTATATCTTTCCTGACTACTTGGAGATTAATAATGATTTTCTGACAACCAAGGAAAGAAGCATAAGAGGTCACTTTCAGGAAGTGCAAAACAGGCCACATAAGATACCTCCAAGCATCACTGGAGCTAATACGGGTCATTAAACATGCCCTTGCCCCTTGGCAAATTTGTTACCAGATTTCTCAGAAAAAACTGAGAAATTATTGACTAACTACAGGGACAAGTACTTCCAGATAATAAATTTAACCTAATTCTATTCGGTATTTATTTATTTAAGACATTTATATGCTGTCCTTCTCACCCCGAATGGGACTCAGAGCGGCTTACAAGTAAAAACTAAATACAATATATTATATTATTAATATAGCACAATATTAATATTATATATTACATTGTACTATAAAATTATACTGTATTATTAGTAGTAATATTACATTTAATATAAAATCTATAATTATAATATCATATTATAATTAGTAGTCTTGTATTGTATTACATTATAATATTATCAATATTATATTATATGTATATACAATATATTATATTATATTATATTGTGATTATTTTGTGCAAACCTCAATAAGGTTCTTGAAAACATATTTGTGGAGTGCATATTCAGTATAAGGTTTGGGTGAATGGGGTTTTTAAGCAGTGGCAATTCATACTATACAGCTTCCACATCTTTGACCTGAACAGACCAGATTTGCTGAGAGATGCTTGGCAGGGCTATTGCAACCATCTTGCCCTTCCCCACTGCAGTCTCGAATGCATTTAAGTAATAGCATACTTTTCCCAGGAGAGATTATCACTGAAAAAATAGTGAACTGGGCCCAATTCAAAGTGCTGGCTTTGGCCTATAAAGCCCTAAACGGTTCTGGCCCAACTTACCTGTCCGAACGTATCTCCCCTTACGAATCTCTGAGGACTTTCAGATCATCTGGGGAGGCCCTGCTCTCGGTCCCGCCTTTGTCACAAGCACATTTGGCAGGGACGAGAGACAGGGCCTTCTCAGTGGTGGCCCCTCGGCTATGGAACACCCTCCCTAGGGAGATTCGATCTGCTCCCTCCCTCTTGACGTTTTGGAGGTAAGTTAAAATGTGGCTATTCGAGCAAGTGTTTACAAATACAGAGTAGCTAAAATAGGAAATCGAATGACCTGACAATGGAATTGGACAATGCTTGAGAATAATCAGATGCTGATGATGATGTTTTTATTGCTTTTGTTATGTCTTATACTGTTTAATGTTTTTATATATATTATGTTTTATGTATACTGATTTGTTGGAAACCACCTTGGGTCGCCAATTGGCTGAGAAAGGCGGTATACAAATACAGTAAATAAAATAAATAAACTGATGGATGCCACTGGCACTAATGTTACTTATGTGTACAGTTTGTCTAACACTACCATCAGTTCAACATGATGGTAAGTAAGTCTCTGCATCTCAACCCTTTCCCCATTCCAGTAAGGGTGATTTACTGTGCTCAGTGGGACGAGAATGGTAAACAGAATGGTAAATCGTAGGTTGTTAACATTCAAATCTTGCATTAGCAATGAATTTACTAAAAAACCTTCAATAGCTTATTTATTATTATTATTATTATTATTATTATTATTAAATAAGCTGCTTATTTTTGACTTGAATATCTGGTTCCTACACAGCAAAGTAACATTCAATATGCTCATATAAAAATATCGCCACACTCAGAACAAAGCTCTGCACCACATATCTTCCTAAGCCCATGATTTAAAATACCAAAGACAAGAGGAATCATTATACACATATTTTTCGTTATAAGCCTGCAGGGCAGACTACAAGAGTGAAATTGTTTGAAATCACTATGAAATGTTGAACTACCATGCTCCAGAGACATGGTCCAGTCCAAGTGGTAACAACCTCACGTTCATTAACAGCAAAGTTGCTTCAAAAATATGAGTGCTGGCTCTGTGACTCAATATTACATGGTCAGACATAGATGAGGACTAGCTGCTGTTGATATATTCCACATCACAACTTGTGATTAGCTGCATGCAGCTGCTTTTCAAAGCTTACCCATGCTCATCTTGATCGGCAAACTTTCTCTGCTTGCCGCTTCCACTAGATGTCTCCTCACTTCCATCACAGCTTCTTTCTGCTTGAGATTCATTAAGGACTCCCACAGAGCTTTAGCAGCTGGATCACTATGAAAACAAAGGAAGAAAGGCACCCAGGTTTACATGAAACATCTGCAAAAATCAAACAAGATTCCTTGAGTTTAGTGGCTTGAACAATGTGGATAGCTTGCTTGCTTTTAAGCATGGAAATTAAGTCCAACTTTATAAAAGTAATTCTGCCTTTAAGCTCTAAAAACCTATAGTCTGGTTTGATATGATAATTAAAATAGTTCAACAATATATCTATTTTGTTTACCACGGCTCTGCAAAATCCTTACGTGAACAAATTATGGTTCAACAGAACTACGAAGAACAACATCATGCATCAACACTGCAGGCTATTTCTCTGGAATATACCATAGTAAAAATGGCAACTGAATGACGTTAATTTCAGCCTTTTTCCCCCATTGCATCTGTATTCTCTTAAGAGAGCACATCACAAAGCTGTGAGCTGTTAGCCAGACAGGAAAAAAGAGTCATTCAAAAGCAGATGTTATAGGAAAAACACTGCAAAAGTTCTTGTGACCATGAATGGAGGCGAATTCTCTGTTCCATCAGTGTGCATACTTGTTCAAACAGCATATTAACATGGTTTCATCACTACATTTATATATACATACACACTTTCATTGGATGTAGAACAGCTTTGTGTTTTAGCAGATTACATAGCAACATTTCTCAGATGACCCACTTTTTCGTTTTATTTTATTTTATTTTATTTTATTCATATCCATAATCCATATTTTAGCATTTAAGAAATAATTAGGAAAACAGAAAATATGTAAGGACAGTAGACCTATAGCAACTTAAAATAATAAAATTATGAAGTTGCAAGGAGCCCCATAGGCTGAATCGAATCCCCCACTTAGTGCAGGATCTTTAGCTATCTTTCCCAGAAAGTAGCTGTCCAGCTTCCTTCTAAAAACATCTTACCATGGCTCTAGGACAGGGGTCCTCGAAATAAGGCCCGGGGGCCAGATGCAGCCCTCCAAGGTCATTTACCTGGCCCTCGCTCTGGGTCAACCTAAGTATGAAACTACTTGAAAGCACACAATTACAACAACAATCCTATCTCATCAGCCAAAAGCAGGCCCACACTTTCCATTGAAATACTAATAAATTTATATTTGTTAAAATAATTCTTAATTTTAGTTATTGTATTGTTTTTAAATGTTTTTGCACTACAAATAAGGTATTTGCAGTGTGCATAGGAATTCATTCATTCTTTTTTCTAATTATAATCCGGCCCGCCAACAGTTTGAGGGACTGTGACCTGACCCTTTGTTTAAAAAGTTTGTGGACCCCTGCTCTAGGAAAACAGTTCTAATGTCAAAACTGTTCTTACTGCCAAGAAATCCCTTCTAATGTTCAACGGGTATCTACTCTCCTGTAATTTAAAGTCATTAGATCTGGGTTGTTGTAGGTTTTTTGGGCTGTATGGCCATGTGCTAGAAGCATTCTCTCCTGACATTTTGTCTGCATCTATGGCAGGCATCCTCAGAGTTTATGAGGTCTCACAACTTCTGAGGATGCCTGCCATAGATGCAGGCAAAACGTCAGTAGAGAATGCTTTTAGCACATGGCCATACAGCCCAAAAAGCCTTCAACAACCCAGTGATTCCGGCCATGAAAGCTTTCGAAAATACATTAGATCTGGTATGACCCTTTTGAGCAGCTGAGAACAAACCTATGCCCTCTTCATTTTTTATAGTCCTTTAGGTATGGAAAGAGTGCAGCCATGTCACTCCTTAGTCTTCTCTTCACCGTGCTAAACATGTCAAACTCCCTTGACCTTTCCTCATAGATTTGGACCTCCATATCTCTTATCATCTTTGTTGCCCTTCCCTGAACCCACTCCAATTTGTCTATATCCTCCTACAATAGCTACTCACAAATGACCCCAGTACTCCATATAAAGGCTTTTGAGTATCACAGAATATAATGAAATATTAATTACTTTGACTTGGAAGTGTTGCTACTGAAGATTATTTAAATCAATTTGCTAGGAACTGAAAATATCCTGAAGCTATCATGATTTTTCTAATGTTGCAAGCTTACAAAGGAACAGAGGATTTGGTGGAAAATGAGACAGGCATGGGTATACTCTAGGCCTGAGAGGGTAGAATCTGTTGCGCAGAAGCGGATTTTAGCCAGGTCCAATGCAATAGACACAGAGGCAAGAGGAAAAAGGAACAGAAAAACTTTACTCTTATCAGCAGAGGCAAAACATAAACTTGCAGTGTTGCATACAAAATCAAACAGTTCAACAAACGTACATAGTCCTTGTAAGTAACACAGAATAAGGCTTCTTCATCTTCATTCAAATAAGAAAGAAAAACATAAACCTTGAGTAAATAGCTATTCCACCATAGCAAAAAGCATAGCAGCATTACAGCATAATGCACCTCCTTCAGAACACCACATTGCTTCTCCAAACTGTATTCTAAAATCCATACAGTTATACCTCACCGGGTGTGACCCAAACGTACATTACCAGCTGCACATAATAATTATCATCATAAGGTTTTTCTTTAACACACACACTTGATCCTGCGATGGCTTACTGTAACAAAATCTACTTTTGAAGCCCCTGAAGCTCCTCAAAAACCCCAGCATGAAAATGAGCAGGAAATCCTCCAAATGCATAAAGACACAGAGTGCTAACAATTGTAGTCTAGTGTAACAAACAAAGAATCATGTAGCAAAGATTCTGTATTATCCAATTGCAATCCAATCTCCCAACTGATTAATTGCAGTTTTTATATACTACAGCAATGCTACTATACTATAGCAGTGCTACTCAGAGTTGTAGTGTGCAAACTGGTGCTCGTCTATGAGCCAATGCGCTCATGTTCTATAATACTTTTCCAGAAAACTAAGTGAAAACAATAATAAAAGGACACAAAGATAACACTTGTTCTTTGCACAGTGGAAAAAAATATCCACTGCATCTGATTTCTTAAGAAACACCAGATAAAGGTCAAATGCATGAAACAGAATACTCGGTGGGTATATACTTCCATAGAAAAGATACATAAAAACTTGATCCAAATGTCAATGAAATGAAAGATATACAATTTATTGTCGAAGGCTTTCATGGCTAGAATTACTGGGTTGTTGTAGGTTTTTTTGGGCTATATGACCATGGTCTAGAGGCATTCTCTCCTGACGTTTCGCCTGCATCTATGGCAAGCATCCTCAGAGGTAGTGAGGTCTGTTGGAACTAGGAAAAAGGGTTTATATATCTGTGGAAGTGACCGGGGTGAGACAAAGGACTCTTGTCTGCTGGAGCTAGGTGTGAATGTTTCAACTGACCACCTTGATTAGCATATAATGGACTGACAGTGCCTAGAGCAAACTTTTGTTGAGAGGTGATTAGATGTCCTTGTTTGTTTCCTCTCTGTTGTTGTGCTGTTGTAATTTTAGAGTTTTTTTAATACTGGTAGCCAGATTTTGTTCATTTTCATGGTTTCCTCCTTTCTGTTGAAATTGTCCACATGCTTGTGGATTTCAATGGCTTCTCTGTGTAGTCTGACATGGTGGTTGTTGGAGTGGTAGCATTTCTGTGTTCTCAAATAATATGCTGTGTCCAGGCTGGTTCATCAGGTGCTCTGCTATGGCTGATTTCTCTGGTTGAAGTAGTCTGCAGTGCCTTTCATGTTCCTTGATTCGTGTTTGGGCGCTGTTTGGTGGTCCCTATGTAGACTTGTCCACAGCTGTTCCCTGTGTAGTCCACAGATGTATAAACCCTTTTTCCTAGTCACAACAGACCTCAGAACCTCTGAGGATGCTTGCCATAGATACATGCGAAACGTCAGGAGAAAATGCCTCTAGAACATAGCCATATAGCCCGAAAAAACCTATAACAACCCAAGACATACAATTCTTTGTAGTGTTTACTAAAGTTTATATAATCTATCCATGAATTTATACATTTAATGTTCTAACCCCCTTGTCCCAAAGTTTGCTCAAAGGACTCACAAAATAGAAGCAAGGAAGGAAAAAGAAAAAGCTGACAACATTTTTGTGAAGATTTTCTCCCCATCCAACTTCCATAACTTTCTACATCAACCTTCTACTACCTGGGTCCCTCAACATGTATTCAAAGTCAATTTCTGTTATGTTGATGGATACATCTGGAGGGCATCAGGTTTTGAATTAAATATAAATCATTATGGCCACATATAGCCATTAACTTCAAAATAAAAATGAAATAAAATTCTCACAAGAATATTTTTAGTAAAAATGCAGGTTTATTGTTGAATCATGATACTATAAATATCTCCAGATTGTGTGCAATGTCTTCCCAAGGCTTTAGGTTTACTTTGTGGTACTACTGGGAATTGTCTGAAAAAAATGCTGAGGATAGCATTACCAAAACCAAAGCAGAAAGAAATTGTGAACCAACATATTTGAAGAGTTGTACTTTCTAAAATGGAAGTTTTACAAACATGTTCCTATTTAAAATAGATCATAAATGTAGATAGAAAAGCCTTTGGCATTTATTTCTACACTCAAAATCAGCTAGCTTTTGTGTGTGTGTCCATGCATGTGCATGTTTTCAAGTTGTCTGTTGACTTATGGCAACCCATGAATTTCATAGGATTTTTTAAAACAAGGAATATCCATAGGTAGTTTTGCCAGTTCATTCCTCTGCAATAAGCCTACAGCATCTGGTATTTGTCAGATCGCCCATCTCCCTTACAAGCCCTCTGTGGCCAACTTTCCCTCCCTCTTTTTCTCCTTCTTTCTTTCTCGCCTTCCTTCCTTTTTTTTTTCCCTTTTCTCCTTCCTTCTTGTCCTCTTCCCATCCTTCCCTCCCTTTCTTTCCCTTCCCCTTTCTCCCTGTTCTTCCTTCTCTACCTATTCTTAGACTGCAACTCCCAGCAATCCTCCTGATCCATCTATCTACCTATCTACCCTATCTATCTATCTATCTATCTATCTATCTATCTATCTATCTCTATCTATCTATCTATCTATCTATCTATCTATCTATCTAATCTATCTTATCTATCGGGAGGATTGCTGGGAGTTGCAGCCTCTAATGAATCCCTTACCTTGGCAAGCTAGCTTGGGCATAGGAAAGTGGGCCTGGCGCGGCCACGGCATCCATTTTGGAAAGGGGAGACAGGGAGACGCCATCTTAGGTTAGGTTTGCCTTAAGGGGGTGTTTTCTAGTCTTGGAAGGAAAGTTAGAAGGCTAGGATTGGTTAGGAAGATGGGGGCAGAGCCTAAGTGATCTGAAGGAAAAAAGTGACTTTTAAACTGAGACTCGAGTTCCCAGTTTGCCAGTTGTTGGGAGTTGGAGCTTGGAAAGGGTAGAGCAAAGACGTTGGGTGTTCGTGAGAGCAGTTTGGGGTTTTGAAGAAGAACTATTTTGTTTAGTCTTCAGGGTAGCTATAGAGAAGTATAGCTAGAATACTGTGTGGAGCAGAACCCTGTTAGTGGTCTGTTCTTTTCCTAAGGAAGGCTAGTTCCGGTTTTTGGCTAGATTCCTAAGGGGGATTTTTGTGGGAGTTGCTTTCAGAGATTCATTTCCCGAATAATTTTCTGTGTTGAAATTTTAAGACTTGAAACTCAGAAGTTTTTAAGATCTCTTCTCAAACGTAACCACTAGCTTTGTATGCCAGATTTTTACTGAAACCATTAAGCTTTTGTACCTGAATATTTCAAGCCTGTTCAATAAACATTCTTGTTATTTTTATCAACTTATACCAGCCTCATTGTGAATACCTTTGTGGTCAAAGCATTATTCAAATGAGCGTTTAACAGCCTCAGAGAAACCTATAGTGACATAGAGTGTGTTACTGAACAACCTCTCAATAATAACTTAGCCTGTTTATTAGTAATATGGTGGCAGTGGAAATCTTTTAAAGAATCATTTTAAGTCTCTCAATTCCAGTGGTTCCCAGTTTCTAACTTTTAAATAATTAGTGGGTTCAACAACTGTACTCTCTCTTTATTTTTGGTGAGCTTATCTGTAGTGGTGTCATCATTATAATTTGGTAGACTGTTGTGTGGTTGTTATAATTTGGTGAAGCAGTGTTGGGATTTTTATTATCGAATAAAGTTCCCTACTTTTCCCTACATCCGTTATACAGTACAGGAATAGAAAATTGGAAATATGCAGGAATTGGGATGCTCTCAAAGAAATCCACAGAGAAGAAAGCTTGCAGCTTGGAAGCAGTGCATTTGGATCATCCTCCTCTCCTAGAGGATGCTGGGAGCTATCGTCCGGAAGAGAGTGTGGATATGCTGTTGTGAGTTTTGTTGGTTAGGGGGAGTCATTTTTGCTCATACGCTGTAGTGTCTTTTTGCTTTTTGGGCTTTTTAAGTCCCTTCTGCTGTGTTTTTCAGTGTTTTTATGAGTGATGGTCATTTGTTGGCCTGAGAGGTCTATTGTGTCCAAATTTGGTGTCAATTCATCCAGTGGTTTTTGAGTTATGTTAATCCCACAAACTAACATTGCATTTTTATTTATATGGATTTCTACCTCACCTTTCTCAAGAGACTCAAAGGCTTACAATTCCAGCAAAAATGGCACCGAAGTATTGGTTATTTGCAAAAAAGATTAGGCAGTTAAGACTTTTCCATCACAATTCTCTCTCATTAGAAGACTGTCCCTTCACCTTTCAGAATTGTATCTTGGAATTGCAACACAGTCTTAAATTCGGACGATTTTATATCCTATTATATGATGCATTACTTTTGAAGCCAACAACAATAATTTCACTCAAAGTGGGGAACAATGACACATGAGATAGATAAGGTCTGAAACATATGAACAACATCTGAACAACTAGTGATGTGTCGCATTGGTCAATACAGGAAACAAGTATCTACAATAGTTAAGTATACATACAGTTTTCAGAGCCAGCCTTAACTGCTGAACTCACCACATTTCCTTCTGTGCTCCAAAACCTTTGTTCAATCAGCTTATCTGTAGTTGTAAATTAGAATGGACATTCAGAACATTCTCAAAGCTGTGAGATCCCTAAGCAGATTTCTTCTAGGAAAAGGACTCTATGTAAAATCCAACCTTTTTGTAAACAGGACCGAATGGTTCCCAGAGATATTGACAGTGTTCTTTTCAGACTAAAGAATACTATATCAGTTTACAACTTAGCCTTAGGTTTAATCCTGTCTTTGCCGACAAGATTTCTTGCAGAAATTCATTAAAAATTAGTGTACTCTGGTTTGCAATAAATGTCAGCCAGAGCCTCCTGGAAACTAACAGGAAATACCTAATCTTAAAACAAATTGTGGGCTCTGTTTTAATGCAACAGCATGTGAAGCACTGAACAATGTAAATGACTCAATTAAATGTAAAGTAGGAAACAGACCTGAAGAAGGCGAGATTCTGGGCTCCCATAGGCAGTTTTATTTCGAACACAGAGGTTATCTATGTTTATCTTTGGCATGGGTCTTACATAGTCACAGATGTTTCACCATAAGTCAACTTTAAACTAACACAATCATGACACTTAAACACCAAAACACAGCCCTTTTGATTGTGTATGTACACATAAGATTGAGGTATATTCCAGTGTAATGAAGAAACAAATCCAGTATACAGCTCTCAGACCTAGACTTACGAGGGTTGAATGAAAAGTAATACCTCCACCTTCGTTATTTTGATGGGAATATTTTAATAAATCAAACGCAGAAATAATCCTTAGAATGTGCTCTTTAAGTACCACTATTCACTTTTCTACATAATCACCAGATAATTGGATACATTTCTGCCAACAATGAACAAGTTTTCTGAAGCCGTCACGGAAGAACTCGACACTCGGTTTCCACAACCAGCATCTCACAGTTCTTTCATCCTGGATACCCATCATGCACAGATTTTCCAATAGCCAAACAAAGCAATAATGTGACCCACACATTCTTGTGAAATGCCGATTAGGCTTGAAATTTCTCTTTGAGTGACACGACGATTGTCCTGAATCAATCTGTCAAACTTTTGCTTGTGAAACTCGGTGGTTGCTGTCACAGGGCATCCAACTCTTTGTTTGTCATGCAAGTCAGATGTTCCCACCTCAACATTTTTAAACTTACTTGCCCAATGGCACACAGTACTCACATCAACACAATCATCATAAACAGCTTGCATTCTCTGATGAATCTCCATTGGGGTGAGACCTTCTGCTGTCAAGAATTCAATGACTGCACATTGCTTAAGTCGCATTGACTGACCGTCTGCGCAGGGTTCCATACTTCGCTCTTTAACGACACAACCATTCAATGCTAAGGCTTCCCACCAAAATGGAACTGTAGAGGAGAGTCTACTGAACAAGCCAGTACCTGCCGCATACCAGTACTGCCATCTGTTGAGGAGTTACAAAGGTGGAGGCATTACTTTTCATTCAACCCTTGTAATAAGTGTAGTGAAAAAAGGGGGCAAGGAGCTTCCATGTGGTAGATTTTCACACATAAAAACGCCTATGCAAAGAACAATGGTTTGAAAATGTCCAATATTAATTTTCTCACTGATGCTAATCAAAGCAATCTGATATAGCAACTAGTTCCCAACTTCCTAGTCTCAAAGCATTATCCTCTTTTGGATTAACGGCATTTAAATTCTCATAATTTTTCCAAAGCAAAACACACAAATCCCTATTTTAAAAGCCAGACAGCCACAATTAAGGAACATAACTGTTTTCTTGGGTAATTTCAGCTTATATCCCAATTTCATTCCAAACCCTCAAGCCACTCCGATGGTGTAATCCACTGTAGACTCAACTGTGACTGTGTATTTTGGCACACCATCAAAAGTTAGGAAGTTATTATTTGAATTAAATGCCCACAGAATAAAAGCTATAGTGCAAGAGGCAAAGCCATTGTTTTCAGTCTTCTCTCTGGGAAATCTGGAAATGGCTTCTCTCCCTACAACCATCCAAGAAAGAAAACCATGCCACAGTGAGATCAAGGAAACCAATTAGTCCATTGGTGACATCTGGGTAGTCTGATCTAAACAGTCAACACAAAATAAAACATATTCAATGGAAGTGTCTGTGTTTCTTCTATCGCTCTTTTGCTACTGGAATGATTAATTGGAAATCAGAGTGGACAACACATAACTCATAGTCTGCATGCATAATAAGCAACCCACGTGGATGTTTTTGTACCTCCCTCCCAAGTGCTTCCCTCACCTGCTGAACTAAAGGCAAGGCTAGCATTGTGTAACTAACTACTTATTCAGTACATTGGATAGTAGTAATGAATATTTTTCTGCAGGTGAGTTACATACATGACTCTTTCCAGGATGTGGTCTGAAGGTCCATGATATCTCTATTCTGCTTTGGTCAGACCACACCTAGAATACTGTGTCTAATTCTGGGCACCACAATTGAAGGGAGATGTTGACAAGCTGGAATGTGCCCGGAGGAGCAGCTTAAAGTGCTGAGCATGTTTAGCCTGAAGAAGAGAAGGCTGAGAGGAGACATGATGGCCATGTATAAATATGTGAGGGGAAGTCATAGGGAGGAGGGAGCAAGCTTGTTTTCTTCTGCCCTGGAGACTAGGATGCAAAACAATGGCTTCAAACTACAGGAAAGGAGATTCCACCTGAACATGAGGAAGAACTTTCTAACTGTGAGAACTGTTCAGCAGTGGAACTCTCTGCCCCAAAGTGTGGTGGAGGCTCCTTCTTTGGAGACTTTTAAACAGAGGCTGGATGGCCATCTGTCAGGGGTGCTTTGAATGTGATTTTCCTGCTTCGTGGCAGGAGGTTGGACTGGATGGCCCACAAGGTCTCTTCCAACTCTATGATTCTATGATAAATCCAATATAAATTTATATTTTCTCCAAATTAACGTCACAATTAACAAATGTTTCTTAGCTAGACTGCAGAACTGACATTACAAAAGTTACCAGCTCACAAAATACTTTTATCAGCCTGCATGCCTGCACATACCTCATACAAGTTATTTGTGGTCTAAATTTAAAGAAAGAAGAAAACAGTTCTCTCGGCTGTGGAACTCCCTTCCTAGGGATATTAGATCGGCCCCCTCCCTCCTGACCTTTCGGAAAAGAGTAAAAACCTGGCTCTTCGAACAAGCTTTCAGAAACGCAGCGTAACCAGATAAACACAGTATGATGAAATAAAGAACACAGAATGGCTTAAATGATGTAAATGGATAAGGAGTTGAACTGGAAGACATTGATTATTATAGGTTCTTGTGGGTTTTTTCGGGCTATAGAGCCATGTTCTAGAGGCATTTCTCCTGACGTTTCGCCTGCATCTATGGCAAGCATCCTCAGAGGTTGTGAGGTCTTGATACGTTTCTACGTTTTCCTGGATTTCAATGTCTTTCTGTTAATCTCATTTTCCAGTAGCATCATCTAGCAGTTCCATGTTTCATTCTTTCATAATTCCGTGTTTATCTGTTATGCTGCATTTCCAAAGCTTGTTCAAAGAGCCAGGTTTTTACTTTTTTCCAGAAAGTCTGGGGGGAGGGTGCTTATTTAATATCTCTAGAGAGGGAGTTTCACAGCCAAAGGGCCACCACCGAGAAGGCCCTGTCTCTCGTCCCTGCCAGACGTGCACAGTATAGTTGCTGGGAAATCCACTCCCTCAGTTCCTTGTCTACTGCAAAGATTGCAGTTAACCTTATAAGAAACAATAAAGTTTGAGAACGGCGGCGATATTTCATCATCCCTCAGTGGAGCTGCCTGAGCAAGTCCTGAGCTTTGTGGTTCCTTCTTTATGATTCAGGTTTTCATCTGCTATTATAGTTTTAATTGGTTCTATACGATTTTTATTATGTAATATTAAATGCTTTTCATTTATATGTATGTATGTTGCAGCATCTAATTGTTGCTGAACTGTACGCTGCCCTGAGTCGCCTTCGGGCTGAAAAGAGCGGGATAAAAATGCTGTAAATAAATAAATAAATACTGGTTATTTGAAGAAAAACAAATCATGATTTCTACAAATGATTAGGAAAGAACTATTCAGATTGCAGTAACTACTTTGCTATCAATCAGTACATCTCAGTAAATGAAGCCCATATCCACAATTTAAAGAGTAGAAGAGGTAGAAGAGGAGGCCTTGCACTTAGAAAGATATATCCAGGATTAGAGTGATCCCAAACTATCCAGGCCAATAAATATAATGTTGCCATTTATTAATCTGAGAAGTATTAAATACTAGCTCCTAGCAAGTTGAAATATTTTTATAGCTCTGTGAAGGATTTCCTCAATGTTCATGATAATTAAATTTGGGACAGAACACATTTAAGATCAAACAGCATCTGTACATTTTGTTTAGCAAATCCTTATTTTTTAGCTGAATAAGTGTTTTCAAGAAAGAGATATATATTTTCAGCCTAGCTTTGATATTAACTCATTCTAACTAGTTCAATAAATCTGACAACTGTAATAATGCTTTAAAATGGTATATTTTTAAATGTTTGGTATATTATTTAACATGCTTGAAATGACATTTATAGGTATATAAATTTATAAGACAGCCTCTCAGAATCCCAGAATGCCTTCCACCCCTCCAGAGGAACAGTGGATATGATCTTCACTGCATGAGACTCAAAGAAAAATGCAGAGAACAAAATCAAGCTCCGTACATGGCATTCATTGACCTTGCAAAGAAATTCAATACATTAAACTGAAATGCTCCCTGGACCACCCTCTGAAAAATCAGGGTCCCTGAAAAAATTATGAATATCATATGACTACTCCATTATGACAACAGTTTTGGATAGCAATGGCTCCCAAAGTGATCCATTTAAGGTGAAATCAGGTATTTTTGATCTTCATCGCTATGATACTGCACCTTGTTGGTGGGAAGCTTCGTACTGGTGTAGAAATCACCTATCGGACTATGGAAAGCTATTTAAGCACAGCAGACTGAATGCCAAAACCAAAGTCACAACAGCCTCTGTTAGAGAACTCCAATATGCTGAGGATAACGTAGTCGATGCTCTTTCAGAAGAAGATCTACAAGCCAATCTAAACACCTTTTGCAGAAAAATACAGAAAGCTTGGCTTCTCACTGAACATCGAGAAAATCAAACTGCTCTATCAGCAAGCACCAACCAATCCTTCTACAATGCCAGAAATACAGCTCAATGGTGTAACATTAGAATATGTTGACAATTTCTGCTACCTTGGCAGCCCTCTCTCTACAAAAGTCAGCATTGACACCGAAATAAAATACTGCCTGAGCTATGTGAATACAGCATTTTTTCAAATGAAGCGAAGAGTGTTTGAGGATCGGGACATTCATAGGAATATCAAGATGATTGTTTATAAAGCTATTATCCTCCCAACCCTGTTATATGCCTGCAAAATGTGGACCGTCTACAAACATCACTCTCAACTTCTGGAATGATTCAATCAGTATCACTCCGAAAAATCCTGCAAATCTCTTGGGGAGACAGGAGGATAAATGTCAGCATTCTCAAAGAAGCAAAGACAACCAGCATTGAAGAGATGATCATCTGCATCAACTCTGGACTGGCCACATTGTCCGAATGCCCGATCACTGCCTCCCAGTTACTTTACTCTCAACTCAAGATTAGAAAATGGAATGTTAGTGGACAGGAAAAGTGATTTAAAGATGGACTTAAAGCAAACCTTTAAAACTGTGGCATAGACACCTAGAACTGAGAAGCCATGGTCTTCGAGGGTTCTAGCTGGAGGTCAGCTGTTACCAACAGTGCTGTGGAATTCAAAGAGGCACAAATGGAGGGTGAAAGGGATAAACATTTTAAGAGGAAGGCACGTCAAGCCAATCCTTGTTGGGACTGCCTTCAACCTGAAAATCAATGTCCTCACTGAGAAAGAACACACGGATTAAGAATGGGTCTCTATAGTCACCTATGGACCCACCGCCAAAACCCTACACTTGGAAGGCAATCATACTCGGCCACAAGTGGTAGCCTATGAAATAATATAATATAATATAATATAATATAATATAATATAATATAATATAATATAATATAATATAACATATAAATGGGAGATAGTACTAAGTTATTTTGATCCAAAGAAAAAGATCCTTACACAAAAGCTAATTCTGAATTAACACTTTTAGGAAGGAAGTTTCCCTTATACGTAAAACTTGTCATGGTGGGGAGTAGTGTCTACCAAGAAAGGTAAGAGGAATTTATTAGACTTCAGAGGGAATGGTATATATTGCATTTCTTCAATTATAAGATGCACACAAATTTCAATACCCCAAAGAGGAAAAAAAATATTTATATATATATTTATATAAACTGATCCACAATTCTAAGATGCACCCCATTTATAGAGATGTTTATATGGGGGGAAAGTGTATTTTAGAACAAAAGAAATGCAAAAGAGATTGAGAGAGGGAAAGAAATTATTTTTCAGGCTCTCTGATGTAGGAGACTTGCAATTATTTCTCCAATGTGCCAAAGACCAGGACCATATTTGTGCCTACTAACTGCAATTGCTTCCTTCTTTCCTAAAAATTCTCCCACAACCAATAGCACTGGGACCGACGTAAAAACGGTCTGCGCCAAAATACTACTTCCTCTAGAACAAAAAAAGAGCATGACTTGAAAGGAATGTTAAACTTGTCCATAATGACAAAACATCAACATTTTAAACTGACAAAGTTTTAAGAAGGAACTTCATTCGTTACTGAATGTTAATCAATGTGCAGAAACTGAGTATATCAGTTGATCTTACGAAATCCATTGGCCTCAATTTACTTTTTTTCATGCAAGTGGATAAAGTGGTTTAGACGTATGATTCCAGGGGCATGGTGTGTGGAGACAGTGGGTTTTCAATTGAAAACATCTGGGAATATCCCAAGGCTATAACATTCCTGGAGTTTTTCCAAATCCAAGTGGCAACAATGGCTTGTATGTCTGAGAGGGGGCAGAGGAAAGTATTGTTTTTATTCAGTTGAAGGTAAAAGTCCACAGTAAAGGTCTGTTTCATTATTTAAGGAAAGAGTGAAAGAAACTACATGCTATCATTTATTTTTCCCAGAAAAAAAATATTTTAAACAATCACCAAGGGCAAGCAGTTGCAGATTTACAAAAATCACACAGTGGCTCAGCCTATGTTTCCACCCACAACATCAGAAATACTGTCAAAATTTAAAATGTAGATTCTAAATTTGACAATTCTTGGAGAGCCACAGATTTTGATTGCCTTGGTAGCCAATTCAAAATTTGTGGTTACCTGAATATTACCATTTTGTTTGTTCTGAATAAACACCAACTATTCTATTTGTAAAGTGTGGCTCTGCCCCCTTGAAAATATAATAAGTAAACAAACAGGGCTAAACCAGAGTCTCTTTCACAAACAAAGTGGTATTACTGGGTTGTAATTATAATTACATCCCCTGGAATATGAGATTTGTAGTTTAGGAAGAGGGATTCAAAATTCTCAGCTAAAGAACTCTGGTGCCTAAACAAACTACAAATCTTAGAAGTCTATAGGACTGAACCATAGCTGTTAAAGTGGAAGCATAGTGCTATGATGACGCAGTATGAAAAGGTCCCTGCTGTCTCTGTGGGTCTTCTTGCTCTGGAGCCAGAATTTAAGAAAAATAGACTTGATACCTCTGCCAAAATCTGCTGGGTATTGATCTCTATTTTTGCACTGGAGCTTTGTTGTGAGGTCAGGTATGGGTCCAGTCTCTCCTCGTAGATATTCACTGCAAAAAAACACTGTAACTGCAGAAACAATCCTTGCTTTCTTCTAGAGAAAAGAAACAGGGGTTGTTTTGGTGCTAGGTGAGTAGATGATTTCAACGCCTCTGTCCAGTTACACATCCAAAGAGCTTATCCTATATACTTATGTATAAGTCTAGAATTGTTAATGAAAAAATCAACCCAAAACAAACCTGGGTCAATTTATCCACATCAATGTGACTACTGTACCCTAACTCTCATCAAAAAAGGAGATATCCCCTTCCCTGAGAAGATTAGTCAATCCCAGGGAAACCTAAAGGAAGCATCAATTCCCTCTACTCTTTCCACTGTGGTGCTGCTACTGGCATTTTTAATGCCTGGGCAATGAATTAGCTATAATGACCCCATGACATGGCATCAATGCTTTTCCCTCTCTGTGGAATGATACTTGACTTATGTATGGGTCATGACTATGGATATACATGGTAATTCTCCAGCAAAGGTTGACTACATGAGGTTGACTATGGATATACATGGTAATTCTCCAGCAAAGCTAGAGGGGCTTCTTTTTGGAACTGATAAGCTCCCTCTGTCAGCTCCAGCTCCCCATGCAGGGACATGAGAGAAACTTCCCATAAAGATGGTAAAACATCAAAACATCCGGGCATCCCCTGGGCAATGTCCTTGCAGAGGCTAATTCTCTCACACCAGAAGCGACTTGCAGTTTCTCAAGTCACTCCTGACATGGAAAAGAAACACCAATATATACAATAGAACACTTGCTGTGATGAGTGCTGAAAGTGGAACTGGAGGACTTCCTATCTATTTTGTAACTTTTGTCAAAACAATGAGCCATCATACAGCAAAACAATACTTACTCGCAAACAAGCTTAGCTACTACATTTACACGCAACAGATGATGGGAAAACATGCCAAAAGCTGAGTTTCCTAATAACTTTGTATGTGAGATGGGATGCACAGTGTACAGCTGTGTTAAATCAGATAACTGCTGTGGTCAGACAACTTTCAAAGTAATATTTTATCGTGCCAAACCCCAAAATGTAAGCCCATATCTTAAAACTCGGAGCAAGAATTTCCTGCAAGCTAAGATTGTGTAAACAGTCGTCTCAAGTCACAATACTGTCTGCTTAATATTGTCCTAAGAGGAACTTACCACACATGAGACACCCAGACACACAATCACAAAATGTACTCTGGATTTAGAATTCCAGATAAAGCTTTCATACTTTAGTGTCTATGATAATGAGTAAGTTGATAGACCTAGTCATTGGATGTGTGCGATATAACTCAGCTGTCGAGAAAACAAAACGTTTACAAAGGAAAAACATTCCAGCTTTGTTATTATGCCATTCAGCACCAGCAGAAACTTTGTAAAGCCAGTCGGGATCTTGCTTTTCCAGACAATCCAGAAAAATAAAACTACCGGCAATATCGGTTTTCAGCTTTTTCAAATCAAGGACCTATTGTGCACCCCAAATCAGAAACACAAGAATTTTGAAAAAATATCTCTGTGTCCTCCTATCCCTATTTTCTTTATAAAACCTAAGGATTTCAGGATACTATCAACACAAGGAAAACGATGACACTATTGCTTCTTCTTTGATCTACATGGGTGTAACCCAAAGGAAAGTGGAAGGGTCAACATTTGACCAAAAACCATAATTAATTTTATTTTTATTTTTAAAACTAGCTGTACCTGCCATGTGTTGCTGTGGCCAACCTTCCCTCCCTCTTTCTCTCCTTTCCTTCCTTTTTTCCCTTTTTTATTTTCCTTCTCTCCTTCCTTCTCTACCTCTTTCCTCCCTCCCTCTCTTTTTCTTTTCCTTCCTCTTTCTCTCCTTCCTTCCTTCTCTACCTCTTTCCTTTCTTCCCCGTTTTTCTTTTCCTTCCTCTCTCTCACATTTATTCCTTCTCTGCCGCTTTCCTTCCTTCCTTCACCTTTTGCTTCCATCCTTCCTTTTCTCTTTCCTTCTTTCCTCTCCTCCCTCTTGTCTTCCCTTTTTCTCCTTCCTTCCTTCTCTACCTCTTTCCTTTCTTTCCCCTTTTTCTTTTCCTTCCTCTCTCTCTCCCTTATTCCTTCTCTGCCGCTTTCCTTCCTTCCTTCACCTTTTGCTTCCATCCTTCCTTCTCTCTTTCCTTCTTTCCTCCCCTCCCTCTTGCCTTCCCTTTTTTTCTTTCCTTCTTCCTTCTCTACCTCTTTCTTCCCTCCCTCCATTTTTCTTTTCCTTCAACTTTCTCTCCTTTCTTCCTTCTGTACCTCTTTCCTTCCTTTGCTTTTTGTTCCCATGCTTCTTTCTCTCTTTCCTTCTTTCTTTTCCTCTTTCTTTCTTTCTTTCTCCCCTTCCTTCCCTCCCTCTTCCTCCCCTTTTTTCTGTATCATCATTTAGCTTTTTGGGGGTTTTAAGTCCTTTCTGCTGGGTTTTTTTTTTTGGGGGGGGGAGGGGGGTTATGAGTGATGGTCACTTGCTGGTCTGTTAGGGGTATAGTATCCAAATTTTGTGTCAATTCACCCAGTAGTTTGTGAGTTATGTTAATCCCACAAACGAACATTACATTTTTATTTATATAGATTAATTTGTATTTAAACAATATAAAACATACGTATGAATATACAGACTAACTAATAAACAAAAAATAAAGTTAAAAATATTTTTTCTAGAACAAAAGAAAACATGTCACGTACAACATTCAAAGTGGAAGAAAACTTTAACTACATACAATCTGCATTATCTAATCTAAGGGCTTTACATTCTCTGTCTAATTTATAATATGGCTTTTAAAAGATTTTTCCATTCATGACCACTTTCGTCCAGAGAAATTTTTACATAACTCCAAGTATATAGGTATATAAAATAGATATAAAAAATCAAACATATACTGATAACAAACCAGCATTTGCAAGGCTTGCTAATCAGGCTGCTTTTCCCCTTTTCCCAGTTGAAGCATTTTATGCAGAGTCCATTGTAAACACTGCACATTACTGCTAACAGTAAATGGGTGGCATTCAGAAACCTTTTACTGCTACCAAATGTATCATGACCCCAATACTGAGCTAAGGGAAACCCATTTAGGGTCGGGACCCAAAAATTAAGAAGCAGTGAGTATAACATGGGTTGCAGATATCTTAGAAGATGTTAAACCCCTTTCAGCAGGTGGCAGCAACTCCCAACCAACGTTTTCAGCTCTTTGACTAGCAAATACAATGTCTACCTTACTTGTGATATCTTATGATCTTTTTATTCCCCATACAGTGGCAAAGGAAAAGAAAAAAGAAAAGCAAGCCAGATGGCAGATACGTAGTCAGCTGCCCAGATGTGCAATACTTTTCTGACCAAAATGAATCTTTAGCTTTAGCCGGAGGCTTGTATTACATGCCTGTCAGACCCCTTTTAATAATTCTAAAACAGTACCAAATGTTTTAAATATTAAAGAAACAACTCCTTATTGGTCCCCAAGGGTTCCTAAATTACTTCACAGATAAAGATGTGGGATAATTAATACAGATGATGTGAGAAAGTTTCCAAAACAGAAACCAGTTCCAACAGCTTGCCACTGGATGCCAAAATTGTAGAGTCTGCATAAGTGTTTTTGGTATAGGATTAAGAGCTGCTGAACAGAAAAAATATTTAATAAGAAACAGGGTTTGATTTTATATAGTGTGATTTTTAAAAAGTTCAGTTCAAAATAGTTGCACATTTGTACCCACTACAAAGAGAATCAAAGATGAATAACAACATTAATATTAACAACAACAACCATCATCATCATCATCATATAGGTTGCAGGAGTGGTACACTGGTCCTTTATTTTTATTTGGGATCAACTGTACCCAACTGTTTCTGGTGCCCCTAGAATTCCGTTAAAATTGTGTCACATCTATGGTGCCTGCAAGACTTATCCCCCTCTGATCTAATATTTATAAAGCTAATGTATGCGGATCGAATATACTGTAAATAAAGTTGACCTAGGTATACCAAGTGCTCGTTTTAAGCCTTATTTTAAAAGGACTGGATGAGGGTTAATACGTTGAAGCTTAAGCCTGACAAGACAGAGGCCCTCCTAGTCAGTCGTGGGGCAGATTGGGGTATAGGATGGCAACCTGTGCTCGATGGGGTTACACTCCCCGTGAAGACACAGGTACGTAGTTTGGGGGTCCTCCTGGACTCATTAGTGGTGCTTGAAACTCAGGTGTTGGAGGTGGCTGGGAGGGCCTTCCCACAATTAAAACTTGTGCGCCAGCTGCGACCGTACCTCGAAATGCCTGACTTGGCCACGGTGGTTCATGCCTTGTTACTTCTAGAATGGATTGCTGCAATGCACTCTACTTGGGGCTGCCTTTGAAGATGGTTCAGAAATTGCAATTGGTGCAAAGATTGACACCCAGGTTACTAACTGGGGTTAGCTACAGGGAGCATACCATGTCCCTACTGAAGCAGCTCCACTGGCTGCCGATAAGTTTCTGGTTCCAATTCAAAGTGCAGATTATCTATATATATAAATCTGTAAGGGGCGTCCAACGGGACAGCAAAACTCAAAACCCCCTGACGAAAATTTACCAAAATTCCCATGCACATACCTCAACCCACAAGGTATGCACAAATCTCATCAAAATAGAAAACAACATTTTACCAAACCCACAATTTCCAAAACAAAGGGAGCATGCGCAGAAGTGCCCCAGCACGAGTCCCCCGCCGTGCGCACATTGTCGGCCAATGCTCCCTCGCCGCAAACCATGCCCCCTCCCTTCGCCGCCCCGTCCCTACCCGCCCTGACTCAATTCTTTCCCTCCTCCACCTCCTCCGCCGATCACGCCCCCTCCACGGAAGCCACGCCCCCTCCCTTCGCCGCCCCGCCCCTTCCCGCCCAGACTCAATCCTTCCCTCCTCCCACCCCCCTCCGGTAAGACACGCTCCCTCCCTTCGCCCCCCCTTCCCCCCAGACTCAATCCTTCCCTCCCCCCCCCCTCGGTAAGACACGCCCCTCCCTTCCCCCCCCCCTCCCCAGCTCAATCCTTCCCTCCTCCCCCCCCCCTCCGGTAAGACACGCCCCCCCTCCCTTCGCCGCCCCGCCCCTTCCCACCCAAACTCAATCCTTCCCTCCTCCCACCCCCCTCCGGTAAGACACACCCCACACGCCCCTCCCTTCGCCCCCCGCCCTTCCCTCCCTGACTCAATCCTTCCCTTCCCCCTCCGGTAAGACACGCCCCCTTCCTTCCCCGCGGCGGGCCCAATCAAGGAAGAGGAAAAACATCGAAGGAAGGAAGGAAACAGAGAAGGAAACATGGAAGCAAAGAGTGAAGGAAAGAAGGAAAGAGGTAGAGAAGGAAGAAAAGAGAGAAAGAGGAAATGAAGAGGGATGGAAAGAAATGGGTAGAGAACGAAGGAAGGAGATAAGGAAAGAAAAGGAAGGAAAGAGGAGCGAAGGAAGAAGAGAAAGAAAGAGAAAGAGGGGGAAGGAAGGACAGACAAAAGGAAGAATGGAAACAAAAACCAAAGGAAGGAAAAAAGGAAAGAGGCAGAGAAGGAAGAAAGAGAAAGGGAAGGAAAAGAAAAAGGAAGAAGGAAAGAGGAAGAGAAGGAAGGAAGGGGAGAAGGACAGAAAAGGAAGGAAAGAGGAGTTTGTTTGTTTTCTGCAGGCCTTTGATAATGTTTTGACAGTTGCCAGAACTGACTGTCAATTACTTAGCACTTTATATCTACACTCTACGGGCATATAGCTGGACTGCTACATTGATTTATGGATAATGTAATCAATTATTATAGCCATATGTTACTGATTCGATTTAATAGAGGTTGTTTTTATTTAATTTATATATCTCGTTTGTGTAATATGTTATTGATTTCACATGTTGATAAATTTTATTTTTATGTATTGTATGTGAGCTATTGTGTAAGCTGCCCTGAGTCCATATGGGAGATGGTGGCAGGATATAAATAAAGTATAAATATTATTATTCTTTAGTGACAACACACATTCATCACAAAAAGATTCAGTAAACTATTTTATCTAGCACATAGCATGGGCCTAGGACTAGTTTCTGCCTTAAAGTGACTAAGTAGAAAATGTGATTAGAGACCACAAAACTAAGGTATTCTACTGTAAATGATGTCATGTTACTATTTCACCTAGTTCAGGCAACTGAATTTTAAAATATATTTTCTTTAAATTATAAAAATCTCCAAATTATATATCTACTGTGGTTTTAGTGCAACATAGCTGTGGCTGAATTAGTGGGGACAAGTAGCATATACCATATTGTCAAGGAACATACATTGGGATTTTCCAATCCCACAGTATGACAAAATAGCAAAAAAATCTAGACAGTTACGTTTTCGGTTAGCTTCCAAGACAGCAGCAGCTCCCATATTCCCATTGCATAATCAAGATGCATGCATAAAATGTATTTCTTTATTTGCACTTGCTGATTCTGTGGTCTGAGTTTCCAATAAATGTCATGTTATGAGTTGTGTTCCACAAGCTCAAGCACAATTTCACACGTGGCAAGACCAAGCTATAAATACATGATCCTTCAAGTTCACCAGTGTAGTTATTTCAGATCAATTAAAACTTGAGTGTCGTACAAGTCATTAGAAGGCATCCATTCAAATTATTTGTTATTCACAATCCCAACCTTGAAACTTGTACAAATCAAGTTATGAAATAAATATTCACATCCCTTTCATGTGACTTTTTCTTAATATGTCATTATATATGCAATGCATTTTTCTACTTTTGTGTTTTAAGACGACAAAACCATTACTTTAATAGAAGAAAAAGGCTGATGAAAGAGTTGCCAGTAAAAAAGTGATGACAGCTGAATCTACATTCAGGGACTATAATCAGCGCCAAGTCCATTTTCACAGATGTGGAAGCTACTTATTCAAGGGATGTTTCCTGATGCATTCAAAACACTTTGCTCGAGTCTATATGGAACAGAAGTAGATCCGGGGAAGAAACCTTTTGGCTGCCTTTCATTATTTTTCTTTCATTTTATATTAAACAGAAATCCTGATACCACAGGATGCATGGAATTCCCTTTCTTCTACATGCTTTTGATTTGAAAAGGTTTTTCTTTAAATACATAATCTTCTCCCTTCCTTTTTTCCTCCTCTCTCCTCTGGCTGTAAACCAGATTTACTAAATTCGTTTGTACACCCAACAATCTACTCCCAAACTGTAAACCTACACTGGATATTAAAATACCAAATTATATTTTTCTTCCAACATTCCCATTATTATGACAACAGATGATTAGATCATATTTTCAGCTGCAGTTATGATATAAATATAACAGTATGTGTTAAATATATATACACTATATAAAATCCTAATTTAAACTGTTAGTGGGAGAAGAGTATTGTCAAGTGAATCTTCATAAATAAATAGTATTTTTGGTTTTTTGTTGCTGTTGTTGCATGCCTTCAAATAATTTCTGACTTATGGCAACGCTATCACATTTTTTGGCTGAAATGATACAGAATGAGGTTTGCTCAGAGGCTGAGGGAGTGTAACTTAACTTGCCAAAGTAGCTGCTGTGAAGTTGGAATTAGACCTTACAAGTGCATACTCCCTACTGAATACACAGCTGGTAACAAGTGAACTGAGTATCAGATCCTAGAAAAGTATGTTTATGTTGAGTATAAAGACATGTGCAACCAAGCTGTTACTATGTCCTTACTTGAATAATTCTATCTTGAAAGACTGTGTAATGTAACTTGTTGTTTTGTTCACAAACAGTTCAATACTTTGTGCAATGGAATGGAATAAAATGAGGTAGAGTCTCGCTTATCCAACCTTCGCTCATCCAACGTTCTGTATTATCCAACGCAGTCTGCTTCCTGCCCTGATCCACAGCTGTTTCAATACATTGTGATGTTTTGATGTTAAATTAGTAAATACAGTAATTACAGCATACCATTACCATGTATTGAACTGCTTTTTCTGTTGATTTGTTGTAATTTGAAGTTTAATAGGATTTTCTTTAATCCCTCCTTATTATCCAACATTTTCACTTATCCAACATTTTGCTGGCCCATTTATGTTGGACTAGCTACCCTCTGCCACGTGTTGCTGTGGCCCAGTCTGTGTACATGTGCTTTGTGTGTGTATGCATTTGTGTATATGTGTATATATATGTGTGTGTGTTTGTGTATATATGTGTGTGTGTGTTTTTGCACATGTATTTTTTATTTTTTGGCTTTTTAAGTCTCTTCCTCTGTGTTTTTCAGTGTTTTTATAAGTGATGATCACTTGTTGGCCTGATATGTGTATTGTTTCCAAATTTGGTGTCAATTCATCCAGTGGTTTTTGAGTTATGTTAATCCCACAAATGAACATCACATTTTTATTTATATAGATAAGTGAGATTCTACTGTATCAGTAAGACAATGAGGTACTAGTAAGACAATCAGCACGTCTGTGGCAAAAGACACCCCCATAACTGTTAAATGACATAGGGGTTTGTCAAAACAGAGTTTCTTAAAATAGGGAAAAGTCTTACAAACCAATTGAAAGGCTTAACATTTTAAATTCGACTTGATATAAGAAGTTCCCTACATGGTTTATTAGACCAGAAGCAAATCTTGCATCCATATACCTTCATGTTGCCTAAAGGATGCTTTTCTCTTTACCTTCCAACACATTGAGATTTCATGGGGAAATAAAGCTGCAAATTTCAAAAGTATCATACAGTTCCTATATCCCAGGATTTGATCCCAGGTTTTCTGCTTTAAACTGGGTTAGTCTGCACTGCCAGAGAATCTGGGATAAACAGAAAACCTGGGATCAGATCCTGGGATGTAGGGCCTGTCTGGAAGGGCCCTAGAATTGCCCACTGTATGATACTTTTGAAATTTGCAGCTTTATTTAAAATACATGGAACGTGTTATAAAGCATCTTCTAGCCTAGTTAGAACATGTATTTATCTGGTTTGAAAGCATTTTTTGGAATTCGTTGTTGTTTTGCTCACATGGAGATGTTTCTCAGGTTTTCTTGGTTCTAATTTATTTCTGGTTCATTTTTAAAGAGTCGTTTTATAACACGTTCCATGTATTTTAATCCCAAAGGGGTTCACAGTAAAATTTATAGAATAAAGAAGTATCCTCCTCCCCCAAATAATAAAACAATAAATTATTTCAAAATTATTGTTTATATTGATTATATTATTTTGATTATTGTAATTACAAGCCAGGAGTGACAATGTTAACAATAAGGAAAATAATATGGAAAATGCCTGGACATACAGATATGTCTATTTTACTTGACAATTGAAACACCCAACTCTGAATGTCCTCCGTATCTCAGTAAGAAAACCAATCTAATGGTGGATTCCACAGCAAAGGAAGTTCTCCTTTGAACCACAAGCAAATGACTTAAGCCATGGGACAATTATAGTGTCAACACCTAGGCAGCCAATCGGAAAAAGTTGCTTCTCAGACAACCTATCTTGAGCTGTTTGCACCTTATAAAACTAAATAAACTCTTTTGACCGTGACTTAGTATCTATTATCTACTTTTCAGCATAGAGAATGCAAGGTAGGAGGTCTCACTAACAAGCCTTGTGACTATGATCTACACAAATGTTTGTCACAATGTCCAAATTAAATCCAAGAACAGCCCCACATAGAAAGTATTATAGTAGTCTTATCTTGAAAGTCACAAAAACATGGATCATTGTCTATCATTGTGTATGAATGGTCCTAGCTACTATAACAGCTGGCACTGCTATCTAGTCTTTGGTGCTACATTCGATAACAGTGAAAGGGATAAATTCAAAAGCAATCTACTGATCAGGCACCTGTATCTGTAAGGAAACTGTAACCCCATCTAGGACAAGAAAACCACCCACCTCACAAGCCCGGGAACCAACTATCCAAAGGTCTTCTGATTTTTAAAGATTTTTTTGTTTCTTAAAGGCATGCACGTTAGCTTTGCGCAGTCTTGGCTTAAGCTGGAAAGGCAAATCATAAATCATGCATATGTAGTCAAGGTATAATATTCTGGCAGACCAAGGTTGGCTCTGCTGAGAACATAAATGTGCAGACTAAAGTAACTGCTGTGAAGTCGTGGGGCAGAGTTGGCTCAACTGAGAACAGAAGTGCCAGAAAAAGATTCAAAATGAATGTGCTTATGGTCTGAAGTCAAACAATACATTCCAATATTCAAACTGAGCTGAATTGGCCTGAGTACTACCTGCATTGGATAATCCAGAAAATGTATGTAATCTGCAACATGTTCCCTAGAGCAGGGGCTCTTAACACTTTATCATTTGTGACCCCTTTTCGCCTGACCAATTTTTACATGATCCCAGTTATATAGGGATAAAATAGGTATAAATATCAAACATTTACTGATAATAAACCAGCATTTTCAAGGATTATTAAACAGGCCAGTTTTTCTTTTTTGCAGAGTACAAATAATGCATTTTCTTCAGACTGCATTGTAAACACAGCATGTTGTTGCTAGTAGATTTGTGTAAATTGGTGGCATTCAAACACCTTTTACTCTTGCCAAATTTTTGTGACCCCAGGATTGAGGAATGGGGACCCTATTTGGGGTTGGGATCTACAACTGAAGAAGACTTGGTCTAGAGCAGAGCTAGAGTCAGTAGTTCCTCCATTTTTTTAAGACTTTACCTCATTAGCCCAAGAATCCCATGGATCATGGGAATGATACATCATTAGCATCATGAGAACCACAAATTCTTTATCTTCAGGAAGTTTGGAATACTGAACTCACAAATCCAAATAGAATAATGGCGAGAATCAAGATAAGAATGCATAGTTTTCTATGTACACAGAGGATCTTTCTATGAATCTAGGAGAGCATTCTCCTTCCTATAAGAAACCCCTGAAACCCTTCCAAGCAGTAGTCCATTACATACTGCAGCTGCCATTTGAAGCCAAAACCAGCAACGTCTTCAGAGCACACAAAGAGAGACACACAGATTCCACTGGATTCATGCCACCATTTTGATATTCAGCTATATAGGGCTTTTAAAATGAATTATTACTACCAAAGTTTGGCTATCAATAAGGTATGGGTTTTAAAATCTGTAGGACTACTCATCAACATCCAAATGAGATATTAATTTGTCATAGACAGTTAACTCTTGCCATAAAATAGTTGTAGCTAAAGCCCTGGATATACAAAATAAACAAGGGAAGAAGTCTGGTAAGGTGCACAAGGCCACACACGTTCTTTCTTGTTCAGACCTCTCAAATTAAAACATTTGTCTTTTGCACACTTCTGAAGTACCCAAGAAAAAGATTTGTAAAGTCAAATATGGCATGCTCATTACTTTTTCACCACGCAATTGTTTTATTTTTAGTGTAATAATCGTAAAAGTTTGCATGTCACCATAATTATAGTTTATTATGGTCAAATTAATTTCATAATCTGTGTAAATGTTTAGAAGAAAAAGATTGACATATAAAAAGAAAATTAGCTCATGTCCCCTAACATATCAGAAATAAATCAGAAACTATAGTAGAAATATTTCCTTACAAAATATTCTACAAGTGACTGACACAATTTTGAAGATAATCTTATATTTTCTCAGGTAATCATCTTCAAAATCCAACAATTTATCAGGCATAAAACTATTTCAATTTGCATTTATAGCTTCAAAGAACTTCATTGTTTCCTTAGGGTTAAAGAAAGATCTATGCCTTGAATCACTACAATAGTCATAAATATTCATTATATCTGTTTGGTAATTCTAAACTAAGATCTAAACTAAGATCAGATGTTTTGGAAACACATTTATTTTAAATGTTAAATATACCATTTAAGGAGGAAAGAGACCAACTTTCTCTTGTACCTCAAAACAAAAATCCCTTCTAAAAATTGAAATACTACTCAGTTTTATAAATGTGCTTACTAAATACATAATGCCTATCAAGTGCATATACTTCTATTAAAGAAACTCTTAATTTTAAAGAAGTCCTATTTCTGCCAACAAGACTTTTACGAACTACATCACTGCCAAAATCATAAACCAGTTTGAATATTAATACGGTAGGCTCACGTATTACCATATGTGAGTAATTTTTTCCAGGACTCTTTGCATGATACAATTTTTGCATAATATATGGAACCCTTCCTCCCAGCTGACATGCCACTGAAAGCTGAAAATACTGTACATTACACAGTCAAAATACCACCACCCCACGGCTGCTCTGTGGATAGAACAGTAGCTGAAGGTGGGGGGCAAGGGGTAGGGGGAGAGAGTATTAATAATAATAACCTGCAGCCAGGTTATTGACAGGTGCTGGACCCAGGGAGTGTACTCACCCGTTATAGAACATACCAATATGTTTCCGAGCCTGATTCAAAGTGCTGTTTTGTCTTTTAAAGCCCTAAACAGTTCAGGCCCAACTTATCTATCTGACCGCATCGCCTCTTACCAACCTGTCTGATCATTAAGATCTTCCAGAGAGACCCTTTGCTTGTTGCTGCCACTGGCACAAATACGGTTGGCGGCAATTAGAGAGAGAGAGAGAGAGAGAGAGAGAGAGAGAGAGAACCTGCTCGGTAGCTACCCAGGACCTTTAGAACTCCTTCCCCATTGAGATTAAAATTGCCCCTTCCCCGTTATCTTTCAAGAACCAGTTAAAGACATACCTGTTCAAGCAAGCTTTTGATGAATGAATTGAATTGCTAATGACAGCAAGGTTAATTTGCACTGAGCTTAGCTAAATATACTGTTTAATTGATGAGTCTCCACAATAATTGTAATTGGTTTTAAATTTCAAGAAATAGTTTTCAAAGATCTACAGAGACACTCACTGGAACACCTAAGCAAGCGAGAGTCCAAAAGTGGCAGGCTCAAACCCAGAACCTCAATCAATGGCTGATACCAAATGAGAGACTCCCCCCTGGGCACACAGAAAACTGGGCAACTTGGAAGGCGCTGAACAGACTGTGCTCTGGCACCACGAGATGCAGAGCCAACCTTAAGAAATGGGGCTACAAAGTGGAATCCATGACATGGGAGTGTGGAGAAGAGCAAACTACAGACCATCTGCTGCGATGCAACCTGAGCCCTGCCACATGCACAATGGACCTCCTTGCAGCAACACCAGAAGCACTCCAAGTGGCCAGCTACTAGTCAAAAGACATTTCATAGAATACCAAGTTTGCAAACTTCGTGTTTTGTTTGTTTGTTTTTAATGCAATACAACTGTTTGGTTTGCTCCTGACACGAAGGATAAATAAAGGACTCCAAGATCTCTCATCCTCTCTTGACATGATCCACACACTTCAAACATATTCCTATTACGGTCTTCAAGTTGAGTGATCAGACAACAATAAACATAAAGTCTCAGACAAATAAAAATATATCAGTATGAATTTTGTCTTCACTTTCAGATTTGATATGTATTTTCAAGAACATTTTTTCATGTTTGAATGAGTGATGGTGCAGAATTTAAACACAATATTCCATTAAGAAAATAGTCCTTAAACCTGCCCCACCCATGTAGATGTGGAAAGTGTCTTACTTTGGTTGTGCCAAGCAACCCGGTGCTATAATATTGCGACTGGCATCATCACTCTGAAGGCTTGTGAGTTCCAGCATGCTGACCATAACGTCATTCATATGACCCTGAAGTTTAGGAAGCACAGAGAGAATCTTCTCTGCTAAGTTGTCACCATGATGAGCGACTGTTCCTGGAAAGGAAAAAGATCAACTCAAAGAGTATTCAAAACCAGTAATATTGGATAACAGTATATTTAAAAAGAATATCTGATCAACCTCAACATTAGGAAGAAAAATAATTTTACATATTGGTTCTTTGAAAAAAAAATTAAGGAAATAGCCTACTACTGCTAATGACATCAAATTCAAGAAAATACTTGTGCTACTACCTCCACCACCTCTAAGAAGGACCTAAAAATGAAACCAAGGTAACTGTCTAAAACACTGCCTGCAAGAATTTTTTTCATGTCAGGAACAACTTAAGAAACTTCTGGTGTGAGAAAATTGGCTGTCTGCAAGGATGTTGCCCAGGGGATGCCCAGATGTTTGATGTTTTACCATCCTTGTGGGAGGCTTCTCTCATGTCTCCGAATGGGGATCTGGAACTGACAGAAGGAGCTCAACCTGCTCTCCCTGGATTCGAACAGCTGACCTATCAGTCAGCAGTCCTGCCGGCACAAGGGTTTAACCCATTGTGCCACTGGGGGCTCCTGCAAGCTGTATGAGTCCCAGTTCTATTCTCTGATCTTGTTGGTCCCATCTACTATAAATGTCACTACAACACAAAACCATGAAATAATGAGAGTTGTACTTTTACAAAATCTTTAGCCTTCTCTGTCAAATAGTACTCATGCTTCACTAAATTGCAACTCCCATGATCCAATTGCATTGAGTCATGACGATTAAAGTAAGGTCAAATTGTACTAAAATGGCAGTGTAGATGCACCTTAAGATATCAAGATTCAGATCTCTCCTTGGCCAATGTAGATCATACAAAAAGTCATAGTTACCTCCCTAGCCCATAAATCCCCTTCTTCCACTGTAGTAAAGAAAATTAAAACTGAAGTGTGCTGATTTAGGCATGAACAGAGAAAGGGCCATAACATCCCAAAATGCTCCGGACAGGTAGACACAAGCAAGTATGTTGAAGTCATTCAGAAATACTATTCTTGAAGTTGTTTATATGACCTCAAGCTAGCTCTGCAGGAAGATGGTTAGGCAGTCTTTGCACGTGTCACAATAATCCTAAAATGCAATAAAATATTACTTTCCTTTATATCCTGCTGACAGCAATGATCATCTAGTTCAGTTGAGGTTTCTTGTTCTTCGGACACTTAGGCAAACTCACAGTCTTAAAGATACAATCATCCTGGAAGCAAGGCTGGCTGTCCTTCAGTTTGTGGATTTGCCTAAATGTCTGAAAGTCAAGAAACCTCAACTAAACTTGATGGTCACAGTTCTAGACCGGGACTGAAATATCCCTACTTAGATCTCCAAGTCCACATCCTGAGGGCAAAACTATTTAAACTGCAGAATCAATAATCAATAACAGCAGTATGGTTTCAATGCACACAACAAAACAACCATCATCCAAGCACCTGTGGGTCTGCACTTAGAAAGGCTAGAATACATGGGGTTTTGGTTCTAATAAGATCTTTGGGTATCTGTCGTGCTTTCTCAATAATACAATCGGGGTGAGAACTCTAAGGTTCCCTGTGTTGACAAATGTTTTTAAGAAATTGTTTAGTTTAGGGAGACCTTCAAGCATGGTATCTCAAAGAAGACAGCTACTTTCAATACCATGTATTTTTGTATACAGTACTATCCAGCATGCCATCTACTTTCGGAAGGGTGCAGGACACCCATGAAAAGGGGGGGGAAACACATTTTTCAAAACTTGCAAGAACACTTCTCCAGGAATCTCTCTATGCACAACTTTCATCAGAGACTTGCAACAAAATCGCACTGGAGGACCTAATGCCTAGAGAAGTAGTTTCTGTAGGAATTTTAGGTCCTGGGTAAGACTACAAAGTCAACTCCTGCTAGAGATTTACTATAGAGTTGTGCTAGAGATTTTTTATTCATTAACCAAATCAATGAATAATTAAATCCAAAATAGTTAAACCTGCAAATGTGTAAAGACAACTGTAATTTCAAACAGCAGATTATAATCTCCAAAGATCAGGATTCTTACCTGTCAGATCTAAAGTCCTGTCCACAAAGATGAGAGAAGCTTTATTTTGTGCCATTTTCCTTCTGGCCTTTGCCTGGGAATAACTTGCCAGATCACCTGCAATGATCCTGCTCAGTGCTCCAATCGCAAAACATTCCTCCCTAACACTGAGAGACTCAAATAAGCTGTTTAAATCAGACACCAATGACCTGATCTCAAGCTGCAGCTCTGAAGACAGGGACGAGAAGTCAACATCAGTCAAGTGAGCAAATTTCTTCTTCTCTGGCCTGGTACTATTGATCTGCGACAAATCTTGACCCATTAAGGGGAAAAGGCACGAAAAGGAAGGTGCTACCAAGAGGTGTGGTGAGATGGGTGCCAAGAATAAGGGAGCATACTGCACCTCTGCCGTGTAGTTCATGTTGCCCATCCACTGGCAGAGCTTTTCTTCAAATTGCTCAAAGACGACCTGGTTACCACCTTCTGCCTCAGCACTGCTGGGAGCACCATGGGCCTGCAAGTGGACAGCATGGCTGACTGCTGTGAAAACCACACAGTACTGGAAGTTGCTGAGACTCACAATGTCACGGATAACATCCACGGTTCGGCCTTTCAGCAAGGTGCTAACCACAAAAACTGCCTTGGGTTGCTCTGCATGGCCTGACTCAAAGCTGGAGAACTCCTTGACATTGAGCGCTCCAGCTTGGAAGAGCTGTCCTGCTCCGCCACAGGCCCAATGGAGGCTCTCAGCACAAGGGGAGTCCATGAACACAACCGCCCGCTTGACCTTGGCAAAGACCTGCTCCCAAGCATGATGGCAGAAGGAGAGCAGTCCAGTAGAAGAGGCAGCAAGGGAGGAGGCTGAAGACATCTTAGGAGGAGGAGGAAGGGGAAGGAAAAGCACAGGAAGAAGAGGAGGAGAGGAAGGAAAGAAGAGGAAGAACAGCAAAGTGGAGGAAGAAGAAGAGGAGGAAGAAGAGGCAGGAGGAGGATCAACAGAAAGAAGAAGAAGAGGAGGAAGAAAAGGACAGGGAAGTGGAGGAAGGAGAAGAAGAGGAAGGAGAAGGAACAACAGGAAGAAGAGGAGGAGGAGGAGGAAGAAAAAGAACAGGGAGGTGGAGGAAAAAGAAGAGGAAGGAGGAGGTACAACAGGAAGAAGAGGAGGAGAGGAAGGGAAGAAGAGGAAGAACAGCAAAGTGGAGGGAGAAGAAGAGGAGGAGGAAGAGGAGACAGGAGGAGGATCAACAGAAAGGAGGAGGAAGAAAAAGGACAGGGAAGTGGAGGAAGAAGAAGAAGAGAAGGAGAAGGAACAACAGGAAGAGGAGGAGGAAGAAAAAAGACAGGGAAGTGGAGGAAGAAGAAGAGGAACAACAGGACGAAGAAGAGGAAGAGGAAGAAAGAGATCAGGGAGGTGGAGGAAGAAGAAGAGGAAGGAGGAGGAAAAACAGGAGGAAGAGGAGGAGGAGGAAAGAGAAAAAGAGGAGGAAGAAGAGAAGGAAAAGGAACAACAGGAAGAAGAGGAGAAGGAAGAACAGGGAGGTGGAAGAAGACGAGGAGGAAGAATAAGGAGGTGCAAGAAGAGAATGAGGAAGAACAGGAAGGAGGAGCAGAAAGGGAAGAGCTCAAGATGTCCTTGCCTTCCTCCAAGCCTCAGGAAGATGTACCATCAAGAGGGCCAAGGAGAAGGAAACCTTTTTATTCACGTTGAAGGGAGTTTGGCGAAGGAAGGGGTGAATTCACTATGGGTCCTTAGCCGGCACCACAAACAGACGGAAAACCCCGTCACTCATTCAGGAAGAGACCCAGCAGCACTCTTCTGCCAGCATCACCAGCCCCAGTCCTCTCCCATGCCTACTTCCAGGGCTGGCGCAGGAAGGTGACGTTGTTTGTCAGCGCCCGACGCCGATTGGTGGCTGAGGGCAACCAGAACGCGGAAGTCAACGTGAGATGTTTGCAGCCTCTCTGATTGGTCGCTTTGGAGGGCGCCGCTGCCAGCTGAGGAGATAATCATCTGAGTTGTTGAATTAATGCAGTTTGACTCCACTTTAACTCCCATGGCTCAAGGCTAGTGAATCCTGGGAGCTGAAGTCTTACAGGATGTTTAGCCTTCCCTGCCAGAGTTGTGGTGCCTCACCAAACTACAACTCCCATTATTTCCTTAGCAATGAGCCATGGCAATTAGTGGGATCAAACTGCATTCATTCTTCAGTGTAGATCCCAACCCTCAATTGCCCTGTTTTCTCTCAATGCCCCCTCCCCCCCCGTATTTTGGAATATCTGCATTCACCTATACATACATGTTATATATTATGTATAAGTTTGAATGTAACATGGTTATTTGAGAAGGCGTTTGACTAAGTGCTACAACTATTGGCAATGACGATCGGAACGGAATACGGATAACGAGTTTGGTTTATGATTCTACGATGAGACGGCGCGGATGATTTAGTGTAATTGTATTATTGATTGTTATGTTGATTTTGCTGTGATATTGTTTATTGTAAACTGTTTTTATACGTTGTACACCGCCGTGAGTCGCCCTAGGGCTGAGAACGGCGGTCAACAAATGAAGTAAATAAATAATAAATACATTCTATTTACAATCATTTGGAATAGTTATGTGCTTGAAATGTGGAGGCTCCTTTGGAAGCTTTTAAACAGGCTGGATGGCCATCTGTCAGGGGTGCTCTGAATTCAGTTTTCCTGTTTCTTGGCAGAGGGTTGGACTGGATGGCCCATGAGGTCTCTTCCAACTCTATGATTCTATAAAAAGTGCCACTGTTTCAGCCACCCAAGTCAGCAGTTTTGGACTATGAAGTATTTTGTGAATTCTGGCAAAGGGATGCTAACCTGTCAGGCCTGTAGCCAGGATTTCGATTCGGGGGGGGGGGGGCTTGGGGGCTATATGCCTGTAACCTGTATTGGAATTAATGCTGTCAAAGACAAAGCAGGATTCCCAGTAAGTTTATTGTAATCCTGTAAACACTTACTTAGGTGATCCCTCGTTGTCTGAGTAGGATAGTCTTCCAAGATCAGTGTATTGGCGGTGGGTCCGTAGGAGACTGTGGAGCTCTATTCTTGATCTGCATGTTCTCCCGCAGTGAGGGCATTGGTTTCCAGGTGGAAGGCGGTCCCGGTCGGGGTTGGCTTGACGCACCTTCCTCTTGGCACAATGGAGACAATTTTTATACTTATATTTTGTTTTGTTAATCTTATGGTTATGTTGTTTTTACTTTGTATGTTTTGTGATGTTACCTGGGAACCTCTCTGAGTCCCCTCGGGGAGATGGAGCGGTATATAAATAAAGTTTTATTATTATATTATTGCCACGTTTCTCTCTTTTGCCCTCCATTCGTGCCTCTTCAAATTCTACAACATTAAGATTTACTTTTGCAAAGTTGGATGGGTACTTCATTGTTTCAAAAGGTGCTTATACTGATTGGTATTTATGCATTTTAATATATATATTGAAAGGACCAAGGCAGTGACATCTCCGGCCCACACTGTTTGGGTATCAGCCAGCACACCAACGACTTAAATAAAGAAATAGTTTTCTAAGATCTACAGAGACACTCACTGGAACACCTCAGCAAGCAAGAGTCCAAAAGTGGCAGGCTCAAACCCAGAACCTCAATCAATGGCTGATACCAAATGAGAGACTTCCCCCTGGGCACACAGAAAACTGGGTGATTTGGAGGGCGCTGAACAGACTGCGCTCTGGCACCACAAGATGCAGAGCCAACCTTAAGAAATGGGGCTACAGAGTGGAATCCACAACATGCGAGTGTGGAGAAGAGCAAACCACTGACCACCTACTGCAATGCAACCTGAACCCTGCCACATGCAAAATGGAGCACCTTCTTGCAGCAAAGCCAGAGGCACTCCAAGTGGCCAGTTACTGGGCAAAGGACATTTAATAGAATACCAAGCCTGCAAACTTTGTGTTTTGTTTTGTTTTGTTTGTTTGTTTGTTTGTTTTTAATGCAGTACACCTGTTTGGTTCACTCCTGACACAATAAATAAATAAATAAATTTTAATATATTTTAATGATTTAATGGTTTCAATTATTTTTAATACTCCTATGTAGTTCTATTTCAATGCTTACATATTTTTAATTTTAAATTATACATTTTAATTTTTTTAACATTATTAGCCGCTTTCTCTTTTTTAAGAGAGAAAGGGAATGATATTATTATTATTATTATTATTATTATTATTATTATTATTATATTTAGATCTGTGATAAACCAGAATCACTTAATAAGACTCAACTTTGTGTAATGTAATGGTTCAGCCTTGGAACAATATGGGATGTGATATTACAGAGATGTAAGTATATGCAGAATATCTTCATCCCAAGCAACACTTATGCACCTGGAAGCATTGCAGGATAAAGGGTGTGATTCCTAAGCAAGACTGCATTTTAGTCCCTCTTATTTTACAAGTTTAGTTTATTAAGAAATTGACTTTCTGCTTCAAATTTAGTGAGCAGTGTGAGAAACTGAAGACCCTGAGGAATTAAGGAACAGAAGACAGCACTACAAAGAAGGCACTTTCCTTATGAGAGGTTGTGAAGGTAAATATTTAAAAAGTAATGGAAGGAGAGGAGGGAGGTTCAAACTAAGAGTGGAGGTCTATAGTTTATAGAAGCGGAAACAAAATGTACTCAGGTAACTTGTATGCTTCAATAGTGAGCCATATTAAAAGGCAGTTGATGTGTACAAAATTGGCATTTAAGTCTCTCAACCTTTGAAAATGCTAGTATATAGAAGACACTTTCAAACTACAGGCAGTCCCTGGGTTACAAACATCTGATTTACAAATGACTCATAGTTAAGAACAGGGGTAAGACAACAGGAAGTGAGAGAAATCTTTCTCTTGGAAAGGAAATTCACTTCTGAAAGAGTTATTATGGGGAAAGGGTATCTCCACTGAAGCTTTATCACCAATCCTTTCCACAACAAGCCACATTTTTCAAAATCCAATCTTCATAGTAACAGAAAGTGAGGTGAAATCTTCTGAACAGGAGCACAGACAGGGGTGTTAACTCTTCCTTGTGATATCCAAACATAATACTGTATGTATGTATGGAGTGACATTCTAAAAGTGTACCTGTTCCGACTTACATACAAATTCAACTTCAGAACAAAACTACAGAACCTATCTTGTTCGTAACTTGGGGTCTGCCTGTAAATCTAGACTGAAAAAAATGTTTTGAGTAAATCCACCGTTCATGCTCAGTTTCACATATGTTCCCCAAATATTGATATGTTATTTTGCACTGTTCATTTTATTTTGTTTATTTTATATATTCAGTTGTGATGTATTTTTGTTGCTTTGTGACTATGCTGTATTATTTTTGGGCTTGACCTCATGTTAGTCACCCAGAGTCCCCTTTGAGGAGATGGTGACAGGTTATAAATAAAGTATATTTATATTTGTAAGGAAGGAACCCAAGATGGATGAGCAGTGGGAAATGATATTTAAACCCCAGAAACAACAATATTACATGTGCCCCTTCCGCACTTCCCCTATTGCACAGGATCTGATCCCAGATTATCTGTATATCACAGGTTATCTGGCAGTGGGGACTCATATAATCCAGTTTAAAGCAGAAAATCTGGGATCAGATTCTGGAATAAAGAGCAGTGTGGAAGGGATCATAATCTGCTTTGAACTAGATTATATGGCAGCTCGGCCTGTCATTGAACATCAAGAAAACCAAAGTGCTGTTCCAGCAGTCACCAGCCAACCCCTTTCCAATGCCAGAGATACAGCTTAATGGTGTAACATTAGAAAATGTTGAACATTTCCGCTACCTTGGCAGCCACCTCTCTACCAAAGTCAACATCGACCCCGAAATACAACACTGCCTAAGCTCTGCAAGCTCAGCATTTTCCCGAATGAAGCAGAGAGTGTTTGAGGACCAGGACATCCGTAGGGATACCAAGGTGCTTGTTTATAAAGCTATTGTCCTCCCAACCCTGCTCTATGCCTGCGAGATGTGGACTGTCTACAGATGTCACATGCAACTCCTGGAACGATTCCATCAGCACTGCCTCCGGAAAATCCCGCAAATCTCTTGGGAAGACAGGCGGACAAACGTCAGCGTGCTGGAAGAAGCAAATACCACCAGCATTGAAGCGATGGTCCTCCGCCATCAACTCCACTGGACCGGCCATGTTGTCCAGATGCCTGACCACCATCTCCCAAAGCAGTTGCTCTACTCCGAACTCAAGAACGGAAAACGGAATGTTGGTGGGCAGGAAAAGATTTAAAGATGGGCTCAAAGCCAACCTTAAAAACTCTGGCATAGACACTGAGAACTGGGTAACCTGGGACCTTGAGCGCTCCAGCTGGAGGTCAGCTGTGTCCAGCAGTGCTGTAGAATTTGAAGAGGCACGAATGGAGGGTGAAAGAGAGAAATGTGTCAAGAGGAAGGCGCGTCAAACCAACCCCGACCGGGACCGCCTTCCATCTGGAAACCAATGCCCTCACTACGGAAGAAGATGCAGATCCAGAATAGGGCTCCACAATTACCTACGGACCCACCAGAATACTGATCCTGGAAGACTATCCTACTTGGCCAACGAGGGATCGCCTAAGTAAGTAACCCACAATATCTGCTTTGAACTGGAATATTACTAATAATATTACAATATAACGGTATAGTGCAATATAGTAATATATACTGATATTGTACTATGCTAATAATATAATATATTGCAGTGGTTCTCAACCTGGGGGTCGGGACCCCTGGAGGGGTCGCAAAGGGGTGTCAGGGGGGTCAGCAAAGACCATCAGAAAACACAGTATTTTCTGTTGTTCACGAGGGTCTCTGTGTGGGAAGTTTGGCCCAATTCTATCATTATTGGGGTTCAGAACGCTCCTTGATTGTAGGTGAACTATAAATCCCAGCAAGTACAACTCCCAAATCTCAAGGTCTATTTTCCCAAAACCCCATGAGTGTTCACATTTGGACATATGGAATATCCGTGCCAAGTTTGGTCCCGATCCATAATTGTTGGAGTCTAGAGTGCTCTCTGGATATAGGCGAACTTCAACTCCCAAACTCAAGGTCAATGCCCACCAAACCCTTCCAGAATTTTCTGTTGGTCATGGGAGTTCTGTGTGCCAATTTTGGTTCAATTCCATTGTTGGTGGGGTTCAGAATGCTCTTTGTTTACAGGCTAACTATAAATCCCAGCAACTACAACTCCTAAATGGCAAAATCAATCCCCCCGCCAACCCCACCAGTATTCAAATTTGGGCATACTGGGTATTTGTGCCAAATTTGCTCCAGTGAACGAAAATACGTCCTGCAGATCATTATTTACATGGCGATTCATAATGTTAGGGTTATGGTTGGGGGTCACCACAACATGAGGAACTGTATTAAGGGGTCACGACATTAGGAAGGTTGAGAACCACTGATATATTGTATGAATATATATATTGTAAGCCGCTCTGAGTCCCCTTCGGGGTGAGAAGGGCGGCATATAAATGATGCAAATAAATAAATATCTGAGTCCACACTGCCATATATCCCAGTTCAAAGCAGATAATGTGGGATTTAATTCAGCTGTGTAGTAGGGACGCCGAATCATAGAGTTGGAAGAGACCTCATGGACCATCTAGTCCAACCCCCTGCCAAGAAGGAGGAAAATTGCATTCAAAGCACCCCCGACAGATGGCCATCCAGTTCAAAGCAGTTAATGTGGATTATCTGCCCTGATATTGTGGATTATATGGTAGCGTAGAAGGGTCCATCGGCTTGAGCCAGGCCAGTTAAAAGTGGGGTCTCAAACTGCATGAGAAGAGTGCAGTTCCAGGTTCCACTAAAAGGCAGCCTGAATGGGCCACTGCTTGGCCAAGGGAGGGAGGATGCCTTAAGCAAGAGCTCTCCTTTGCATGGCACGCGCAAGCGCACCTTCCCGGGCTCGAGCCTGTCCCTTGTGCGCGTGCGCGGGCCAGTCCCGTCAAGGCGCGGAAAGAGAGAGAGAGGGAGAGCGAGGTCTCCCCCGTCGTGCGTTGCGAGGTTTCTTCTTCCGTCCGGCAAAGCAGCCATGGCGGCGACAGCAGCAGCGGCGGCGGCAGCAGCAGGAGGTGGCGAAGTGGAGCGAATTTCGGCCGACCTGAGTGGGGCCGGCGCTGGGGATGAGGAGGAAGAGTGGCTCTATGGCGGTACGGAGCTAGGCGAACTTGCATGGTGTTTCCCCCTCAGCTGAGGCGCCGGCAGGACTCACTAGGCCCCACTAGGCCGCACTTAGGCCCCGCTCTCGCCTGGCCGGGTTCTCCGCCTCAGGGAGTGGTTGGCGCAGGCCTCCGAATAATCCCGGAAGCCAAGGCCTTGGATGTATTTATATTTATCCACCCTGCACCTCGAAAAAGACCCAGCCAGGAGCTCTTTCTCCATTTAGCCGCATCTCTTCCGTCCCTTGGAAACAGGGAGGCAGGCGCATGAATATATTGTTGTTTGTTTATATCCCACATTTTCATTCCACAAGGAGAGAACACCGAGCCCTTCCACACAGCCATATAATCCTGAATAATAAGGCAGATAACTGGTTATCTGAGGGCCCTTCCAGACAGGCCCTATATCCCAGGATCCAATCTGCTATTTTCTGCTTTAAACGGGATTGTATGAGTTCGCACTGCCAGATAATCTGGGATAAACAGAAAACCTGGGATCAGTGCCTGAGGTAGTGGGCCTGTCTGGAAGACCCCCGAGTCCAGTTCAAAGCAGAAAATGTGGGCTTTTATGCAGCTGTGTGGAAGGGGCCAAGGTTATCTGAGGCCCCTTCCACACGGCTGAATAAAGTCCCACATTATCTGCTTTGAACTGGGTTACATGGCAGTGTGGACTCAAATAACCCAGTTCAAAGCAGATATTGCAGATTACCTGCCCTGATATCCTGTGGAAGGGCCCCCAATTTCAAAGCAAATATTGTGTGATTTTCTCTCAGTTATTGTGGGTTTTTTCGGGCTATATGGCCATGTTCTAGAGGCATTTCTCCTGACGTTTCGCCTGCATCTATGGCAAGCATCCTCAGAGGTGACCTCACCTCTGAGGATGCTTGCCATAGATGCAGACGAATCGTCAGGAGAAATGCCTCTAGAACAGGGGTCCACAAACTTTTTAAACAGAGGGCCAGGTCACAGTCCCTCAAACTGTTGGAGGGTCGGATTATAATTTGAAAAAAAAAAAAGCATGAATGAATTCCTATGCCCACTGCACATATCTTATTTGTAATCCAAAAACCACTTTAAAATAATACAATAATTAAAATGAAGAACAATTTTAACAAATATAAATTTATTAGTATTTCAATGGGAAGTGTGGGCCTGCTTTTGGCTGATGAGATAGGATTATTGTTGTGTGCTTTCAAGTCATTTCAGACTTAGGTTGACCCTGAGCGAGGGCCAGGTAAATGACCTTGGAGGGCCGCATTCGGCCCCCGGGCCTTAGTTTGGGGACCCCTGCTCTAGAACATGGCCATATAGCCCGAAAAAACCCACAAGAACTGAGTGATTCCAGCCATGAAAGCCTTCGACAATACATTGTGTGATTTTGTTCAGGATTCTTTCACACAGCCATATAACCCAGAATATAAAGTCAGATAATCACAATATCTGCTTCGAACTGGATTATCTGAGTCCACATTGCCATATAATCCAGTTCAGTGTCGGTTTTATACAGCTGTGTGGAAGGGGTCTTGGTCCTATTATGAACTCTTCCCTGTGGCCCCATTATTTTTATATTTATTTATACCCTGCTTTATCTCCACCAAAGGGGACTCAAAGCAGCCTAACATCAAAGCATCAACCATTTAAAATATATAAATATATAAGTATTAAGACAAGATTAACTATGAACAGTAATTTTTAAATCCCCAGTTAAAACCATTTACACAAATATAAATCTAAAAACCACAACACCCCCTGGCTAGATCTTAAACTTCTGCATCTTTAAAAAGTTTTAGCCTGCCGCTGGAAGGATAGCAGGGAGGGGGCCATTGTGGCCTCCCTGGGCAGGGAGTTCCAGAGTCAGGGGGCAGCCACCAAAAAGGCGCTCTCTCTCGTTCTTACCAATTGAGCTTGAGATGCAGGTGGGAATGAAAGAAGGGCCTCTCGTGAATATCTTAGGGCCCTGGCGGGTTTGTACAAGGGGATGTGGTCAGCCAAATAGCCTGGACCTGAACCATCTGGGCTTTTAAGATCATAACCAACATTTTGAATTGTGCTTGGAAACAGACTGGCAGCCAGTAGAGCTGCTGCAACAGGGGTGTTCTCTCCCTGTAGCCAGCCCCAGTGAACAACCTGCTGCAGCTCTTTGGATCTGCTGAAGTTTCTGAGCACACTTCAGAGGCAGCCCCACTTAGAGCCTGTTACAGTAACCCAGACAGGATGTAACTAAGGCATGTACCACCATGGCCAAATCTTGCTTCTCAAGGAATGGGCACAGTTGACACACAAGTTTTAATTGTACAAAGACCCTCCTGGCTACCACAGAGGTTCAGCACCGAGTCCAGGAGGACCCCAAATTGTGAACCTGTGTCTTCAGTGGAAGTGTAGCCCCACTCAGCACAGGCTGAATCCCTTTTTCCACAATATCTGCTTTGAACTAGGTTATCTGAGTCCACACTCAGATAATGTGGGATTTCCTGCCTTGATATTCTGGGATATAAGGTTGTGTGGAAGGGCCCTCAGATTATACAGTTCAAAGCAGATATTGTAGGGCCCTCCCACACTGCCATATATTCCAGTTCAAAGCAGATAATATGGGGGTTTCTGACTTGATATTCTGGAATATAGGGCTGAGTGGAAGGGCCCGTAGATTATCTACCCTGATATTCTGGGTTATATGGCTGTGTGGCCCATAGTCTTCACTTGCAGATGGTTCTGCGTGCACCAGCTTTGTCTCAGGCACAAACATGTTTAAAATATTTAGTATAAAATTACCATCTGTGGGTATATAAGGTGTATAGGAAACAAATGAATTTCCTGTTTAGACTTGGGTCCTGTCTCCAAGATAACTCGTATATGCTATTATTACAAATTTTGGAGCACTTCTGGTCCCAAACATTTCAGAGAAGGCATATTCCATTTTAGAGAAACAGGTCAATGCAGGACAAATTTCTGATTTAGTAGCTCCTTTTATTTTCTCCTCCCACATCTTTCCCAGCACATTAGTTTTATTAATCTACTTCTTGTGTTGTCAAAGGCTTTCATGGCTGGAATCACTGGGTTGCTGTGAGTTTTTTGGTCTGTTGCCTCATTTCCAACAGACTTTTAAACAAACCTCTGAGGATGCTTGCCACAAATGCAGGTGAAACATCAGGAGAGAATTGTTCTATAATATGGCCCTACATCTTGAAAAACTCAAAGTAACCCAATCTACTTCCTGTTTCTCTAGAAACTACTGGTAGTGACTTCAAGCATATAATGTGTGTACCTCCTTGCTGAGATAAACTACTAAGTGTGCAAACTGTCCTGGTCTTTTTGTGACTGGGAGTTACTGTCATTTTTATATGTCAGTTGCTTGTGTTATGTCTTAAAGAATACAAACACAATATGGGCATGTTTGACGTTGGCAGGGAGTTAAGATACAAAGGGAATATGGTAAGGAAATTGATCTCAACAGGATAGGAATGTAGGTTCCATCAAGTTAAATAGTATTTAAGGACAGGGATTAGGCATCCCCCAAAAATTGGGAGTTGTTGCAGGTAGTATCTGCATATGTAAACGTATAATGGACAGTAATCCTGTAGTCCACTGAAGTATTTACATTTGTTATTTATCTTTCCATATTTGGAGTACTGTAGATGCCTCTTGTGACAACTATGTAGACTAGTGAGATTATTTTTTACTAATAGAAGATTCCCAAAGTAGAAGAATGTAATTCAGGAACATTTGGACATGTGTGATCTTCAGTGAAGATTGAAAGAAGATCAATGTGCAGGCAGACACTCCGCCCCCAGAACTCATCACTGTGTATGCTTATATCACAAGTGATAAGTTATATGAACTGACTGGTACAGTGCCAGTACCGAGCAGAAATCTTGTTCATTTAAAGAGGCAAAAATATGTGGGTGTGGAAGATCCCAAATTGTTTATAGGTCCTCTTTGCATAGTGACTAAAAATAGAAGAAGCACAGTGTCATAGCAGCTTGCTCCACATTAAGGCTTTCAGCAGAGAAGGGGAAATTGTGCTGGATGTTGTACCAGTCCTGGAGATTTGGTTTAAACAGAGTCACCAAAGGCCTGGTTGTACTTTTCTGATGCTGAACGTCATCTATAGCCATCATGTGAATTGCATCAGTATATACAAATATCTACGACCCTAATCCTCTACCACTATGTAGAAAAATATTATTAAAGGTAATAATTCTTAGAGGCATCTCCGGATTTTAAATCACTCGTAGGCCATTTTGTGAAAGATTTTGGAATAGGTGTTTTACATACTTTGCTCATGGGATAGGTCTTAAATTTTGTGTGGTTTAAAATGTACTAATTTCCGCAGGCTAATGAGAAGCATAGTCAACAGGGTTTGTGGCGGGATCCATTCCTGAGCAGGAGAAAGGCTGGTGTCCGGCTTTCTCCATTCACTCCTTAAACTGGCTGTGGATATCTTGGAAACCCTCCTGGGATGGTTATTTGGCAGTTGTAAGGGCTGTAGCATGGAAGAAACATGAATGAAAGAAAGTTCCATCGTTCCATAATTTAAGACAAAATGTTTTCTGGGCCTGAAGGGAGAAAGCTTTTCCTGTTCATTTTATGTATGTGATGTTGATTTTGAAAGCACAGAAGCTCTAGCAGGAAAGAAAGAAAGTGATGTTACCTTTGATATAGGATTCCTTGTGTTTGGAGAAATTATGCTTTCTTACAGCATATCGCTAATAATGTAATGGGAAGGATATTTAGGAAGTAATTTGGTTTTCATCTATGTTACTTGAAAATTATTTGCTTAGTTAAATTTTGCCAGTCTTTCTTAGCAAAAAAAAAAAGAAGAAGTTAATTTATGAATATATAAGTGTAATTTTGGTTTAGAATCTCAAGTCATGTGAGGGACGTCTTCCATTTTTATAGAACTTATAAATGTGTCAAAAATCTCTAAAATATAAATATGAATGCATCAAACCCCAATAACGTGATTATAGAATTCTGCTGATGTATATTGGCAACTAACTAGGAGCCCCCTGTGATGCACCAGCAGGACTGAAGCACTGTGATGCACCAGCAGGACTGAAGCACTGTGATGCATCAGCAGGACTTGTACCAGCAGGACTGAAGATCGGGACATGAGAGGAGCCTCCCACAAGTTTAGTAAAACATCAAACATCCAGGCGTTCCCTGGGCAACATCCTTGCAGTTTCTCAAGTCGCTCCTGACACGGAAAAAAAACCCCTAGAACCAGAGCTTCTTCATTATTTTGGACAAATCTTGATTGCTATACTTTTGACTACATATATATCCACTTTTGTGTGAATTAAAAGTGTGTAATAAGCCACATCTGTGGACAATGCTCTTTAGTATTCTTTTGACAGGAGCATTCCATTTATGAGAGCAGGACCAATAAAACAGTAGTTATCCCAAATTACACTAGGATTGCACACTAGTTTGAGAAATAGAACCAAAATGGGAGATGGATGCATTTGTAAAGTAAAAGCTTAAAGTTTATGAGGGATTCTCTCAAATGCCATTGTAGTCAGAATTTTGAGATGATATTATTGTTTTTAATAGATGAGAATGAAGAGGAGAGGCCAGAGGAAGCACCTGTCAGGTTGGTATTCTATAACTTACCAATCTTTGCATCATTGAGTATCAAATGTGTTGATAATAAATGCATGTAAATTTGGGGAATTGGTTAGGCTATATAAATGTTTGTCCAATTAAAACATTTTGGTGTTCCTAAGTAGCTAGGTAGCATATACAGCATTTGGGTTTTGGACACAAAACAGTTGGAATTCCCATTCAACTTTGGAAATCTACTGAGTTGCCTTGGGTAAGTCACTAAGCCTCAGAAGAAAGCAAAGGCAACCCTCGCCCTTGAACAAATCGTGCCAAGAAAATCCCATAATGGGATCACCTTGGGGTTACTATATGTTGGAAACAACCTGAAAGTGAAAAACAATAGAATAATTAACTTGTGTTATAATTGAAACATATTATTTATTTATTTATGCATTTCTACCCTGCCTTTCTCACCCCGGAGGAGACTCAAGGCAACTTTACATACAGGCAACAATTCGATGCCCTAAAACACAATGTACACTTAAATAAATATTAAAATAGAATTTGACAAACATATACAATGTTTTCCAACTTGAAATCAGCTATGAACAGCAGACTACCCTTTAGTGAGTGATACATTTCTGTGAAAAATATGAAGGGAAGCTCTAGTTGTTAATGATCCAGATAACTTTTCCTTTTGTAAGCTGAATAGTAAAACAGTAACACAACAAGTAATGATCTTCAATGCCTCTAACAAGCAAGAGTAAAATGAATGGAATAAAGGTATAACAATTCTACTTGACTACTCAGTTTCCATAAATATTAGTTTTGTTACAAGCATGTCTTGTCTACTAACAACATCAGGTGTAATTTTAATCCAGATAATATCCAGTAATTACTTTCTATGATTTTATTTTCAAGCGCTCAACCTACTTCTGGAAATGAAGAAGAAACAGTAGCTGAAAATGGTGTAGTGAAAACGGTAATAATATTTTTAAAATTAACATTTCACAAAATGAGGGTTTTTTAAAAAAGTTTTGATCAAACTTTTTGTGGTAGCTATTGAACTTTAGTCAGTGGCTTTCATCACAGTGTGATAACCTGTAATCTATGCACTCAGTTAAGCAAGATACTATATGATGTTAAAAGATTTTTAAAAAGATTACATAGCAACGGTAATAAGATAACACCCATGCCTGTTTGTTGAGTTGTGAATAGTGTTCTCACAAGATAATATTTAGTCTTTTCCCGAACAACTATATTTCTGGTCCAAATTGCATCCCCTCCATCTGTTACTTTTTTCCCTCCCTTTTGCATCAGGTTTAGGCATGTATCTATCTACGCTTAAAATCCCTCAAATGGGGAAGCAGAGTGTTATGATGCCATTTAGAACAAGGACAGGGTTTGTAGGGTGCAAAGAGCTACATTCTGTACACTTACTGTGTTCAGAATGGGCACAAGTGATGATATTATACACAAAAGGTTTCTTTTCATATCTATTTCAAGTTTGTGGCAGTCAATTGGGTATATTTCATGATAATTATATTTCCTTTGTAGAAAGTTACAGAAGCCGAGGATGATAGTGACAGTGATAGTGATGATGATGAAGATGATGTTCAAGTCACTATAGGAGATATTAAAACAGGAGCTCCACAATATGGGTAAGTTGCCTGCTGGTGAAACATTTGTGTTTCAGGACACAGTGACTCAGACTGGTGTTGAGGCAATATTTTATTTCAAGCAAGGAAAAATGTGTATTGGAATATAGCTGTTGTAGAGAATCAGCTTCTCTGTTTTCATCTTTCTGGGCATCTGTGCAAATGAATATATCTAGGAATAGGAACACCAGTAACATTTTTAGTGGATTCCAGTCTTTCTAAGCCTTTGGCTCCCAAATTAGGTTTGACTAACATCTCTCATCCCTCCAGTGTGACCAGTGGACTGGGATGCTGGTCTCTCTAGCCCAACAGCACATTGGGAAGGGTTGGACTAGCCATGTATGTGGAACTTCATGTCAGCCTTTCATAATGGGAGACATATAAAATGTAAAATACTGTAGAATCTTCCTTGCAAACTTCACATTTTCCCCAAGTTCATGACATTAAAAATTCCATCTAATTATAGACAATAAAGCTCTCAGCCACTAATCATTTTAAAAAGTAGTCTTGAGAAGGTAATGTGTTGGCTTATTTTGGTGCAATTTAGTGCAATTTCTAGAACTCTAGATTTTATTTGGAATTACACAGCACTGTAATTCTTTAACAGGCCTACCCAGTCAATGTTAATGTCAAGACGCAGAAACCTCAAGAACGCCAAACACAATACTACAACAGTTAACTTGTGATTTTTAACCTGCATGTTATCAGTGAATTCTAACTGGGATTTTACCTGTGTGTATCTTCTTATATGTGTTCTATTACTGTTGTGTTTTATCTCTCTGTTTTAATCATGTTGTACTCTGCCTCGAGCCACAAGGAGAGGTGGATAATAATAATAATTTCCAAACTGAAAACATTGAAGTTAAAGTCTTATCATTTTCTTCCTTTAATATATACATATTATTTTAGATATGGTGCAGCACCTGTGAATCTCAATATTAAAACAGCAGGACGATCTTATGGCTCTTCAGGTGAGTGTCTTCTAGGGTACTATGAATTGAAAAAAGATAGCAGTTCAACCAGGAAAGATTTAGAAAAATAGCCACATCTTTACCTTTAATGTATGCTTTTATCTGTTTCTATAAACACTAATATTATCATTTTACATTCACAAGGATTCAGTTTGAATTGTAATACTATCATTGCAGGAATCAGTCTTGCAGTAATTTTACGAAATAACCCATTTTGAGAGATGTAGCTAGTAACTCAGTGAAAGAAATATCAGAGATCTCCACTGATCCAGTTCAGTGATTAAATTTTTAACATTAAATACTCAGCTAAAATGATGTGCCAATTACTTCATATTACTCTTGCTTCTTTTTTTTCTATAGCAGGGTAATTCATTATTTCTTATTCTGTGCGGGCTCATAAGCACTAGTATACTGCTTTTGTGCAAACATTTTAATTTTGAACTCAAAATATTATGTATTTTCTTAGAATCATCTGAAATTAATATATTATCATTTCTTCTTAGGAGCAAAAGTGAAAGGAGTTGATCTTGACGCACCAGGAAGCATTAATGGTGTCCCACTATTAGAAGTTGATTTGGATTCATTTGAGGATAAACCTTGGAGAAAACCAGGTAAGGCATGGTTTTATATCATTACAGAGGATGGAAGAGTTAATCTAAATTACAGCAAATGAGTAAAAAAGCCATTGCTAGACTTATTCGTTGATTGTTACTGTACAGAATGATATGAACACAACGTGTAAGTGAGATGGTATATCACTGGATATCGGCTGCATCAAGGGAGGTCAAGATGCAGATGAATTACATGTCTATCCTTCTCTCACTGGCCAGTGAGGCTACAATATGGAACAACCATAAGGGCGCTGCTTCTGATTATTGCAGCTTTGCTAACAGTGGGAGGGGAGTGGACACTTTATCCAGCTGGACCCTGAGAGACTTCCTTCTCAGGGTGCAGCTGGTGCCCAGTAGAGTAGGTTGGGGGTTGGGTCAGTTATGATAATGCCATTAGTGCCATGAATGTGACTGCACATGGGCCATGAATACAGATTAGTTATGGATGCATAACTTTGCTAGGCATCTGTGTGATTCTGAATTCTGGCCATTTGATATACTAGTGAAGCAAACAAATCATATTGTTCAAATAAATTTGAATTAAAGCTGTTTAAAATAAATAACGACAGCACCCAAAGAAATTGAAGTTTCTTTTTGAACAACTACTGGAGGAATTCTGGTTTATTGCATTTTTGCTAAAGATATAATGCTTGGCCACGTGCTTTCTCCTTTGGAACATGACTAATTCATTATTGCTAGTGGCTATAGGAAATAGAGCAGTAGAATTGTTAGACTTCTTTTTAGAATAGCTCTTTAGTGGATTTTCACTTCCAAAACCAGCAGCTAGAAATCTTGGTGGAGGACTGAATTCTTTTCCTTCTTCTTTGCCAGTTTGTTTAACTTGTAGAATGTTTGGTTCCCCCTTCTTAAGGTGCTGACCTCTCAGATTATTTCAATTATGGATTTAATGAAGACACCTGGAAAGCATACTGTGAAAAACAAAAGAGGCTACGAATGGGACTTGAAATTGTACCAAATAAAATTACGGTAATGAATACAATCACTAGTTACCAGATTACAAAAATACCTTTTCTTCTGAAGTTGATATACTGTTGCATCCAAAGTGAATGTTAGAAATTTTTGTGTGTTGAAAAGTTCATACCCTTCCTTCTTGTTACTGTCATCCAGCAACTGTGCTCCATTTCTTTGTTGGCCTTTGTGTTAATAGTATAGAACCATCAAGCTACAACTAGCTTGTAATCTGTTGTTAGTTGTAATGTAGCCCATTGGTCCATAATGTGGTGTTTTAATGGGCAATGTGTTATTTAACTTAGGCCGAAGACATTGCTATGGAAGTAACGCCAGGGACAGAGATTCCAGATGGCACATACAATCTTTTTAAGGTGAATGTTGGTAAACTTTCCTTAGTCACTCTAATTACTGTTTGCCATACCACTTCCAAGATCTCCGTCTAAACACAAGACAACATACCTGTTTTTCCAAGTTTTTGACATGTATTGTTCACATTTTTTGCATGTAGAATCTTGTGTTTTACTTTTGTTGCTGTAAGCCTGTGACGTGATGGCCTAATGTACTAATAATTGCTCTGGCAGTTGTTTAACTTCTTGTATGCTGCATCCTTTGAATAAGATGAGTTACTACTGGACAAAAATGTTGGTGCTGAATGTATCTTTATTTTGTCTGTAGCATTCAAGTGAGAAAATGCATCAGAATGCAAGTAGAACCAGTTGAAATGTTGCCTCTCTCTTTATGTGATCTAATCATAAGTGGTTGATTCTTATATTCTGGTCTAATTTCTTTCCAAGCAACTGTATGATGACTAGAACAATATATTCCCTCATTTGCATCATAAAATTAGCATGTAAGGACGAGTCTTCTCTGGTTTTTAGTGACCCCACTTCTGTGATATGCATGATGGACTCAGGAAGACAAGCATTGTATTAAGTTTAGAAGACCAGAGAAATAAGAACTTTGCCAAACATCTCTAAATAATAACAGTGTTAACTCTTCCCAGCCTTACATGAAGTAAATGAGTATTCTGTTCATCTCTGCTATGTGAGGACAGAGGAAGAATCACTTGCTTCTGAAAAATAGAAGGAAACTTGTCAAGAATGTGATAATCATTAATATTGGTGGATTCTCAAATAAATATTTCACATTAAGAGAATGTGTCCTCTTATTGCGATGGTGAGAGAAAATGGTTAGGGACTTGCTGAGGAAATGTGTATTGCAGAGAGAATCCCACTAAGACAGATTATGCCTTGTCTTTTGAAGCACATGCAAGAACAGTGTGGTAAAACTTAACATGAAAGGTCCTGTACAAAGAAGGTCATTGCTTTTTCTAGTGACATTTGGAACATTGTGGAATTTTTTTCAAGGTTGAGACAACAGGAATATGTATTGTCGAAGGCTTTCATGGCTGGAATCACTAGGTTCTTGTGGGTTTTTTCGGGCTATAGAGCCATGTTCTAGAGGCATTTCTCCTGACGTTTCGCCTGCATCTATGGCAAGCATCCTCAGAGGTTGAGGATGCTTCTCAACCTCTGAGGATGCTTGCCATAGATGCAGGCGAAACGTCAGGAGAAATGCCTCTAGAACATGGCTCTATAGCCCGAAAAAACCCACAAGAACCTAACAGGAATATGGTTTTACTTTGTAGACTTCAACTGATATACAATTGGCAATTGGAATAGTCTTCATTTTTATTTTTATGTGAGTGTGTTGTGTTGTGGTATGTTAGTCTCATATAATTGACTTTATAGAGAGATATCACTATAATGACTGAGTCAATGTATAAATCCTCTATTCATTGTGCATAATATATGCTTGTAACTTAATTCTTGCAGAAATTTCAGATAGGAAGTCATCAGCTAGTTTTCTGAATGTACGTTGAGTATCCACATTGGGTATTTAAGAATTGTTTGAAGTAAAACTTGGACTAAACCAATGTGGTAATGATAATTTGAGCCTTCTGTCTCCTGTCGTTCTTTTAAAAAATCCATACACTCTGCCAGGGACCTCAGGATTGTGTTTAAATCTTGAAGCTATTCTGAGACCCCTTCCACACAGCTGAGTAAAACCCCACATTTTCTGCTTTGAACTGGAATATATGGCAGTGTGGACTCAGATAAACCAGTTTAAAGCAGATACTGTGGGATTTTCTACCTTGATATTCTAGGGCCCCTTCCACACAGCTGAATAAAATCCCACATTTTCCGCTTTGAACTGGAATATATGGCAGTGTGGACTCAAATAACCCAGTTCGAAGCAGATATTCTGGGATATAGGGCTGTGTGGAAGGGCCATAAGTTACATGGCTGTGTGATAGCGCTCTAAGAGAAAGGACCTTACTCAAGGCCTCCTAACAACTTGTATGTTCATTTGGGATTTTTTTAAAAAAAAACTCCCCGATCTTCCAACCCAGAGTGCATATAAATAGGTAGGGGAAATTCCGGAATAATTCCATGGTGAAATAATGTTCACTAGTTCTGCTTGTTTTTAACAACCAGGATTATCAAGGCTACATGTGCTTTAGCTCTGAAGGTATTAACCTGAAAATATGTACTGCTAAATCTCATCTCTTCTGGCCTTAAAGTGCAGCAGAAACTGATATACATAGTTGTACAGCATTGGAACATTCTCTGTCATCAGTTCAATGGGGGCAATTTTTTCTTGCCTAATAGTTCCTAATAGTAACCTTGTCTATTATATGAAGTTTTGTCACTGGTTTATGTGTAAATATAGCCTGTTTTGTTTTGTTGGTGTTGGTCATGCTGCTGACCACCGCCATGATCTCTAAAGGTAATGATCAGGTTTAATAATGACTGTGATTGCAGTTCCACATTGCTTATCTATAGTGATGCCATAATGAACAGCTTTTCAAAAGTGGAAACAATATTAGTGGTTTTTTCTAGGTGTTTGAAATCTTTAAAAAAGTTAACTGTATTGTAATGTTTAGTTTTTCTTCCTCTTCTATACTAAAGAAGTGTGGGTGTTGTGTAGGCTTTGGCATAAGAGCAGTCTGTTTGGAATTCAAAGAGCTTCTCTTCCTGGGCATACCTAGTGGAGTATTTGAGGTCAGGATCTTTGGAACCAGGGAAGAATATTCTTGTGTAAGATGAACAATCATCCTCATTTAGAAATTGTAGTGTTTTCTTTTCTGTACTTTCTTTGGGAGATGCCCTAGGTTACAAAAATGCTAATGAAAACGCTTTATTCTGAAGGTGCAGCAAGGCAGAACTGGAAACATGGAGAAAGAAATATTACTTCCACCACCCAAAGCTGAGTTTACATCTCCCCCACCTTTATTCAAGACAGGAATCCCATCAAATAGGTCAGTTGGACTGTCATATTTTCATTCTACTATACAGAAAAATACTCTCAAATGCTACTTTTACTACCAAACTGGAAATGCAAGTGCAGTTATATATATATAATAATGTTAGGAAAGATTAAAGGGAATTTGAATAACCATTGAAAGTAATAAGTTTTAGCTCGATGCATTTGGAGTAATTAGGCACAGCTTAGTCTGTCATGATTTTTACTACTTATTTCCCTCTTTCCTCATCTAGTTCAGGTACATAGAAAAGCTCAAGTTGTTATTAAGACAAGAGGGTATGGTTGATTTTAACTGTGGTTTAATTGAAACAAGCCAAATACAAAAAATGAGCCATGAAGTTGGATTTTATATCAAAATGTAGTTAAATTGAATCAAAGTTTAGAATTCCTGAGGTCACTGTGGCTTGTATTTTTATGCTAGAATCAAAACCAAAAAAGTAGGGTGGGGAAATAAAGAGTAGTGTGTCATTCAAATTAACCCAATGGGTCAGTACATATGCCGGTACCCAACCTTGGCTTTGTATTCCATGAGTAAACAGTATACTTGCATATTTAAATAGATTGGTAATTTCTTAATTTTTGGCAAAACATACTTTGCTGTAGAATCAAAACCGGAAAGCCATAGTTTGCACAGATACTACAGATTCTGATTAAATCAACAGATGATCCTAATATCCAACATCTATTTATTGAAATTCTGTGGTGAACAATGATTTTACAAAACCCAGGAAGCTAGTTGCCAAATGGGACAAAGGAGCAACTGGATAGGGTCATTCAGTATCTGAGCCAACATATTACTAATGATAGGTTATTTAATATGTTCAGAATGGGAAGTAACATTATTTAATTTGCATTTAGCTAAGGTGGGGAATTACTTAGGTTTATATTATTATGTATACATCTGGTGTTTACATCTGCATTTTTGTACTGCGATTTCAGCTGATTGGTCACAGATGCAACTCTAAGATAGCTTTTGTGGCAATATAGACTGTTTCATTTTTGTTTTTCTTAATACCTATTTATATATTGTAGCTGAATTAGATGTGTTTTGGTTAAAATATATTTAGCACTCTTCTTGTGTTCACATAGTATTAAATTAAAGAAAATTGTATTTTGGAGACAGTGGCTAGCATCAGATTGATCAGCCACCTGCTAAGGACCCATGCTCTCATTGGTCTTGCTAAGCCCGTGATCTAATGTAGTGGGTCTTCTCAGTATTAATTTGTTTGGGGTGTCTTGAGATGTCTTGAGTCATTAGCTTCATGATGAAACAGAGGCTGACAAGGTCCAACAAACCCACCAACAAGTTATCTCTTCCAATCAATTTTTGGAACAAGGGATACTGAAAGATGTAACCTTCAATATGTTGTAAGGGATGGAGGCATGGACAAAAGGACTTTTGGTACATATTGTGGTTTCATACTTTCTTCCTGTGGAAGGAAGTGGCCCAGGAAGTGGTAGAACAATATTGAAAGTGAACAACTGGTTCCACAGATGATGCTGTGATGAACAATGTTGCATATTGGACCATGGTCTGCACTTTCATGTAGAAGAACTTTTAAAAGATGAGTTGTATATCTCATATTTGCTAAGAGTTTCACAAAATTTTGATCAAGACAACTTTAAACTAAGTTATATGAGACTGGGAGAACTCTATGCCAGAGAGCAGAGGGATGAACATAACTTAATTGTACATGGATATAGACCAATAGCACAAGAATGGAAGAATAAACAGAAAACAACAATAAAGAATCAGGTGAATAGAATGATGTGTGGTCTTCTGTGTCTTTACATCAATATACAAGCATGGAAAATAAAATGAATTTGAATTCTTAATACAGGCAAATATGATTTATAAACATCAGTAAAATGCTTTCCCAAAGAAATAAACCAGACAAGATAGAAGCTAAAGCATTGCATGTCATGGATTTGTAGACCATGACTTAGAGCAGTGGTTCCCAACCTTTGGTCCTCCCAGTGTTTTGGACTTCAACTCCCAGAAACCCCAGCCATATAATCAACTATTAGGAATTGTGGAAGCCTAAAATGCCCGGAGGACCAAAGGTTGGAACCACTGCCTTAGGGAAACAATAGTGACAGTAGTAGTATGGGTCTACTGTAGGCCTCCAAGCCAGATTTCAGTGATACCTAGAACAAATCACAAAATACTCAATACAATCCCTGGTGTATCGGTATATAAAATAGGTATAAAAATCAATAATTTGTTGTTTAGCAAGCCCAGCATTTGCAGGACTTGCTAAACAGGCTGATTTTTCTTTTTATAAAGTACAGCTGAAGCAATTTCTGCAGAGTCCACTGTAAACACTGCACATTTTTGCAAATATGGAGAGACAGTTGAACACAGAAATATTGAAGTGTTTATGTTGTAATACTCCTTTGTTGGTTTTCTGATGATTTGGTAACCCAGTTTGCAAAGAGAAGTGTTTAAATGAATGGTTTTGTCAAGTGTGTGTATTTAGGCTTGTGTCTCAAACAATTGTATGTATTTAGTTCATAAAATCAGTAGATAGTAGATAATGAGTCGCAGATACCGAATTGGATTTAAAATGTGGTTACTAAAGGAGAATGAATATGGTGGTGTTGTGCATATATTATTTAATTCCATATCTAGTCTTTCAGTAGAAGTCATGCTACAGTTAATGTCGAAAGATGTGATGAGTGGAATGAGGGAGGGGGAGAGAGAGAAAATATCTTAGAATAGGGAAATACAGAAACATAAGAAAAGAAAGAACATTTATCTCACCAGAAGCAGCACCTCTTCTCAGTCGCAGACGAGCACTGCAGCCAGAAAAACCAGTTCAGGCATTGGGAAGTGGCAGGATCGATATGGGAGGGCTGATTCGCCTGAACTAAGGTAAGAAAAGTTTTAAATGTCTTAAATTTTTTGAATTATGATATATAATTTGCCACTCCCCCATAAGTTGGATATACATAGACAAGACTATCATACTGTATAATATTCTTGACTATGTATATGACCAGATTTGTGACACTTGCCCTGTTTCTAAGTTTTAAATGTATATACAGTTGAAAATAGTAATAATAATTGAAGGGGAAGCATGTGTATAAATGAAGAATGTTGATGTTTAGACTCCAGTAATGTCTGATGATTGATTTAAATACACCACTTAGATTTAGATATATGAACTATTTGTGTGTGTGTGTGTGTGATCCCCCTACCCTTATTTTAAAGCTTTTTCTAGCATAATTGCAAGAAACAGATTCTAGAATATGTTATTGTAGAATGGTATATAAAAGGTTTAGGACAAGAGCCCTCTATAGTCACTTTTCCCACATTATTTCTAAAATACATATGGTATGGTGATTGCTGTGTAAGACTGCACACTGCTTCACATAATTACAATTCTTGGCCTTGTTTCCTTTCCTGATGTTATGCTTAGCCAAGTTATCATTATTTGCCATCGAATCTGCTTTCACTTCCATATGAATGAGAGCCCTCTTAGAGCCCCAATCAGTGACAGCTCTGGTTAGGAACATGCAAATTGAGGGCCATTGGTTGAGTCAATCCATAGGTAATTCAGTGTTCCCTTTTCCTTCTGTCTCCCACATTGCTAAGCAGGGTTGTCTTTTCCAATGAGTGTGTCTAGAGAATGATATTCCTATTATATGCTATAATTGTTTTCATATCAGATCCTAACTATAGCAACGTAAATCCTTTCTTCATAACTTAACTCATAAATTAATTGTATGTACTTTATTAATGTATGGCATTTACAAAATATAAAGGCCTATATTTTATAAGCCATTGTGCAAAACAGTGAACCCTCTGCTACTTACATTTTTTCAGTAAAATAAATGAAATGCAAACTGTAAATTCTCTAATATAATAAAGTGAATTCACAGACAATTGTCCTTGGAAAAACAGAAAGAAAAACTCTTGCCCCATGTTTTCCAGCTATTTCCCCGCATGTTACACTTCAGAACGTAATGTTAAGTTTGAGAAGAATCCCTTCATTTCAGACCTCTCGGATGTGGTGGGCAGAGATCATCCCTCCAGTCTCAGATTCCTCCCAAGGTGATCAAAGCTCCTCAAAAACACAGAGCTAAAAGGGCAAAACTTGGTCCACAAGCTTGTAGTTGGCAAAGATTGGGGCTGTGAACAATTTCAACAATGATACTAGTCTTCTGTGACCCTTGAAGTACCTTTGAAGGATAGTACAGCTATTGGAATTATTTCCCACCCCATCTCCAGCCCTGAGCTCAACAGTGGCACTGGGGCTAATGTCTGCATTTATGGGGTTATGATTATTTCATTCTGTGTTCTACAGAAGGATTTTGTAATACACCAGGAGCAAGGATGTTTCCATTCTGGCAACTAAAATGCCCAAGGGCCAAATGGCTGCAGGTATCAATGCACATGCAGTTTTTACCCTCTGGGTAGTAAAGATGAGAAATGGAGTCCAGTAGCATCTGGAGAGCATTATCCAGTTCTGACTTACAGGATGATGCTACCAATATTAGATATTTTCTTTGCTTTTTTTCAATCTTCGTTGGAAGCCAAAATTTAGTCCTGTGTCAGACAAAAATTTGTTTGTTTTGACCACTCATCAGCAGAACTATCAGAAGGCTCCTTTCCTTCTAGGGAAGACATTATGTGTGTTTGGGAACAGTTTTACAATGCTTGAGTGTCCCCTATCTGGAATTCCAAAGTGCTTCAAAATTGGATGTGGTTGAGTTATCTATGATTTCTTATAGTTCTGTGTACACAAATTTGTTCTATGCGCATTTTTTTAAAAATGTGTATAATTTTACAGTCAAACTGTGTGTATAAGGTGTATTTGAAACACAAATGAAGTTTATTCGAGTCCCATCTAAAAGATATCTTATGTATGCATTTACAGATACGATATCCCAAAATCCAAAGCAATCTGAAATCCAAAACACTTCCGGTTCTAAGCATTTCAGATAAGGAATATTCAACCTGTATATCCCTTTTAGAAGTTGGTGTTGCCTTGCACTGCTTGGTACTTTGAAATTTTCATAGTCCCAAAGTGGGAAGCAAAGCTGGAACTTTCCTAGGGGTCAGAAGAACAGTCACTATAATCAACATGTTGGATTAAATTGTGGATCCATGTATTACCGTTTTCACTACATAGATATTTGCTTTCTTTTCTTGGAATGGCTTTTGTGGGAAATCATCTGTGGTGTGGTTGTGGTTATTATAGACACGAACATTTTGCAGTACAATTTTCCTCTGTGCTTGCTGTTCTTCTATGCTTCTTTTATTTCATCTGCTGCATGCTTTCTTATGTTGAAGATTTTAAAGGCTTTGCGTTTTGGGTTGTGTCTTCAACTGTGTGTTAGTGCCTTACTAATTTTGCCTTCCTTGAAACCAGCATTGATTTGACTCATTTGTAATTTTTAGACATGGTGATTAATGTTGTGACTTGTTATTTTTTATGGGTTTACATGAAAGACAGTTATAGTCAGAATATCTCACTAGTTTGGCTGAAGCATTATTTAGAAGTGGAAGAATATTGATTCTTAAGTTGATTCTTTATTTGTTAGGTTAGAAACGATATATTAAATACTTTATACTGAGTGCTTTATCAGCATAAATCATCCTTTATATGGGGTCTTCCCTCAAGCCTACACTGCCCCCCGCATCTGAAAACTGGGAGATAAACATATTTTTTTAGGGAGAAAGGGCTTTTGTGTGTTGGCTTTGTTTCATATTTGGAGAGAGAAGCCTTTATTTTAATTTACTTTCTTTGGCTGACGTCCCACCCTGTTAAAATGTATGGGACTTCTGCAGTTTACTTCAGTGGGATGTGAACTATAACCATTTGTTTTGCAACAACCCAACAAATAATATCATGGGTTTGTTTTCCTCCTGTGTGTGTCATTAGGATGGTTCTTTCAGTAGATTTGGAAAGTTTTGCAATTGAGACAAAATTGCTGATTTTACAATAATTCTTCCCATTTCCTTGTTCTGTCTTTATAAGCAGCATTGCTCCATCTTAATATGAGAATATGTGTGAATATCAGCTGAAGATATTGAAATTAATCAGGGTTGCTTTGAACTGGTGGCTGTTATTTCGGATGGTAGAGTTAAATTGGGTGCCCTGGTGATGCAGCGGGTTAAACCACTGAACTGCTAAATTGCTGACTGAAAGGTCAGTTGTTAGAATCCAGGGAGTGGGGTGAGCTCCCGCTGTTAGGCCCAGCTTCTGCCAACCCAGCAGTTAAAAAACATACAAATTTGAGTAGATCATAGGTACTGCTTTGGTGGGAAGGTAACAGCGCTCCATGCAGTCATGCCAGTCACATGACCTTGGAAGTGTCTATGGAAAACTCTGGCTCTTCAGCTTAGAAATGGAGATGAGCACCACCCCCAGAGCCGGACACGACTAGACTTAATGTCAGGGGAAACCTTTACCTTTAGAGTTACATTGGGAGCAATAACACCGTAACTTCTGCCAGCCCAGTGCCTGCAAAAAATATATGACGGTCCTGACTCAGCGCTTTGTACCATTTCTTCATGTGGGATTTCAAGAGAAATAGTTGCTTAACAGTGTTCATTTTTGAAACACTACTGTAGAAGTGAAAGATGACAGAAAGCTGTCATATACTGACTAAAATCTTTGGTCCATCTTGACTAGTTTTATCAACTATGACTGATAGTGGCTCCCTAGAAATCTTCCATAATCTACCGAGAGGCAGTAGTATAGCCTGGTGGTCTTCTATTGAGATGTTAACCAGGGTTTATCTTGCTTAGCTTTTTAATTCAAAGGAGATTGGATATGTTCAAAGTGGTATCTTTTTATTCTCTCCATTACTTAATATTAGCGTTTTGGTTTACTACTATTTCCAGCTCCACGACCGCTATATCAAGTTTTTGCTTTTCAATAAAACCCCAAAGGTATCTTATATTTCTTAAAATCTTTTCTTTTAAAATATTAATTTTCATACTTGTGAAGAGGTTTTAGGTACAGTATCTTGTGTGCTGAATGTTTCAGTTACTTTCTTTTGAAGCAGAAAATCATTACATTTTCCTTTATAAGTAAAGTTACAAGAAACACTTCAGCTCATTATATTTCTTAATTAAAATCATACTGAATCCTATAAACACTTAAATGTATTAAGGAAAAAACATTTTTCTGAGTATTATTGCTGATTATTTTCTTGTTCATGTGTACCATTTTTCTTAGATACATATTTCTTTTTCAGAAGGCTTGCTGGCGCTATAGATGTGATTGGACAGACTATCACAATCAGCCGAGTAGAAGGAAGACGTCGTGCCAATGAAAACAGCAACATACAGGTTTATGTTTGTTTTTAATATGTTAATTAGTGGATTAACAGACATCTCATTTTTTAGCTTGAGTTTATATACAGAATTTGGTTTCACTTTTTAAAAAAAATATCTCAGGGCTATATATAAAATTTATTTTCCAATTTTGTTCAATGGAAAGCAGTTGTGTTTCTCTTTTCTGCTTCTTGCCAAATAAGGAACTTGTGTGTTTTGCCTATATCAGTGGGTAGATCTCTGAATTATAGTCAGAAGTCTGGCTATAATTCAGAGATTTACCCACTGATATAGGCAAAAGACACATGTTCCTTAGTTTGAGAAGTGGAGACCAACCAATTCCCCCTCCCAACCCAAATATATAGTGTATTTCATTACATATGCTCACATAAGTGATACTTTCTATCTGAAGCCACCCATTTTGGAACAAAATGTAATAATAGAGCACACAGCTATGACAACTTCCTTATTTTTTGTATTAACCTCTACTTTTTGAGCAACATTATTTTCTGGATACACTTTATACACTTTTGGTGTTAATAAGTAGTATAGAGTGTGTATTTTATTTTTCTGTCACTAACTAGCATGAATACTTTGTAAGAAACAAAATCTGCATTTTATCCTTGATACATAATAAAAAGAAAGCAAGTACAACTTAAGATCACTGTAATCATGTCATTTGCTGATGATATAAATATACAAAAAGTCAGTGGATTCCTCCTTTTAAAAAAGGAAGCATTTTGTTGTGCAGGAGGTTTCTCTTGTGATTTCTTATCTCAGACAGGAATACTGTACTTAAAAAATTCTCACAGAGAAAATCTCCTTGTGGTTTCATTATTCTTGTGCAGATGTACTTTAGTTAAATTAGGCCAAGAATCTTGTGCTTTAGCCATTCAGTGTTAGAAGGTAAATATTTCTGCTTCTTATAATTAAAAAAAACTTTTAGTTGCTATTTAATGCGGGGAAAGTGTTGTTTTTTTTCTCCACTTTTTCTAAAGAAAATTTTTCGGTTTTATTTTCTAGGTTCTTTCTGATCGCTCCAGTACTGAAGTGGATGGTGGTTTTTCCAAGCCCCCTCCGTTTTTTCCTCCAGGAGCTCCTCCTACTCATCTTCCACCTCCTCCTTTTCTCCCACCGCCACCGTCTGTCAGTACTGCCCCGCCTCTGATTCCTCCTCCAGGTAAAAGCAGAGAAGAGAAAAAGAATAGCATACCTTTGTGGTCTTTCTCTTTTACTCATTTGGTTTCGGCGTGAAACTGCACTTTTGATGCTCTGTAAATTTTTTCATCGTTATCGTTTTCTGGAAAAATTTAGTTTATTTCTTCTATTTTCACACAGTTATTTCTCTTTTTTTTTGTTGATATTTACACTTACCTATTCATAAATCCCGTTTTAGCCTGAACTAGTTTTAAGTCAAACTAGAGTAGACCCATTGGAATCAATAGGGTTTTGTTGACATTGATTAATAAATCCTTTTTATTTCAGTGAGCTTGTTCTTATTGGAACTAAAGCTGGATTTAATCTATTGTCTTTTCATACTAGGCCTTTTTTATTCATTCTCTTTTTGGATGACAGGCCTTTGTTTTGATGAGTTTGCATTACATAATATATTATTTTATATAAAGGCTGGTACTTGCCAATCTTAGAACAGAATCTGATTCAGTAAAGACTACCAGCTGAAATTGCACCCAGTTTTTTCATATATAAATATGTGAAGGGAAGTCATAGGGAGGAGGAAGCAAGCTTGTTTTCTTTTGCCCTGGAGACTAAGACATGGAACAATGGCTGCAAACTACAGGAAAGGAGATTTCATGTGAAAATTAGGAAGAACTTCTTGACTGTGAGAGCTGTTCAGTGGAACTCTCTGCTCCGGAGTGTGGTGGAGGCCCTTTCTTTGGGGGCTTTTAAACAGAGGCTGGATGGCCATCTGTCGGGGGTGCTTTGAATGGAATTTTCCTGCTTCTTGGCAGAGGGTTAGATTGGATGGCCTATGAGATCTCTTCCAACTCCACAGTTCTATGACTCACAGCTACTTTAATTTTTTAAAAAGTAGTTGACATGGAAATTGCTACTAACGTTGAAGTCATTGGAATTTTTTAAAACAATATTTACTTTATAAATGTCTTTAGATATAAGTATGAAATTTTCATACTAATGCCGTACACATGATGTGTCATGCAGCTACTGTTAAAATAATACATGTTTTCCTTTTGGTAAGAATGTATTCCTTTTTGTTATTACTGATATTATTATAAAAACAAAGTAAATCAATTCATTGAAGTATATTTTTGTTAGCTGGCAACTTGGTGGTAAAATTGAACATTACAGAATACAACATTTACAGATTTTTCTTTTTAGTATTCAGGTTTAAACATTATTGAGTAATATGCTCTTCATCAACAACCTGATGTGTATATTTTTCAGAACATAATGGAGTATTTTCCACAAATCGTTATTTACATTAATGTCAGCAATATCCCAGTAAAGTGAGGTTAATTTTTGAGAGGGAAATTTTTGGGGAGGAATAATGGTGACAGTAGTGTCACAATTGTGACTTAAGTAGTTATTGGGAATATAAAAGAGTTACCTAGATTTACTCATCTGTAACTGTTTCATATTAACAATCACTATTTAGTCACTATTGTGATAGTATTGCCACAATCATAACTCCACCCCAACCTATTTTAATGGGCATACAGGTTGGTCCATTCTGCCAGTGATCAGTGTATGGGTACATGATATGTCCGTCATATTTGGGAGTAGAGGTCAGGCCAGAAGCGGTCACTTGGTTAAATAGCTGGTCCAAAATATTTGTCATAGTACACAAAGACACAAGTGTTCAATTTTTTAGCAACCTAACCTGATTTTTCAATGCTAAATATGAGCACATAAAACACTTAGGATTTTTTTTACTAATTGTCCACCTAATAATTCATATACTATATTCTTCATTTCAACATATTTCTGTTTTTAAAAGGGCACTAACTTTTGGACTTTGTCCAGATCCAAAATGCCCAGGTATTTCTTTAATGTTTAATTGCTTTTATATGATTTACCTTATGTTTGTGTATCATATCTTTTGATCCTTGTAGTTTAGAATCTCTAGCTATTTACCATCTTTTATTTTTGTGTAAATTAAAAATGATGAGCAAAACGTTATTGTTTTAAATGAATGGCATGGAATACTTGATTGATTGATTGATTGATTGATTTAGAGAATTTTTACCCTGCTCTTCAGCCACAAAGGCACTCAGAGTGGCTTACAAAATGTTTATTTGCTCTCAGGTGTGCAATCTATTATGACCTAGCCCTCATTTTCTTGGGGAGAAAAATCATTATTTGTACTTTATGAATGGGAAGATTAAAATGTAATACTCCTTTAATACATTTTGTTAATTCCTGACCTCATAAAATGTAGGTAATAGAGCATGATTTGTATCCTTAAATCCCTGAGTTTATCTAATAGAATCCTGGAAGTGCAGAACCCATATCCTTGTTTTCATTTACCTGTACCTGGGGGGAAATGGTCTCTTTAGGCATCTGCTCTACCCTATAGAGCAGTTATATGGTATTCTTCCCCCAGAAGGTACCATAGAGTCACACTGAAGAGCTGTCAAATGCTTTGAGAGGTTTGGAAAAAAACGCTTGAAAAGACAGTCCCATCCTATATATGTTAGAATGAAAAACGTAAGCAACGGAGAGAAAGAAAAAGAATCATTGCCTTTTGCACCCAGTTATGAACCTCTGCATGGAGTCCCTGGTCAAAACTCCCTGCTTAATTGGTTTCTTTCAAAACCGTTCCTGTCACTCAGTCCCAAGTCTTGAGTGAAGCAACTGCCTCTCCACCTTGCTGAGTAGAACTGCTCCATAACAGAAGGATAGCTTCCTTTCCTTGTCCCAAGCCACTGTAGTGAAAGGCATTTTAAAGAAACATATGGTTAAATTTTCACAGAAGCTTTCATCTGCAGAAGTTCAAAGTTAAATAAAATGTGCATGTGTTATAATCCGGCAGGCATATCGATGGAAGCAAAAAAAAAGAATAGTAACAGTTGCACAGGTTTATGACATGAGTCTGTCCAATATATTTCCTTTGCTATCTCTTGTATTTTTAGAGCACTTGGAAATAACCATTAAGAGCAGTGGCTTTGGCTCCTTGGGGCTTGTTTTAATTGTGCTGCTGCCAGCATTCTATCTTCAAAGCTTGTACAAAAATAGAAGCTTCTCATCCCTCTTTACTTTAGAATGGGGGGAAGTTTCTTGTTAGTTTCTCGTTACCTAATATTAACTGGAACTACTGGCCAAAAAGTTTAAGCATTCAAATAGAAAACATCCCTCAGAAGATCCTTTGAAAACGATCGTGCTTTGAAGTCCTGGTCTCTTCTGCTGTGTTCACTTAACTGCTTGAGATGCAAATACCTTGTGAGACAAAAAGAAGTGTCATTGTTGGGAAACATAACTCTAGAAATCTATATGGTTGCTACTGGAATCACTCATTGTAGGCTTTTTAAAAAGAAGTATGGCAATACTAAGTGTTTCAGGAATGATCATTTTATTGAATCATCTATAGTAACTTAGGAAAGTGGCTTAGGAAAGTACTTGTGTCAGTATTGCAGTTTTAGCAACCTATGCTCCCTAATGTGTGATAATTACAAATACGATCTATTACTGTCATTCCCATTTCCATGAATAAAAAGAGGCAAAACATCAGGTTATTCAACATAGATGACATAAGAGGGGAAAACAGCACAATGGTTTCAGGGGACTAAATCCAGATGTTAGTTCCACTGAGGCATTGAATGTTTGCCCTTTATTGGAAAGCGCCCCGAGTCCCCTCGGGGAGATAGGGCAGAATATAAATAAAGATGATGATGATGATGATGATGATGATGATGATGATGATGATGATGATTATTATTATTATTTAATAGTTTCAAATCCATGCAGTCCCTGACTTCCAAACAAGATAGGTTCTGTAGGTTTGTTCTTAAGTTGCACAAGTCAGAACAGATACATTTTTAAACTCCCACCAATGTTTAGTTTTTTTGTAGCATAAGGAAGGGTTAACAGCCCTGTAATATTTGTTTTGTTGTTTGTGTCCCTGTTCAGAAGATTTCCCCTCACTTTCTGCCCCCGTGATAATTGGATTTTGAAAATTTTGGGTGTAATGGAAATAAGACAGTTGATAAAGCTTCAGTTGAGATACCTTTTCCCATAACTCTCAGGAGTCAATTTCCCTTTCTATGGATAGATTTCCTCTCACTTCCTGTTGTCTCACCCCATTTGTAACTAGCCAGGTGTTTGTAACTCAGGGACAGCTTGTAGATAGATCCACTGAATCACTTGTTAGTACTTGTGTGAATCCCGATCATTGTTTAATTCTGATATTGTTGAAACAAGCTATTTGATTTACATTTTTTAAAATCAATAATACTAACTCATTTTGGAGATGAACCACAAATAAAATACAAAGAAAGGTCAGAAGAGCATTTGAAAAGCAAACGGGTAAAACAATGTTTCAGAGATACTTTAACACATTACTTTGTTTCTCCCACTCTTTTTAATATAATTTTTATATAATTTTGTTAATATATTGTTCTATTAAACTTAGTAAATATGTGCAAGGAAGGAGTGTCAGGAAAAAGCGAAGTAGTGCATTTGGGATTTTTTTCTGTATCATTTGTTTTTGTTGAGTGTGATAGAGAGCATATCTCCATATTAGATCCATGCAGATTTTTCTGACTGAATTAGATTGTACTCACCTTTTTATCAGTACTTTTTAGCAAAAATGTATTTAGTTTTGTCCTTAGTGTTAGTATTGTAAGTCTTGTGTCTTTTTTTATAGACTCTGAATATTATTTTAATAACATTAACCTATCATTTTGCATTTTGAATTTGCTATCTTGTGTGTTATCATTGAGGATATAAAGGCACAGGTGGGTTTTTGCATTGGATTGTGCATGCACATTGAAAGACATTTACAGGAAAAAGAGAATTTTGGATGTTCTTTGTACTGCATATTGTTTACATGTAACTTCATTTAATGTATAGAGTAAATTTTCTGCAGTGTGTTTAATTTAATGCCACTTTGTATTCTAGAAGATGATTTGTATTGTAATTTGGTTAATATATTTTACTGTAAAACACATGGTTTTAAAAAGAAAATATCCTTAATATTTATTCTGAAGATCTGAATATATAATAGCTTTTAAGCAATGACCCCACCCCAGAGAACCCTTCAAGTGCATACAGATCAGCTTGAGTGCATGCAGTTAATTTTTTTTCACTTTCAATAACTAAAATGCCATATTATAGTTGGGTTAGATTTCAGCTGCTTGTGTAGACTTCTACTAAAGCGTTACTGAATCAGAGCCACTGTAGACTAATACTAACCAAACTTAGTTTACCACCAGCTTTTATTTGCTCTGTGTTGTTGACATAAATGCCATGATGCCTATTCTGAAAATGTGGACATGAGAGTATCAATATAAATGCATTACCTAAATGACTGGGTGCATTTTTTTTGTTTTTGTTTTTAGGTATACCAATAACAGTGCCACCACCAGGTATATTTATTTGTTCTAAAAGTATTTTGAAGTAATTTGAAAAATAATGTGGTTTCCTTTTATGGTATGGCATTTCATTACTTCCATCGTTTACAACACAATACATTTGTCTTGGGGAAAAGCAATCATATTCAGAATGGTATTTACTGCCTATATGTAATAAATAATTCAACAATGCCATCAGATACATAGATATTTAACTATATAGTTGAATAGGATTGTTGCAGGTCTGGTTTTGAATATTTCACATCTGTGATTCATTGTTGCCTAAGTTGGTCTTAATTTGCATATTACTCTGGATTTAAAAAAAATTAATTTGTAATAATAATCTAAACCAACTCGTTGATTTCTCATTTAAAATTTTCAGGCTTTCCTCCCCCACCTGGAGGGCCACCACCATCTCTTATACCAACAATAGAAAGGTGCGTTCCTGTTTAGAAAACAATCTAACATCATAGAAACTGTACTTCCATTATTGTGCTCCTCGTAAAATCTTACTTCTAGCTTTACAAGCCTCTCAACCACTTTAAGTTCTAATTGTCTCTACATCCAGTATATTTAACACTAAAACAGGAAGAAAGAAAGAAAAAGTTTTTTGTCAAAGACATACGTGGGCTTTTACACACTAGAGTTTCTCCTTGACTTACCTTTTTGATACAGTGCCTTCTTGTCCTCCAAAAGTCTCCCTCAGATGCTATTTGCATTTAGAGGGATGATTGATCAAGTTTATATATATAATTCTTCACTAAATTTCTTCTTGAAATTTAGGGTAGTGGCAAGGGTAGTGGCAAGGTATTCTGTGCAAAAATGGCATAAAGTTGTTTTGCACAGAAAACAGAATTTTCTCCATTGAAAATAATATTTCAGCAGAGAAATTTGGAGAAAATGTTTTCTATGCAAATTATGTGCAAGTTTTATGCAGAACAGACCCCCCCCCCCCCCCGTCATAAGATTTTATACATAGATAACAGCATCTAAAGTACAGGATTTGGTCTTTCTGTGTTGAAATGTTGATTTCCACACAAAAAATGTTTTCTCCTTAGAAAATCCTTTTTTTCTGTACAAAACAATCACGTGCAGTTTTACACAGAATAAACCCCGAACTTCAAAGATTCGTATCAGTTCAGGATTCTTATCAGCAAGGGTTCTAAATGCTCAAAAATTGTGTTTTTGTTGATTTTTCAAATACTTCCAAGTATTCTTCCCATCCCGAAGAAGGCTGTACCAAAGTGGTGTAAAAGAACACTATTTTATGCCTGCTGGGTACATTTGAGTGTCTGAGAACAATACATATTCACATAGGAAACCTGTTCATTTTTCCCGCCAGTCATGCATTGCTTTTCTTCAGGTACAATAAACTATATACATTCCGAAATGTGACAGTTTGCTTTCTCAGTCACCAGATGACAAGGGGATAAAATATACCATAGGTTATCTCTTTGCCTTTTTGGGAAGGAACAAGTCAGGGCACTGTGGTCAGATGTCACAGCACACATCTGCACAGAAGGTGTTCTCTTTTTTAAAAGTTGAACTTCTGTTCAAATAGGAAGCCATCAGATACGACATATGAGGTGCTGCCTTATCCTGACTTTTCTTCTAATCAATTGTTATTCAATTGATATGTCTAAAATAGATTGTTTAAAGCCCCTTGTAGGGCTCCAGATGTTATCTAATAGTGAAAAATACTGGGAGTTGCTGTCCTACTGTATGGGCCTGAAAAATCACACAATTCTAACTTCTGGTTTAAAACATTTTGGAGCAAAATAACCTATCTAATCTTTTGAGCAGACATAGCTTGTCATTGTTTGTCATTGCTAGTCTGCAAAATAAGCATTTCTACTTGTGTATAATCGTTGATAATACTCAGTCAAACAGAGAGTCTATTGCTTGAGGAAGAAACTGAAATCCCTCCATGTTGGGGCTACAAGGGTGGTAAAAATACTGTATTGTGGTGATCTGTGTATGATCCAATTCTTTTTCCTACATGACTAGCTTATTAGAGTAGGGTGAGAGTGATCAACAGAGCATCTGCAAGGGAGCTCATAAATATTAGCCCCAAATGTCTTGGGAAATACTACAATTTTGCTTAGAGCATTTCAACATCCCACCTTACAGAGATTGCAAAAAGTTATATGTTCTGAATAGTACATTTACTAATAAGATGACCTGACTTCTCATCCAACAGTGGACATTCCTCTGGTTTTGATGGCCGCTCAGCTCGTGCATTTCCATATGGTGGTGGTAAGTGTTTTCAATGTTAATAATGCCATTCCTCTAAGCTATGCTTATGTTACTGGTCTTTAATTGGAATATACTTGTGTATTGTATTCTTTTACTTATATTTGCCCTTACATATGGATTTCTTGTTTTCACCTTGATATATTTAAACTTTATTTTAATATGTATTGATTTAATATCCAAGATTTATTGCATACAAAGAGTACGCAAAGTGTACAGAATTATTGCTTGAAAATAAATTACTGGCAGCTTTCTGGTAAGCAAAGAAATGCCTTATGGGACACGGCACACCCAAGCAATTGAAATGCAGTTTGATTCCAGCTCCCCATCTTTCAGTTGGATAGTTAAGTTTTGCACATACTGAAAATAAAAATATACTCAAACAAACATTTTAATCTGGGTTTTATTTGTCCCTCAGGAATAGGCAGGCAGTAATTATTTCCAAATGTTGGAGACCTTTGGCTTGAATCTGGTTTTTATTGACAGCAATTGGTGATCACTTGAGTTACCTTATCCTAGTGCCCATTCTCTCCTTTCTCTAGTTTATATGAACATTAAAAATGTGCTGGGGTGTATGGCGACTAAGAATTCTTGACTGCAAGACTAGAGTAAAATGGGAGGGGCACTTGGTTGTGAATGAATAGACTAGAATTTTGCTTCGCATAACAAAAAAAAGATGATGATCAAAATGACTTTGTCCATGAGAAGCAGATGTCTTGATGTGTGTGTGCTCAAGTTTTCTGTCTTCCTAGTCTTGCACATTTCAGGGGGTCTTCCACATTTGTTCTCTGTGCTCAAACAGTAAGATATGTTCAGTCTTTCTTTAATTAAACACATGATGGGAAGGCTGTTTTCAAAATCTGTGGTTGTTCAGTGAATCTGCTAGAAAGTCTTGCAGATCTCTTTGCTATCTTGTATGTAATTTGAAGCACACACAGAGGCTAGTTGCAACAGTTTGTTTTCTTTCAGTATAAAAGTTTTTGCAATAACAGGAAACTGTACATATGGACATAATTGTTTCAGAATAGGTAATCTACACAATTTATTCAAAAACACATTTATGGAGAGTACAGAAGATTTTTCTGAAAGTGACATTTTAAATCACATTGAGAGCGCTGATTCAAACTTGCATACCCGAGTTTTGTTTTGCGGTCTCTTTCAAACAATGTGAATATAAAAATTGTTACCTTTTTCTGCCCAGAGTATCTACAAATACCATGCTATACTGGATGTTACTTGTTTTCATCTTATGAAGTCATGAACAATGAATCAAATCAATTTAAGACTAAGAATTATTAGAAATTCCATTAACCCTATGATTTTCCTTCCAATTACACTATGGAACACAATTTTTGTTCCTGGGTTATAAATGTCATTTCCCAATTGGGTCCATGATACAATCATGGAAAAGGTTTATTAAACTCCAAAAACTTGGTTTTAGCGGTCTGCACAAAAGGTTAAAAATCTCACATTGAAATGTTTAAAAAGGCAGCCACAAAAATGAAGTTTCTGAAGTATAACAACTACTTTCAAAGTAAGTACCACAAAATGAAACAGGAAATAACATTTTCAAACCAGGAACAGAATTATTTTTCAGATGTTGTTACACAGTGTTATCTATATCGAAAGTGCCAAATTACTTGAATAAGGCTGATTTAGTGATAGGTGCCACTTGAAAATAAGTTCACAGAGTGACTTCTCTGGACAGCAGAGATTAATGTTAAAGTGGGGATGAGACAAACCTGTTTTAGGTTGAAACAAATCCAGTCAAATATAACATACTACTTTTGAGAAATGAAATAACTGCTGAGCAATGCTATACTCCTGCAGACTAACCAGTAACAGACCATAGAGTATTGAATTTATTGTTTTGAATTTATGCAGTCTTTACATTGATTATATCTTTTTCTTCCAACATTACGCAACTCATTGCTGTATTGCTGGAGAGACATATATGCACTATGTCAGTTCACTATAATGTACTGAGTTAATCTGACTGGTTTTTTTGTAGTTCTGTTTAGTAACTACAAAATTTCTATGTCTTTATTATTTATTCATATATTAAAAAACAGTGGTTGGGGTCTATCGATAATTGTATAAATGCACAAAACGGTCCACACATACACAGGGCATCATTGCTTAGCTAAGGTCTTGCTTTTCTGCGCAACTTCTTATTTCCAAGTTGTTCTGTCATAGGACAACATGCTACAGTTCTCCATCTAATTGTCAGTTAAATTTCCCTTCTTATTTAAACTTCTTATTGGAAGTCTTAAATTGATAGGGATGATGTATTCTTTAGTGAAAAAAACCCTACCCTTTTCCTTTTTAGATTTCTCAAATTAATAGATTGTCCTATTTATTTCCCTATTATTGTCCAGAAAATAAAAATAGTTTTTATTATTGTGTCCATATACTTCAGTTTAAAATGTGCAATATCTAATAAGCGAGGTAGGGGTTTTTTTGTTCACTGTTGATTTCCAGTATTTGAAAAACATATTGCTTCAAACTGGTTAAAACTTGAGACAAAACTTAGTACAGGAATTCATATTGTAAACTTAAAATAACGAAGGGAAGCAGATTATTTGGGTAGTACATTTGTATTTATTATTGTGATTATTGCCAGGGGGAAACCTATTTGATTCTTAAAATTTCGTTGTTCAAACTACCTTATTTTATTTGAAACTAACTTCAGACTTGACAACTGGATAATAACATGCAGACAAAATACCCAGAGGTTTTGACTTTGCATTTTAGGTTTCAGATAAACTTGTAAAATGGGATTTAATTAATTTCAAGTATAATTCGAAGTACACTTTTCAATATTTATAGCTTCTTCTCTTTTTTTGCTTTCTAATGCTAGCATTTTTTTTTCTTTAGTCACTTTTCCGCACCTTGCAGGTTCTGCCCCAGCATGGTCTAGTCTCATGGATTCAAGCAAACAGTGGGATTATTATGCACGAAGAGATAAAGATCGAGAACGAGAGAGAGATCGAGATAGAGAAAGGGACCGTGATCGGGACAGGGAGCGAGAACGTACTCGTGAAAGGGAGCGGGAGCGTGATCATAGTCCAACTCCTAGTGTGTTCAACAGGTGAGTGTGAGGGGCTAATTCTGATGCTGCATTATGGTGATCTGTACTAGAAGCACACTTAAAACCTGTCCTACAAAAAGGGTTGAGTTACCTGTTGCCTATTGTTGAGGAATCAATTGTTGTTGTTGTTGTTGTTGTTGTTGTTGTTAACCATAATCATAATCTTATTATGTTTATTTATACACCGCTTTTTCTCTCCACAAAGTAGACTCAAAGTGGCTTACATTAAAAGCATAATCAGTTGTTTCAAATACAAACCATAGGTTCAAAAGTAAAAAGTGTGTCTGAAACAAAGACAATTTTTAAGATTATTTTCTTTCATTTTTTATTGCTAGGAAGAGATATTCTTGCTGCTAGTTGCATTTCAAAAGATTCATAGATTAGCCTAGTTTGCTTGACGTTTTACCCAGTATAAAATCGTTGCAATATTTATTTCTTTTATATGTTCATTTGTATAGGAGTAAGCATTTAGTCTCAAACTCAGAATAGCATGGATGGTGATTGAGTGTATCTATATTTGTCCTCATATTGTAATTCAATTCATTTAGTTTTTGTTCGGCCAAGGCACTACCATTATCATTTAAGTAAAAGTGAACCAAAAAGCCATATTTATACCATAATCATAATGGAACTTAGTATCTAATAGTTCTTATGTCCGTTTTTTTTATTAAATGTTTGGTGCCTGAACATGATCCCAAAGTTATTTTACTACATCTGTGTGCATGGGAAGTTTTTGCTTTACTGCTTGTCCTCTGTTGTCTGAGCATCTGTGCTGCTTATTGAGCCATATTTGGAAACCAGTAGCTTAAACAGCATGAGGTAGTAAAGGGTAGGGCACCTTTGTATTGAGATGTGTGCACATAATGCTCTTTACTGGTTGTGCAAAGCCTCTTCTCAAAATCAGTCTTCAGAGAGACATCTTCTAAGATGAATTTTCAAACCTTCAGTTAGTGTTCTTTTGCAGACATAAAGAGTAAGAGTTCTGCTTGCTGTTAAATGCTTACTAATAGATCCACAATCCAGCCTTTATCCTGTTAATCAGGATAGAGGAATGCTTTCTTGTGTTAAATTTTAACATTCCTCTCTTGCTTATGCAGCTAGGCATTCCATTTATTTTGCACGGAGACTGTGATGAATGCTTCTAATTTGAAAATATCTTGACACTATTTGTAATCATTTTCTTTCATTCTTTAACTTTAACATGTTATGTCCACAAATAGGGTGTAAATAATGTATATTTTCATATTGCCCAAGAAGAGCATAATGAAGTCACTGTTGTCTTAGTTAATCCAGTTTGGGGGTGCATGTTAATATCCTTAGAAGCATAGAAGTAGCGTAGAGTTATATTTAGGCATTAAAATGGTATACCCCTTTGTTCATATGCAGTTTTCTGCGGCAGTGTTCTATAGTTAATGTATATTTTTTCTTATAAATTGTAGGGTCAGTGTCTTAGATGTTAGGATCAATTTAACATCTGTTTTTAAGGAGCTTGATTGAAGGCCAGAAAAAGGCTGGTCATTCAAGGGTGCTTGAAATGATCCTTAATGATTTCCAGACCTGGAGAAGTCTCTGTGTTGCTGCCAAACTTATCAGTAAGGGAGGAGGGAAGAGGCTATGTGACCGAATTATCTGACATCTGCAGTAAAGCTGCTGCCACATAGCTGTGTGAGAAATCAGGCGGTCCTTAGCCTCATTTAAAAAATGGTTACAGGAGTGACATAGAAAGTGGGAGGTTTATGAATTACAGATCCTTCAGATATGACACTCTTGAACAGATATTGTTTCGCCATTTAATAGTCTTTGTTTTAATAACTGCCCAGTGGCTTTTGTAAACACTTTTTTGATAAATTGAGTAAAACACCATAATTTCCAGGAAATACTCCTTTGTGAGTACCATAACAATGGGGTACCAAGAGCCTCTTTGTGTTTGTAGAGAATAAAAATTCATGGTTAAATCCTAAAGCATGAAATGTGTAGTCTGTTTTTCACATCACCAAAACAGTTCTCAACATGTTGCTATATTTTAAAGTAGCCAGTGGGACTTGATTTGCTGTGGTCTTTACAGCCATAGACATCCTAGTGCACCAGCATGGATTTGCTGTCATATGACTGAATTGATTCGTACACTTTGTTGCAATAGCTCCAAACCAGTTTTCAGTTCAGATTAAACTAGCTAGTTTGTCATACTGACCTCACATAACTGGCTTAACCCTTATGTTTAAAAAAATCTGTTTACCATTTTGCCTTAGCACGTGCTGCACAAGTTAACTGTGGAATACATTTTCTGCTAAGGCTATAACAATGTATGCTTCCCTCAGAATAGCTGGATGAGCTCTTACTATCCTAATGAGTTTTGGAAATGAATGAGCACATGCCAGAAGTCTGTAGTTGCATTTATAGGAAGTGCTTTTTTATATATTTATTATTAGCCACCTTGAGTCCCTATGTTGGGGGAGAAGCTGGATAAAATTAAAGCAAATAAGTGAAATTCAATTAAAATGTTTACTCATGAAAGATGGGTGTTGTAAGATGGTTTCTTTGAGGTTAAATGCAAGATTTGGAATTTTTTGCTCTCTGAGAGATAGTTGTACTGTGACTGTCAGCAGCCTTAGCGCATGATAAGGGATCGTGGCTTTTGCAGTTCCACATTTACAGCACCATATGTTCCTGGTGTAATGGTATACTTCTCCATATTATTCCTGCAAACCTTCAGATTTCTAGATTTGTGCATATAAATGTAATCGTAACTATAGTCTGCTTGGAAATAAAAACTAAATGTGAAGAAATGTTAACTTAGTTTATGAGTACAAAACATTTACCTTTCTCTCTAACATCAACTAATGTGTATACATAATATGGTAAACTACTTTTCAGACTGTAGAGTTTCAAAAGTAGTTTGATATATGACAAAGGAATTAGATTTCCCCTTAGAAATAAGTTTAAAGCATAATAGTGATCTAAACTTGAGTTGTAGTGGCTCATGTTCTTTGGGTAAAATGAAGTTATTCTTTGAAAATTTGTCGTAGAACAGAAATAGAGAAATATGTTCTCTTTTGCCAACATGCAGGTGATTGGTTTACACCAGAGGTAGAGCATCCATGTATTTTCCATATTCCCTCTGAAATAGAACAGTCCTTCAGAATTGTACTTCACTGGATATGGAAAGCTCCCTCTAACCACATCACCATTTTAAAATAGATACGGGGGAAACTAAGGGTATTTAGCAGTGCTTTTTAAATTTCTTGCTTACTGGAAGTATTTTTAATTTTGTTTTGAACAGTGATGAAGAACGCTATAGGTACAGAGAATATGCAGATAGAGGCTATGAGCGGCATAGAACAAGCAGAGAGAAAGAAGAGCGGCACCGAGAAAGAAGACATCGAGAAAAGGAAGAGACAAGACACAAGTCATCACGAAGGTTAGCTTTTTAATACATTTGTGGGGCAAAAGGAGGATAATTAAAAGTATCTGGAGTAGTATTGGCTGGTCTTGTGCTTCTTTTGGATTGCTGTGATTTAAAAACAGAATACAGGCAAAAGTTGTGTAGCATTCACTCTTCTTTCATATGATCAGTATAGAAATAGAATTTTAATCAAAGGCAATGGAAAATGGATTTTTCCACCAATTAAAGATTTTAGTTGATCTTCAGAATGTTAGTGAACACTTCTGGCAGAGAACTGAGGCGTAGCCATAACCTCTCTCTGGATGTTGAGATTAAGTCTAGTGTGCTGTCAGACAGATCCACTGAGTAAGCAAAGCAGTGTCTTCTGCTTGTCCATTTGAAATGGTGGAAAGTTTTCTGCCATCTTGGATAATAATGGTTAGAGTAAGAGGTCTGTCCTGCTAATCATTGCATCAAGTACTCCTCGGTGGGTCTTCTTAAGGCCTGGACAATTGCCTGAAAAGTGGCCAATCCTAGCTGCTGGTTCTGATACACAGATTGAATCAATTGAGGTCCTCTATTTCTTTTCATGTGTTAAAAGGAAAACTAAAAGTCAAAATCATATTATCTATAGATCATTGTAGAGTGGACAAAGATGATTTGTTTAACCTCTTGGAATGAATACTTGTGGTAAAATAAGGAAAAAGTTGGGAAAGCATTCAGTAAACCTATTTTAAGGCTTCCTCTAGAAACCAGGACAGAACTTGGTTAAAAATATCAACTTTCATTGGTAGAATAACTCTTATGTCACTATTGAAAAAATCAATTTTATGTTGCGATGGAACAGTTCTAGGAGCCAAATGTGCTACCAGATCCTACTCTAAAGTAAATATTACAAAATTGAATCATGGTCAATTTTAATACAGACAGTGTTTTTCTTCAGTCTGGCTCTGGTTTTAATTTTATGATGATACTACTTTATGTACTAAGTAATTAGCTTTGTGGTGTCAGAGGTTTTAGAAATAGCAGGCTGGCACTACATTTTACATGTAATTTAATAGCTTTTTTCTGTTTTTTCCCTGTGTTTTTTATTTTTTACTTTCTCTTAGTAACAGCAGGCGTCGCCATGACAGTGAAGAGGGAGACAGCCACAGGAGGCACAAACATAAAAAATCAAAAAAGAGCAAAGAAGGAAAAGAAACAGGTGGTGGGGAACCTGCCCCTGAACAGGAAAACACTGAAGCTGCTTCAGCAGACTAGGCATGTGTGATCTTTGCCTACTTGCTTATATTAGTGCCAGAAATAGATTGCTCTAAATCTAATTATTTTTTTCTGGATCTTAAAAACATTGCTCTTAATCTTGTTCTGTTAGTACAAAAAAACCCCTAAGTTTAATTTGGATTTTTGAAAATAAAAAGAGTGATTTTTTTCATGTTAAAGCACATTATTTTGTCTTGCTTATACATCTAGAAATGTAAAGGTATGTGTGAAAACCAGATTATATTCATACATGGGATATTATATTGAGTGAAAAAGTGTACATGGAAAACTGCTGTGTTGAAATCCTAAGCACAGTTCATTTAGGCTTCATCACTCTGCAGAATATTTTAAAGAAACTGATTACACCACAAACTGGAGAAATTCCGTGTGACCCCTTTAAAGATTCTGGAAGAATGAATTGGAACCATCATTTTGTTCAGTTCTTCGGGTACATACTTTTCATGTAGTTTTTAATCCAGAGGAACAAAATTGAAACTAATATAATTTAAACCTTTTTCCTTTTATCTGTATATTTGAATTTATAAGTTTGGGGCATTGTGATGTTGCAGTGGCCTCTGTGAGTATGTCTGTCAGTCTATAGTGCTGCTTTGCTTCCTTAAGTCTGTGGAAGCTGTCTAGCCTTAGATCTCAGCACCAATAAACCTGGTTCTTTATTCTTACTTTCTCGGCTTTTATAAGTAGTTCACTATACCTAATACTTCCTGACATTGCCATGCTTATTCAGAACCAGCCCAGCAAAGGAGATACACAAAAAATGTAAAATAAGCAGAACTCTGATACAAAACAGCTGATGTCATTAGGATAAATGTGTATTCTTGTGCTTTTTTAATGAAAAGAACCCGGCCTTACAAATTACAATTACAGTATTTTGACAGTAGAAATTAAATTTAATTCACAGTTATTACACACTAGTAAACAACATAATTAAAAATACTTGATTCATACCAACCACAAAAAGGGGGGATTTCATGTAATCATCAAAGTTCTATGTTGTGAATAAATGCTGTCAACGTAATGATTAGAAAAGTATTGCAACAGTTATTCAAGAGGTTTTTGGGGAAACCTTCAGATAGGATATTAAAGTTGTTTCTTTTTTAAAAAATTAATACTAGGTGGAACATACTACTGCTGCTTTGATTGAATATAAAAATACAAACATGAGACAAAGAGCAGCATGTGTACCCTGACTTATAGTCTTAGTGTATTTCCATGTTTAGAAAGTGCGTGGTTTTCTCTAACACACCAAAGCATTTTTTTTTCATAGAAGCATTCTGTTTGTGTTTATGCACATTTAAACTTCACACCTTTTTCTTTAGCAAGCAAATAGCTGAGCAGAAAGTGGAGTAAATAGATGTCCTTATTAGGTGGCAGGTTTTGTGTCAAGTGATTCCTTGCACTCCAAACGAAAGATGTCTTCATAAATAAGTACCAGGCCAGGATACAATGGTTAGAATAACTTTCCCCTTTAGTTCTTTTAGCATCCTTGCCAAACAGGCATGCACCATTCCTGAGATGTTTCTGCCATTAACTGCAAGGAGGATGTCACCGCACCTGGAAGGATGAAAGAATTTAAATGTTGCTGGTGGCTCAACAACTCCCAATACCGGAATTTCCCCTTTAAAAACCCAAGTGCTTCACTTATTAATCTTCAATATTGTTCTGCATCATCCAGAGCAACCATTCTGTAGTTCCTTCATATTTTTAACGTTTTTAGGAACAAATGAAATTCATTAATGTGATCATTATTTGTTTGCAATGCCTGTTTTTAAGGGCCAAACCATATACCAAACATACCTCTGGTGTAATTTCTGTAGAAAATGTAAGCATGTATTTTTTCGAATTTCAGAGTAATATCAGTTTGATGTGCAAAAATTAAAAGACTTCCATTTACAGAGTTCTCAAACATTTATTAAGGACATTCCATCATGGAATTTAATCATAATTTGTAAGCCATCTGTAATTTTTGACTTGGACTCAAGAAGTAAAACTAGTAATTCTCAAGTTCACATTTTCCTTTCTATCAAGGAGCTTTTCCAGATTTGGAACATTTAGGATTCTGCTCTGTGTTCCACAACATATACATTACAAACCCCATATCTCTGTGTGATATGTTTTGGGAGTTTGGCAGGATACATGAAACAAATAATTGTGAACTTTATTGAAACAAAGGACTTTTGCACCAAGAATATCATAGTTAAATTGGAAGATGTAGAGGACATATTTTGTTAGCAAGGATCAATGAAACCATGGGTACTAGTACTGTGGATAATATAGCAGTCCTACTATAGCTCTATGGCAGAGTTATTGCACTGATATAAAAACAAGACCTAATTCTTTCTTTCCTTTCTGACTTAGCTTTCTGAATGCAAGGCAATATAAAATAAGCATGTTGCTTTCTGCTTTAGCTGTTAAAGTTTACCTAGAGACAACACAACAGTTTTCTGCAGGCCTTGTCACTAGAAGTGCCAGCAAGAAGAAAAATAAGTGTAAAGAAAACAATTTATGTCCAAGGAACTTTCAGCTGAGCCAAAATTTAAAGGAGACATGTTCAAGAAATGGAAAAGAGGGGAAGTCATCAAAGAGGAATTTAAATGAATAACTAACACATGTAGAGAAAAGGGCCAAAAGGCTAAGGTGCAAAATGATCTCAAACTTGCCAGAGAAGTTGAAAACAAGAAAAAGGGATTCTTTGGTTATGTCAGTAGAAAAAGGAAGAACAAGGAAATGGTAGGCTCTCTGCATGGAGAAGATAGTGAAATGCTGACTGGGGGTAGTGAAAATGCAGAGCTGCTCAACACCTTCTTTGCCTCAGTCTTCTTCCAAAAAGAGATTGGTGTTTGATCTGAGCAATATGGAACGGACAAGGTAATAGGGGAAATGCAACCCAAAATAGGTAAAGAAGTCATCCAGGAATTAAATGAATTCAAGTCTCCAGAGCCAGATGAAGTACGTCCAAGACTGCTCCTTGGAGGGAAGGATATTAGAGACAAATATGAAGTACTTTGGCCAGATAATGAGAGGACAGGAAAGAAGCTTAGAGAAGACAATTATGCTGGAGAAAATGGAAGGAAAAAGGAAGAGGGGTCGACCAAGGGCAAGATGGATGGATGGTATCCTTGGTATCCTTGAAGTGACTGGCTTGACCTTGAAGGAGCTGGGGGTGGTGACAGCTGACAGGGAGCTCGCGTGGGCTGGTCCATGAGGACATGAAGAATAGGAAATGACTGAGCGAATAAACAACAACATGTTTAGCCTGCAGATGAGAAGTTGAGAGGAGACATTATAGCCATGTATAAATATTTGAAAAGATGTCATAAGAAAAAGGGAGCATGTGTGTTTTCTGCTAACCTGGAGACAAGGACTTGGAGCAATGGGTTCAAATTACAGGAAAGGAGATTCCACCTGAACATTAAGAACTTCCCAACAGTAAGAGCTGTTCAACAGGGAATTCACTGCCTCAAGGTGTGATGGAATTTCCTTTGGAGGCTTTTAAATTGACTGGATGGCCATCTGTCAGGGGTACTTTGTCCTTTTCCTGAATGGCAGGGCATTGGACTAGATAGCCCATCTATGATTCTAAGGGGAAATCAATAAATATGATCTTGGTTAGGCTCATGAGGTGTTTTAAGTTGGTCCCAGATTCCTGCATAAGTGGTCCCTTGCAGCGGTAATTGTAAATCCTTGTTTTAATACAAGGGTTAGAAGCATACAAAGAATTCAAGGTTTAATTTGAAACCAGGCAGCTGAATATATTATGGAGAGATACCTGGGTTCGGAATTAAGGGATGATATTCACTATATTTAAAATATATTGTATAGTCATGCCCATATACATTTACAATTATTTATGCACATGTGTTGTCTGTGGTATTAATCCATCACACACACAAACTGTGTGTGTAGACAGAAGCTGGAATCCTCTTCATGATTTATATAATGGCATAAATTCTGTTTATGAGAGCTAGCATAATGTAGTGGTTTTGAGTATTGGACTGTGACAGGAGATTAAGGTTTGGCCATGGAAACCTACTGGGTGACGGTGAGACACATATTTTCAGTTTCATGGTAGTGTGTTGCTATATGTTGGAAATAACTTGAAGGGACATAAGAAGTAGTCGCAGGTTCTCATCAGTAGTGCAGTGGTGATACCCTATTCAGAATGTTGTGGGCCCTGTGATGCAGTTGCCCATGCCTGGAAGGTTTGGCAACAATGGTTCTTTAGCAATGGGTCACCATTAATTAGAAGTTAACCCAGCATAAGGCAATTACACCAACTCATACCTTGCGTCCAAACATGTTCCAAGTTTGCATCCTGACAAATCATGCAGAAAAATGCCTACAAGAGGGATCAATGTTGGAAGGAAAGACTTTACAATTTTTTTTTACCTGATTCTTCCATCGTTATATGCTGGTGTTCCTGCAACAATTGATTTGATGAAAAATGGCTTGTTCCCACTGCTTTCTTCATAACCTCCCACAATACTAAAGCCAAGACTCCCTTCTGTATTTCTCCGTAATACAATTTCTTTGCAACTGTACAAATACCTGCAGTGGGGAAAAATATTTTTTAATAGTCAGTTGTATAATTATCTCATAATCACATACTACTTTCTTAGTCATATCAGGCTGCAAAATTAATTCTTGATCTACATTGTATATTCAAATTGCCAATTTCTGTTGGATGGAGTGTTTGCACACAGTATGGAATGCTGCAGAAACTAAAGTAAATTGGGGTTAACAGAGAAGAAAACGTTGACGCAAATGTTCCTGTGTACCTGGAATGTTTCTTAATAGCTGAGGTTATAAAAAGATCTCTATCTGAAAATAGAATGAAAACTGGTCTGATAACATCTATTAGACTGCTTGGCAAATTAGAATGGGTAAGTAATCTGGGATACTTCAAATATGTAACCAAAAGTGGAAGTGGTCTTAGTTCTCTTAAAAGCATGTTGCCAAATGTTACACTTCACAGGTTTGCCAAAAGCAGTCAGATTCTCAATTTGATAGTCCAAATTTTGATTGTATTATTTAAAAACAGTAATTCAGATTACAGTTCAGGCATTCATATTGCACAAAACACTTCTTCCTAATTGTATAAGGACTCAGCTCCACTTAGAAATGTATAGTACAGTGTTACCTCCACACAGCTGAGCCAATAAAACTCTTTCCAGTCATTCTAATTTCAATTTTAGAGCAAAGCAGCAAGTACATTTCTAGTATCTATATTACTGGCACCACTCAGAGATAGAGTTTTAAATTAGAAGGAAGATTTTAAAAAATAAACAGGCATTGGTATTTTGCAAAGATTTGAGAGAATAGATTTTTTGCTCTTTTTCACCAGGGTTTTATAGTACTGCTAGATGAAGCCCTTGGGAACTACAAATATTCACCTGCTGGCATGATAGAACGTCTGTGCGAAACTTAACTGACTCTAATGTGAAAAGCAGGTGCCGGTTGGCCCTTCCACATGAGGCCAGCACTATCGTTTTGCCATCTGCCTCAGGTTTGTAGCATTCGGAATACCATTTTTCATAAAGACATAAACTCACCACAGGATTTAGCAGTGCTTGCTGTGGTCATGCTTAAATGTTGCCAGGATTTAGTGGTGACTGATAGCTAAACATATAGCTAAACTGATAAACATATTAGCATCTGTTAAGCAAGTTGTATTGACACCATTTTATGACAATAATTCTGAATGTTTTTTTGTTTTTCAAAAAGTTTGGGTTTTTCCCCCACACTATTACATATAACTTATCCCTAAGGGAAATATTTGCCTAAATTGACATCTGAAACAGGTATATCAACTCATATTCTTAGCACACCACTATATATTTGGGGTGCTGTGGGTGGTGTTTTGAATAATCCCTGTTTGTAAAGTTTTGAAACTGAAGATTTAAAAGAATTCTAGATCTACTCAGTAGTTTTCTAGAGACAATTTGGCTGGCTCTGAAAATAGCAGACGTCTCTTATAGCTGTATACAGTTGGAAAGGGATATAGCTAGAGTATATAGCAAGTAAAAAGGTTTCAGATTCAGTTCTAGGTTATGACACTTCTAAAATCTAGATAGCTAGTAGCCAGGAAGTGTAAATGATAATAGAAGAGATGAGAACAAGATTCCAGTCCTACATATGTTGCTGAATTGTTCCCAATAGCACTAGCCAACACTGCCAGTGAAGGATACTGGCTGTTGGACTCCAGCAATGTCTGGAGGACTATGTTTTTTTATCTTGTGCTAGATCGTGGCTGTTTAACTTGACCAATGTTTCATTCATACAAGCCATTGTGTGTTGCTCCGGGCTACATATGTTCAAAAAAGTCTCCTAGTCATTGGATAAAAATTGGGGAAAGTGTGTCAATGAAGGGGCCATTTTTCCCAAAGCGGGGGAAATGTGTCCATGAAGGCCAATTTTAGGCTCCAGGGAGGTCTTTTTTCCAGTTGAAAATGACCTGAAAATTGATTTCCAGTTCACTTCCTTTAGGTGGAAAGACTCTCCTACTCCTAATAATGCACACCCTCCAACATTTCATGCAACACCAGAATGTGATCAAGATGTCATAACAACACAGGCTAGTACAGGCTACAACATTTTGCTTTTGCCTAAGTCTGTGAAGGGCAGTTTCTGCCCCTGTCTCTCTGCTAACTCTTCAGTTAGTTGAATGCAGACTGCCTTCACACTTGGAAGGAGGGAAAAAGTGAGATGATAAGAGGATTATAATTGGGCCTATCCTGCCAAATTGGAACAGTTGGAGGGAATAAAAATGTTCCACAGAGGATAAGAAATTTATGAATAAATTGCCATCCATAATTCGAGAGAGCACGGGATAGGGTCTGCCAAGGTTCCCTGGAGGGGAAATGCAGTCCCTGCATAGATGAACCAACACATCTGTCATATGAGGCAAATGTCTGTGTTCCTAAATTTGAGATGATGTGGGATATCACAATATATCAATAAATGAAGCCCAGCTACTTAGAAATACAGTTGTTTTTCAGATATTTCTATTCTGATAACTGCATTTTCTAAAACACTATCTTGATTTGCTCTTTGGTGAACTGCCCTGAGGACAGTATGATAAAACATGTAGGTAAAACAGAAATGAAATGTTTGAACAAAGAACTAAGGAGTCAGCTGTAATGGTTCCATGGTGTGTGTGTGTGTGTTTAAGAAGCACAGTAGGTTAAGACAGCAGTTCCTTTCGGTTGGAATAATTGCACCCAGAAATCCAGTTTGTAATTTGATATCCATATGATGCAGGTGGGTGGCTTGACCAAATTGCTATTACAAGAAAAGTAGGCAGAGACTTGCTTTTCTTGGCTGCTAATGGATACCAAGTGGTAGCCCAAGTTAACCAGTTACAAACAGAAGCTTTATCAAAGGTTGAGGTGTGGATGAGATTTTTAAAATTGTAGATCAGAGTTGTGAGTGCAAAGCTATTTCTAACCATAGATCTCCCACATGTGTTTAATACAGCAATCTTATGGATAGAAGTGGAGTTGCAGCATCTTGAACACTAGATTCTCCCGACTTGCTGGATCTTTGCTGGAAAAGCTGAAGCAAAGCATAAGGAGTTGAAGCAAACCTTATTATTTGCTTCAACTTTTCGAGCAAAGATCCAGCCAGTCTTGGGATAATCTAGTGTTCAGAGTTTTAGGCCAAAACTAACAAAATGAAGTTCAACAGTAACAAATGCAAGATACTCCACTTAGGCAGAAAAAATGAAATGCACAGATAAAGAATGGGAGACGCGTAGCTTGAGAGAAGTACATGTGAAAAAGATATTGAAGTCCTCATGGACAACAAGTTAAACATGAGCCAGCAATGTTATGCGGCAGCAAAAAAGGCCTGCATCAATAGGAGTATAGTGTCTAGATCCAGGGAAGTCATGCTACCCCTCTATTCTTCCTTGGTTAGACCACACCTGGAATACTTTGTCCAATTCTGGGCACCACAATTGAAGGGATAAGTTGACAAGCTGGAATGTGTCCAGAGAAGTGTGACTAAAATGATTAAGGGTCTGGAGAACAAGCCCTATGAGGAGCGACTTAAAGCGCTGGGCATGTTTAGCCTGAAGAAGAGAAGGCTGAGAGGAGACATCATAGCCATAAATATGTGAGAGGAAGTCATATGTGGTGGACTAAATTGAGCTAGTGACAGTAATAGCAATAATGAGCCACTAAGGAAAAGTTGTCTTCCACCCCCTGATGAATGACAGATTAACTCAAAATATTCTGGAATGAAGAATGTCAACGTGTTGCCCAATTATGTATTTCACTTAGAATTAGGGTTTTTGGGAAGATTTATAGGAACCAAAGACAAGAACAGAGAAAGAAGCATCTTCTATTCCCTTGCGCCTGCAAATTAGACTCGGAAGCAGCTGTATCATGGACAAAGTCGGGTGGGCCTTGAATTAGGCTTAGGATAAAACTGTCTATGCTCCAAATTCAGTTCCATCTTCTGAGCCTGAGTTAAGTTGCTTTATCTCTAATTACTAATTTCAGTGTCTTTAATGAACTTCCTGGCATGACCTTGAGGGGATGGATGATTTAAACATTTGGAGTTTAAACTTAAATGGATTGGGGCTATACTTAGTTTTACTGGAAGGCCAAAGCTGCTAAAACAGGTGGACATGGCTGGTGTTCTTTCAAAACCGTGTGAAAACAGAATGACAATTAGGTCTCTTCCTGATTTCCAATGTGGCTATTGGTGCCGCACTGAATAGTACACACACTGGAAGCACTGCCTTTCCAAAAATATCTGATATACTCTTGAAAGTTCAAGAATGATTCAAAACACTGCCAAACAGAGGTCATGGCTGTCCACTCCACTCCACTTGTCAGAGTGGATACAAGCAAAAGCCATAAATCGGGCTTTTGAGCTTCAGAATAGCATGAAGTTACATGCTTGCATGGTTTCAGATGGGAGAACAGCCGTTTCATTTAGGTGAGATTTCTAAACTGGACTTTGGTGAGTCATTGTTTAGTTACTCTGGTAGAACTGCTTATTCTCCTTTTCAGTAAAATAAGAGCAGTTATGAAACAGAAAGACTTGGTGACATTTGTGTACCAGAACAAGGGATGTCTATTTTTTTTAATTTGGGAAGCTGTAAAGTAGAACAAATAATGGTAGAAGGAGAAAGACAGGTGAGAGAACCTAGCTTCTTTACAAGCAAAGGTGGGGTGGGTTTTTGTAAGTGCAGGCTATATTTCAGATTAAGCAAGTGGCAAAAACATCAGTGAGTATATTTCCTTGTATAAGAAAACTCCATGAACTTCATGGGATTGTGGAATGTTGATGGTTCATTTGAAGACACACACAATGGTGCAGGAAGAGTGAAATCATGTTAGGTTTTAACTGGAGTACCAGTTGCACCACCAGTACTGTGCTCTGGCACCACAAGATGCAGAGCCAACCTTAAGAAATGGGGCCACAAAGTGGAGTCCACGACATGAGAGTGTGGAGAAGAGCAAACCAGAGACCACCTATTACAATGCAGCCTGAGCCCTGCCACATGCACAATGGAGGATCTTATATTCAGCTGTATGGAAGGGGCCTCAAACACTTACTTAAATTGACCCGATTCTTGCGCGCAGTATTCCTGAGAAGTTCAGCAAGATTCCTATAAAAATCCCATTTCATCCCAAAACATTCAATACTTCTCATTCTAGAAAGTGCATAGCTAAGGTTAGGAGAGAAGGGCAGAGAAGAGATTTACCCTTTCTCTTCCTTCCTTTTTTCAGCTGCCTCCTGTCTTCCTTTCCTGCTACTCTCCTTCACTCACATCTCTTAACTTATGCTCTTCTATTATATCCACTCTTTCTCTCACCCTTCCACCCACTGGCCACATTGTCGAAATGCCTAATCACCGTCTCCCAAAGCAATTACTATACCCCCAACTCAAGAACGGGAAACGTAACATTGGTGGACAGGAAAAGAGATTTAATGATGGGCTTAAAGTCAACCTTAGCAAGAACTGGCCCTTGAGCACTCTAACTGGAGGTCAGCTGTGACCAGCAGTGCTGTGGAATTTGAAGAGGCATGAATGGAGGGTGAAAGGGAGAAACATGCCAAGAGGAAGGTGCATCAAGCTAACCCCAACCAAGACTGCCTTCCAGGAGGAAACCAAAGCCCTCACTGCGGGAGAAGATGCAGATCAAGAACAGGGCTCCAGAGTCACCTACGGACCCAACACCAGTACACTGATCCTGGAAAATTATGCTACTCGGACAACGAGGGATCGCCTAAGTAAAGTAAAGTCTAGTTTGAGAAGAACAATCTGAACTTCCAGTTTTCCCAACACAGTTTTGCAACTTCAGGAAGATGGGGTGAGGGGAAGCAGGGAAGAAAGTAGCTTGCGATCCATCTGGCTCCTCTTTAAGATTCGGTGGGCAGTTGTCCTGACTAGCACTGAATGGGAACTCTTCTCCTGAAAGGTTACATTCTCAGACGAGAGGGGAAATGAGTTAACATGTATTAATGTGATGCATGCTCTGGCAAAGTGACCTACTAAAGGGCTTCCAGATGTGTTGTGCAAAACTGAGAGAACAAAACAAAACAGAGCCTGAGTAATAAAGATGCTGAGTTGAACTCAGCAGGTGAGATTAACATATCTGACTGCCTCTGCTGTTAGGTAATTAAATCTGCATCTTGATGCCTGGGCAAACAAGCAAGTACTAATAGGAAATATACTTCTGTTCCTATCCGTTCTAATTAGCTTTTAAGCACCCCCTCCCCCCATAATAATTTGAATTTAAGAAGTCCAAGGTACTAGTTCAGCATACTAATCCTCTTTGGTGTTCATATATACACTGTAGCCCTTTTCTGTTAGTAGTGCTGCAGCTGGAGATATGATTACAATGAATTTCCTGTTTCAGACCTGATGACATGGTGGGTAATTTTACTTTAGCCAAAGAGGCCACAAGGGAAAGGGAAGGACAGGAGTGTGTGCATAAATTTGGAACAGGGAGAGGGAAGCCCAGAACAATTTGCTGATGGCTTCAAGAAAGCAAAGATTTTCCACTGTATTTTTTAAAAATAAAATAAAATAAAATGGCTTCTTCATCTTCTACATTGTGAGAAAAGTCCAATAGGAGACATGCCATGCTTTTGAAGGTCTACCCTAAGGTAGTCATGAAACAAGTGTTTTCATGACCATAGTTTACACTTGAATTTTTTATCTATTTATTTAAAAAAATACACTTGAAACAATAAACAGATACTATAAAAAATGCCATGCTTATTAACGAGTTGGAGATACACATCTAGAGGTTGTTTAGTTATCTGCATCATAATTAAAATGGGCTTTGTGATAGAAAATTTCTGGAGAAAGGAACTCGGTGAATGACAAAAGTCCTAAAGACATTGGATTTCATTATGGCCTCCATTTTAATGACAGAGGTAAAGATGAAGTAATTTGGACACATCATGAGAAGACAAGAAAGCTTAGAGAAGACAATTATGCTGGGGAAAATGGAAGGAAAAAGGAAGAGGGGCTGAGCAAGGGCAAGATGGATGGATGGCATCCTTGAAGTGGCTGGCTTGACCTTGAAGGAGCTGGAGGTGGTGACGGCCAACAGGGAGCTCTGCCGTGGGCTGATACATGAGGTCACTAAGCATCTGAAGTGTCTGAACGAATGAACAACAACAACTGGCAACTTCAGGTCCTCCAGATTTTGTTGGGTTGCAGCTCCTATCATCCATGGTTACTAGCTGTGCAGGCAACGGTGACTGGGAAATGCTATCTAGCAATATCTTAAGTGTGACAACTCACCACTCTTGTATGGCGACTACAACTCACTGACACATGGATGAAGTGTTGCTTTGGATTAGATTACTGGTTGCCAACCTATGGTCTGTGGACCACCAGTGGTCCCCAAGAACTAAAATATGGTCCACAGCCTCATCATTACTATACCATTGCAAAGAGACCAACTGGTCTCACAAAACTTTCTTATAGTACTGAAGCAACGGGGATGTTGGGAGTGGAGAGGCTGACTACCCATGAAAGGCATGACAACAAGCTTCCTGACTGTTGCTTCTCCTCCTCCTCTCTTCGCCTCAGCGGAGCTGTTCCATGTGGCACCTGGAAGTAGGGGCACCATGGTGTCTTTGTTTTTAGGCCTGTTCCTGGTGTTATTTGGAGTGCTAATTCAGCAAATTGCATTGGATAGACCACATCAGCTCTAGATTATTAAATATGGTTTTCAGTGGGCGAGCAGATAGCATATGTTCTGTATCAGAAACTAGAGGAGATGTGGACTATCAAATGCAATTTTGTGAATCAGCACCCCAAATAACCAAACCAAATCTAAAGTTGACCAAAAAACTGATTCGTAACCCTTTTGGTACTCATGTTGGAGAGTGGCCCCTGGTCAAAGTGGTCCCTGGTCAAAAAAAGGTTGGGAACCACTGGATTAGATGGACAGCTACACAGAGAGGCAGGAGGGGAGGAAGGATTACATTCAGGGAAATCCGAATAGAGGGTCCTAATGAGGGGAATCAAGTGGTAACTGTGAAATTTCCCTCACAAATGACTGGTTGTGTAGTATCACAAAGCTTCCTTGCATAAGTGACGTCCTTAATGGCCAGAATCCTGTTGAAAACTTTTGAAGTGATTCTGAAGTCTCTCATGGGATGGTGAGCCTTCCTTATTTATGGGTTTCTGGGGTTTAGCTTGAGGGTAGATTTAAATCAGTGTCATACTGGCAAGATCACATCTTAAAAATTCAGGTTCAGACGAATGTTGCAGCGAGGCCAGATTTATATCCCAGGGAGACATTAAAAGGCACTGTGTGAGTGGGTGACAAACTACGCACTCTGCGGTTTTTGTTATTTTTCCTAAAAGTTACAACACAGCTGCTTCCGGCCCATTAGAGAGGAACATTTTCTTTTTCAGGACAGAGCGAGGGCGAGGGGGGAGACAGTTTGGAGAACGCATACCCCTGTGCGCACACAACTCTCAAACATCTGGGCAAAATCAAACAATTTAAGATACCCTATTGCTAAAACAGTGTATGGGTGTTTGGCAAGCGTCATTTGGAAAGGAGGCAGGGTGGTCCGGGAGCCCAGACCTATGTTCTAAGAGCTTTGCTTTCATGCTTGTTCTCCATTAGATCTTTCATGGCAAGTAACCTTTTCCCAAACTGAACCTGTTCAGGAGATTTTTGGTATTTTAGAAGTTGCTTCTCATGTCATATTAAAACTAGAATTGGTTGAGGAGGGAATTAATTGCTTGGTTACAACCAGAATAGGGAAAGAAGTGGTGCTTGAAATAACGTTGTTTGACCAACTTATTGGGAAAGATTGGGACTTGTTTATCACATTTTCCAGCAACGAGAGGGGCAAATTTTAATTGTTGGATTTATGAATTAAAGCAGTGGTTCTCAACCTGTGGGCCCCCAAATGTTTTGGCTTTCAACACCCAAAAATCCCAACAGCTGGTAAACTGGCTGGGATTTCTGGGAGTTGTAGGCCCAAACACCGGAAGACTCACAGGTTGAGAACTACTGAATTAGAGGAATGTTATTAAAAGCCGAAGTGTGGAAAGATAGTCTTTTCTAAGGGTAGTAGAATAACAACAGACAATGAATGTGAGATTTGTAGAGTAATTTCAGCAGTTGTGTGTCTACTATATGTTTATTGGTGTTTTATCAGATGGAGGTCCAGAAGCTGGGGGACAACAGGGAAAACCATAGGGCAGCACCCAGTTTCACCCCCTTATCATAGTTAGTCAAGGGCTGCCATCTCATGACATTTCCTGGCTGTCCCTTGCATGCTATCCCCAGCTTCTTCAATGAAGATATGGGTAGTCATCTGTATCTTCATTTCTTCCTTTTAGCACACTTCCAGGATGGAACCCTGCCAAAAGTAGCCCTGCATCATATCATGTGCTCTGTCGGCTCTGTCCCGGCAGCGTGCTAAAAGGAAGGGAAACCCCGTCTGATGAGGCTCTTAGGTCAGGGTCAGGGTGATTGTTTTAGGTTTAGTTGCATTAGATGAAGTAGTTTTAGTTTTATGTACTATATTATAAAAATTTGCTTTCTTGTATTGTTTTGGTTCTTTTTAGTGTTATCCATTATTTCTGAATAAAAAAGAATTATATAAAAAAGAAGTAGGATAGAGTCTGGTTTTAATTTTGATATCAATGCAAAACATCAAGAAAGAGGTGGTCAACCTCCACAAACTCCCCTTTTCAGAGGCTCCTTGGACTTACCGTGGAAGCTCTAGCCACATGACCCAGGTAGGAGACCATTCATTGTGACTGGGTGTGTTCTCCTCGGCATCACAGGATGAATCCTCGCTCTCATCCAGGGAGGCCTTGCACTCTTTCAGTTCGAGTGCTTTGAGGACAACCGAGGAGGAAATGTTTTTCAAAAGGGCTACAGCCTCCCCACGGCTGACACCTGTCAAATCAATTCCATTCACATTGAGCAGAATGTCTCCTGGGGGGCAGAAAAATAAAACAGAAAATAGAACACACTTGCTCATTCAAAGCTCTACTACTAAGCTCAGGAACGTCCAACTGGCATCTTGATACACTCTGTGTTTTTTCTGCACCCTGACAAAAATAGATTCAACTGAGCACTGAAGGCTGGGGATCTGCATGTCAGCAGTGAAGTGAATTTGCCCTTGGTCTGAATCCAAATTTTAATCTATCCAAGGTGCTGGGCCTCTTTGTAGGATAGACATAAGCGCCTCAGAGAACATCCTTGGAGTGTGGATTAAAACCCACAGCAGATTCATTGCCTCACTTACATGGAAGCTGCCAGCCACTATGGCAAGCAGGTTGAAAGATATAAAGTGATTCCAGATGTTACTCTTACAAATTACATTGATAAATATAATGTTATATTCCCAAACCCATTAGGGTGTTAGCTGGAAGTCTTTTGGCAGCACTAGCCCAAAGGATGGATGGGTTGCACAAGGATGCGAATTCAAATTCCAACTCAGCCAGCAACACTTAATTTTTGGTATGTGATTGTTTTTCAGTCTCCACCCACCCATACCAGCTATAAAAATGGAAAACAATAGTTTGGCAGGAAAGCAGTTGTACTTGCTGCCCAAACTGAGGGCATAAAATTAGTTTCTTTAGAAGCACGACAAACAAAACTGTGCAGGTGTGTATGGGTTTGTGTTTCATAATGCACTTGTGTAAACACTGTAGGGAAAATATGACTAAGCTCATGAGGTTCAATAGAAGTGAATAATTTCAAATATTTTTCAAATATGTTTTGTGGTGGGCCTTTAAGTTGCTTATGACTTATGACAACTCTAAGGCAAATCTACTACAAAGTTCTCTTGGCATATTTGGGAGGGGTGGGTGGGTGAGGGGTGGGTGGGTGAGAGGTGGGGTTGCTTCTGCCTTCTTCTCAAGCTGAGAGTGAGACTTGCTCAAGGCAACCCAATGGGTTTCCAGTTCTCCCCGAGTCCGAATCCACCCTTCAACCACTGAACCATGTTGGCTCTTATTCAGACATGTACAGTGGGTGAAATCAATAAACTCAAAATTATACTTCTTATTTTTTTCATTGGGAAAATAGATGTGTTACACAAGGTATAGTGCTTGTATAAATAAAGAATTAAAAAGAGATGTGGTTTGGTGTATATTTGAGCAGTGAATCATTTATCATGAACAATACTGGGAATTATTGACTCCCACCCGTTTTGTTTGTTATCAATTCAAAGCTGTGCATTTGAAACACTTCGATCACTTCTATGCACCTTGACCTTCTAGAGCAGGGGTCCTCAAACTAAGGCCCGAGGGCCGGATACGGCCCTCCAAGGTCATTTAGCCGACCCACGTTCAGGGGCAACCTAAATCTGAGACTACTTGAAAGGACACAACAACAACAACAATACTATCTCATCAGCCAAAAGCAGGTCCACACTTCCCATTGAAATACTAATAAGTTTATATTTGTTAAAATTGTTCTTCATTTTAATTATTGTATTGTTTAAAGTGTTTTTTTTGCACTACAAATAAGATATGTGAGTTATGCATAGGAATTTATTCATGCTTTTTTCAAATTATAATCTGGCCCTCGAACAGTTTGATGGACTGTGACCTGGCCCTCTGTTTAAAAACTTTGAGGACCTCTAGCAAGAATTTAGAAAAGTTAATTTTTGAGGCTACAAGACTACTAGTTTCCAGGGTTTTATCTTCTGAGTTCTAAAAAAAAATCTTCAAAGTGTAAAAAAGCTGTTAGGAAAAATGAAGCAATGGATGATGGGTGCTGTAGTCCCAAAAGATTAGGCGTAACCCTATATGCACTTTTTGTGAACACCATTTGTTCAATAAGATTTACAGCTACAGGCCCAAAGAAAAATAGTTCAGGGGGCTTTTAGGAGAGCCATATGTTTTCCAATGCTACATCATAGCCACCCCCCCCCCCCCAAGTGAATTCAGGATGACAATAAACTTTTGGCCAATTTCTGACAAGATTATCAGAATTTTTAGAGGACACAGTTGTGGCAGTTCAAATGTTTTAATTATTTTAAAATAAATCAAGCAGTTAATCCAAGATTTAAACAGCATAAGGATGGATATAAAAATGGGAGAATATTTATCCAGTTCCTATGCAAACTAAAAAATAGAGAGGAATATTGCATTTTAATAGCCCAGATTCTATGAACAATGGCTATCTCATATTTCACAAAACATCCAATTTATATCAAGTGATTTTGAGAAAAATATGGTAGTACTTCTTTTGAGAAGAATGCTAATATTTGTGGAGAACTAAAACCATATTTGGAAATACACAATACTCTGGAATAAGGAACCACATTTTAAAAAGCCTCCTTGTGGAATCTGGAGCAATTTCAAAGTTAATTTCTCCCCTCTTTTGTCCCAATGTATATTCATTTGTTTTAGATAGTGGCTTCAATATGGACATCAAACACTGATGACCACGGAACTGGTATTTGAACAAAGAATACTACCAGATTTGGGTTTGGAAAATGATTTCAGCTGCTCATCATACAAATGTGTGCAGGCAGAAGTTTCTTTTCAAAAAGCAATGTTAAAACCAGATTATTATTATTATTATTATTATTATTATTATTATTATTATTATTATTAAACACTCAACAAGATTAGTCCACAGCCAACAAGATCACTATGCTGGCTGTTGTTTTGGATCACATGCCTAACTCTTCCCAAGTGTCTAGGACTGTGTGATGAATTGGCAAATAATGCGTGCAGATCCCAGTAGGGTGGCCTTTTGCAGCTGACAGATGGTAATTTTGTCAGTGCCAATTGTGTTTAAGTGCAGACCAAGGTCTTTAGGCAGTGCACCCAGTATCACCACTGGGACCACATTTACTAGCTTGTGCCAGAGTTCTTGCAGTTCGATCTTTAAATCCTCATATCATGTCAGCTTTTCCAGTTGTTTCTCTTCGATCATGCTGTTGCCTGGGATTGCAACATCCATGATCCATACTTTGCTTTTTAACACGATCGTGAGGTCAGGAGTATTGTGCACCAATTATTACTACTACTACTACTACTACTACTACTACTACTACTACGTTTATTTATACTCCACTTTTTCTCTCTACAGGGAGACTCAAAGCAACTGCTAAATTTATTTATTTACAACGTTGTAGTAGTTTGAGCACCTTACTGGAGAATGAACCCAGATTTTAATTATTACACTATGCTGGCTCAATTTTTCCAGCTGCTCCCCCCTCCCTTTTTTCATGCATTAGGGAAAGGAATTTCCTTTAAGAAAACTGTTGTGAAGCAGGGTTTGGCTCTTCTCTAGAAGTATGGGAGTGTGAGGAGATCAATGAGGGCCAATTATTCAAATGATTCCAGGCATATTCAATGCTTTTCTATGCATAGAGAACATTCCTGATGCCATGATGGAGCATTTTCATAATACTTATTCCAGTAATTCCAAGAAAAATCCATTTCCTCTAAGGCACATCTGGCCACTGTCTGCTCGTTCTGAGTCAAGCGGGACATTGCACATCTATGTTAACAACTTTAGGAGATGAGTCAGAGTCAGGATTCTGGAAAGCTTTCCCATCAATTAATATATTTAATATATTTGCATATTAACTCTAACTGAACAGGCTTATAATGTTTTATGCCATTAAATGCCATACAACAATTCTATAAGCATCTCCTCAACTGAGGTTATGATTTCAGACCAGAATTCCTTAAAATGACCAGTTTGGCATTGCCTGTGAACCAAATCAGCTGGGTGGCAATGGGAGTATTTGCCACATAGCGTGGTAAATGTGATGGGTAGCAGGGGAAACCATTGTTCTGCATCGCCTGCTGCACCACTTTCCTACACCCTGGGAAGTGTCCTACACCCTGGGAAGTGTCCTACACCCTGCAAGGATACTTCCTCTATGGAGCCCCACCTTATATCGTGTGATGACATCTGGTGGGATCATTGGAGGAAAGATCTTAATATAATGCTAGGACACTTCCAAGTCCCCATTTGATGAGATGGTATGTCTGTGAAGGGTTAAATAATCTCATCATATGGGCTGATTTGCCCATCGTACACTGCTTTCTTGTCTCTTTGCCACAGAGCCCATTACACAATGCACATCTACTTCTGGCTGGGCTCTATGGTAAAAGGGGCAAAAAAGCAGTGTACGCTGTTGCGGGAAGATTCCTATGCTGTCTTCATTACAATGGGGGAAGCTGGATGGTGGACACTTCCCCCATGGGATGGGGTCAGTGATAAATTGGGCAATGTAGGTCATGGGGAGATACATTCTCCACATCCCTACTTGGACCTCACAGATTTGCCACGATGTGTGGCAAATCCCTCACTTCATGTGACAAGGCCCAAAGTATAATTTGTGCATTTCAATATAAAAGAGTGGCTGTTTGGTTTGTTTAAGATCTGGACCAAAACACAGAGCCATGATGCTTCCAAATATCTGGAGGTGTCACACATTAATTTTATAAATAATTTTATTTTGAGTGTTTAGTGGCATTTTAGAAAATTTTGGTTGAGGCCCATTGGGTTTCTCTGAGCAGTGATAACTCAGAATATATCCCCCCCCCCCACACACACAGAGAGATATAGCTCATGACATCTCCAGCTTCAACTTTGTTTTCTGTGAGCTATTATACTGCATTTCATACTTAGTTTATTTATTTTTTAATTATGACTCCCAAAATACACAGACCATACTGTACTAAAAATATAGGATCAATATGAGGAAGCAAAGAGGTGCTCAGCACCCAGAAAGTGATGTCTGTGAGCTCAAAATATACTGTGCACATCCCTTATCATCTTTCTTGGGATGCAGCAAGTATTAAATTTGCAAATGTTGATGAGAACATGCTGTAGTGCAGGGGTTCTCAAACTTTTTAAACAGAGGACCAGGTCACAGTCCCCCAAACTGTTGGAGGACCAGATTATAATTAAAAAAAACATAAATGAATTCTTATGAACACTGTACATATCTTATTTGTAGTGCAAAAACCCCCACTTTAAAACAATAATAATTAAAATGAAGAATAATTTTAACAAATATAAACTTATTAGTATTTCAATGGGAAGTGTGGACCTTCTTTTGGCTGATGAGATAGGACTGTTGTTGTGTGCTTTCAAGTCGTTTCTGACTTAGGTTGACCCTGAGCAAGGGCCGGGTAAATGACCTTGGAGGTCATAGTTTGGGCCTTGGGCCTTAGTTTGGGGATCCCTGCTATAGTGACTGAAGCAGTGATGGCCAATGTATGACCCTTCACATGCCATTGAACCGGAGCTCCCATTAGGCCTCTGCTGGCTAGATCTGATAGGAGCTGCAGTCCAATGGCATTTGAAGGATCTCAATATTGTTTACTCATTTCATTTATTTATTTATTTCAAGGTTTTCTATACCGAGCTTCTCAACCTCATCGAGGGACTCAACCCGGTTTCCAGACATGAAAATGAAGACTGAGGAATTTTGGATTCAAATTCTCACTCAGCCAAGGAACTCACTGAGTGACTTTCAACCTATGAACTATACTTACTTCAATAGTGACACATGTTGAGAACAGTCTACAGGTCTGGAAAATATGTGGCCCTCCCAGTGTCAATGGGATTACAATTCACATGATCTGCCACTGTTGGGTATTCTGACTAGGGCTGAGAGGAGATGTCAACAGCATTGTCTGTACTATCCTGACACTTGATGGACAACTCTTAGGAGGAATGGTGGAGTCCGATTAGAAATTACTATTTCATCTTTTCTAATGGAAATCTGACAGTTTAGGTGGGATCCAGGTTTAGGACTTGACTTATAGAAACATTCCATACTTTTCTGCCTTCAAACTTCCTAACAATGCTGCATAGAGGGCTGAAAGACCTGGTGGAATGCAATAAAATGGCACATGCAGACTAACGGAGAGACCTTAATAGAGCCTTTTAGTTCACATTGAATCCAACTTATCTTCTCAACAATATCTTCATAACCACGACAGAGGGAACTGTGGCCTCTCAGAGTTTTTGGAATAACAGCTCCCATAATATTTACATTACCTGTGTTGGTTGGATATGACTAGAGGTTCAAAAGACCTCTATCCCATACTTGCTTCACAATATTTCTGCTTACCCAGGACATATTTAAACATTGGGTTGTTGCATTATTTATTTATTTATTTATTGCATTTGTATACCGCCTTTCTCAGCCAGAGGTGACTCAAGGCGGTTCAGACCTCTCTGAGGTTGTGAGGTCTGAGGATGCTTGCTATAGATGCAGCTGAAATGTCAGGAGAGAATACTTCTAGAACATGGTCATATAGCCTGAAAAACCTACGACAACCCAGTGATTCCAGCCATGAAAGCCTTCGACAATATATTTAAACATTTCTTGAAATCACTCATTATTTTCACTTTGAAATTGGGAATAAGCCCTGAACTTCATCAGTGTTGTCACCTGTTTTGATTCGGCCATCCCGGCTGATGACTCCACCAGGTTCAACGCTCATCACATAAATGGGTAAATCCCATTCCTGGTGGGAGGAGGCACCACCGGCCACAGTCATACCCAGGGACTCTGTATGGTCTTTTCGGACAACAACCACCTTTTCATGACTGGTGATGGCATGGAGGGCAGCCTTAGAAGGGAAAAGAGTAAAAACAAGTTCAGTACATAAACAGAAACCTTTGACAGTTCAGTGGCAGATATTTTTCCTTATTTTTCCATCATTCATCCATGGTTTTTCTGATTAATTCTGGTGTGTTGGTTCTTTCCAAGCAGAAGTAAAATTCATGACTGAATTTTTCCTGGGTGTAGATTGACTGATTCTTAAAATGTTTGATATTTTAAGAAGAGACGGTGTGGTAAAGCAGTTTGAATATTGAAGCTCACTGGGTGACCTTGAGCATGTCATACTCTCTCAGCTCCAGAAAACCCCATGATAAATAATTCCATAAGTAACAAAAAGATTGAGAACACAAAACAACAGCATACACAAAAAGATTCTTCCTCCATCTATGAAAACAGACTTGTTTCTGGACGAATTCTGTTTCCCTCCCAGAATTGTATTTTATCTTCAGCAAATCTCTCTTTACAAGAAACAGCCCTTCCTTCCTCCGTTTTTCTGAGGCAAATTTAATGTGAAGAGGAAAGAAAGAAAAAGAGACTCTTATTTGCATTTTTGTGAGCATTTTTTTCCTCACTGGGAAGTATTCATTTTTGAGAGGAAATGTCTATCTAGTGCATCAGTCAAGGCATTTTTTGACTTTGTTAGTAAGTATGAAAATAATATGCTTCCTCTGTCTCATACTTCAATAATGTTCCAGCCATGGAGACTGTGTTTATACATTTTATAAAGAAAAATGATTTTGACTTCATCAAGATTTAAAGGTGATGGTCAGAAATGGATTGTAATCCTCCCTAGGTCACAATCAAAACCCTAATCACACCTTTCTCTCAAAATATTTCTCGTTCTTTCAATTTTTTGAAAAACAAGAGCATTGGTGGAATAAAGGACCAAAGGCAGAGTGAGGGGAAAACAGGAATCAAAGGAAGCCAAAGCTTTGCTTTAATAAACACCACCCTGTGCTTACGTGGCTTTATGAGAGATAACCAAATCAAATGGTTCAGTGTCAATTCTAATCAATAAGAGTACTTCAGTGTGTTGTTTTCTTTTTAAAAGTACTTCCTCTCCATGATTACAACATTACCTTGTGGGCTCTACAGAGAAGGAAAAAACATAATAGTTTGTCCCCCTTTTAACGTTTACTGTAAAACAAATATTTACAGCAGATTAACTCAGTGTCCTGATAGTTGGCTTACAGGCAATGGCTGCGTGACCATTTTAATTACCTGAAGGCTGAAACTGTTCTTTCAGCCACAGAGTTTTATGTCCTTCAAGGACAAATGGCCTAGCCTTTGAAGACTGGAAGATAATGTATTTACATATGCAATTAACAAGACTTTTTTCAGTTTCAAATGTTGTGTTAAGAGCTTTCCGCATTCACTCAGTCTCCAAAATGCAAGGAAATTGCATCAACAGATGTGTAATTTAGGCAATACAGTTATGGTGGCTCAGTTCCTTGAATGAAGTTCCAGTTTCTGAACTAACTTGAAGGTGGATAGCTCAGGGGAAGAGTGGATTTAGATCTTAGACTTGTCTATTTACTAATGCCACTGAAACTGGCCAAAATGGGCAAACAGAGGGCATACAGGACACAGTCCAAGCATCTTTAACCCCTTAAGATTCGAAAGTCATAAAATCTGGGTAAAGTCTTCTGATACTAATATACTCAACCTCCCTGCTAGTGAAAAACAAGACCCCTTAAATAATTACTAAATTAAATAAGTGATAGGGTCTATGTCTTTATAAATTGGGGAGAGGAGAATGGCAGAGAGGGTTAGAGGAAGGAAATATCATGATAACTATATTTGTTGTTGTTTATTCGTTCAGTCGCTTCTGACTCTTCGTGACCTCATGGACCAGCCCTCGCCAGAGCTCCCTGTCAGCCATCACCACCCCCAGTTCCTTCAGAGTTGAGCCATTCACTTCAAGGATACCATCCATCTTGCCCTTGGTCGCCCCCTCTTCCCTTTTCCTTCCATTTTCCCCAGCATCATTGTCTTCTCTTCTCATGATGTGGCCAAAGTACTTCATCTTGGCCTCTAATATCCTTCCCTCCAATGAGCAGTTTGTTTCCTGAAGTATGGACTGGTTTGATCTTCTGGCGGTCCAAGGCACTCTCAGAACTTTCCTCCAATACCACTGTTCAAAAGCATCTATCTTCCTTCGCTCAGATTTCCTTATGGTCCAGCTCTCACATCTGTAGGTGACTATGGGGAATACCATTACTTTAACTATGCAGGTCTTCGTTGCCAGTATGATGTCTCTATTCTTCACTATTTTATCAAGATTGTTGACACTATAACACAACCTAATTTAACTTAACAGCAAAATAACAACAACTAAAAGCATCATAAATACCAAAATTTTGTTAAATACACTAAAAATAGAAATTTAAAAAAATATTTAAACCAATGTCAACATAGCTCCATCAGTAGAGGTTCGACAAACCAATGGCCAGGACTACAAAAAATGTAGCCAACTATAAAAGGGCAGGGAAAGGATAGTGCAAACAGTGTATCATAGGGTTGGGGAAGTGAAGTGCAGGACAGAGAGCTATCTGGCTACCTAGGGACTGGGCCTAGGGACTAATCATTCTCAAAATTTTGCTGGAACATCCAGGTTCTCAGATCCCTACAAAAGGAGGTCAGTGTGGGGCTTGCCTAATCTTCCTGGGGAGGGTGTTCCAAAGATGGGGGGGGGGGCACCACTGAGAAGGCCCTCTCCCTCATTGCCACCAACAATGCTTTTGCCTGTGATGGAAGCAAGAGGAGAAGCTCCCTGGCAGATTTAAGAGCCCATGCTGATTCATATAGGGAGATGCGATCCTGTAGGTAGTCAGGGCCTGAACTATTTAGGGTTTTGCAGGACATAACTCTGCACCTTGAATTGGGACTGGAAACTTATCGGCAGCCAGTGGAGCTGCTTTAATAGGAACGTCGTACATACATCGTACATTCCATATAATTATTGTATTGAGTTGTAATTCTTTTCATAATCACATGGAAAAATAAAAAAATATATATTTTAAATAATATGTTTAGAATTAATGCTGCAGCTTTTATGTCCTCCTTGACTTCATTCTCAACCCCCTTTGACTTTCTCCTTCCTGAATTTTCATTTTTTCTTTTGTAACTTGTCACGCTCCCATTCTAGCTCACTGCCGCATAATGTTCATTATACAAGCAAAAGAGAATGCCAGGAAAAAGAATGCATGTGTCCTAAACTTTAACTGAAATGACAAAGATGTTACTTTGTACCAGGGCACCAAAAATATGGGATAAATGTGGATGCCCACAACTTTATTAAAAACATACTGCCCCCCAAAAAATGCTACTTAACTAAGGGGAGGAAGATTGAGAATTTAATGGACAGACTAATGCCTGCATAAGAAGGGCAGAAAGCAATTAAATAAACTCTTAAACATTAGCTAATGCTTTTTGAGATTTGCCAATCTGAGGAGAATTCAGAACAGGACAACAGATATTTGCCAGCACTGCAGATGTTCAAACCCAGGTATAGCCCCCCTCAATAAGATGCCTAAAGCCCACAGAAGTTTTCCTTTTCAAAATTTTTCTAGTGCTCAGGGTTTGGTACGCTTACTGTATGTCTCCCTCCCTTTCTTCCTCCCTTCCTTCTCTCCCAGTGTGGGACCCAAGACAGCTTCCAAAGAGGGTCAATCAAAAATCCTTAACAATACTTTAAAAAAATAAAACCCCAAATTAAATAATATACAATAATTGAAAAGTCATTTAAAAAAAAACAACACACACATACCCTAATAAGTTTGGCAGGTTTGTATGGGGAGATAGGGTCTTTCAGATAGTTTTTGGACAAGTCTACATAGGGACCACCAAATGCAGCATTGCCCAAACACGAATCAAGGAACATGACACTGCAGACGAATTCAACCAGAGAAGTCAGCCATTCTAGAACACCTGATGAACCAACCTGGACACAGTATATTATTTGAGAACACAGCAATGCTGGACCACTCTAAGAGCCACCATGTCAGACTACACAGAGAAGCCACTGAAATCCACAAGCACGTGGACAATTTCAACAGAAAGGAGGAAACAATGGAAATGAATAACATCTGGCTACCAGTATTAAAAAACTCTAAAATCAGGACAGACTTGGGAAGTCTGACTTGGCCACGGTAGTCCACGCTCTGGTTACATCCCGTTTAGACTACTGCAACGCTCTCTACGTGGGGTTGCCTTTGAAGACGGCCCGGAAGCTTCAATTGGTCCAATGTGCGGCAGCCATGATACTAACAGGAGCGGGACGCAGGGAGCATACAACCCCCTTGTTGTACCAGCTCCACTGGCTGCCGATTTGCTACCGGGCTCAATTCAAGGTGCTGGCGTTGGCCTATAAAGCCTTAAACGGTTCCGGCCCAAGATACCTATCCGACCGCATCTCGACCTACGAGCCCACCAGGACTTTGAGATCTTCCGGGGAGGCCCTGCTCTCGATCCCGCCTGCTTCACAAGCATGGCTGGCGGGGACGAGAGATAGGGCCTTCTCGGTGGTGGCTCCTCGGCTGTGGAACACCCTTCCCGTGGACATTAGACTGGCTCCTTCCCTGATGATATTCCGCAGGAAATTAAAGACTTGTTGTTCAAGAAGGCGTTCGAACAAGAAGTGCAATTATTGGTAATGACTATAGGAATGGAACAACGGAAAATGGTACTGGATTGTGGTTTGGATGATGAGACGACGCTGAATGGTTTTTGTAGTAATTACGATGTTTTTGTATAATGCTGGATTGTGAATTGTTTTTATACTCTGTCTTGAATTTTGTTGTTCCTATGTTGTACACCACTGTGAGTCGCCCCTGGGCTGAGAACAGCGGTATATAAGTAAAGTAAATAAATAAATAAATAAATAAATAAATAAAGAGCAGCACTAAAAAAACAGGGGAATTCCATACAAGAATCAATCAGGGCCAGCTAACACCTCCCAACAAAGGATTCCCCCAGGCAGCAATCAGCCAGTCTTTGAAGCTACAAGGCCAATGCTAATCAAGGTGGCAAATTGCAACATTCACACCTGCCTCAAGCAAACAAAAGTTCTTTCTCCCACAGATATATAAACCTTACTTCTACTTTTCAACAAACCTCACAACCTCTGAGGATGCCTGCCATAGATGTGGGTGAAATGTCAGGACAGAATGCTTCTGGAACATGGCCATACAGCCCAGCAAACTCCCAGCAAACCCAAGAAACTGTTCTCCCTTACATTCAGACTAGGGATCCTAGTGGTCCATTGTTAAAAGAAAATGGTTTAATCCGGATAATTACATGAGCTGGATCCAAATTTAGAGAGCTCTGCTGTTATGGATTAACAAAATGGCAACAGTTTAAATACCGTAGTAGAAGGGAGAGTTACATCTGATATTTGGAAAAAGTTTTTATTTTTAAAAAGGACTCATGGAAGTGATTTGGGAAGCATAAACACAGGCTCAGAGCAAAAGGATTATTAAGGATCCTTTGTTAAAATACGAGCACTCATATAAGCACTAAGATTTTATATTTTCTAGTTCCACGCACATTGCAGAAGGGCATTGTCCTCCTAAGATACTCTTCAAAATACCATTAGTAAGGTCTGAGGTTGTCTCTGTTAGGGTGCCTTACAACTTTCCCCAACTCTTAGAGCTGGACAGCTCACTGTTTACAATTGGCACTGGCTTCAGAGCCCGCCTGTTTCCACATGGAGGCAGGATGTCATGGGTTTTCTTCGCCAAAAGGGACGGCTGAACCATTTTATAACAACAAATGATGTTGAAGGCTACGGCTTATTCTTGGCACTGGATATTAGGAACTTGAAAGCAATCTCGACCCCACATTTACATCTGTGTCCTAGAAATGTCTAAGAAGAGAGTTGGCTCTCGAAGAAAAAAGAAAGAGGGGGGATGGGGACATTTAGATCAAATTATCCTAGAGATGAATTTTTAAATGTGGCCATAGTTTGGAGGTGGTGAGATTTCCATGTGCAGCCAGGGTTTTTTTTTCTTTCCACTATAATGACACAACATTAATTAGATACAATTCTGGGAGTTCTTGACATTTTGAATTAGAAAACCGAAACCTCTCCAAACTTAATAAAATCAGATTCAAATTATACCTTGCCTGAGGATTAGATTTATGCTATTGCATATAGAGGCTGAAATTTTAATGTCAGGCAGAAAACAACTGGGAATATCATGGGTATTGCACTAAGATATTTTGTATGACTGCGAAAAAAAAATCTTTGTTCATATGTGTAGTGATGTCCTTGAGTAGTTCCAGCTGCAGGCAAATAGGGCAACCTCTCTTTATATCAGAGGAAATCTACACTAGCTTTCCTTAGATAACCATAAAACAAATGGTGTGAGATTTAAACTGCTTAATTTACTTCAGTATCAGTTCATCTAGAAATGTGGTTAGGCCAGCCTGGTCTTTGATGCAGAGAAGTATCAACACAGACTATGATGTACTAGGAGACATATACATAATTCCAGATATTAGTCTGCCTCCTTTGCAAAATCTTTTTAAAACCAACAGCTCTTCTGAACTCACTCCAGATGAACTCTGTTTAATAAGGGAGTGAATGACTTGTCATCTTCCATGGACTACAACTCTCAAAGCACCTTAGGACTATGCTTAGTGAGTGGAGTTGATGGGAGATGCAGACCCAGATGTGGGAAGAGTCAAAGTCTCCTCATTCTTGTTTAGGATACCAACCATAATTGCCCAGACTAGATGGATGGACTACTAAAATCAAATGGCTTATTTATTTATTTATTTACAACATTTATATGCCACCCTTCTTACCCCGAAGGGGACTCAGAGCAGCTTACAAGTAAAAAGTAAATACAATATATTATATTATTATCATAGCACAGTATTAATATTATATATTACATTGTACTATAACATTATACTGTAATATTATTCATAATATTACATTTCATATAAATTATATATTAATTATAATATATTATTATTATTATTATTATTATTAGTAGTAGTAGTAGTATATCGTATTACATTATAATATTATCAATATTATATGTATATACAATATATTATATTATATTATATAATATAGTATATTAGCCACCCCCTGCCACGCGTTGCTGTGGCCTACTCTGGTGGTCATGGGGGTTCTGTGTGGGAGGTTTGGCCCAATTCTATCATTGGTGGGGTTCAGAATGCTCTGAGATTGTAGGTGAACTACAAATCCCAGCAACTACAACTCCCAAAGGTCAAGATTCTATTTCCCCCAAAATTCTACCACTGTTCACATTTGGGCATGTTGAGTATTCGTGTAGATCAGGGGTCCTCAAACTAAGGCCCGGGGGCCAGATACGGCCCTCTAAGGTCATTTACCCAGCCCTCGCTCAGGGTCAACCTAAGTCTGAAATGACTTGAAAGCACACAACAACAAAAACAACAATCCTATCTCATCAGCCTAAAGCAGGCCCACACTTCCCATTGAAATACTAATAAGTTTATATTTGTTAAAATTGTTCTTCATTTTAATTATCATATTGTTTTTAAATGTTTTTTGAATTACAAATAAGATATGTGCAGTGTGCATAGGAATTCATTGATTTTTTTTCAAATTATAATCCGGCCCTCCAATAGTTTGAGGGACTGTGACCTGGCCCTCTGTTTAAAAAGTTTGTGGACTTTGGTGTAGATTTTGGTCCAGATCCATCACTGTTTGAGTCCACAGTGATCTCTGGATGTAGGTGAACTACAACTCCAAAACCAAAGGAGTTGTAGTTCACCAAACCCTTCCAGTATTTTCTGTTGGTCATGGGAGAACTGTGTGCCACGTTTTGTTCAATTCCATCGTTGGTAGGGTTCAGAATGCTATTTGATTATGGGTGAACTATAAATCCCAGCAACTACAACTCCCAAATGACAAAATCAATTTTTGAGTGAAGGACATACATTGGGTTGTTAGGTGTCTTGTGTCCAAATTTGGTCTCAATTTGTCCAGTGGTTTTTGAATTTTGGTAATCCCACAAACAAACATTACATTTTTATTTATATAGATTATATTATATTATAAGCACAGTGCAGGAGACAAGATGGAACTGCCTTCCTGGCCTCTCTCTTTACTCTAATCTCAGAGCAGTAGTTGGTGCTGGGGGGGGGGGGGCTCCCAACTGATGACACTGGAGGCAAGATGGAACTGGGGAAACAATTATCTCTCCAGATGTTCTGATCCTCAATCTCCTCCAGATAGCCAATGATAAAGGTTATGGGAATGACAGCCTATTTTCACAATGCTATACTAAAGTTGGGGAATCTCTGGCTCCAGATGCTATAGACCAGTGCTTCTCAACCTGTGAGTCCCCAGATGTTTTGGCCTTCAACTCCCAGAAATCCTAACAGCTGGGGAGTTGAAGTTGTAGGCCAAAACACCTGGGGACCCACAGGTTGAGAACCACTGGTCTATAGCATCTGGAGCCAGAGATTCCCCAACTTTAGTTTAGCATTGTGAAAATGTTGACACTGTTTTGCTATGGAGAAAGCCACAATTTTACAAAGCCCAAAACATCAGAAAAAGGTAAGTGATGAAGAAGAAGATGGGAAGGAATTAGAACTTCCTTTCTGGCAAACTAAAAAAAAAGGCAAATTAAAGTGGTTAGTGAATGGTTCACAGAACAGCAGTAACTTTCTTCTTAAGTTAAAACCTGGCTTTTTGAGCAAACTTTCACTAATGCAGCATAATTATATGAAATCATGGAACGACTAGACGATGCAATTAAATAATGACTTTGGCAAGGAGACGCTTATGATAATGCTTTTATGGCTTTGTACGTTTTTTATATTATATGTTAAACGTATTTTATGGTTGTTTTAATTGTTTTATAATTGTTGAGGCATCGAATTATTGCCAACTGTGAACCGCCTTGATGGGCTGAGAAAGTTGGTATACTAATATGGTAAATAAATAAATAAATAATAAGTTGTGACTTCAACTGATAAGATCAAGGGTAAATACCATTATGTAAATACCCTAAAGGTAAATACCCTAAAGACACCGGATGTCTCCTGATTTTGGAATCTTGGAAGCAAGGTCAGCTTTGATTAGTTTTAGAATTTTTATTTTTCGTGTCAGGAGTGACTTGAGAAACTGCAGAGAGAATGGGCCATCTGCAAGGATGTTGTCCAGGGGATGCCCAGATGTTTTGACGTTTTACCATCCTTGTGGAAGGCTTCTCTCATGTCCTCACATGGGGAGCTGGAGCTGACAGAGGGAGCTCATCCACCTCTCCCCGAATTCAAACCGATGACCTGTTGGTCTTCAGTCCTGCCAGTACAATGGTTTAACCCATTGCGCCACTGGGGGCTCCTAGTATTTGGATGAGACACCACCAATGAATACCAGGTTCTGTGACAAGACCACCTATGAATATTCCTTGCCTAGAAAACCCTATGAAATTCATGGAGTCACCATATTGATTAGTGACTTAAAGGCACATACATGCAAATATACACACAGGTGGTAAGAAGAAGTAGGGCACTATTTGCTACTCTGCCTTAGGCTGGAAAATATCTTGAGTTGGTGCTGTTTGAAGGACTTTATTGTCCTTCAAACAATACTCTAATTTACAGTCAGACCAAGGGGTATGAAACACTGCTGAAGAATTATAGTCCCTTGTGTTTTCTTTTGATGGGTTTAGTAAATCAGAGCAACCATCTCCTTTGCATGTTGCCAAAGACGCAAGAAATGGGCAGCTCGTTGAAGCTTCACATCGCTCTCTTGATAACTATTAACCCCATATAGACGGACAGGATGATATCCTATTAATCTTGTACCAGATGGTCCTAGCAACAGCCTTGCCTCATGTTTCTGCCAGATGGAGAAAGTGCAGATAAGCTTCTTATTTTTTAAATAATTATTAAAGTGCATTACATTTTGCTGCGAAGTGTGGTCAGCAATATAGAATAACGGTGGTTCAACACACTTTTGTTCCATAGTTTTCTTTCCTCAACAGCCTCCCCACCACACTTCCTGTGAGTTCTTTTCCATCACCTATTCACAAGACAGCAGCACTTCCCAGTGTATATAAACAAAGGGGACCACAGTTTCTGTGTTTACACTGCAACGCTAAATGGTGCTCCTTTTGGTGATACTCTCCAGATATGATCCTTCGACATTAACCCATTAGTCAATGCACCAGGCCACTTCCCCGCTTCTTTTCCCTTCACATATGAAATCATAACGAAGGGAGGGAAGAGTATTAGGCCTCACCTTGTTAGGATTGTTCCTTAGACCAGGAAATGGTGGATGGCTTCCAGTGTAATCCCATCCAGCTTCCTGCAAGATATCAGGAGCCTGAGGTCTGGTTTGCCGAGACACTGTGAAATGAACGCGATTCCTGCTGCCCTGCATGGTGAGAAAAAGATAAAATACATACCAGTTAATCATTGACAAAACCAGTTTTCTCATACAGTTCTTGTGGGTTTTTTCGGGCTATATGGCCATGTTCTAGAGGCATTTCTCCTGATGTTTCGCCTGCATCTATGGCAAGCATCCTCAGAGGTGAAGTCTGAGGATGCTTGCCATAGATGCAGGCGAAACGTCAGGAGAAATGCCTCTAGAACATAGCCATATAGCCCGAAAAAACCCATAAGAACTGAGTGATTCCAGCCATGAAAGCCTTCGATAATACAGATTTCTCATAGTTAGAATATCGCAAATTGATTGGCTGGAAGTTCGCCTTTGGTTTTGAAAAACCGTTTTTTTGGCAAAAATGGCTATTAAACTTTTATCTATTTGTTTGGTTTGAAAACGATCTAAGGAGTCTGACTCTGGACCAATGAGGTCTACAAAAATTGCTTTGGAGGAAATTGAATATTTGCACATGTGTCTGCATTTGCACTCTATGGTATAGATGTTATATCAGTGCTTCCCAACGTGTGGGCCATGGCCCACTGGTGGGCCATGAGACCTAAAATAAGGTCTACGGCTCTAGATTATTAAATATGATTTTCTGTGGGCAAGCAGATAGTAACTACTGGATGTTCTGTATCAGAAACTGATGTAGTCAATCCAAAGTGGTCCCCGGTCAAAGTGGTCCCTGGTCAAGGTGGCCCCTGGTCAAGGTGGTTCCTAGTCAAAGTGGTCCCTGGTCAAAGTGGTCTCTGGTTAAAAAAAGGTTGGGGACCACTGGTTTATATAGAAGAGAGATCCCTATTAGGCTTGGTTGATAAAAAAATGGTTCAAAACTCATTTTGGATGTAGGGGGAGTTGGTGATTCAATTCAGAATTGAATTCCGAATTTTTCAGAAAAATATTCGCAATTTTCCAAATTTTTCGAATCGCTTCGTTAATGGTGGACGCAATTGCGCATTATGCAAAAAACAGCATAGGCAGGAAAGTATGGGATTTCTAGTGTCTTCTTAGGCAACTCACAGCAAACAAAGAAAAAAAAAACCAAACAGCCCTGCCCTTTTTGCCTTGGAAGCTGATTTCCCTACTTTGGGAAGGAGAGTTTGTGTTCAAAGAGCGGCTTGAATTGATGAGAGATCTAGTTCTTTTGAGGCAATGTGCAACATAAACTAAAAAACACTGAGGCCAGAGAGACCAGCTACAACGTTGGCTTTTAAAAAATGTTGGAGTGAGTGCTTTGGTTCCTCTGTGTTGCTCCTTCCACCCACACCACTCACCTACACACTACTCTTGTGTTGCCCTCCACCCGTCCCAAACCCCAACAGCAACAACACACAAGCGGCAAAGCTGGCTGGCAACAGCCCTTCTTCTAGCCCTTCTTCCTTTCTGCTTGCTTGCTTGCCTGCTGTGCTCTTCTTCCAACCGCTCTTCTTCCAACCTCCCTTCAACACAACCTCCCTTCCCTTAGTCTGTCTTCTCCCTTCTCCTTTCTCCCTTCTCCCATCCCGGCTCCGAATGAGCCTCTGAGCCGTGTGCTCCCCTTTATATACAGCAATGGCTGCCAGTCCTGAAACCCCTCCCATCCTCAAAACTTCTCCCCTGATTGGCTGGGAGGGAAGGCAAGGAGTCTCCCAGCGGGCTGAAAAGACACTGAATCATTTAAGACTCACTTTCTTAGTCGTAACAAAAATGGCGGAAAAAGCTTTGGAAGGCAAAGGGACTTCCGGGTTTTTAAAATGTTTTGAAATCACTTCAAAAAGGCAACTTTAATGAAATTATTACGAGTAACGAGTAATCCGACACGATTCTATCCATGCCTAATCCCTATATAAAGATTTGACAAACCAATGCTAAGATAAATAATAATAATAACCATTTTAAAAATAAATAGCTATCAACCTTTCTAAATCCTTTCAGGACATGATTGGTGCACTGTTGACTAGTATTTCTGGTTCCAGGATAAAACAAAGCTAAAAACATGTGGGGAAAAGAATAAAAAGTAACCCAACCACCATAAGGAAAAGAGGATTGAATTGATGTGCTTTTAATAATGACTAAAAGGGGAGATTTCTGTAAAGTACAGGGTCCCTGTTCTGGTACAGCTGTACCAGGAGCTCCAATTTTGTTTGCTTTGCATTGAATGTTTATTTGCAGTCCTAAGTTTCAGGGACTCTGCAGATAGGTGGCTTCTTTTGGTTGCAGTTATAGGGCAAGCCACCTGTCCATCACCGTTGAGTTTGGTCCTGCCCCTTGCTCAGGGCAATTGGGAAGGGAAGGGAGCCATTTTTAGTTTCAGCAAGGAAGTCAATGTACAGGATGTGTACAGACTTTCTCCTGTACAAAGGCTTCAACCCTTAAGACTTCCCGGGGGAGAACAGTCTTAAGAGCATCTAAAGATTTCCAAAGGTTCCAGGGAAACAGCCTTACAGCCCTGAGGAATTTCAGAGGGAATAACAGCTTTAAACACCAAGGACTCCAGCTAAATGACTACAGGCCTACTGGTACGTCCACTCGGTTTTGAGATGCAGTTCAGCCCGGTAGTGGATCCACATCAATCAGGTTTAGGTTCACAGTTAGCCTGGGAGGAGCTAGAAAGGGATTTTCCTTTGAAGTAAAGCAAAGAAACAATTAGAAGCCACCAGTTGCTTGAAGCCTGGAAGCATTTGTTTAACCTTTGAAGAGAAAACAAGTTTCTCTTTGATTGTTCATCAATAAAAAACTTTGTTGTATTTAAGCTCAAGCCTTCTAAAGACTCTTTAATGGGGGAAAATTCTCTAAGGGCTTCTCTTTGGGCCCCCTGGCTTCCCGTTGGGCTAAAGTTGCACGTCCTGTTTTAAAAGCACTTCGTTTCAAGCCCAGTGGCGACAGAACAGTCCCTATTATGAAAGGGGGCAGGAAATCTAACCTGTTGCTCATATGGCCACACAGCTGTATAAAATTCACATTGAACTGGATTATATGGCAATGTGGACTCAGATAAGCCAGTTCAAAGCCGATATTGTGGATTATCTGCCTTGATATGGCTGTGTGGAAGAGCCCTAAGGAATTGAAAAGGAATAACCCTTTCCTGTCACTTTGAATTGGGAACACCTTGTTTAGTTAAAATGTCTGAGTTAATTTCCAAATGGGAAAACATAGCTAAAAAACCTCAGGGTTTTGGATGATCCTGAACTGGCAACCTTATAAATAAGTGATGCATATAATATATGTTTATAGATTACAAACACAACTATATACCAGTCACAATATTGCCTTTTCTAAAAGCCACAATGTGCCTTTTGTTTTAATTTTAAATGGCAACTTATCATACAGGACATATTCATTGTTTTATTATCTTCTAACTACAAATAGATTAAAGTAGATTGAAAAAGTTTTAGGTCCAAGCCATAGGTGTGATATGAAACCAGCCAGTGGTACGAAAGCTAGTTAACACACAAGTTGATGCTATAGAAAACATATTATAAAGTCATTTGAAGGTTGATCTGCCTCCCTATGGTTTATCTCCAAACTGGTTATTTACAAGAAAGTTGTAAATGTGATTAATGGCGGGGCAGGAGTAGTAATCCCAGGAGTTCAAATAAAGTGTTTATTTGAAATCTCATGTTTTTTCTGCTTCTCGTGTCATTTGAGTTCAGAGAATTCTCACAGTTCAACATGAGAAAAAGATGAGATAAGTGGTTATGGCTCCTGTTTTCAGGTAAAAGGAATGGCTCATTCCAGAGAACAGTATTTATGTTTGAAAAACTTTGTTTCCTTTTCATTGCATCTCTCCAAATCCCACCTACACAGCCTTGTTGTACATTAGGTTGAAAGATGGTTGTCTCCTTGTATCGAAATATGCACAATTTATGCATTTATTTTTCAAAGTTTTCAAAGTTTAACTAATTTATGCAACTTCCCCCTTTCACTGAAACACATTTTGTGTATTTTCTTTTCAAATATGAGCATTTTTGCCATTTAAGAGAAGCGATACACATTTCTTCATGACAAGCTTAGAAGTGTGAATTTTTTTATTATTATTCAAATAGTTTTACTCTAGTGACATTTCTGACCTCTATCATTAGAGTAGTATGATTAACCTTCTGAAAAACTAGACTACTCATGAGAAAGAGATCCCAATCTAGTGGAATATTCTAGTCATGTCTGAATATTCCTCAAATCAAAAAAATATGGCAGAAATGAATAACAGAAACTCCACATGCTTTCAATTAGTTATAGTCATTACTAGTTTTAGTTGGGGCGGGTCCAGCAACTCCATAGCAAGAGGAGAAATTTAAATTCAAATAATCCATAGGACTGTCAAGCAATCTACTGATTGAACCATGCAGGTACTAATATTTAGCCAATAACATTTTATTAGCTAATTATCTTGGAGAGTCATTTCAGACTGAGAAGGGAAAGAAAACTATTTTGTCTATCTTCCCATGATATGTGCATAAAAGGATTCCCTTGATATTAAGTGTAATGGCACCACCAGTTGAAGGGACATTACCAATTTGTCAGGGTCTCCTACAAATTGTAATGAATCTACAAAATCGATAACACAGCCACTAGCCTGTAGTATGATGTTTATCTTCCTTTGATGTGTAGCGCGGCTTGACTTGAAAGTATTGAAACAGAGACTTGGATTTAAGAGAAACTGTAATGAGTTTATTGAAGTATAGAAGCTTAATGGTTTCAATGTTTCTTAACTCCTAGAGGTACATTCCTTTAGTGGTTACATTTATAACCTTCCATAAAACAACTCTTAAGAGGACTGTTCTTTCTACTAGACAAGTTTTAAACTTATTTCCTTCAAAATGTGTTTCTTTCCTTAACAGATCACTCCAGATACTAGCTTATTATTTCCCTCTGTTATCTCTGTTACAGTAAAGATTCTTACTGGGGTTCTCCTCCCCTTTTTGCTCAAACCCTAACTACTAATCTAAATAAGTCAACTTGACCTATCTAAATCACACAGGTTATTAATTTTTTTTACAAGTTGTAGACATCTCCCAGGTCATGTGGCTGGCGTGACTGCATGGAGTGCTGTTACCTTCCTACAGAAGCGGTACCTATTGGCCTATTCACACTTGCATGTTTTCACATTGCTAGATTGGCAGAAGCTAGGCCTAGCAACAGAAGCTCACCCTGCTTCCCAGATTCAAACTGCCAACCTCTCGGTCAGCAAGTTCAGCAGCTCAGCACTTTAACCTGCTGTGCCACCGGGGCCCCCACTACACTGCCATATAATCTAGATTACCAAAGCACACAATCCACATTATCTGTTTTGAAGTGGATTATATGAGTCTACACTGCCATAAAACCCAGTTTAAAGCAGACAATCTGGATTTTATATGACAGTGTAGAAGGGGCTCTAGTAGGTTTTCATGGCCAAGTGAGGATTTAAACTCTGGTCTTCTAAAGTCCTCATCCAACATTCAAACCACACCGGTTCAATATGCACCAAAGAAAGCTGTTTGCCTGCTTCTGTCATTTTTCCGAAAGAACAAATTGTGTACATTAAGTGTGGAGTTTTAATTAGCATGTATTCAGGTCAGGCCTCAAAGAGATAATCATATGGTGGAAACAATTGTTAAAAAGAAGGACTTAATCTTGTCAAGCATTTATTTAACAAGAATGGTAGAGGAAGAAAGTCAACAAACTACTGTTTACCTCTGAAAGTGGTTAATGGCCTCTATTGACGCCACTGATTTCAGAGAAACTTGTATATGTATAAGTTGTATTTGACGCATTCTGGCAGAGTACTTCCAGTGTTATATACTGGGGATCTGAGAGATCAGGGTTTGAATCCCTACTCAATCATGGAATCCCATTGGATGACCTTGAAAGTCACACACTCTCAGCCTTAGAAGAAGGCAACAACAACCCTATTTTGAAGAAATTTCCATTCTATCCTTTTAGCTAAAATTCACCTTTTCCTTAGAGCTAGCAAGGGAGTTTCCAAAATAAAAAAGAATTACAGTTAAAAAGCATACAAAAAGTTGTCATTAAAATTAAATCCACTTATTTTAAAGCAAAGAATAAACAAAAGACACCACAATAAAATAGTCTTTTTTTAAATAACGAAATGAGTTTCCAAAAAACCTGCAGGATTTAACATACCTTTACCTACCAAAGAGAGAATAAGAAAGAGGGAGCCAACCTAGGGAGGAAGTTCCAGTCTGGGGGAGGCCACAGAGAAGACTGTTTCTCATGTTCTAACTCAGTGGTTCCCAACCTTTTTTTGACCATGGACCACTTTGACCAGGGACCACTTGACCACGGACCACCGTGACCAGGGACCATTCTCCAACAGTAGTACCAAAAGGGTTACGAATCAGTTTTCGGTCAACTTTAAATTAGGTTTGGAGTGCTGATTCAGAAAATTGTATTGAATAGACTATACCAGCTCTAGTTTCAGATACAGAACATATGCCATGGTCAGTGATAGAGGAGTGGCAGACGGCGCGAAAATAGCAGAAATAAAATAATAAAATAAAATAAAATAAAATAGAGGAAGGAGGCTTGCGGACCAGGTTTTCGTTCTCGCAGCCCACTGATGGTCAGGTTAAGAACCATCCCTATGAGAGAGCACTGAAATCCACACAGATACTCTGGAGATCTCATCACATTTAACACCTGGTTACAGGACATAGACAGATGCTCTGATCTGACCTGCTCTCCAAAAGGAAGAAAATGGCCATGGAGGGTGGGTGATGTTTAGAAGCTTCAGGTAATTCACAGTTAGTGACGCTATGGCTCAGCCTTTTTCATGTGAGTTAAAAAGAGAGTAGTCCTAAGCCACACACAACATATTTAACATACTATGACATTTAGCTCCCATCCTAGCACAGCATTGTTTCTAAGTTGGGTTCTGGATCAACTTACCTGTCTGAATGCATCTCCCCTTATGAACCCTCCAGGACTTAAAGATCGTCTGGGGAGGCCCTGCTCTCGGTCCCGCCTTCATCAGAAGTACGGCGGACGGGAACGGGAGACAGGGCCTTCTCAGTGGTGGCCCCTCAGCTTTGGAATGCCCTCCCTAAGGATATCAGATTGCCCCCCTTCCTTTTAACATTTTTCAGCAGGCATTTTCAAATACAGTGTAACAGACATAGGAAATTGGAATGCTTGGACGATGTGATTGGACAATGTTTTTAACAGGAGATTCTAATGTTCATTTTTTATTGATTTTGTTATGGTTTTATTATCTGATTGTTTTTATTGTACGGAAATTGTATATTATTGTCTTGGCACCAATTGTAAATCGTCCCAAGTTGCCTGCGGGCTGAGAGGGACGGTATATAAATATAGTAAATAAATAAATAAATGATGCTCTGCATACATTTTACGTGTGGTTGCTTTGATTCTGTCACAAACCATTTCAACTTTCCCAGGAGAATAGTATGAAATCAGGAACACAGCTAACTTGGCAACAGCAGAGGCGGAGTACATTTTCGCTTGCAAACATGTGTATCAAGTGTTTTAACCTCAAAGGCTCCTCGTTGTCTTTTATCAGATACATTCAAAACCAGTGGCGACAAACCTGTATCAGATGGGCTGCACTTTCTGGACCTCCATATCGTAGATCGTGCCCATTAATCGCCAAAACTCTGTCGTTCTCTTGGAGCTGCCCATCCCGGGCAGCAAGGCCTCCTTCCAATAGGTTGAAGACAAAAACCCCAGTTTCATTGGCCTTGCGGACCAGCTTGATCCCCAGCTGCTCATCTGGGCTGCTTTTGTTCAGAACAACATGGAAGCTGTCGTCCCTGTTACAGGGAAGGTCGAGAGAAAGCCTGCTGTTTCGGCACCGGTATCTCTGCTCTCTCAAGACGGTGAGCCGGAGAACCTGGCAGGGCTGCTTCAGGACTGACAAGGCATAGCTGTGTGGCACATTTCTGATGTCGATGCCATTCACCTGGGAGACAGAACCATAAATCAGGAAGGTAAAGGGCCATCTAATTGGAACTGGCACTGCAGACAGGCGACCTATTTACACAGATGGCTTCCCGCTACAGTGACATGCAGCATCGGCCTGCATCAGAAGAAGCCAAGTTTTCATTATATAATATCCTTCCCCCCAAGGACAGCACACACTGTACTATTTTCTTCCTCTCTTGCTGATTATCTCCAGACATAATGACGATTTTTCATTTTTATTATGCCTCCTCTCCTGGCTCCAATATCCTCTTGCCTATCTTAGCTTGAATCTGCCAATTTCCAACTCTGTTCCATGTGAACCTTCACCATTTGTTTCATTTCTTATCTCTTAACTCTAAATTACTTTGATTAAAATCGGAACATGCAATCTCCAGCCTCCTACACGGAGAGGAATCAATTTTGTAAATATGATCCACTTTTGCATGGGATATTAAGACGGAAAAATGGGTGTTACTGATAGAGGGATGCTTAGGTTCCGAAGATTTTAAATACTTGGGGAATCTTGTATATTTGAAATGGCTCCCAACCAAACATTTTATTATGAGTGTTTCATTTGGGCTCTTTCTGTATTTTTGCTGGAATGATTCACTCTGTATCAGATAACACTTCCAACACTTTACTCAAATGCAAAATTATAATTTAGAAATTACATTTTAGAGTGCACAAACCATTGTGGAAGAGGCATTAAGGACCTCATCAGATGAAGGTCCAGAAGCTGGAGAACAGCGGGGGAAACTGTGGGCGAACGTCTAGCTTCATCTTACCATCCCAAGGCGTTTTCCGGCTGACTCGGCTTCCTGCCATGCTGTCCCCAGCTTCATAAATGAGGATATGGATAGTCACTCATATTCTCAGGGCTTCTTCTGAGCACACTACTGAGACAGAACCAGGATGAAGCCCTGCTCGAAGTAGCTTTGCGTCGTATGATGAGCTCCAGCAGGTTCCATCCTGGCTCTGTCTCAGCAGCACTCTAGGATGGGGAACTCCCCCACTTTATTTATTTATTTATTTTTATTTATTTACAACATTTTTACCCCGCCCTTCTCAACCCCCGAGGGGAGACTCAGAGCAGCTACCACTGGCAATAATTCAATGCCACATAATCACAATCTAACAACAATTTAAAACCATAAATACACAATAGATTAAAACAATAACATTAATTATGCAGTCATATAGCCATTATGACTAGGTTCTAATTATCTAGCAATTAAATATAGCCTCCTAGAAGGAAATTAACTCTTTCCCAGCTATGCTCTTGGATGAAGAGGCAGATTCACCATTCTGCAATGCAAGGTGCAGAGTAGGGAAACTGTTTTGTTTTGGAACTGGGTGTAGCTTCATGTCTTTCAAGTTACAAGTGTTATTATATAACATAGGTTCACTGGTGGTAAATAATGCCTCAAAACTACAAATTATAGAAAAATATTATAACCCTTAGCATCCCCTTAAATAATAATAAAACTGGCCCCTCAAAAAAAAATTAAACTCATATCTATTCCTTAACTAGCAATCAAATCCCTATCACTGGCCATATGGGAAGACCTTGTGCTGAGATGTACCTGTCAAGATAAGACTGGTGGATTTTTCAGGTTTATATAGTTCAGAAGCAAAACACAAAAAATCAAAGTGCACATTGACCTATCTCTCCCTCTTTAACAGCAATGAGAACTATACAAGCAGGTTAGAAGCAAAAAAAATTAACTACCTCAGTCCTTTCCATCCTTCTTATCTTTTCCCGGGAAGTAGCAGCCAATAGTGAAAGGACCAAGGCAGAGACATCTCCAGCTCATCCCCTGTTTGGGTATCAGCCAGCACGTCAACGACTTAAATCAAGACATAGTTTTCTTAGATCTACAGAGACACTCGCTGGAACACCCCAGCAAGCGAGAGTCCAAAAGTGGCAGGCCCAAACCCAGCACCTCAATTCATGGGTGATACCAGATGAGAGACTCCCCCCTGGGCACTCAGAAGACTGGGCGACTTGGAAGGCGCTGAACAGATTGCGCTCTGGCACCACGAGATGCAGAGCCAATCTTAAGAAATGGGGCTACAGGGTGGAATCCTCGGCATGCGAGTGCGGAGAAGAACAAACCACTGACCACCTGCTGCAATGCACCCTGAGCCCTGCCACATGCACGATGGAGGACCTTCTTGCGGCAACCCCAGAGGCACTCCAAGTGGCCAGATACTGGTCAAAGGATAAATAAATAAAAATAAATAAAATCTTTTCCCAACCTCACACTAGTATGTGAATGTAAAGAGTAGCCAACAAGGTCACTAATCTAAATTAACTCTTTGATAGAAGAGGACAGCTACTAACATTTGGCCATGATGCCAACAAGGACTCAAACTCCATCTGGCAAGGGCCAAATCCACTACAGGGATTAAACAAATTCAGGACCCCTAGCTAGGATGATAGTTGCCTGTGTCTCTTTTTCTTTTTTGCACTAAACTCAAATCTTACCATTTATTTAGGACACAAGGAATATTCTCTAGCTATATGGGCAGTAACCGATTTTGCCAAAGAGGCCTAAATACCCTGAAGGCATTTACACATCTTTGCTTGGAAGCTTCAACACTGTGAAAGCCATCCACTGCATGGCTACCAGCCTCCTTCCAGTAGACTCAACTCAAGGAAAAGCTTTATGAGAACTACCACTCCTCTTGGTGTCCCCCCAAGGGTATCCCTTAGGGAAGCTAAACCAGGAAATCTCAACTGAATGACCCCCCCCCTCCCACAAGGGTCTTCCTCCAGGGGCAAACCAAGAATGGGCAACTTGGAAGTCCTTGAACAGATTCAGAAGTGGAGTAGGCAGATCAAAAGACAACCTGGCAAAATGGCCCTACCTAAAAGAACCCCACACCTTGTGTGACTGTGGAGCAGAACAGACAACTCCGCATCTGTATGCTTGTCCACTATGCCCTGCCTCATGTACAGAGGAAAAATAAATGGGCTACAGACAATGCCACTGCTGTTGCCCATTTTTGGTAAAAAGATATTTAGCCGCCAGCGCTCCTTTGATTTTTTTAATCAGTTTTATACTAATTTATGCAGTACTTTTGATATGAAATAAATAAACTTGGGAACTAAGCAGGTAAGGCTGGGTTAGTATTTGGATGGGAAATTCCCAAGGAACACCAGGTGCTATAGCCTAAATTTCAAAGGAAAAGAATAGCAAACCACCTCTAAGTATTTGTTGCAAAAGAAGACTCAGTGAAATTCTCAAGTTGGCAGGCAGTCTGAGAACATGTGCACACATGCATATTGTCCCCAGCAAAAGGAAGAGTAGTAACGTTATCGAGCAATTTAATACGCGAGTTGTTCTCCTAATGCTTTAGTTGAACAGAGCTGTTGACTGGCAAGCACAAATCTCAATATGTCAACTTGGGGAATATTGAGCAAGGATGACTAGTAGAACTGAATGATCAGAAAGTGGTGGACTACGTACTACAAAGTATAAATGAAAGCATTCCACTCAAGTTCACTTGTGCTTATGCAGGTCTCCATGCTTTAAGTGACTTCATTTACTGAGCCAAGGAAAAATCAGCAGCATGGCCTAAGGTACAAATGCCTGCTATTATTCTCTAGCAAGAACTGTGACCCAACTAGTACTAGTCTGTAGGGTGTCCACCCAATTCTTACAAAATGTGCAGAATAGAAAGATTTGAATCCAGGCCTAGTAATTCTGTGCCAAGGCATGTGTGTGGGGAGAAGCATCTTAAATCCAAATATTTAGGCTTAATTAGATAATAGATAATGAAAAGCACCTTGTCTGCGTAACCTCAAAATGAATCCCCATCCACAAGAGGCAAAAAAAGAATATGATTTCCTTCTCCCCCTTTCATTACTTCCTCCATTTCTTTTTGTTGTTTATTCGTTCAGTCGTTTCCGACTCTTAGTGACTTCATGGACCAATTTATGCTCCTTTAAGGTCAATCCAGTCACTTCAAGGATACCATCCATCCATCTTGCCCTTGGTTGGCCCCTCTTCCTTTTTCCTTCCATTTCTACATGACCTCAAAATATTGTCTGTCATGCCCTCCAATTGGATGAGAAACCGTTTCCTTTAAAGCGATGCCTCTACTTATGTTATTATAGTCTCTTCACATTTGCATCCTGCTCTGAAAGAACATACCTTCAGTATCATGTCTCCCGGCAGTAACCTTCCATCTCTAGCGATAACGCCGTCTCGATAAATGTGCTGTATTATTACGTGAACCAGTGGTGTTTCACTGCCTCCCACAATCCTAATGGCAAGGCTTTCGTTGGGATCACTACGGCTGATCTTAATGCTGGTAATTTCGCCATCTGGGATGAGGTGATATAACCTTGGGAAAACTGAAATGCACACAGCAGGAACATTTATGTAGATTGCAGGGTTTTCTTTGTTTTAAATCTAGTGACATTTTAGGATTTTAGGATTTTTCAGCATTGATCCAACCAGCCTTTTAAATTGTCTGCTACAACATGTAAAAGATCACATTCTTCTCAGTTTGTGGTGCTGGAAAGATTTTTTTTCTCTTTCCTCTGACACATATCTTTTTCAAATAAAACAATTTGCTTTATCACACAAGTACACAGCACTACTATAACCAACATAGGCACAGAGTTAAATACAAATAATGAATCAGAATACCTGATGGCTCATCTACACGGACATTGTAACCTGGGGCCCTTCCAGACAGGCCCTATATCCCAGGATCTGATCCCAGGTTTTCTGTTTATCCCAGATTATCTGGCAGTGCGGACTCATATAATCCAGTTTAAAGCAGAATACCTGAGATCAGATCCTGGAATATAGGGCCTGTCTGGAAGGGCTTCCAAAGAAGGAGCCTCCACCACACTCCAGGGCAGAGAGTTCCACTGCTGAATGGCTCTCACAGTCAGGAAGTTCTTCCTAATGTTCAGATGAAATCTTTCTTGTAGTTTGAAGCCATTGTTCTGCATCCTGTGTATTTATCTATCATTTTTGAACATTTATGATGCATGGAAATCAACTGATCTATGGCGTTTCCTTATTCTTTAGTGAAGAGGAGTCTGGAGGGCTGTTTTTGAGTTGGGTCACTTTAAATATCTTCTTCAGAAGATGATTCTACTGAGAATAGAAGCTTGAATCAAATGTAATCGTATCACAATTAAAAAGCACCTCTTATTAATTTGAATAAAATCTTACTTAGTTGGATCCTTAATCACAATTTTTTTCATTTCTCTTTCTGCGGAAACAAGCTAAAACAAGGACTAGACTTAAACAGTGCAAATCCTACCAGATTTCTTCAGTTATCTAGCTATTTATTATGCACTGCTTATCACCAAGTCATCTGTCTGCCCCACCGAGACTGTAGCTAACGGAGTTTTGCCATATTTGGGCTTCAAGCTTTAACTCAGAATCCAGATTGCCTCCACAGGCCTTGTCTGGTCCTGATTTTGACCAATCTGTAACATAAACTATCTGGTTTGCCACATCCTTGCTTCTCATGCTTTATGTGCCTTCTTTGCCTGTATCAATCATCCACATAAGTCTAATTGACATGAACCTGCCATTCTCAGTGAGCAATTGTTTGGGTTTTTTTTTAAAGGAAGGCGAGTCATTAATGTCTTCTGCAATGAAAAATGTATTTCATAGAATGACAGCCTTTCCATCAAAACTATTTGCATCAGAAATTCCAAAGAATTACAACAAGTATGTGACCAATAGGTTACTACAATGATTATCCTTAATATACACTAGGATGCTTTTACACACTGGTATTCTCAGTTTTTGGTAAAGCCTGCCCCATTCAAAACTGACATTGGCCCAAAGCCCATTATTTGTTTGGGTTCACACTAAATATAGTTCTTTAAAGGCCAGGCTTTCAAAATAATATCTTGATTCCCCCTTCAAATGTCTAGTTTAAATAGGTAAGGGTAAGGTAAAGGTTTTCCCCTGACATTAAGTCCAGTCGTGTCCGACTCTGGGGTGTTTTCTCATCTCCATTTCTAAACCGAAGAGCTGGAGTTGTCCGTAGACACCTCCAAGCTCATGTGGCCGGCATGACTACATGGAGCGTCGTTACCTTCCCGACGGAGCGGGTACCTATTGATCTACTCACATTTGCATGTTTTCAAACTGCTAGGTTGGCAGAAGCTGGGGCTGACAGCGGAATCCCACACCGCTCCCCAGAATTGAACATGCGACCTTGTGATCAACAAGCTCAGCAGCTCAGCGCTTTAACCCACTGTGTCACCAGTTTGAATAGCATTGATTTTTAAAAGTAATGAGTCAGTCAAATTTCTGCCACAAGTGGACTGTGGCGCAGCTGGCGGGGAGTCAGCTGCATTAAGATAACTACTGACCAAAAGGTCATTAATTCGAAGCCAGCCCGGGTCAGAGTGAGCTTTCGACCAATTTGTGTAGCTTGCTGTCGACCTTTGCAGCCTGAAAGACAGTTGCATCTGTCAAGTAGGAAATTTAGGTACCCCTTATGCGGAGAGGCTAATTTACTATGCCATAAAAATCTCCAGCAAGCATCCAAAGAATGAGGAAGTACTTCATTGGTGTCATAAATGGACGGTGAAGCAACATCTCCCCTGGTGGCCAGAATATCCTTGTGAAAATGCTGGAATGTTAAATAGCCTCTGTGTGTCTGTCTATATATGTTGTGTGTCTAAGGCATTGAATGTTTGCCATGTATATTGTAATCTGCCCTGAGTCCCCTGCGGGGTGGAAAGGGCGGAATATAAATACTGTAAACAAATAAATAAATAAATAATAGGTGCAAACTTGTATGTGTACAAAAGTGGTCATTGATACTTGACGTGAAGACTTCTGTAATTCAGGAATGGTTTTAAAATATGGTTAGCGATACATTGACCAGACTAAAGTCTTGAAAATGGACTCAAATTCAAATTGTAACTCAAGTATGAAGCTTTTCTTTTAGATAACCTTGGGGCGGTTACTCCCACTCAGTTTAACTACCTCATAGGATTTCTCTGAGGACAATATGAGGGCAGGATGGAAAACTGCCTACTTTGCTCTTGGAGAAGAAACAGGATACAAATAGTGATACCATTTTGGTATGTTGATGAAAGACACAATAGTTCAAATTTTAGTTTTTACTAATGGACCATCTCACCTTGACTTATCAAGGCCACAGTGTCTTATTAACCACAGTGTAAAGGATGAATGATTATAAAGACAGATTATTATAGCACAATCTCTAAAATGCATTGATTGTATGTTGTATGACCCCCATATACATAGGGGATACATTCCTGAACGTACTGTGGAAACTGGAAACTATTGATAATAGCAAACCATATTGAAATGGGTAATTTCTAGGACTTCTACTCCTCTAGGAATTTTCTGTGTCCTCCAGGGCAACTCTGGAGGACCTAGAAAGTTCCTGGAGGACACAGTTTGTTGGATGCAGGGAGGTGTAACTATGAGTATTGGTCCTGCGAGTACAGAGTAAAGTTTAATTTGTATCAGTAAAATGAAGATTCCATTACGTACTTTGCATGTCTGACTGCAAGCTGTTCTAATATTGTGTACTCTTATGTTTGAAGCAATTGAAGAAACCCAGAGCTGTTACTTGTTTCCTGGTGGTCCTTCCATTTGTTCGTATGTGTAGATGCTTATGGAGGGACCAACCTGGATCTTTTAAAATCACACCACTGACTAAATGTTTATTGTCAGGGGACATACGTCTAGACTTCTATTGAAGCTAAGCTGACGGCTACCAAAAGGAAAGCTAAAATAATATTGGCAGTTAAACCATCTGAACTGCATCTGAACTCACTAGAAGCATGAAATAGGAAATATAATTTTAGAAACAGTCAGCTCTTGAACCTTGATGGGATGAAATGAATACCAATTTTGATGGATGCAAACAATGCTAGAAACTAGAGGGTAGCAGCTGACAGCCAACAGGCATTTGGGCCTTGCTTAAATGTTGTTTTCTTCAAATGCCAAACTCCCCGGGAGTTATCACTGTAAATCCACGGTCTTTGCCTACACTGGAGATGTGAGGCCCTATTTCAATCTGACATTTGTTTTTCATACAAGATAATTCCCCTTAGTTTTCCTTTACATGCACCTGAACAAAGCTTCAAAATGCTTGGAATAGTTTAGATTGCTAACAAAACATATATACCATATGGCTTAATATGTATGCATAAGCATCACCCATGATCTAGTCACATAATTGCTATGTAAGCATTAAGTTTAGGCTGTAAGGAGAAAGAATAGTTTTTGCTGTCAGGATGTGTAATAAATAAATATTCGTTGCTGTTGTGTGCCTTCAAGGTGCTTCAGACCATCAGAATTTAGCATCCTAGGACTCTTTCATTCTGTCTTCTGGAGCCCCATGCAGGCTATCATATGTGACTTCCAGTGGAGGGCCCACCCTCAACCAGGGTGAAAGCATTTCCGGAGGCTTTCACCATGTTGTGCTGGCTCCAATGGAGCTAGCACAGGTGTGCTGTCACGCGCTGGGCCTGTGAAAAGGTCTGTAGACAGGACGTGTTCTGTATGCCCAACAGGATGCCGAGGGTGCCTCGGATTAGAGGCCCTTTGGATTTCCCTAAACAAAGTCTTTAGAAACTTGGAAAGTTTAACAAAGTTCTTTATTATTGCTTAGGTCTTCAATAAATCAAACATAATACTTCAAGGCTTTGAATCAACTGGTGGCTTTCTTAATCTTGTCCACAAGGGACAGGCAACTATCTTCATGAACTGCTTCTTCACTATCAGGGAAATCCTTGACCTCTACCTGAGCAATCTGTCTTAGGCTCTGCTGGCATGGGCCCCTACACCCGGTCCAAATTGCGTTATGGCTGCCGCGAGTGGTCCTTACCAAACAGAGTCCTTTTGTAGATTTCCAAGAGGAAAGAAGGTCTTCAATTCCCAGCAAAGGCTGGCTGTAAAGCTGTGGGACTGGATCCCCCAGCAAAAGAGCTATGCTTCTCTGTAGAGCTGTGGGACTGAACTCCCCCCAGCAAAAGAGCTGTAAAAGACGAAGCTTTCTACAGGTGAAACTGATTCGCGTCCTGTACGAAAGGCTTCTCTGTGTGAACTGAACTAATGGTCCCCCTTTTCCCTCCTAAATCCAGAAAAAGGGGCAGAACTAAAGATCCTAATGATGAATGATAGGTAATTGGCCCTATAATTGCAAACCAAGGGAAGCCACCTTATTGCAAAATGCATGGAACCTTGGAATACATACAAACACTCAAAGAAAGAAAAAGAAGTTGGAGCTCCTGGTACAGCCGTACCATAACAACAGATCCTTTCCAGTAGGGCAACGCTTCCCCCATGTGATGAGGCCATCTGAGCTGCATGCGGGGTGACAGATTTGTCCCGCTGCCCTTCTCTTTTCACCATGACGCCAGGAGAAGCAGGATGCTTCACCTGGCCTTTGTGATGAGACCCTTATTGTGACCCTATCAGGACTTTTTCTAGGGCTGAGAGGGTGTGACTCACTCAAAATCATCCAGTGCATTTCCATGGCTAAGCAAGAACCTGAACCTTGCCCTGGAGTCATAGTCCTACTCTCAAATACTACACTATGCACATTCTCATCTAAAGGTTAAGTGCTCATTCTCGGTATTTTTGTGGACTTGCATTTTTCTTTTATTTGTGGACAAAAGAGCAAAGACTCAAAAGATGATGATCCTGAGACAGTCTAGTAAATTGTGCCACCCACTTACCAACTTCACACAGTTGCCTCACTTTGCCTAATATTAGGGTTTGTCATAGAGTAAGTAGATGATAAAGTGACTTGACTAAGAAGGCACTATCTAGTAGAAAGTTTTGTTGGCAAAAGCTGAATTAATTTCTATGAAGCTATGAAGTGAAGAACATCCTGACAGACAGAACTGCTAAGCAGGGGACAGCACTACCAATCTATCTTTGTGCTTGTTTCCATTTAATGTATTCTATTTTTTCGAAGGCTCCCATGAAATTCCCTTCAAACTTACGTGTGTATATATATATTTTAAAAAACTAACCATCTCTCTAAAAGTGTGAAAATGATAAAAACTGCTTTCTCAAAGGAACTACAGTCAATGTAAAGAAGTCTTTACAAATCATTACCTTCCTCTGCGGCAATCAAATTTTCAACATTCTCATGTTCCCGTTCAGAGTGGTTAGCAACAGCGCTGCCGCTTTTTGTCCTCCGAAGAACACTGAATGCTCTATTTATCTTTTTGAAAGATCTGCTTCTTATAGTCGAACGTTCAAAATGTCGAGCTGCAGCCAAACAAAAAGAGCGACAAAGAATTAACATTAGATTTTTATGAATGAGACAAGGTAAAAAGAAATAATGTTAGATTTTGGCAAGGCTACTAAATACTATAAAAGCACCAGATGCTGTTTGATTTTGGAAACTAAACAGAATCAGCTTTGGTTACTGCCTGGATGGGAGACCACCAATGAATACCAGGTCCTGTAGACTATGTTTCACAGGAAGGAACTGGCAAAAGAACTTCTGAGTATTTCTTGTATAAGAAAAGTCTACAAAATTCAAGGTGACTTGAAGACACACACATACAAAACCCAAAAGATCAAAATTCTGAGAACTACTACAAATACTGCTAAAAAGATCCTCCTATTTTTGCTTTTACTTAACTGTTATAAATAGCTTTTCATGTGCCCTGCTACAGTATAAAGTCACCATTACCTGTCATAAATGAAGGACCTTTTCACATGGATGTTTTTGCCCATTTTCTATCCATTTTCGCATGCTTGCAAAATTAAGTCCCACTGAGGCAATCTATGATGATGGGATACATGAGGAGAGGAAACTAACCTTTTACTGGCAGGAAGGGGAACTTCCTTTTCTTTGTATTTGATTTTATTTTTAATATACCACCTTCTGCCACCAATAAACGTATATGTATATGTAGGCACCAGGCAATGATGCTGATAAAGGAGAGAGAAAATAAACCTCGCAGAAACTCAGCAACCTGGAATTCACACTAGGAAGTACACTATCTTTGTCTCTGTGTCACCTTTCTTATATTTGTTTGTTGCAGGGCTCAATTATAAATGTCTGTATATGCCTATTTGATGTATAACCCAATACTGTAGTCAGTATGTAGCTTCAAGACTTCCAGGAATGTATCTTCAGTCTTATAACTTGACACAAGACTTCAATATAGTTGAAACAAATTAATGTTTATTTATGAATTCTTGTGCACATAAAGTGTATTTGTTACACAGTACTTTTCTTCAGTTCCATCTGTCTTTTACTCTTATGAATATATAAAACAGTTTAGCTTATGACAACTTGGTTAGGAAACTTCCTTCTCTTTCAAATATATAATTCCTCCTCAGTCTTCTGACTGGGTAACTTATATCTTATATTACTTCTTTCAATCAATAGTCCGACTACAAACTTATTTTCAAAGTACTCTCTGTCTCTCAGTTCCACCTGACTGAGGACTTAGACTCAAATTAGTCTCTTATTACTTCAGTACCACGACTGAAGGCTTAATCCTACACAAGGATCTTCTTCCTCTAGCTCACAAACTTGAAATTAATCCAAAACGGTCCCTTTATTACTTTAATATCATAGCTGAAGACTCAAACTTAAATTAGGAACCTCTTCACTCTAGCTCCCCTGGCTAGAGACTGACTCATTTTTTAAATGTCCCTTCTTTTCTTCCTAGTTAGCTCCACCCCTTTTCTGCTATCCACTCTAAAATGGATACATTTCTATGGCAGAGGCTTCACAATCATGGCGACACATCGCTCAATCATATGCAGCCAGCTCTTGCCTGCCCTTGTCATATTATCAACAGTACTAAACCTTCATTATAATTAGTTATTCCGTAATACCATCCCATGACGCATGGCCACTTCCAGCGGGTGCTTGTGGGAATCTGTGTTGCTAGCATGCTACAACAAAGATAAGGCTCCCTTCAAAACTCGACAAATTCCAAGGGAGCCATGTGGCAGATAAAATAATATTAAACTAGGCATGGTTAGGTCCAGTCGGAATCTTCGTTATTTGGAATAAAGTTGGAAAGATTACCTTTTTGAAGCAATTTTGAACTTTTTTTGGAAACCAGAAGACCTCTTGCCCTTCTGAAGCTAGTTGTGCCATTTTATTCCGACTCAGGAAGTGAGTCGGAAATGATTCAGCTTTTCCTCCACTTCTGGTCCCTGGCCTCATCTCAAGCCAGAGAAGCCAGTTATAAACCAGAGAAGGATGAATTTCCTCCCGTTTGCTTTCCCCCCACTTCTGGCTCAAGCCATAGAAGTGAGTTATAAGCCAGGGAAGGGTGAATTTCCTTTCCTTTGCTTTTCCCTGCTTCTGACTCAAGCCAGAGAAGTAAGTTATAAATCAGAGAAGGGCGGATTTCCTCCCATTTGCTTTTCCTGCTTCTGGAGTAAAACAAATACTTTCAAAGTAAAGATCACCCAATGAAACAGGAAATAACACTTTAATTGTTTATTATTTAATTAATGAAAGGATTCGGAAGTCTCAGAAGTTTCAAAAAGTTTTGAACATTTTTTCCTGTGAAAATTGGAATTGACTTTAGAATCAAACCACCAGTGTCTCCTACATCCGAAACGAGTTTTGAACCATTTTTTTTATCAAACAAGCCTATATTAAACTGATATAACTGTGTAGTGTGGATACGTTACTGGTTTGAAAAGAGGCAAGAATCAAATGGGGTTGGTTGGTGGGTTTGCATGTGAGTTATCTTACTTCTGGTTTGGCTGCTTCTGTTGAGATCGGCAGAGCTGGCTCCTGGCTGGCTGTCTTCTGAGGTGGTACTGAAGGCTGGATTAATTAGACCTGGCTCATCAGTCATTAAGGCTATGGTGGCGGCAGCAGAAAACTCTGGCCCAAAAGCAGCTACGGTCAAAGCGGCGTTCAAATCGGGAGAGCTGTCCTGTGAACGCCGCTTCCGCTCCTTGGTAAGGCCATAATGAGATGCTCCTTTACATCTAAGGAAGGAGGGAAAGAGGAGATCACATTATGAAAAAATTGTAGATATGCTTTAAAAGATCTGAGACAGTTAACACATTCTTTTTAGACAGTAAAACATTAAAATAAACACGATGACTAGAGACAACATGAGACAGGAAAGGGGGGAAATGGAAGTGTATATAATATACACCAACACACATCATGATGGCTCTGTCTTACTACCTTTATTCTTCTGAACAAATTACTCTCTGTCTCCAGACTAAGTAACAACGAGAGCAATGAGAGGTCCGGCAGTTCACACTGATTCATTTGATTAAAGGAAGAATTATCCTAGGCAGTGAATACTATGAAAAGATTCCCATGTCATGTTTTTCCCAGAACTAAACAAGAGAGGGCAAGAGAAGACAACATCCAATAGCAATGGCTTAAATGATTAATTCACGTGAAAAGCCGACTCTGGGTGAGGAAATCCATTGTAGTAACACATGCTTGTTTGTAGCTTGTTTGTGCATAGGAAACAGAAAGGCAACCCCAGCAGGTGACTGATCAAAACAAAGGGGCAGAGTCTATAATCAGTCCTTTGTCTTTGCTAAATGAAAGAGGGCAGTGTCAGGCACCAAAGCTTGTTTGCATCAGCTTATGTTTGGGGTGGGAGGAGAGAAAAACCCACACATATAGAGGTTGGAGCCCATCAGAGCAGACGTTGCTTCATGAGTGGCATTGCAGCTGCCTTCCAGATTCAGGATTCCCATTGCCTTTACAAGTTACTTTCCCAGAAGCAATGTGACATAAGACTCTCTTGCTACCCTACCTGTTTGCCCAGCAGAGTTGAGACGCTTCAGACAGTTGTAGGTTTAGGCCCACAAACAAAGAGGCCCCCCCTCCAAACAGTCTTTCCCATCTATTCAGGCACTAATCTTCATTTGTATTATTGTTGTCAACTGCTGTCAAGTTGACTTCAACCTACGCTAATCCCAAGTCACCCTTTCATCACCAGAGGTGCTCAGGTCTTGCCAATTCGGAGCTGTGGCTTCCTTCTGGCTAAACCATTTGAAATGTGGTCCTCCTCTTTTCCTATTGCCTTCTACTTTCCACCAGTTAAATAATTACAATCCTCTTTAAATAAAAAGACTCTTTCTCCACTCCTCACCAGAGGTGATGGTGGTGGGACCACGAGAAAACCTTCCTCTGAGGACCTTAAGACCTTGGCAGGTTCACATAAGGAGACAGAAACATATGTATGCGTATTTAGTTCCCTATTATTGCTCCATTGAAGTGTTGCATTTGACTCAGAAAATTGGGAAACAATATTTTTTACCAGGAGAAGAGGAGGATTGGTATAGAATGGAGCAATAATGTAAAGAATGGAATAACAGAAGATTAATTGATGCTGTCCCTGCCAAATTGGGACAATTGACAGGTATGCTTACCGAAAAGAAGCAAATGATGGGGAGGTGGTAAAAAGGCCCAGTGAGACAATCCCATACTGTAGCATCCTTTCCTTGTTATTTTTAAAACTTTTTTTTTCAAAAGGAGGCAGCTGACCAAGCATGGACGTGGGGATAAATCCTCATTTTATTATTTCAAAAATCTAAACAATAACATGACAGGATATGACCATATCCGTTCTTATAGAAGGACCTTACCACTTCTGAATATCATTATATACTTTCTTTTTTCCAGTTATTTTACATGGTTTGCCGTGAGTTTTCCGGGCTGTCTGGCCATGTTCCAGAAGCATTCTCTCCTGACATTTTGCCCACATCTATGGCAAGCATCCTCAGAAGTTGTGAGGTCTCTTGGAAACTAGGCAAGTGAGGTTTCTATATCTGTGGAATGTCCAGGCCGGGAGAAAGAACTCTTGTCTATTTGAGGCAAGTGTGAATTCTGTAATTGGCCAGTGCCAGGAGAAAATACTTCTGAAACATGGCTATACGGCCCTGAAAATTCACTGCAACCCAGGAATTCCAGCCATGAAAGCCTTCAACATAACATATTTTACATGGTCTCCAAAAAGCAAAGTTTTGAAAAGCTACATTTGGTAACTTCAAACACCATCATCCCTACACAGTTATGTCCACAAGTTGTCTGGTAGACTCTGGGATTTATGGTTGAATGGGTTGATTTTTTTAGTTCTGAATTTGTGACCAATTAGGTTTAATGCAGCCAGTCAGCTCTATGTAGTTTTCCAGACACTACAATAGGGTAATGCCATCATTCAACTTTAATTCAGCTCAAATTTGAATGTAACCACTGTTTATTGTTGCATGAGCTGAATTGATCCAATACTTGTTTGTTACTTCCAATTTAACAAAAATATCTAAAGCTGCAGGCAGCCATGAATCCTCCATGCTTTTTCATACACAGTGTAAGCATGCCCATACCCAATATTCACACTGCAAGAAATACTTGACTGCCACACTGCAAGTAACATTAAAGATTAATTTAATGAGAATCATACACTAACCACGAAAACAGGCCAGGCTTGAGTCTGAGGAAAATGCCAGTTACAGATCTCCAAACTGAACCCTATTCTGCCCCTGCTGTGGTTCAAGACATGTTGCTGCTTGTAACAAATTCTGCTTTCTAATCAATCTCTAATGGTGTTGTCCTACTTTCCGTTGCTGTTTTCTTTTCCTCGTGATTAAGGCAAGTTGATGACTTTCATTCAAATGTCCTTTGGGAAGGAAAACATTAAGAGGGTAGTGCTTAACAAGCCAAAGTCATTTGTACATATTGCTGTAGAGTGGAATGCCAGCGAGGGTTGCATTCTGCTGTGCCATCCCTTATTTGAATTGGTGCTACTGCCCATTCTGTATTTTTACAGCCATTGCTCTCTTTGGGTTGTTGTAGGTTTTTTCGGGTTACACACCTAGCTCCAGCAGACAAGAGTCCTTTGTTCCACCCTGATCATTCCACAGATATATAAACCCTTTTTCCTAGTTCCAACAGACCTTACTACCTCTGAGGAAGCTTGTCATAGATGCAGGCGAAACGTCAGGAGAAAATGCCTCTAGAACATGGCCATATAGCCCAAAAAAACCTACAACAACCCAGTGATTCCGGCCATGAAAGCCTTCGACAATACATTGCTCTCTTTGCTTTGAGGGATCTACCCACATGTACTCTAATTTCCAAATATCAAACAACTCTATGAAAGGCCCAATACTTCTGTTGGATGTTCCTAGAGGTGCATATCATTGTGATATTATTTAGTTATTTATGCATTTTACCAAAGCATTGCCAAATCAGGACAGTTGGAAAGTATGTCATAATATTAACAGGTAAAAAGCAACAACAGATTAAACATAGCAAGAGTTACAAACTCTTTTTAAAAAGCTACACTAGTTTTAAACAATGTATATGTATACTTTGCCAGGAAATCAGAACACGTTACTTCTTGGGAGGAGAGCAATGACCAATCTCGATAAAATAGTGAAGAGTAGAGACATCACACTGGCAATGAAAATCCGCATTGGTATTCCCCATAGTCACCTACGGATATGAGAGCTGGACCATAGGGAAGGCTGAGCGAAGGAAGATAGATGCTTTTGAACTGTGGTGTTGGAGGAAAGTTCTGGGAGTGCCTTGTACCATGAGAAGATCCAACCAGTCCATACTTCAGGAAATAAAGCCCGACTGCTCATTGGAGGGAAGGATATTAGAGACAAAGTTGAAGTACTTTGGCCACATAATGAGGAGACAGGAAAGCTTAGAGAAGACAATGATGCTGGGGGAAATGGAAGGAAAAAGGAAGAGGGGCCGACCAAGGGCAAGATGGATGGATGGCATCCTTGACGTGACTGGATTGACCTTGAAGGAGCTGGGGTTGGTGATGGCCAACAGGGAGCTCTGGCGTGGGCTGGTCCATGAGGTCATGAAGAGTCGGAAGCGATAGAATGAATAAAGAACAACAACATGTCTACTTTGAAATGTAATTCTCAAAGGTTTTGATAAAAGGTATGGCTCAGTGCCAGAAAGAAAGAAATGTTGAAAGTTAGAACAAGGGGAGGGCATTCCACAATCAAAGCATCACAACTGATAAGACCCTTTCCCATGGCCTTCCACTTCATATTGCCCCCTCTTGTGGGATGCAAAGGAGGGCACCTCTGCTAATATTTTAATCATTAAGACATTTCCATGTGGAGAAGCAACACTACTTATTGGGATTTATGACTTCATTAAACGGGGCTTTTTCCCTGTCCCAGGACACTGCCAAGACACAGCCAGGATAGTGCCCGCCAGAGCCCGTCACAAGACGTAGGGTTACTTTTGGTGGGGCTCCATCCTAGCTGCATCTTGGCAGTGTGGTCAGAGGCAGCGAGTACCTGTGGTCTCATTCACTAAGCCGGGGACAGTGCAAGAGGAAGCCAGGGGCAGCCAGAAAATGTTGTGTGATGATAAGAGGATGAAATAATGCACTGGCCCATGGATTCCACTTCTGTCCCCTGATTTATGGTCCTTCGTCTGATGAGGTCCTTAGTTCTTAATTGATTATAAATACAATTTGAGGTACAGAACCCCAAAGATATCAGACAAGAACTCATTCTGTGTGCAATTGGCACCCATGATACCTTCCTCTGCACCAGCCTTCCCTGTGCCTAAAAATGTCCCTGAGGTGACTCTCTTTTGCATCTTGATGTTAATGGAAAGCCCAGTGATAAGGGCAGGAAAAGAAAGTTTTTCTGCAACCACACCAAAATCGATCAGAGGGATACTGATTTCCCTCTGTCTGATTGGCATGGTTTCCATGTTGGTATAGCTATATCACCTATTTTTAAGTGGTATTGATGCCAGGCTTAGCGCAGACACCCAATCGGCCTAGCCCGCCAAGACCCAGAACTCCTGAGCTCACGTCATCCGTTGATGGTGTGAGCTCAGGAGTTCTGGGTCTTGGCGGGCTAGGCCAATTGGATGTCTGCGCTAACTCCGGCATCAGTGTGACCACAAGAAAACCTATTTTACTACACTGAACTGTGCTTTGAAACAAACAAATAGTCCCTGTAAGGTTATAACACTGAACCGGTCTGATGATGTGTACAAACATGTCCCTAGCAGCTACCTAGAAGAAACAAATTTTGGTAGACAAGCAGAAGTTAGTTGAGTAGTTATTGGATAAACACATACATACATATATAATAGAATTAAGCACTTTATGTGTTTTAATTTGCTTTATTGTTCTATGTGCTTATGTGTTTTAACTGTTTTATAGTTGGATGGAGTATGTTTGATTGTTATGTTCATATGCGGCATTGAATTTTGCCGGTGTCTGTAAGCCACCTCGAGTCCTCTGTGTAGTGAGAAAGGCAGGGTATTAATGAAGTAAATAAATAAATAATAATAATTCATTCAAGTCAGAATACTAATTGCAGGGATATATA